>OZ005659.1:32070014-33270014 GCA_963930645.1 Salticus scenicus | reverse complement strand
CATCTAGTTATACTTTATTGCGATTACACAAAATATTATGGTGTAAATATCTTGTTAAAACAGACTTGCCTTTGTGTGCATGTCAGTTCTTTCATTTTTACAATAATGTTTGAATGTCTGCTGTGTTTCATTTCAGAGCTCGTGAAATACTTAAGCCCATGTCCACAGAAACCCTGTTCAGCTTGAAGAAATCACAGCTGGAAAAGCATTTAGGAAGCGAGGGAGCAAAGCTTTATAGTAATCTGCTTATACAGAAGAACATGTGTGGAGTAAGTGTCACATTTTAATTTTATATTATTGTAATTTTGTATATTTTTGAGAGTATTTTATTTCGCATTTTTTTTTCTCATGTATAATATATACCTTAGCTTTAAAAGATTTACAGAAATTTACCTATATTTGCATATATTAATTCAATATGCGCCCTTGATGAAGTGTTGATTATTGTTATGTTTTAAATATATATATATATATATATATATATATATATATATATATATATTGAAAACCTTTTCAAACATTGAATAGATGAAAACAAGAAACATTGAATAAGATAAAACAGGAAAAATACATAAAAAAAAAAAAAAAAAATTGCGAATATCAAGCAACTATAATTGAAACATTCAAATGCATTACGTTTTCAAGGGTATAGAATGAATATTGCATGCAAAATAGGTGCTATTTCTGTCTTGTTGTGTGCAAATTGCTGAACATTTACAACAAGCTTTACCCAATAACACACACACACACACACACACACACAAAAAGAAAGCTTAAACTGAAAGAATAATATGTGAAAAACCAAATGAGAATCAAACTTATTTAAATTCAAGCAGCAATTTCAAAATTATTAATTGAAATACTAATAATAATAGTTAAATGAATTTAGTAATAATTAATAAAACTATAGTTTAACTTACATTACACATGAAAAACTAGTATAAGTAGCTTGATCACTAAACAAACATGTGGCTGTATACAGTTAAAGTCTCAGTTAATTTTGGAATCGTATTAAATAACTGAACGATTAATTTATTTTTGGAATTTATATATTTGCTGAACAAAGTTTTTTCCGAGCCGCAGGAGAGTTATGATAAATTCACCTTTCTTAAAACTTCCCCGTAAAGTGGGAAAGTGTTAATTATTTCGGATTGCTTGTCTATTTACTTTCTCATTTTCATACATATTCTTAAAATACTTTCAATCTAATTTATATTGCTCAGGCAATTTTACTTTAGCATATTCTCTGTTGAAAAATAATATAAATAGCCATACTGGTGTGTAATCAGGAGCATTGAAAATAGTTCGGATTCATTGTGGTCTATGAAAGATATTTTTAAAAGCATATTTTAGTACTAGGAGGCTTTGCCTGTTTCGCTAGTCACTATGTTTTTAGGAATTTTCATAAAACATTAATCACTATATTTTAAATCATTTTGAAAATAAAAATTAAAAAAAAATCCATTAAAATCGCTTACAACCTGGCTTGTGATCCCCGTTGCCATCAACTGCATCTTCCCTGCCTAAGCTATATCGGTTCACTGTCCCCACTGCTTGCATGTGCGCCTTAACCGAACATTTTAATTTACGTGCTAACTGGATGATAAGTAGCGCTGCTATTTTTCAAGAACTGCGCATTTCGGACAAACATTTTTGGAACAGATTATTATCTTCACTCTGTGACAACAGGTAGCAGCACCAGACACTTTCTATCTGAAAATTTTTTAATTAATTAAAAAAAAAAAAAAAAAAAAAAAAAAAAAAAATCTAATCAGAAATTTGAAAATCTAGGCTTTGACGTACATCAAGGGAGGTCAAAATGGAACTTTACGCAAAATTCTGTAGCTCTGTGATCAGGGACCGATTTACTCACTTGGGGGCCCAAGGCACTCATGTTCAATGAGCCCCTTTTCCTCGTACTTTAGTATTACAACAAACAAAACAAACCCCATATTTTTGATTCACGCGTCTAAAAATTCTTTCCACTTTTCATTTTATTGGTAAGACTTAACTAGATCCCATGCTTGTCTATCAGATCAACGTGCATCGCGCCCGTGTATCTGCACTGCGGTGCGTGCCTCGAATTTAGTTAGCCTTAGTAATAGTTTGAATGCAGTATCGGTAGTATGCAGTTGTATTTGCGTTTAGCGAAAATATTGCAATTTTTTGAATGTACTGATAGTTTCCTTGAAAAATGATACCGTCGATTTATATTACAGCGCAGTCAAGGCCCGACTAACAAGTTTTTGTGCCCAAGGCAATTTTAAATTTTGGTTCCCCCTTAGAGCGGGAGAAATTGTAAAATCTATCAGGGACATAGTGAACAGAAAGCCAAGGAGCAAGCTAAATTCGAAAAAAATTTATTTTAACTATTTTTTTTTTAAATGTATGATGGAAATTCCTGGAGGCCCCCTCAGTGTGAGGGCCCAAAGCACATGCCCCTAATACCCTGTCTTAAATTAGACACTGTCTATGATCATCCATTTTCCTATAAAGCGACTAACACACCTGTAAGTTTATTATTACTTTCTCGTCTTCTGTATGGTTTAGAAATACTGTGACAACAACCAAGGATTTTTTTTTTTATTATTTGGAATCTTTTCTATTAATTATATGCGAAAAGTAACACATCGGCCCTTGGAAGATTGAACCCATGTTCTTCGTGTTATTTGCATAGCGTTCTAACCGACTTAGCTGCCGGGCCACGGAAAGTTTATTTATTTTTATGTTTCTATCTCCAGAGTTATTTATTTCAGAAGTAAAAATGTACTTTGCACAATATCCAAATTTTTTATTATTATTATTATTATTATTATTATTAATTGAAATCTATTAATTTTTGAAGTGCATTTTTACTTTTATTGTTATTATTATTATTATTATTTTTACATATTAAATACTAAAAATTTTGAATTAATATATATATATATACTATATTACCAAAAAAAAAAAAAAAAAAATTAAAAATGTAGATAGTACGTTACAATTAGAAAGTTTTTTTTTTTTTTTTGTTTTGGTCTGTGCCAATCACATGATCCTTTTTTCTTATTATCAAAACGTATTAGTTAACATAATATTTGGAAACTCACCAGAAAATATCTATTATCTTAATTGTTATATTTCTGTTTTTTCTTTTCTAGTATAAGACTTGTACATCTGAAGAATTGAAGAACATCCTGGAAGAAAGAAGACTACGTGTTGAATCGCTATAATTATAATGCATTTCTACGATTTTTAATTATGCCTTCGTCACATCGAAGAGATATTTTGCCTAAATGGCCACTAATTTTTTCAAAGAAAAAAAAAATATCACGCAAAAAGTCAGTATTAATTTCATAGGCAGTTTTTCTTTTCTGCCTCGATTGTACCGAACAAATAAACTTGAAAATGGTGCTATTTAAATCAAAATATCATTGGAAATATTGAAGAATTTATATACTCTACCTATTTATGAAGATTCCTATAACAAGTTGAATTTTGCCAAAGAAAAATTTACCTGTTTTAAATCAGTATTGTTATATTTTATTTTAATCAAAGCTTATATGAGTTATGTATTTAATATATAGATTTTATCGTTACATTCCAAATGTTTGTGATTTAAATGAGAGTTTTATTTTTTATGAATGTTTCTTCTCGTTGTTGTTGTTGTATTTGCTATTTTAATATATATAGCTGGTATATATCTTTACTTATGTCTGATATTCATATTCCATTATTATAAAATTCAGTATGTATATTGCTAGTCTTGAATGTATTAATAAAAGTGCTAGTCATCTTTTTTTTAGTCTGTTTTTAATTAAAACGCATTGTTTAAAAAAATATCAAACGAAATTTTATTTTATTTTATTTATTTTATTGAAGGTATTTATTAGTATTAACACCCATTTCTTCAATCGTTAATTACAAAAATGTATTTCTACTTGCAGAGATGCTTTTAATTTAAGAATTTGAAATGACTTCACTTGAATCTCCGAACATTTGGTAATTAACAGTTGTTTAAATAAATTTAAATGAAAATATCGTTAAATATACAAAAATCATAATAGATGATTTAGTATTTCTTGCTACGTTGTATATCGCTTAATGGATTTAATGCATACAAATTATTTTGTGCATCCCTGTAAAGGAACTAGAGATAGTAATCTTGCAATATCAAGTATTGATTTTTGTTATTATTATTATTGTTTTAAACAATTTCACATTACTAAAGCAAATTTTAAATAGTTTGAACCCATTACAACAATATATTAAAATTCTACTCTGTATCTCAGTTTTTTGGAAAAACCTTTTACATTTATGTAAATTTGTACAGTTTTTGAGATGATTACCTTTAAATTGCCTACCAATTTATGTCCTAATCGAATGTAGAGTTTAGACGCTAGCACACTTCAAATAATTTAAGCCTGTAACTCCGTAATAATAAAAATTGTGCCCCCCCCCCTTAAAAAAAAAATATATATATATATATATATATATATATATATATATACATATATACAGTTTGTGCGATGGTGACGTGTAACATGCTTATCAACTTTCAACTCAATCGGACAAAGCATTTAGAAATTATTGCATTCACCCACACATGTTCACACATCACCGTACAAATAGTAAAAATAGGCCATGGACTAACTGTTTTACATCTAGGAAGGATGTATGGATGAGTGAATTTAACGATGCACTAGACCCACGCAATGAGAAATTGGCGACGGTTTGGGATTCACATCTAGAGGTTTCAAAGAAGGTGTTCATTAGTAAGTCGATTGGTGTTAATCATTGGTATACATTAATATCAGGGCCCGAAATTTCGACTCAGATTACACTCGCCGAAAAAATTTTCTAGTCGCCACAAAATAGAGTTGTCATTTTTTTTTTCTCTTTTTTGCACATTCCCTCCCCCCGAAACTGTTTGAAATGCTTTTACAAATATGCTTAAAATTATATATATTAAAAGTGTGTTGTTTATCATCATGCCTCATAATCATCTTTAATTAAAAATCATTGTAATGTATTTGAGATTTGAAAAAGATTTAAAATATCTAATAACATAAAATGTAAAGAGTCATGAAAGAAAAAAAAGAAGAAAAAAAAAACCTCTTTGTTAAACAATATCCTGTGAAAATCTTTTTATTATGAAAGATTAAGCTTCCTTATTTACCTATTTATTGAACTTTTTATATCGGAAATGTCTTTTTCGTCCATTTTATTTTTGTAATCAGACGGAATGTCGCTCTGTATAACCTGTTCATTGTTGTCATTTGAAATAGCCATTTCGGAATAACTTTATCGATAAAATCGTTGCTTACATGTTTATAAATCATTACAAGCGCAAATCCTTGGAGTTTCAGTAAAAAACTTGAAAATGTGAACTGTTTTTTGATCATTTTTCAACAAAATAAACATAGGCAGTATCTTTAAAAAAGCTCGGGTTCATTTTCACGCGCCATTATCGCATAGGCAAACTTTCACATTTCTCTTTTCTCGTATAGTGGACGACGGGCAGAGAGGTTCTCTGTTCGTCTATTCTCACTCTGCTTGGAGAAATCACAATGGGAGAAACGAAACTGCCGAAGATGTTAAAACTTTTATGCATGCACTAGTCATTTTTCCTTTCTCAGGCTGGAATTAAATATGAGGTTAAAAGATGACAAGATTTTGCCATATTTAAATCTATTAAAAAAATGTTTTCTGTCACCGTATCGTGTAAAAATTCCTTCTATAACTAGACAAAATTTTTACTCGCCACAGTAAAAATTTTTACTCGCCAGCTCGCCATTTCCACTCGCCAATGGCGAGCTGGCGAGCGGAAATTTCACGCCCTGCATTAATATATTCTGTATATTTACATTGAAACGTAATTTATATATATATATATATATATATATATATATATATATTACTTATAGCTTTTAATTTAAGAAATTTTTAAACTGGAAGAATGAAATGGTTAGTTATCACTATATTTATTTACTGTGTATATAAGTGGTCAATTTAAAACTATTATTGAAAATAATATAAATTATAGAAAAAAGAGCATAGAAATTATTCTTAGTTATTAATCTTCCTAAATTGATTATTACTGAGAGAAAATCTTAAAAAAAAAAAAAAAAATTATCAATTAAATAAATTAAAATTTTAAGAAATTTCCACTAAATAGTCAATTTAGTCTTTTCATTCAACCACTATAGAAAACAGTCAAATTTCTGGTTTTCAAATTTTTTTTTTTTTTTTTTACACTTCTATCAACTGATTATCGCAAATAAAGGTGCCAAGTTACTACCATCTTAAAATAATTCTCATACCTTATAAGAAAGCACCACAGAACTGGTGTTTAAAAGTAATCTGTACAAAACTATGAATAAAACTATAAAAAGCAAGAACTCTCTTTTATGATGAGTTCCAAGATTGGCTTTTTGCCGGCGAAAATGCATTTTTGCGAGGACAGCGGCAAAAAGTGGAAAAAACCAGGCAAAAATGGAAAAAGTGGCACAAAATGGGGAAAAGTGGAAAAATGAAATTAAAATGGCACTATATTTGAATTTTCAGCCTTTATATTTTGCACCTTAATGAAAAATGTCTTTGAAGTTTTTCAACTTAAAATTTAATTATAATTAATTAATAAATAATATAACAAGGGTCTGACAAATCCCAGGTGACTATAAATATCTCAATGGTGACCAGTTATGGCAGACTGGCAAAAAATTTCATGTACTTATATTTTTGCTTTTTCTTCCACCTTCTCCTCTTGATATAAAAGATAAAAGTTTAATATTTACCTCTGTTTTTGAAGGATATCTTTCGATGAAAGAAATTCCCATTCTTGACAAATCTTCTTACTATTATACTGTCACTTCCCATGTCGACATTTTTGTGTGAACAAAGTACCAGCATTCTGAATACTCTCTAAAGCAAACTGTATTTGAAAAAATATTAGAGTATAGTGTTCATCAAATTCAATGGACTTTATTTAAAAAAATTCTTAGTTTACATTTTTAACAGAATTTCATTTATTCAGTGTAAAATAATACATAAATGACCTGCATTAATTATAAAATTATGAAATATTACCCCTAAACTCTCTACGCTTCACTGTGAGTATTGTGAAAGAAATAATTTACTATCTCTGGCTCTTAAGGGCCCGCTTCACTCACCGCCGCCGGAAGCCGAAGCTAATGTTATTCTATGGGAAATTTTTCTTTACAAATAACTTATGAACTAATACATATTTTTAAATTCTGTTTTCACATTAAGAAAATTCCCAGCTGTTAAATTGACGGACCTTTTTAAAAAAATTATTTATTTATTTTTTTATATTTTATGTTGAAGCTGCAAAATACGAATTTTCAATAAGTGAATTTTTTTCATTTTGCAATTTCAAAATAAAATATTAAAAATTAAAAAAATACATTTTTAAAAAAGATCCGCCAATTTAACAGTTGGGAATTTTCTGAATGTGAAAACAGAATTTAAAAATATGTATTAGTTAATAAGTTATTTGTAAAGAAATTTTCCCCATAGAATAACATTGGTTCGGCCTTCCGGCGACGGTAAGTGAAGAGGGCCGTTAACATGGAAAAATAGGACAACATTTCGCTTATTTTATGATTTTACTGGTCCGTACACATTTTCTCTGTCCATACACTCATTCTATTAGATATGTAAAAATACTTTCAAGTTTGTAAGGCAATTTAAATTTACATGATAAATATGATAATTAAATGTATTTGTAATTAATTAAAAAATGCGAATAAAGTCTTATATAAATCAAAAATAATCTGGTGTGCCACTCACACGACTTTCTCTTACCCTGAAATTTAATATTTTAAATACGGGTTGGAGATTAACAGGTAAGATAACGAGTACTGTCAAGTAAACCTATGTTAAACAATTCAAATTAGGCTTCGGAAGAGTTTTATATGATAATTAGTTCTGTGTGAGGGGTGCCCCCCTCAACCCCCTTTTTCATTACTGCACCTACATTTATATAGAATTTAAATCTGTTCTTAAGATTAAAAGTTCACTTAAAATTGTTGAGACAATTTCACACGAAACATTCCTTCAATCTTATCAGTCTCGATCAAATTTTTCCAGCAACATACTTATATTAATTTGAAAATACAACTTTTGGATCTCCTGAAATTATTCGTTTCTAAGTTACTCAAAGAGACACAGACAAAGACCAAACATCTAAAAAACTTGACTTCGGTAATCAGGAACCCTCAAAACGTGTAAATATACAAAAAACAAGCGGTGAATATTTAGCTTAAAAATATTCGTTATTTATAATATGTCTATGAGGAATTCGTTTCAATTCCTGAGCAGCTTTCCAGAACAAGGTAAAATATTATAGTAAAGCACTTCCACTTTAATAATAAAAAAGAATGTTATCACTTAAATATTTGCAGCCCTGTATACCTTTTGAAGATTATGTAGAAACCACATGGTGCACCTAAATATAATCCTATAGTAATAATACACGGCACAACCTAAAATACGCTTCCATCGATTTTCAACTGTTGCCGCACTATAATCTAGTCCTTTTGCGTAGCCCTGTAAATGAACAAAGATTGATTTCCCTACCATATTCTACACGAGACATAATTTTACGCATATAAAAAATATATATTCATTTTATTTGGTTTAGTGTAGTCTATAGATGTTAAACTCTACTCATCTGCAATTTCCCCCATAGAGGTAATGTATTTGAATACTCTTGGGTATCCCTGTACACGAACCATTTGCTTCATCGCAACGAAAAGTTTAGTGTAGCATTCCTATATCATACACATTTAGAATACCAAGTTTGGACTTTCTGCTACTAATTGTTCTTGAGATATGCTGATAACAGACACACAGACCAACCACTAAAAACATGATTTTCTGATTCAGGGGACCTCAAAACATGTAAATATAACAAAAACTCACTTTCGAAAATTTGACCCTAAAACAATACTTTCTCTACCTTATGGGTAAGAGAAAGTAATATTTGTTTTAATAAGTGGGTTAAATGTCATATATTTACCATGTATATAGTACTATATAATTTTTTTTTTTTTTAAGTGAAATTAAATGAAAATTTACAGAATATGTATATATTGATAATTGTAATGAAATACATTTGCTAATGTTATTACATATTATATTTTGTGAAACATGCATAGGTAGTTTTTAAAAAAAGAAAATTAAAATAAATAAACTAAAAAATCTTATTGGTACAGTAGACCACTATAATTTATAGTTTGCTGGTTCGTGGAATGTTTTAAAATTCAGTGCATTAGTGCACAGAATTTCTGTGCACAAATTTATTTCTGTGCATTTCTATTAAATTCCTGTGCACAATAGCACAATCACATCCGTGAATTTCTGTGCATTTGATTAAAATGCATAGTATTCTCTTAAAAATATACAAAGTCTGTCTTTATTTTTTAAGAGTGAAAATTTGTGGATAACAATAATAATAATAAAATATGAGTGTACGTAATTGTTTTCTCCCCAGTTCAGCAATTCTTCTAAGTTTTAGAAAAAGATATATTTTTTTTAAATAATTGGTGTTCGAATTTTTTTTTAATTTATTATTATTATTACTATCCCCCTTTAGTCAAGGGGGAGGGGGGGTGGCTAAAAAATTATTCCTTTTTATAAGTAAGGCTTTGTACTGCATTTTGAAAGACTAACATTTAGTTTTTCTGCATTTAATTAATTACAAATAATTTCGCAGGCATATATGTTACAGCTCTGGTCATCTCCCAACAAGCTTTCGCTTGCAAATGCAGGCAAGCGTGGCGGATATTTCGGCCGCAATTTCGCAAAATTCGATATACGAAAAAGTAAAAAGCGAAACTGAACTTTCATCTGTCTCGATAGGTGGCGTTTTTTTACTTGTCAGCTGGTCAAAACTCTACGAACAGTTTCAAGTGAGTAAATCAAGAGAAAAACCTTTGTGTGTATATTTTAATCGGATCGTTTTTTCGTCTGCTATGGAAAAGTCTAAACACGACTTCCGGACGACTGATATCTGGAAAAGACCTCAGACAGAAGAGGTAGGATTTTTTTCTTTTCTTTTTAACTCATATTTCTGTATACTAAATTAGCGTATTATTTAAAATTTTATCGTTTTTAAAAACAAGAGTAACGAAAAAACTCTTGCGTCATTTAAAAAAAAAAATAACACGTGAGAGAGGGTTAGAATTTGACATGAGAGTTTTTTAAAAAATCACAACCGTGACTGGGATCTTTTCTTTGCTCTTTATTTTCTACTCTACTCATTTTCTTATTTATTTCTTATTATATATATATATATATATATATATATATATATATTTTTTTTTTTTTTTTTTTTTTTTTTTTTTTTGTATTTTTCAACATTCGCTTTCTAATTTTATTTTTCTTGGAGTAGATTTTTTTTTTTTTTTTTTTTTCAAAAATCGAATTTTGATAAACTGAAATTTATAGGTATATCTTTCAATAAATTAAAGATTTTAATACTTTGCAATTTTGTTTCTTAGTACATTTTAATCAGATATACAAATAAAATAAGAACTTTCATATGATTACTCAGCGTATTATATGCTATAAAATATTACGAGGATTATTTAAAAACAGAAATGTTTGCGAAAAACATTTGAAATATTTAACGTTTATATTCTTTTCATTATTTTGGTTAAATCATAATAATTATTTTTAAAAATATACAACGAAATCAAACCTCTCTAAAAGACCACCTGTGTGAAGCATAGATATAGTAAAAAGACAGATTGATCAGCGAGAGGGAAAAAGTGATACCTTTTTTTTTCGGGAAAAGTCACTCTAATGGCTGCCTTTCCCCGAGTAAATCACACACAGGAATACACACGGATAATTTAGTAAATAAAATTTATGAATAATTTATTTACTAAAGGTGAATGAAAAACTCCAGATACATTTTCAAATTCATTTTTCTTTTTATTCTTTTTTTTTCAATACTCCCTAATGGCTGATTTTAGAACTTTTTTCGGCATCAAAATTTTTTGCTCAATAACATGGGAATGATAGATCTATCTATATATATATTACTATATCTATGGTGTGGAAGCGCCATCTCCATTTAGGGCAAACTTTTTTGTGGTCTTAAATTCGAAAATAATAATAATAATAATAATAAATGTGAAAAAAATAATAATGTTAATTATTATGAGAAAGAAATATAGAAAAATAATGCAAATTAATTAAAATCATTTAATGTATAGAATTTCGTGCCTAAACAAAGAATTTTTGAATTGCCTCTATTAAAAGGCCACCACTCTAAAAGACCAATTTCGTATCGCATATTAGGTGAACCTATTAAGGAGGTTCCATTGTATTAATTTTTTTTTTTAACGATTTGTTTCTGTATGTAAACATTTAAAATGTCTAAACATATTAAAAAATATAAATATGTAACATATAAAATGTTTAAACATATAACATATTAAAAAAATATAAAAATGTAACGTATTAATAAAAATATGTCGTTCACGTATTCTAAGAGGTTGTTAGAGGTTTGTTTTACTTTAAATTTTAAAGTATGATTTGAATTTATAGTAATTATGAAATACTTTTAATAAACTCAATGCAATTAAAAGACAATACTTTAAAAAATAATAAGAGAGCGGGAGCTATATATTTATTATTTGCAATTTATTGCGGAAATTTTCTCTCTTTGATTCACTAATTCATATAAAGCAAACGATTTTTATTTTATGCGTTGTTTACATGTTTACACACTTAATACCTAAAACATTCTTTCTTGATAAATTCAATGCAATCAGTTAAGAATACACAGGTTCTTAGTTTTCTCTGAAATGGTTTTAAATATTCTTGATAATACAATGCGATTTGAAAAAAATACATAGACTTTTATTATTTAATTTTTCATTCATTTATTGATAAATTTGATAAATTTAATGCAATTAGAAAAAGTGCTCAGAAGTTTAGTCTTTTTTTTTTTTTTTTTTTTTTTTTTTTTTTTTTAATCCATTTAAACCATTGATAATTTCAGTGGGATTCGAAGAAAATACACAGAAGTTCAGTTTTTCCCCGTTATTCATTTAAGAATATTCTCTATAAGTTCGATGCGATCAGAATAAAATACAGAGAAGGGTATTTTTTTCTTATTCTTTTAATAACTAGTAGATCTGCAGATCAGGAGCTTCAACGTCCTATTTGCATCAGACATTATTCAATAGGTCATTTTTATTTATTCCTTATTATATAATAGTATATATTGTTTCGATCGACTTGTTACCATAATCAGATACATTCCTGAGAGGGGCTGCCGCCCCCTCAACCCCCCGCTGTATCTCTCTTTGTATACCCATCTGTATATCATATATATGTATTCTTAATAAACGACGGTCTTGTATTATTTCCCTGAAATTCATAAATACCAAATTTCATGCAAAAAAAATTACATAGCATATCGGAAATATTTTGCGTAAGCTTTAAACTAATTACCAATTCTATGCCCACAATTTTCAACAGGAAAACATGCTTTTAAAATTTTAATAAAATTTCATTATATTTGATGGAGTGTAACCATGTTAAAATACACTTTTAAGAAAAAACGACTATAGACCGTAATAGTACGAAAATTTTTTATGTATCCCGGAAAAGTAGCCACAGTCATTATAAACGCCAATAATAAGAATAAACCTAATTAATTATAACTCATTAAGTTTTCAAACTAATTTGACATCATTTGAATGATTACAGTACATACTCGGAATTATTTTGTGTGGTCCCATAAATTATTTAGTCTATACATACCCTTTTTTAAGAGTAAACATGATTTTAAGCATCTTTATAATGCATGTTATTTCTATTAAGTTCAATGCAGCATAAACTTATTAAAGTGCGCGCTTAACTAAAAATTTGTCCATAGGCTCTAATGTTACGAAATTCTTTTGTGTATCTCTGTAAACTAACCATTAACATTGTATACACCAGTAAAAACTATTCAGCTTATTTGCGTTTAAAATTAATAATTGTTCCAAATTTAACATCGTTTGGATGACTACGTGACATTGTCAGAACACTTTTGTAAGGTCCTGTACATTAATTAGAAGCATAAGAGCACTTATTTTCTTCAAACAACATATGTTTAAGCATCTTACTCATGTACGCTAGTTTAATTTTCTTGATTGCAAAGTAATGATGTTAAAATGCGTTTAAACGAAATTCACCCCATTCACCGTAATGTTAAGTATTTTGGCGTGTCCCTGTACGCAATCCATAAAAAGTATAGACATACAAAATTATATAGCTATTTCTATACCGAGCCTGAATATGTGTGTCAATTTGCAAGTCAATCGGAGAAATTTGCGGCCGCTATTGCGGTACATACAAATTCTGCCTATAGGCCGTAATGATAAGAAAAAAATTTGTGTGTCCCTGTACACGAACTACAAATGGGATACACACCCAAAACTATACAGTAAAAATTCTGTGTGGTTCATAAATATGTGTACCAAATTGCAAGTCAATAGCGTGACTTTGGTGGCCGCTATCGTGGTACATACAAATTCTTCCCATAAGCCGTAATGAGAAGAAAAACTTTGGGGGGCCCCTGTACACGAACTACAAACGGAATGCACACCCAAAACTATACAGCTAATTTCGTGGGGATCATGAACATGTGTATCAAATTTCAA
The DNA here is from genome assembly GCA_963930645.1 of Salticus scenicus. Taxonomy (NCBI): domain Eukaryota; kingdom Metazoa; phylum Arthropoda; class Arachnida; order Araneae; family Salticidae; genus Salticus; species Salticus scenicus. The sequence goes on along the minus strand of OZ005659.1, from coordinate 33,256,347 downwards.
GTCAATAGCGTGATTTTTGCGGCCGCTATCGCACGACAGACAGACAGACAAAATCCAAAATCAAGACAAAAAAAAAAAAAAAATCCTCGAAGAAAACTTCGACGTTTTATCGTAATTCGATAAAATCGTGTAATTTTCCTTGTATTTATACAATAGTACTTCGTCTGCGCCCAGTTGCCTCTTTGGTCTGAAAAACCAAGGCTTATTATTAAGGGCCCGCTTCACTCACTGTCGCCGAAAGCCGAAGCTAATGTGAATCTACGGGAAATTTTCTTTACTTATAACTCATGAATTAATACGTATTTTTAAATTCTGTTTTCACGTTCAGAAAATTACCAACTATTAAATTGACGGATCTTTTTTTAAAAAAAGTATTTTTTTTTAATTTTTAATATTTTATTTTGAAGCTGTGAAATAGGAATTTTCAATATGTGAAATTTTTCATTTTGTAATTTCTAAATAAAATATTAAAAAAGTAAAAAAATACTTTTTAAAAAAAGGTCCGTCAATTTAACAGTTGGGAATTTTCTGAATGTGAAAACAGAATTTAAAAATATGTATTAGTTACTTAATTATAAGTAAAGAAAATTTACCATAGTATAACATTGGCTCGGGCTTCCGGTGACAGTGGCATGTGCCCACCTAGCCCTCGATTTTTACACATGTATTCCCAAATTATTTCTCCTCGAAAGTTTAAATTATGAAACATTGTTTTACACGATATTTAAAAGAGGTGACATCATCTTTTAGATCATAATATTTATATGTTTTAAAGTCAAACGATTTTAAGAAATAAAGAAGAACAAGAAATCATGCGGTATGCATTGATTATTAAAAGTTTACTAACTCATTGTATTGTTTAACCTTTAATATTCTTGTGCCTACGTATCACACGACAAACAAACAGAAGGGCAGAAAGGCAGAGAGATAAACTAATTGAATTCATAATTACTCTTAAACATTGTTGGAAAGTGTTATCAATGCCAACACAAACAAAAGTGCAATTCCAGCGATTTACAAATGTAGTTGAACGCTAAGCACATTATAATCTGAACGCTAAGTATATATTCTATACAAAACATTATTTAAGCATTTTAACAGTAAATGTCACTTTCATGATGATTTTTCCAGTAGAAAGTTATTTAAATGTTATTTATGAAAATATCTCTCCTAAAACGCAATGCACGTTTTTTTTTTTTTTTTGTATGTTTTGTATGTGTGTGTTTTGTACGTGTGTATCCCTGTACACAACTACAGTGTGGCATACAATTAAACTAATTCAAATCATATTCACTCTTAAAATTTTTTAAAAAAGTGTGAAAAACGCTTAACCCTTTAACGTTCATTGGTTTCGCAGCGAAACGAAACATTTGACATAATTTAACTTTTTTATGCAGCAGTTTTTTAACATTTCCCCCTTGTTTTAATCAGATTTTAAACTTTTGTTCCTTTTTTGTTCGGTAGATAGCAGCACTATTCCAAAAATAACAAATAATGCTTCAAAGGGAGCTAAATGCATACGTCACTTGAAGTTTCTTAGCGTGCGTGAGTGCTAATTGCTGGTTTTATGATGCACTCATGTCTAGTTTTTTTTCATTTAGTGAAGAACTGGACTATTATTTTCACCTGAAACAACTTTTACGAGTTTTTGTAGTCGATAATGTTTACTTATAAAGTGTTTTATTTATTAATTTAAATATTATTTGAATTTAATAAGGTTAACTTATAGATGTTTCAAACCAAAAATTTCTCGAAAAGAAACAATGATAATATTTTATTTTTTAAATATTTATGATCAGCCATGTGTCTAAAAGCCATTATTAAAATTAGTTTAGTAATTTTTAAAATAAATTAAGTAGTGAACGTTAAATAAGGGTTAATATAAATGAAAATGCATTTGCAGCTAATTTTCAATAATGGTTCTTAATGTAACTGAATATTTTTATGCGGCCCTGTAAATCTTAATGCTAATCATACTATATTCTATAGAAATAATTTTTTTTGTGCTCATTTGAGTTTCATTAAGATTTGGGTGAAGTTAATTTTAGTTTATAGAAATACCTCTCATAGAGTCCAATTCTTTGAAATAATTTCGGGTATCCCTGTATACAAACTAGTGGTGGTATTTACTCCATTTTCAGTAGGAACATCTGATAACAATCTTGAATAACAAACTTCAATTTTATTAAAATTTGTGCAAAGTAAAGATATTTAATATCGTTTATAAAAATACCTCTCATAGAACGCAATGTTTTGGAATACTTTTGGGTTTCCCTACACACGAAATACTAGTGGTATTTGCTCCATTTTCAATAAGGAATATCCGATAATAAACTTGAATAATACATATCAGTTTCAAGAAATTCCATAAATATTTACTAGAGTTAGATCGTGTACAGACAGACAAACCGAAGTCGTAAACACTTTTGAACTTTGTTGGAAAGTGTAAAAAAGGACGTGCTATTCCTTTAATACAAATTTTATAACTATGTGTGTATTTTGTTATTTATATTATTGATTTCTCGTGACGTAGCTATATTCTATATATTTGATTTTTTAATATTTTTCCTGGCTTATTAAAATTTTGCATTGCAACGAAAGGTGTTTATTAAAAAAAATAATTCGTGTTTTATTCAAAATTTCGCATTGAAACGAAAAGTGTTAATTCTAAAAAGAAGAATTTGTGTTTTCTATAAAATTTTGCATTGGAACGAAAAGTGTTAATTCTGAAAAAAGAATCTGTGTTTTACTCAAAATTTCACGTTGCAACGAAAAATGTTTATTCTAAAAAGAAGAATTTGTGTTTTATTCAAAATTTCGCATTGCAACGGAAAGTGTCTATTCTATAAAGAAGGATTTGTATTTTATTCAAGCTTTGTTCTGTCATGAATAAGTTCTAGAAAATTATCAGATTATTTAAGCTTCGTTTTCTGTTATTTAAAGAGTTATATATTATATACTATATGAAATAAATTTTTAAATTATTTTCTCTGCAAATGAACGAATGAATTTCATATACGTATTTTATTATTTGAATCAATGAAAGAATCTCTCAAAACTAAGCAAACATGGATAAAAATTTCTTTTCTTTTCTGAATACATTGTTGCAGTTATGATGTAAAATTTCTGTTTTTATAAAAATAACTGGCAGGCTTTGCCCGCTTTGCTGGACACAATAGTGAAATGAGTTGTCAAAATACCATATCATTATAATTTAACCTGAGAAAGTTCCCGCTGTGCTCGGTAGAGATTTTTCTCGCTCGCAACGTGAGGAGTCTGTGTTCCCACTGCCTTCCAGCAGCAACTTACCCGATTCTTACTTCCCCTTCCCCAATGGCTAGTTCAAAGTTTTGCGAAATCTTGAAAAAGTACATAAGGCGTACCCTAATCAACACCCACACACCAAAGTTCGCCAATCTATGATAATTTAAAGCGAATTCAAACGGGAAAACGTGTTGTGACACGTGTTTATAGCCCTCTTGACACCAAGGGGGTAAGAGGGGGATTTCGTAAAATCCCGTTACAATAAGGGTCGGATACATATAAACAATTTACGCACCAAATTTCTTGACCGCAGATCCCACAGATTTCTCAGGACAAATTTAGCACTAAAAAGTGTGTCTCGAGTTTGCTCCCTCATACCCCCCCCCCCCCAAAAAAAAAAAAAAAAAAAAAAAAAAAAATGTGTTTTAGGAAATATCGTAAGGAAGTCGCATAACCTTTTTTCAATATATTTGTTTCATTTTTAGTAGAGGTCTACGCAAAAATCAGGAATTTTCAATATTTCCCCCCTCCCTTCCCTTAAAAATCGAAAATTCCTAAATGCAGATAATGTATTATTTTTACTCATGTCTAGTCTCTTCATGTGCAATTTATTTATTGTGAAGTAATTAGGAGCCAAGTTATGCTTACAAACGTGCTTTTGCCTTTTGCCTCTTCAGGAGGAAAGGGGAGTAATTTCGGAAAAGTTGATAGATGTAATTTTAAGTTGGGTAAAGACCTAAATTCCTGCGAAGCGCCGTTGAATTCCGTTCCGCAGTTCTCAAGTGATACCCGGACAAACGTGTTTTTGTCTTTTGCCCTCCAAGGGCGAACGGGGGGGGGGGATTTCCGAAAAGTTGATAGATATAATTTTAACTTGGGAAAAGACCTAAATTCCTGCCAAGCGCAGTTGAATTCCGTCTGTCCGTTCTCAAGTGATACCCGGACAAACGTGTTTTTGTCTTTTGCCCTGCAGGGGGGAGCGGGGGGGGATTTCCGAAAAGTTGATAGATATAATTTTAAGTTGGGAAAAGACCTAAATTCCTGCCAAGCACAGTTGAATTCCGTCTGTCCGTTCTCAAGTGATACCCGGACAAACGTGTTTTTGTCTTTTGCCCTGCAGGTGGGAGCGGGGGGGGGGGGATTTCCGAAAAGTTGATAGGTATAATTTTAAGTTGGGAAAAGACCTAAATTCCTGCCAAGCACAGTTGAATTCCGTCTGTCCTTCTCAAGTGATACCCGGACAAACGTGTTTTTGTCTTTTGCCCTGCAGGGGGGAGCGGGGGGGATTTCCGAAAAGTTGATAGATATAATTTTAAGTTGGGAAAAGACCTAAATTCCTGCCAAGCACAGTTGAATTCCGTCTGTCCGTTCTCAAGTGATACCCGGACAAACGTGTTTTTGTCTTTTGCCCTGCAGGGGGGAGCGGGGGGGGGATTTCCGAAAAGTTGATAGATATAATTTTAAGTTCGGAAAAGACCTAAATTCCTGCCAAGCACAGTTGAATTCCGTCTGTCCGTTCTCAAGTGATACCCGGACAAACGTGTTTTTGTCTTTTGCCCTGCGGGGGGGGGGATTTCCGAAAAGTTGATAGATATAATTTTAAGTTGGGAAAAGACCTAAATTCCTGCCAAGCATAGTTGAATTCCGTCTGTCCGTTCTCAAGTGATACCCGGACAAACGTGTTTTTGTCTTTTGCCCTGCAGGTGGGAGCGGGGGGGGGATTTCCGAAAAGTTGATAGATATAATTTTAAGTTGGGAAAAGACCTAAATTCCTGCCAAGCACAGTTGAATTCCGTCTGTCCTTCTCAAGTGATACCCGGACAAACGTGTTTTTGTCTTTTGCCTCCCAGGGGGGAACAGGGGGAAATTTCCGAAAATTTGATAGATATAATTTTAAGTTGGGTAAAGACCTAAATTCCTGCAAAGCGCAGTTGAATTCCGTCAAGCCGTTCTCGAGTGATACCCGGACAAACGTGTTTTTGTCTTTTGCTCCCTAGGGGGAACGGGGGGGGGGAATTTCCGAAAAGTTAATAGATATAATTTTAAGTTGGGTAAAGACCTAAATTCCTGCCAAGCGCAGTTGAATTCCGTCAAGCCGTTCTCGAGTGGTACCCGGACAAACGTGTTTTGATCTTTTGCCCCCCAGGGGGGGACGGGGGGGGGGAATTTCCGAAGAGTTGATAGATATAATTTTAAGTTGAGTAAAGACCTAAATTCCTGCCTAGCGCAGTTGAATTCCGTTTAGCCATTCTCGAGTGATCCCCGGACAAAAAATGCGACATACAGACACAATGACACAACACACGCACGCACGCACGCACACACACACACAGGCAAAATTTTCTGAAGTCATTTTCGGCTTTCATGGTATGTGAAACGAGAAGATATCGCAAAATTTTTCTATTGTGGCAAATTTACAGACAAAAGTCTGATTTTATTAATATAGATAATTACTTTTTTTTTTTTGAAATGCACGGATAGGAACTATGAGTCAAATTTTACTTTCTTTATTTCAATACATTGTTGTAACGTTAGTTTCAAACATTGCAACGAGTAAATCAGAGCTTTTATCATTCAGAAGATGATTTTCTATTTAATAGATGAGTTATATTTTTCTCATTCAATACTTTTTAAAGTAGGAAGGTCTCATGTAATGCAACTGCATTAATCGAGTATTCTTTGGGCTTGTATTAATTTGATTAGTGTTTTTATGAGGCTACCACATATATTCATGGAAATATAATTAAAAAAAAAATTCCTTTTTTTTAATTATAACACGTAGAGTATTAGACCTACTGCAAAGCCATTTTTAGGAAATTTCGCATACTACATTAGACACAGCCTACTGCAATCAGAATGCAAAAATGCTAAATATCTTATGAAATATAAGCATTTTTACTAAATGAATTTTAACTACGCATGCGCTAGCTTTTAAAAAAATTCATTTGCATAATTTAATACCCAAAGTATTGAACAACGTATATGATAACCCCAAACAAATATCGTGTAAATTCAAAAAGTTATGAGAGATAAAATGAACAGAATTTCAGTTCTCTCAAATAAAAGTTTAAACTATAAGGGGTTTTATTTACATTTTTATTTTAATTCAATCAATGGCCAATGGTAATACAGGGTTCGATGATTCTAAATATGTATTGATAAAACCCTCTATCATTTTCCATCCTCCCCCCCCCCTCCTCCTCCTTAAAAAAAAAAAGAAAAAAAGAAAAGAAAAGATGAGGAACTAATACTATTTTGTTAAGTAAATATTTGTCGAGTCGTGACCTTAGTCTTTATGCTGTTTATAAAAAAGTAAGTTGATGATAAAAATTAGCGATCAAACTTAAAAAAAAAAGTGGATGTGTGCTTTATAAATTTTGCATCCGACTGTATTTAATATGGACAGTTAAGACACATGTATTTAATATAGACACATGTATGTTAAAAGAATTTGTCATTATAGCTAAAGGTACTTCTCTGTTATTCTCATAATTATAAGGACATCCGTTTTTCTATACTAACTAAACACTGAACACTATTATTTAAACAAATATATTTTTTATTAATTTGAAATTCAATAATAGACTATATTTTAAAAGTTTTATCGTTTTCTGTCTTAAAAAAACTTTAAATACGGTCAAAAAGATGATTTTTCAGGTGTTCACAATTATAAGGACAGCTTGAATCTTAATAAATTTTTTTCAGTTATTCTTTAAATTAATATTTTATGGGGTCTCTTTTTAGGGTGAAACAGTCAGACATTCTCTCTGGTATATATATATATATACACACATACACATTTTTTTTTTTTTTTTTATTCAGTTCCAATACCATTTCATACAGCATAGATAATATTCTGAATACATTTAAACTATATAAAATTGCTTTCCACTTGCATGCACTTTTCTAATAGGATAAGGTTTTTTCAACTTTTAGGCCACGGGAAAGGCAATAATACAGAAGTTTCTTTCTTCACACTATTATTTCCTATTGCTCTAGAAGTAGAGCAAAAATGTAAGTCTTGTTGAAAGAAATATTATTACCCCCCAAAATCTAACAAAAATATGAGGATTTCACGTTTAAAATTTGCGGATATTCTCTTTATGTTCATAGTAATAGAAAAAATTACTAAATTCATTCTAAATTCTACTGCCTTCAGTAGAAACAGCTCCCCAGAGCACCATAGATCCACCTTTAAAATGCCCGATTCATATATGCCTTTAAAAAAATCTGCTCTGTCTTTCGCTATCTTCAGATCGTGCCAGTAACTGTTAAAACCATTTGGTTAATCAAGAATAAAATGTTTTTCATCCGAAAATGCAACATTTTACCATTTAATATTGTCTTTATTCAACTTTAACACAGACGTTCTTTCCCCCATTAAATGCTTATTGATTATTACAGGTTTTTTATTCCTTTTAACATATTATTAATTATTTTAAACATGCATAAATGCGGACCACAGCCTTTCGTTAAAAATTTTGAGCTAATTCAGCAGCAGTCATTATGAGTAGAACAGTAAGAGGAATTATGAGTCTTCGATCTCTGTAAAACAACTCTGATTTTGCATCAGATCTCTCTACTATCGAACCAGCAGTTCAACGTTTGATCAGATTTCCTTCAGCAATTTTAGATCTTCGAATTTCATTAGAAATTCAACGAATTGAAATTATCCTTCCACTTAAAAAACACATTTATCATACTTCACTACATGAACGTTCTTTTTTTTTTGAGGAATTATCAGTAATGTCCGACCAAGAAAAATTGAAGGCTTATATATGAATTAATCTAGCCCAGTAGTTAACAAATTCGCATGTCAACTGTCCGATAGTAAGTTAAATAAAACGAAAAAAATCTTGATTGTTCGTATAATTATGAACATCTAAAAACGTGGAGAAAAAAATATTTTGTATTATTTTGTATTAATTTTGTTTCATATTAAAAAAATTATAGCAGTTTTGGTTTTTAGAATACTAGATATATTAAGTGCACTTAGTATAATCTTGTTCACAATTATTTTTACATTAGTTATTTTAAAACATAAAGCGTCCTTATAAATATGAGAAGGAGTGTATAATTCAATTATTTCAAATTAAACTGTATTCTAGAGATAAAAGATACGAGAAAAATTAATATATTTACACCGGACAAAGTACCTCTGTATGCGTGCAACCTGTTGATGTTGAAAGTGAAACTGGATAAAAGATAAGAAAAATCAATAAATAAAAATCAATTTCTTGTAATAGAGCTAAAAGCTTCCGACGATAGATTAAAAAAATAATGTGACAGATATATATATATATATTTTTTTTTTTTGAAAAATTATTAACAGTTTTTGTGACATAATTATGTATTAAAATGTGATTAACATTAATATTTATCTATTAATGTTTATCACATCAAAATATTTTTCCCCATGATTTCTAATAGCACAGAATTATTTATTTATTTATTTCATAAAATATTTGGTCAAATGAAATATGAGCAACACAGTAAATTATTTTGAAAGTTGAAAAATTTTTGAAATTTTTTGAATAAGGTAGATTTATTTGTTACGATAACGGTGATTTATTTTTCAATATAATTTTCTAAATTTAAACGAAGAAAAACTGTACGATTTCCATTTTGATTCTTACTTTTTTATAGTCACAACGATTTAATATCTTTCGACAGTTTTTTTTTAAAATAAAGTAATCATAATTATATGTATATTTATGTGTGACTATCACTTATAGCACAAACACGTTTCCCACGCCTAGCATTGAATACGATTCTAAAGGCTTGAAGGAGTTCCAAATTGACCGACAGGTTGGGATTGTGGTAAACATGTAGCCATTCGTGGTTCCCTTATAGCTTATTTTCTCTTAACTGCAAGTGTACTTGTTTTAACACTGGACTTGTTGAATTAACTCATGTGCAGCGACTCTCATGGTCACAAGAAACGGGATTGAAGAATAGAGTATTCTAGATCACTTGAATTTATTTGTGTATATTTGGATATAGTTGTATATAAGTACGTGCGTTACTTACTTTTAATATTGGTGGTATAAGAAATATATTTAGTGCATTTTTCAAACCCTTAAAAACTTGTGGTTTCAAAACAACAATATAAGCACTAACCCCGCCCTCCTATATTTAGTTACACACACACACACGCATATATATATATATATATGAAATTAAAATCTGAAAATCAATTAGGAAACAACTGAATATTTTTATACAAAACCCGAAACTAAGTTTTTATAAATCAATGCGAAAAATGCAGCAAAATTAAATATAATACGAAAATAAATTGATAAACCGATAACAAATTAAAATAAGTATAAAACACAGGGAGTCCCCCCCCCCCCGATGTAGGAAATTAAAAATGAGAAGTTTCTGAGGGAACATGTGCTTTAAGCCAAAATCTACTTTCCTAGCCCCCCTCCCCCCCTTTCCCAAATTTTTTATTCTCTTAACAATGTCTTGAAAACTGTAGAATATGATATTACTGCCATATCATTGAAACTAACTACAAGGTCTTAAAGTATTTTGCAGAAAGCTCAGATGATATAGCCCCCTAGCCCCCCAATGCACTGCCATTCACAATTGAATATTACAATCGTAAATTTTTCATTGATCTGGAATAGCATGTTGACCCCCCCCCCCCCCCAAAAAAAAAAAAAAAAAAAAAAAAAAAAAGTTCTGGATCTACCACTGACTGATACTTATGATTTTGAAAGCCTTTTTGATAGTGTTCCCCATGATTTGGTTTCAAAAATATTTGAAAATATCTGATGAATTTTCTCAGGTGATTAATTGCGAAAAGAAATAATGGATTAATATTATAAAATTTTATATTTTTGCAAATGTTTTGTCTAACGGTATAGAATATTTTTACAAATTCGAGGAATGCCGATGGGAACTATCTATTTGAGTGCTTTTGCAAACATTTTTCTTTACATTTTTGAGAGAAAACTTAAAAACATTGTTTTACTGTAGATAGTAATAATAACTGTAATAAGATATAATGACTGTGAAAATTTTACGAAATATCTCCTAGTGAAACCAATCCTTCAGACCTTATTTTAAACCGAAATTGACACTGACGACAAAATTTCTTTTCTGTATCTAAAAATAAGGAAAAATGGTGTAATATGGTCGGTATTTACGATAAAAGACAGTATTTTGGATTTAAGGTTTGTAATTTGATAAATTGGTTTTCCTGCGTTAGTCTTACAGTATTAAGAAATATTATGTTTACACAATTTAACAGAATTAAAATGATTTGCAGTAATAAAATAGACTTGAATATAGCTCTTGTGAAAGACTTAAAAACAGTTTAACCTTTAACCGTTACCCTACGTTCTTACTAAGTAAACATTTCAGTCTACGTGAATTATATCAAACAAGGGTTTTTCTTCCTCTCGGGCGACATTTAAAAACTGGTAAGAACTCTACCAGCCGAAGAGGGTTCTCTCTTTTTGGTGTGGGGGTTTTCCTTTTTTAATTTTTTTCATTCAGCCTGTTTTAGGAATTTGTCTTTATATACAGGGTTAGCAAGAAATAAGTTGCCCACTTCAGAGGGCTCTAGAATCCGTCCTATTGGTCCAAATGACATAAAATTTTAACAACAGATAATTCAAATGTTGCGCTTGACATAAAAAAAAAAAAAAAAAAAAAAAAGTACAAAATTCCGCCGGAAGGTGGCGCTGTAATGCACATAGCCATATTTAATATGCTTTCAAAATATGCGTGAAAAATAAAGTAACATTAATAAAGCTGCTCAATATAATACCCTTCATGTTCAACAATGTGCTGTAATCGCATAATAATATTTTCAACAGCTGACCGGAGTAAGTCTGCTGGAATATCTAAAACATGGCGCCGAATGCTGTCCTTCAGATCAGGCAGAGCTGATGGCCTTTGACGGTAAATATTGCCTTTTATCCGAAGAATAAGGCTAATAGGCATGCGCTAAAACACAAATGCTGTTTCTGATTTTGAATATATGCGAATAAGTGCCATTTGTGTTATAGTGCCATCTATCGGCGGAATTTTGTATTATTTTTTTTATTATTTAATAAATGTGAAGCGCATCATTTGAACTATCTGTAGTTAAAATTTTACCTCATATGGACCAATAGGACGGATTCTAGAGCCCTCCGAAGTGGGTAATTTATTTCTTGTTAACCCTGTATTTTTATGTTTTTGTATTGATGTATTATTCTATATTATTGTACTTTATTTATAAATTTGATTCTTTAGATTAATGCTTTGTATTAATTCATTTTTAATCTTGAATTCATTGGCTCTCTACATATTTTTGCTTTCATTGAAGTCTTGATCTGGGAACACGTATATTTTGTCTTAAAGCACACGTTCCCTCAGAAACTTCTCATTTTCAATTCCCTATGAAGCTGCTCCTCTGAAGGATTGCTTTTCATTTGTTATCGGTTTATCAATATATAAAGGTTCTGTAATGGCTACATCATACTAGTTTTTAAGTGAAAAAAAATTGCAATGAAATTTAAAATATGCTTAAATAATTTGAATAAATTGTAATTATCAGAAGTAATACATTAGATGAATGTGAAAAATGGAATTTTATTAATGACAAAAATATTTTAATTGAGGATAAATATGGTCAATAATTAAACATTTTTAGTTCCCCATCATACTATAGGTATGGGGAACTTAGGTAATCGTGAAAATTTTCGACCTCGGTTTTTTTACTTTTTTACACGTTTTCAGGTGTGAGGAATCCGAAAATGACAAAATTTTTATGGTGTCTGTCTGTAGGGTGTCTGTTAGTCTGTTAGTTTGTTAGTCTGTGTACACGATATCTCATGAATAAATTGTCGTAGAGAGGTCAGATCAGTTTTAAAATATTACTTTCGACACTGGCAAGAATCCTATTCATTTGCAACATTCGATTTTAAAAACTTCAGCAGTTATTCGAAATTTACGATTTCCTTAACATGGGAGAATAGGACAAAAATTCACTTAAACGTGCATTAAATGGAAACTTTTTACTGTAAAAATGTCAAACCAGTTTTAAAATATCAGTTTTGATGCCGGAATGAACATCAGTAACTATAAATATGCTACTTTGAAAATTTCGCAAGTTATTGGATATTTACGAATTTCTTAACATGGCAGTATAGGGCAAAATTTCACATAAACGTCAATTTTGAGAGATATTTTCATCGTAAAGATGTCAGACTACTTTTGAAATATTATTTAGGACACTGGCATGAGTATTAATTACTATGATTTTCCAATATAAAAATTTCGTAAGTTATTGGAAATTTACGAATTTCTTAACATGGCAGAATAGAGCAAAATTTCACATAAACGTCAATCGTGAGGGATATTTTCATCGTAAAGATGTCAAACCACTTTCGAAATATTATTTAGGATACTGACATATGAATACCATAGAGTATGATTTTTCCAATTTAAAAAATTCGTAAGTTATTTGGAATTTACGATTTACTTAAAATGGCAGAATAAGGCAAAATCGAGCATAAACGTCCATTTTAAGGATCATAAATATATCAGACAATTTCAAAATAGCATTTATGATACTTGTATGAACATGATTGACTACAAATATTCTAATAGGAAAATTTCGTAAGTTATTCGAAATTTAAGATTTTATCAACATAGCAAAATGGGGAGATATTTCATAAAAGTACGCATTTTTAGGAAAGTTGCATTGGAAATAGTAGCATGAAAATAAACTACGAAATTGATCCCAATAAAATAATAGATTAGAATAAGATATCGAACTGAATGATGGGTAGCCTATTAGGCGAGGATTTCGTTCTGTCACTGTGTCAAGCGTTTGGTCAAATTCATTTCTCTTAACATGAATATAATAAGTCCTGTACCAGAAATTTATGAGAACATACATATGATGGGGAACTGAGCAGAGTCCACCTATACCAACTAGTTTTATTTTAGTATCTTTTCAGTGTTTTTTTTTTTAATGTAAGTCACTTATAAAAAAACTAATATTTAAGAATAACACGAAATTATAACAGTTCTGTGTAGTATTAGCAATTATATTATATTCGAATATATTATGTTTAATTATATTCGAATATATATATATATATATATACAGGGTGCGGCAGCTATTTGAGAACAAAGTATCGTACGTAGAAAAAAGGAGCAAACACTATAGATATGTCATTTAATGAACATAGAACGGTGTGTACACAAGAAGTAGGACCTAATGTACGACACCATTCAATAAATCCAACATCAGCTGCAATAACAACCTCAACACGCTGTTGAAACCGTCCGCAGGCAGAAATGAGGTGGACACTGGGAATATTTGTCATGGTATCCACAATAGCTGTTTGGAGACACTAACGGTGTTATGTGGGTGCTTATTAGAGACCCTTTCAACAACGCCTCAAGCGTAATAGTCCAAAGATTTAACATCAGGTGAGCTAGGGGCACATGCGTGGAGTGATGTGATCATGAAAATTGTTTACCATCCACTCTTGTGTTGAATGGGTCATATCGGCTGGTGCTAAGTCCTGCTGAAAAACATATGGTCTGCCACGAGCTAGAGCTATAATCCAGCGCTTCACTACTGTGTTCAACACATCGGTATAAGTAACTGCGTTGATTTTGGCACGTTGTAAAAAGAAATGTGGAGGCATGACGTCACCTTCATTCCTCACGATTCCTAACACCATAACAGACTCAGGAAATTTAGTGTGCATGACTGTGGGAATTTCCTCTTGTCTTTAACACCGCCAAAGATTATTTATCCGGTTGATTTTCTAGTTTTGGACGAAGTTTTTCTTGTCCGAAAAAAACCAGAGTGTTTCTTTTTGTTCCTGATGTTTCAGCTTCTTTAAGAGGCTCTTTGCTCTGATTACTCTATTCTCTCTGGTTTTCTGGGACATGAACTGTCCTCTCCGCATTACATACGACTTGTAACAGAGGTCTTTATTAACCACACGTGGAATTGTGACCTCGCTGACCCGCAGATTTTAGCTGAGTATCCCTATGGACTTCTCACGGTCCTCTTCGATGGCAGCTTGAACAGAATTGATGAATTTAGGTGTCCTGGGAATATCTGAGACCTGGCAATGATGTTTCCTGTGCAAAACAGTTGTCACATTAGCATTGGCAACCCTCAGTTCTCTCTGAACTCTGAAAACGAATGATCGGGCGACTTTCAGAAATGCAGCTATTTCAGAAACGGAGTATCCTCCAGCCAAGGAGACGTTAACAGCGTGCTTTTTCCTTTCCTGAGTTAGAATAGGTTCTGCTATGTTTAACTGTAACAAAAATGATTGTTTAAAGATGATATACAGGGCATTATATCACTTATAACGTGTGTTCTCAAATAGCTGTCGCACCCTGTATATATATATATATCCGATATATATATATATATATATATATATATATATAAGCTACTATTTAAGGCTTTATTTATATAATTTTTTGGATGAAATTGGCATTGATAATGTTTCTTTTGTAGGCTAAACTTTATTACATTTTATGTTTAGATTTTATTATGTTATATATACACATACATATATAGGGGAACGGTGTGGAGTGTGGAATAGTCTGGTAAAATAAAATATCGTTATATCTCAACTGTACGGAGCTGCAACCTATCGAAAGCACGTCAGATGTCTACATTACGCCTCAAATAGGAACGTTAGTTCAGGGGTAATTATTTTGTACAAATTGCACTTATCGTTATCATTCTATGATCGTTCTTTGAACGGAAATACTGTGTCACCAAACCAATGAAGTGCTGAAATAAATAAAGTAAGTTTTTGTATTTGAGTTTAGAAAAAAATAAAAAAATAAATAAAACTTTATTATGTTACGAATTTAGTAACCCAGGCTGTGCCATGTGGGTTTTCGGTCTTAAAAATGTTTTGCTTGTATTAAAGTGTGTAAGTTATATACACTGCTCAAAACTATTAAAGGATATTGTAATCCTTATGTAAAATAACGTTGTAAACTAGTCTTTTTTTTTTTTTTTTAATGAAAGATGAGTCACAAATGCAAATTTTGCATTTGACGTCAAAAATAACGCTTTACCGTCAGCGAATGAAATTTAGCTTTCAGTTTAATTAAAGACAAAGCCAAAAAGAATGATCAACATTCAATAAGTGCGTTGTTTCGATAAACGCGATGTACCAACGAAATCATTTAAGCGATTCAGAAGCTTGGCGAGTTATACTGACCAGTTAGGGGGATGTGGAGGGGACAAACACAAGCCTAAGTATCAAAAGACACTGCAGTTTTACAAAGTATGATTTACGGGACTGGAACCGTTTTTGAAGACTGCAAATGCAAGCTGGAGATTAGGGCAAGGTTCGTAGACGTGCAACAACGCCCTATGAAGATCAATATTTAATGCTAACAGCTCGGAGACACAGAATTATGAATGGCTGTCTTAAAAAAAAAAAAAAAAAAAAAAAAACCTTCGCTTGGCTACTGGTACAACAGTTTCAACTCAAACTGTCCGAAACCAGCTCTACTATGTAGGTCTGTATGCTCGCCGACCAATGGTATGTATTACGTTAATAGCAAGGCATCACTGCGCCGACAGGGAGTGGGCAACAAAATATGTGAACTAGAGGAGAAATGAATGGCACAATAGTCTTTTCTTTGACGAGTCTCGGTTTTCTGTTCATCCTGATAATAGGCGTATTTTTATCTGAAGGGAACGTGGCATTTGAAATAATCCTGCATTCGTACACGGAAGTGTCAGTTTTGGCGATGAGGGGTAATGGTCTATGCTAGCATTTCCATTGATGATCACAGTGATCTTCATATGATTCGAAATGGAGTTCTGACTGGTCACGGATATAGGGATGAGATCCTCAGATCTATTGCTACAGCGTGGAGCCGGATTAGGACAGTTTAACTCGAAACTGTGGGGCCAAGCTGTTCGACTCAACGAGCTGCTAACGAGCGAAGCTGTTTTTTAAGAAGAGGGACATTCGTATTTCGGTGTCTCCGAGCAGTTAGCGTTAAATATCAATTTCCACTGGGCGTTGTTGCACGTTTACGACCTTATCCTGGTTTTCAGCCTGCATTCCCAGTCTCCAGAAAGCGGTTTCAAATCCTGGATATCACACTTTGTGAAACTCCAGTAGCTTTTGCTTCTTCGGCTTGTGTTTGGTCCCCCTCTAACTGAAAGACAACTTTCTAAGCTTCTGAATCGGTTAAATGATTTCCTTGAGAGATCTCGCTCATCGAAACAATGCATTCAGTGAATGTCGATCATTCATTTCTTTCATTAAATTGAAAGCCAAATTTTATTCGCTGCCGCTAAAGCGTCGTTCCTGATGTCAAACGCAAAATCTGTATATTCCAAAGTTTGAAAATTAGAAAATTTGCTTTTGTAACTATCATCTTCCATTTTTTATATCCTTTGTTTTAAGCATTGTATAATACTGATAAAGTTTACCTTCCAAAACATAGTTATTTTTTTTAATGACAAGATGATATAACCTTAGTACATTATAAAACAGCGCAGTGAATACACTACAATTTTGTCTTCTTTCCAAGGCTGTCAGATGATTGAAAGGTATGCTTTTTGTACATAGGCTTCCGGTAGAGGTAAAATAGTACTAAATCCTATAGGAAAATTTGGGACCTGTAAAAACCAGCCCTTAAATAGAATTGGGCATTTAAAGATGTTTAATTATATAAAGTGGTGGTCAAAATTATAAGGATAAGAAAACAACGCCAAATCTTGGTTACAGTTCGCCGGAAAATTATGCAACTTTTATGGCTGGGAACTAGCCATAAATGAAGCATATTTTATTTGTTTTTATAGAAATACATGGTAAATTGCTATTCATAAAATATATTTTGAATTTACTCTGCCTTATGACATGTGCAAAATTATAAGGACAACTGTATTTCTGTGTACTAAAAAGCAAAATTTGCGTGCTTTTTGTTCGGCATACGGCATTCCCAGACGATATAAATGCTTAGTAAGAAATTGGAAAGGTCGTATTCGATTTTTGAAGTCATGCTGATGGGTACTAAAACTAAACTTACGGAGTTTCAGAAGGGAGAAGTGGTTGCTTTCAAAATTTCAGGACTTACTGCACGTTAAATTGTGATAAAACTGAATAGATCGAAAACGGTCATTTGTAATTTTTAAAAAAATACGAGCAAATATGGACAGCAAAGACGTACAAGTAGGCCATTTTCTGTGTCTGTGCGTAAGAAAAGAAATATAATAGTCGTGATTTCTCAAGAAAAACAATTGTCGACAGAAATTAAACGGAAATTAAACGTACAACGCAGTGATCGAACTCTTCGACGTGTTTTATAAAAAGAGAAGAAGGTTCGTTATGGGAAAACACTTGTCACGACCCCCTTTTACGAAAGTTGATAAGAGACTGGGGGGGGGGGGGGAGAGTTTACTAAAAAAATGCGTTACTATGGGAAATAACTGGGATGATGTTACCTTTTTCATTGAAAAAAGGTTGCTTTGAATGGGTCAGATACATTATCCCACTCTTCCGAGCAGCAATGCTTTTTTTTTTTTTTTTTTTGGGGGGGGGGGGACTCTTTTCTCAGTCTTTTATGAACTTTTATAAGAGGCGGTCGTGACAAGTGTTTTCCATAACGGACCTTTTACTCTTTTTGTAAAACACGTTGAAAAGTTCGGTCACTGCATTGAATGTTTAATTCCCGTTTAATTTCCATCGATAATTGTTTTTCTTCAGAAATAACGACTTATTATCATTCTTTTTTACGCACAGATACAGAACATGACCTACTTGTTCGTCTTTGCCGTTTATATTTAGCGGTAGTTTTAAGAAAATTATAAATTACCGTTTTCGATTGTCTCAATTTAACGCGCAGTAAGTCCTGAAATTTTGAATGCAACCACTTTCCCCTTCTCAAACTCAGAAAATTTAGTACCTGCCGGCATGACTTCAAACATCGAATACGCCGTTCCCAATCGTGTACTGTATATTTAAATCGTATATTTAATCGTACTGTATATTATAATCGTACCACTGTATATTTAAATAACACATAAGTAAATAGTATTCTGTAAATACTTTTTTTTTTTTTTTTTTTTTTTAATCAGACATATTTTTATCCTGCATCTGTCTGTCATCAGTGAATGGTTTCCATGACTGCAAGTCTGATAATTTTGTTGAAGGCGGAAGTACTCCTAAAATATACTGATGCTAATACCAATCGATTGCTTATATAGAAATAAACACATTTACATTAGCAGTTTAGAAATGTTTTTAGACTGCACGAAAATAAATGCAAAAAATAATGATGCTTTAAAATATTTTCAATAACAAGAATTTTTTTAAAAACACCCATTATCGATCGTAAATTTAACTTCCGGTAAAAAATGACACTGCCAAATTTATTTTTCTTTTCCAGAAATAATTTTGTATAAAATATATTTGAAAGTGCGTTTATGTTAAAAAGTTTATATATATATATATATATATATAAACACCGCTTGATGTATTTTTTGTAAAAAAGGATGATTTGGCAAAATCTTTTTTTTTTTTTTCCTTACACATATATGGTGCACACCATATTGCTTTTTGTATTTCATTTTCGAAACTGAGTTTCTGTTATATTTACACATTTTGAGGTCCTCTGAGCCCGAAAAACAGGCTTTTAGCAATTAGTGTATCTGTGTGTGTGTGTCTGTGATCAGCATATCTCAACAACAAATAGCTGCAAGTCCAAACTCGGTATTCTAAATCTGTATCACATAGGGATGCTACTCTAAACTGTTCATTAAGATCAAGCTAATAGTTTGTGTACAGAGACATTCAAGAAAATTCAAATGCATTACGTCTATGGGCGTATTTTTTGGTAGGTACAGTGTAACATTTATAGGATGTACTAAATAAAATGATATAAGCATATATATTTCTATATGCACTAAAACATGTTTTGTAAAGAATATGGCATGAAAATCATTGATTATTCTTTAACAGGGCTACTCAGTACCTGTTACAGTACTTGTTATCTTATATCTTAATCTTCAACTGTCTTTATGGTATTGAAATGCTGAGTAAGAGAAAGTCGTGTGAGCTTCATATGAATTTCTGTTTTAAAAATGTACACGAAGACTCAAAATATTTTGACATTACATGACCTACTGTCTTAGAAATTTCAACAGAACCTAATAATAAAGCCCTTAATATTATTGTTATTAAAACTGTCAACTTTCTTCTGTGTAGAAAGTAGTTCTTAAAGAAATAATCAGGTTCCAGTTTACGAATTCAATTTATTTAACGAATATTCTGGAAACAGTTCAATGCAACTTTTACTCGTGCCACAGACGCCAGTAATCACAAAATAGACGCTACCGCCGCTCTCGCACCTCCGTTCAATTATGGTGGCTACATTATTTATTTATTTTAAGGCTGTTATTAATCTGCCTTCAAACTTGCCAGTATTGATCAGATTTTTCAAGTAGTAACCAAATCAAACTTTAAAGTACCAAATTTATCTTTTCTGTAGATATTTGCTTTAAAATTATGCTGATACAGATATATAAACAGGTGATTTGCTAAAAGTTGGATATTCGTATTCAGAGCACCTCAAAACGTGATGTTATATATATAAAAAAAAAGTTAAAAATAGAGCATTAAAGAATATTTATAGTTTGGGTATGAAAAATTTACTTTACTCCTTCAGCAGTGTTTGTCGCCATAGTAAAATGTAGCAAAGCATTTCCATCATTTGCACTCAATCGAAAAGAACGTTTAGCTTAACTTTGGGAAGCCTTGGATATTGTCTAGAAACAACATTTACATGATATTGTGTACTTAAATTTAGTTTTATGTGAAAAGCACTTAACACAAAATAAATAAACTTCCAGCAATTTCCGAGCACAGCACCATTATATCCAGATACTTTGGCCAGAGTCCGACTAAGGCAGGGGCATACGAGGCAATTGCCCCGGGCCACCATATCAGAGGGGGAACGCCCAAATCGAATAGAAAGTTTATTTTATGTTTCATTCTTTAATGAACTTTTTTTAATCAAAATATCAGTATAGTGTAAAATCCGGCTTAATTGAGCCATCGTAATTCCGAAAATTTAGCTATGAATTCTGCCCTAATGTCAGCAAGGATACGAATTTTTCGCAGTTAGATGACAAAGTTAACAATCAAGAATAAAATGGATAGAAAAATATTTCGTCTGACCATTGGAGTAAGGGGGGACCTTTATAGCTATTTTAGGTTCTAGTCAATTTTCTTGTTATATATCTATAATGAGGTGAAAATTTTAAATACCTCCTTAAAGTTCGGTTCGTTATTACTGAAGTAGGGAAGCAGAGGGGGGCCCCCAAGGAAGTTTTTGCCCCGGGCCCCAATTAGGCTATGTCGGGCCCTGACTTTGGGTAGCCTTCTAAACAAATTTTGAATGATTTCCATATCACACTCTATAGGAAACATGCTCTCATGCATATAAAAAAAAATGTTCATTCCATTTTATAAAGATAAGCCTATAGCTATTATACTGTATTTACAGATATTTTCCCATTGTCGTAACGTATTTGAATTGTCTTGGATGTCCCTGTACACGAATTATTTGCTTGATCTCAATGAAAATTTCAGTGTAGCATCATTATATGATACAGGTTTAAAATACCGAGTTTGGACTTTCTGCTACTACTTGCTCATGAGATATGCTGATAAGACTCACACACAGCCCAACCGCTAAAAAGCATGTTTAGAAATCATGGGACCACAAAGCGTGTAAATATAACAAAAACTCAGTTTCGAAAATTTGACCCAAAAACAATACTTTTAATACCATATATATGGGTAAAAAAAAGTAAAAATAATCTGGTGTGTCACTCGCACCACTTTCTCTTACCCCGAAATTTAATACTATAAATACAGGTTGGAGATTAAGAGCTAAGATAAAGAGTACTGAAATGTAAACCTATGCTAAACAATTCAAATTAGGCTTCGGAAGAGTTTTATATGGTAATTAGTTCTGTGTGAGCGGGGATGCCGCCCCCCTCAACACCCGTTTCATTAATGCACCTACATTTATATAGAATTTAATTCGGTTATTAAAAAATAATTCTGTTTTTAAAAAATAATTTATTAAAATTACTATATAAAAAAAATTAACTTTTATGATAATGCAGGTGATTTCCATATTAGAGAAGCAGTATAACACTTAATAAGTATATAAAAAAAAGGTGAATTTATTCCCAATAGTACATATTTTTTTTTTTTTTTTTTTTTTAATGAAAAAAATCGATAACTTTATTTTAAATTATCGCAGATCAATGGTTCAACCATTCATTTTAAAGGTATTGGCGAGCTATTTTGAAAGGTACCCATCAAATTTACTCCCCTCGAGGGGGGACTTCCCCCCAGGGGGGGAGGCGAGGTTTCTACATACACTAAATTCTTTTCCCACTTGACTACCTCTATTGCAAAAAATATATATTGGTTTCATTTGATTTAGTGCAGTCAATAGATGTTACACTCTACTTACCTGCAATTTCCTCCATAGACGTAATGTATTTGAATACTTTTGAGTGTCCCTGTAGCTGTACACGAACCATTTGCTTCATCTCAACGAAAGGCTTACTGTAGCATCGCTATATGATACACATTTAGAATACCGAGTTTGGAATTTCTGCTGCTATTTGTTCTTGAGATATGCTGATAACAAGCACACAGACAGACACACACACAGACCATTCACTAAAAACATGATTTTCGTATTCAGGGGATTTCAGAACATGTAAATGTAACAAAAACTCACGTTCGAAAATTTGACCCTAAAACAATATTTTCTCGACCCAATGGGTAAGAGAAAGTAATAATATATATTGATTTCATTTGGTTTAAAATAGCTTATTTATATGTTGAACTGTGTCTACCAAATATTTCGTCCATAGACGTAATTTATTTGAATTTCCTTGGATGATACTGTACACAAACCATTAGCTTGATCTCAACAAAAAATTTAGTGTAACATCCCTATATGATACTTATTTAGAACACCGGGTTTTGAACTTCCTGTTGCTATGTGTTTGTTCTTGAGATATGCTGATAACAGACACTCGCACTGACCAACCGCTAAAAACGTGTTTTTTGTTTTCAGGGTAATCCAAAACGTTTAAATATAACAAAAACTAGATTCCAATGATTTGATCAAAAAGTCAATACTTTCTCTACTGTATATATGAGTAAGAAAGGTAGCTTAGATTTTAGTCAATAGAGGGCGCTACTCTCAAGCATTCACAGGATATATGCAAATCAGTCCTAGAAAATCTAGAGGGAGTCTACTCGATTTTCCGAACATTAAGAAATAAACGGCTGATTAAGTAAAAAGTAGTGAAAAAAAAAATTAGAATAGCTTGTCGGAAAATTTCTGCCCAAATTGTATGTCGTATTATCGATCGTAATGTATACAAATTCCCGTAAAAGAAATATAGTAAATGATCGCAATATCAAATCATTAGCTACTCTTTTATGGCTTAAACAATCTAACTTTATGTAAGCAAAATCCAAATTATTTGAGCTCATAGGTCATAACGTTAAAGAATTTTTCGTTCTGTCCCTGTAAAAATCTAAAAGTGTTAGATTCATTAGAATCTATACCGTTTGTGCGCGTGCGACAGTGACCTATAGCATGTAATAAGTACAAAACTTCGACTAAACGCCGTAAAATGCAAGAACTCGCAACAATTGTTTCGGTCCGAAAAAACACACGACCCTTCATCAGGCGAATAAAGTAAGCACAAGTGCTGCAAACAAAGCGGCAAGCGTCGTCTTCTTTCGACCCGAAACAATTGTTGCGAGTTTATTGCATTTTATGGTGTTTATTCAAAGTTTTGTCCTTTTACGGTTAAACGTCTTTTCTGTGGTATTTTTTATAATACTATAGCATATATATAAATCAGTTTATTCGAATAAGGCGTTTAGACGATATTGCATTTAAAATAATCTGAACCCATCATCTATAATGATAGCTTTTACTTTCCGAACACTATAGTGAGGAAAGTATTGTAATCATGTCAAAAATCCGAATTTGAGAGTTTGATGTTTCTATACGTTTCGAGGTCCCCTGAGTCCGTTTCCACTATTTTTACGATGATGTATGTATGAGTGTATGTATGTGTGTGTGTATGTATGTGAGTGAACACGCTAGCGTCTAAACGCTTTGTTCGAATAAGCTGAAAGTTGGTACGTATATTGTAAGTCCCCTTAGTACAAACCCTATTGATTTTGGTGAATGTAGCACTTAAGTTTTTTTACAGGGACATCAGGAAAAATTCTTTATCATTATGGCCTATGGGGCCAAATTTTTAAAAGTGCGATAGCATCTAAACGCCTTATTTAATTGAGCTGAAAATTTATATGAATATTATAAATCACTGTTGCACTACCTATAAGCATTTTGGTGAATCTAGCATTTATAGATTTTTACAGGGACACAACGAAAAATTCTTTATCATTATGATCTATGGGCACAAAGTTCAGTAGCGTTAAATAAAACATCGTGTAGTATATGGAGAAAAATACTCAAACACTTTATTATGGTTTTCTCTCTTTTGTTTGTTCAACAACTCCTCTTTCTTTGGCCAAAATCTATATAGTTCGTGCTACGGTGACCTATAACATACGTACCGACTTTCAGCTTATTCGAACAAAACGTTTGGATGTTATCGTGTTCACATTCATACATACACAAACATACATACATCACCGTAAAAATAGCATAAATGAACTCGGGGGATCTGAAAACATACACCAAAATCTCAGTCGAATTTTTGTCATGATTACAATACTTTCCTTTCATATGTATGTTCGGAAAATAAAAATGAAGGATACCCAATTAAGAGCTCAGCTTTTACAGCGAGCACATAGAAGTTAGCTCAAGTGTTGTGATCTATTTGTAAACATTTGTGTGTGAAAAAAAAAAAAAAACTTTTTACCAAGGAAATCTGCGGTTTTCTTGCATGGAACGCCCTTTATCGACAAAAAAACCCATGACTTCATATTTTATAAGTTTTGAATTATTTACAAATTATTACTTTACGAACATATGTATGTGTAAAGAAAGTATTGTAATCATGAAAAAAATTTGACTTCGAGATTTTGATTTTTCTATGCGTTTCGAGATCTCCTGAGTTCATATTTTATTTTTTTACGGTGATGTATGTGTGAGTGATTTTGATTTTTCTATGCGTTTCGAGATCTTCTGAGTTCATATTTTATTTTTTTACGGTGATGTATGTTTGAGTGATTTTGATTTTTCTATGCGTTTCGAGATCTTCTGAGTTCATATTTTATTTTTTTACGGTGATGTATGTTTGAGTGATTTTGATTTTTCTATGCGTTTCGAGATCTTCTGAGTTCATATTTTATTTTTTACGGTGATGTATGTTTGAGTGATTTTGATTTTTCTATGCTTTTCGAGATCTTCTGAGTTCATATTTTATTTTTTTACGGTGATGTATGTTTGAGTGATTTTGATTTTTCTATGCGTTTCGAGATCTTCTGAGTTCATATTTTATTTTTTTACGGTGATGTATGTTTGAGTGATTTTGATTTTTCTATGCGTTTCGAGATCTTCTGAGTTCATATTTTATTTTTTTACGGTGATGTATGTTTGAGTGATTTTGATTTTTCTATGCGTTTCGAGATCTTCTGAGTTCATATTTTATTTTTTACGGTGATGTATGTTTGAGTGATTTTGATTTTTCTATGCGTTTCGAGATCTTCTGAGTTCATATTTTATTTTTTTACGGTGATGTATGTTTGAGTGATTTTGATTTTTCTATGCATTTCGAGATCTTCTGAGTTTGATCTTCTGAGTAGATCTTTTGATTTTATTTTTTTACGGTGATGTATGTTTGAGTGATTTTGATTTTTCTATGCGTTTCGAGATCTTCTGAGTTCATATTTTATTTTTTACGGTGATGTATGTTTGAGTGATTTTGATTTTTCTATGCGTTTCGAGATCTTCTGAGTTCATATTTTATTTTTTTACGGTGATGTATGTTTGAGTGATTTTGATTTTTCTATGCGTTTCGAGATCTTCTGAGTTCATATTTTATTTTTTTACGGTGATGTATGTTTGAGTGATTTTGATTTTTCTATGCGTTTCGAGATCTTCTGAGTTCATATTTTATTTTTTACGGTGATGTATGTTTGAATGATTTTGATTTTTCTATGCGTTTCGAGATCTTCTGAGTTCATATTTTATTTTTTTACGGTGATGTATGTGTGAGTACGAATGTGTGTATTTGTGTGAGTGAACAGGTAATATCTAAATGCTTTGCTCGAATGAGCTGAAAATTGATACGCATAAGTCATCGTAGCACAAACTGAATAGATTTTGGTAAATCTAGCCCTTTTATAGTTTTTTTTTTTTTTTTTTTTTTTTTTTTAGGAACGCAAAGAAAAATTTCCTTTCCTTATTATGGTGTATGGGCACCAATTATTTAAAGTGCGATAACGTCTAAATGCTTTATTGGATTGAGCTGAAAATTTATACACATTTTATAGGTTAGTGTTGCAGGAAATGTATCGATTTTCGACTGTTGATTTTGATGAATTTGTTCATTTTGAAATATTCAAAACACGGTTTGGCCATTTAAAAAAAAAAAAAAAAAAAATTGTGTGGGTATGCAGATAACAAAAATTTTCTGGCAATTCTAGCTGAAGAGCAGCATATTAGACAACGTTTTATGTAAATGCAACTTGTTATAAATTAGTATCTATAAACTTATAGGTAGGTGGCGCTGTCATACCAAATTTACTATTATTTTTAATCTGGTAGTATAGGGCAAAATTTTGTAAAAATGTATAGAATAGAAATTATTTTTAACCAACTATTGTGAAAATGAGGCAAATAAATATATTCATAAAAAAGTACATAATTGTCACTCAGGAAGTTTTTATTTTGTGTATGTTTATAACAAATGGTTTATCAATAGATTTGTGATAATTTTAAACAAAACTATCGAAATGTTTACATTAAAAATAATCTGGTGTGTCACTCACACGACTTTCTCTTACCCTGAAATTTAATACTATAAATACAGGTTGAAGATAAAGAGGTAAGATAACGAGTACTGTTATGTAAACCTGTGTTAAACAATTCAAATTAGGTTTCGAAAGAGTTTTATTATATGATAATTAGTTCTGTGTGAGGGGGGCTATCGCCCCCCCCTCAACCCCCCGTTTTTCATTAATGCACCTACATTTATATAGAATTTAATTCGGCTATTAAAAAATAATTCTATTTTTAAAAAATAATTTATTAAAATTATTATTTAAAAAAATTATCTTTTATGATAATGCAGACGATTTCCATATTAGAGAAGTAGTATAACACTAAATATCCAAAAAAAACTCCATTTTATTCTCAAAAAAAAAAAAAAAAATGTTAAAAGTAAAAAAAAAAAATCGATAACTTTGTTTTAAATTATCGCAGATCGATGGTTCAACCATTCGTTTTAAAGGTATTTACTCCCCTCGAGGGGGGACTTCACCCCCAGGGAGGGAGGCGAGGCTCCTACATACACAATTTTTTTTTAACCTGTTGACTATCTCTATTACAAAAAATATATATTCGTTTCATTTGGTATAGTGCAGTCTATAGATGTTAAACTCTACTTACCTGCAATTTCCCCCAGAGACGTAATGTATTTGAATACTTTTGAGTGTTCCTGTATACGAACTATTTGCTTGATCTCAACTAAAAGATTAGTGTAGCATCCTTATATGATACACATTTAGAATACTAAGTTTGAACTTTCTGCCATAATTTGTTTTTGAGATATGTTGATAACAGACAGACACACACACAGACATACACACAGATCATTTGCTAAAAACATGATTTTTGTATTCAGGGGACCTCAGAACATGTAAATATAACAAAAACTCGCGTTCGAAAATTTGACCCAAAAACAATATTTTATCTACCTTATGGGTAAGAGAGAGAAAGAAAAAAAAAAAAAAAAAAAAATAAGCTTTTGCACAGATGTCGTTTATAGTGCATAAAGTTGACTCTCTTTTAGACATATAACGAGTGTTATACTTTTCTGGGATAAAAATCGTGTGCTTTCATCATGGAGAATAATTTCGATAGATAATATTTACTGCATGAATATTTATGGGAAAATATAGATGAAAGTTTTGTGATACCCTGAACATACTAGTTTTTATTCCAAATAAATTTTTCTTAATGTTATTAGTACGCCTAATTCTTTTATTCACACAATTTTAACACTTTCCAAAATAGTTGAAATTGTTTTAGAAATTGATTTGTCTGTCAGTCTGTCGTAAATATATTAGGATACCCCGAAAGAGCATTTCGATTAAAAATGGCACGCGAGAATGCGTTCTCAATTAACTCAACTTGAGCTAATTTAAACTAATTTCCTTGGAAGAAACTGACAAGTTCATCTTGAGTTGAATTCAGTGATTTAAAATAATCCATCATTTTCTTCATTCTGGTTATATTTATGTTTTTGTGTAAAAGTGTAATATGAAGAATAATAAAACATAATCCAGAAATGGATTTACATGAATGATTTTTTTCTTTAAAATCTCCAAGTCATAAAATTCTAAAATGCAATATTTGAGAGTATTTAAAATTGTTACATAAAACCTAACGCCATTTTGTACATCTGTTCCATTGCTGACCTTTTTCCGAAAAGTAGCTAGCTCTCCGTATTAAAATTTTTGGATTTGGAAAAAGCAGAATGTTTTATTTTTTTGATCAACTACGGATTTTTAAAAAATTTTTATACTGAAAATGAACTCTAAGAATTCTAGTAGAAATTTTATCTAAAATTACATTTTAGTCTGTTGTCACTAGATATCAATAAATTAGAATTTTAAGTAAGAATTTTGTTTAAAACAAACTACCAGTAATATATAATTACGATATTTATAAAGATAATGGATTAAACAAACATTAAAAATGTTAGTTAGATTAATCAAAATAATATTAATAGTTCTCTCGCAAATGTAGATAACTTCGCTTTGTATATTATATAACCCTTTCAAATATTTTTAAACAA
The DNA here is from genome assembly GCA_963930645.1 of Salticus scenicus. NCBI lineage: Eukaryota > Metazoa > Arthropoda > Arachnida > Araneae > Salticidae > Salticus > Salticus scenicus. The sequence goes on along the minus strand of OZ005659.1, from coordinate 33,228,020 downwards.
AAAAGTATTATGCATAATTAATGTTTTTTAAAATAGTTTTTATTTCTTTTAATGAAAACTAAATTTCGTTTTGTGTATTTTATTTTAATATACTGGGCATTTTTTATTTTATTATTATTTTTTTTTTTTAGCAACATTAACAAAATTTAAATAACAACTGTTTTTACTTTGTGATGACAACAATAACTATTTTAAACTACATTAAATTTAAAATAAAATTTTACGTTTGCATATTATATTCCAAGAAATTAACTATTTGCAAACAAGAAAAGAGAAAAGGAAAATAAAAAAATGCTGATTTTAACCCTTTAGTTTCTGTACTGTAGAATTTTTAATTTGAAGTGTATCTAAGCCTATTTGTCATGTCAGACACAAATGTTAAAGTCAGTAAAAATAAAAAACACATGCAAAAATGCATTTGTTCCTACTTTAAACATAAGCTTTGCCATCTAAATTTAATCAATTCTAATCAACTGAATAGCGTTTACCCAACAGAAAAATTCGAATTATCCAAAGCGTATTATGAGCTATATTTAGAGAAAGAAGGGTTAAAAAAAACACAGAAATTTTCCAAGACGCATTTTTCGTTAGCTTTCTCATCAGGTTGCTGCAAACTGAACTCTTTTTCCAAAAATTTATACATTTTTCTGTTCTGTACTCCAATCAGAGAACGAGAGAGGGCGCTGTCGTCCAAAAGATGCCTAGGATGAGCATCTCCTCATCCCTTCCCTCTGACAGAAATGTATATCGATTGAGGACGCATCTCCATCCCCCCTTCTGTACTGCCCACCCTCGTCCATCCTCTAATCTTGCGCTACAAAGGGATCTCGTTTTAAAACTAAGCACAGAAAAGTTTTCCCCTCTTATGGTTCTATGCTGCAAGACGAGGGCCTTAAATGTCGAGAGCATTAAAAGTTTTAACTGTGACCGAAGGGAGGCTGGGGATTTTGATGAGGAGGAGGTGAATTTGTTGTTTATTTATTGACGTTTATTGCATAGTTATAATAAATACAGCTTTATGGGAATCGGGGATTAAAATAATAATTTCTTGAAAGGAATATAAAACTGGTGCAATGTTCCCTTTTGAGGTGCACGGGTCATTATTCCGAATTCATTGTTCATGAATATATTTTTCTTTAACGTTCAATTAATGCAGGGATGGCACAAATCTGAAAATATTTCAGTCTATAGCTTAAATCACGAATGTATTAGAATTAAAATAATATATATATATATATATATATATATATATATATATATATATTTCAATAATGAGCTATACAAATTTTACATTGTATATCACTAGAATATAAAATAAATGAAGGAAGATAAAAGTTTGTACTAGACAATAAAGGTATTATACATTTATCTTGTCAAATAAAAATGTACTTAGAACATTACAGATGTGTAAAAATATATACGTTATAACTCTTATAACTCACAAGGAAACATTCAAAAGGTGTCGTCTTCAAAGAATATTGAAAAAAAATATATGTGATTCTACTCTTCATAAAACACCAGAAAATGAAAAAATTATCGGCTGAAATGAATTACAGCGACCACAAAAAAATTATCAAAATTAAGCATATTTGGCTATTTCACACTGTTAGGCGATTGATTTTGAGTACTTGGCGGAGAAGCAAAACACGGTTCTGTTCGTACACAGCAATCTCGGTGCCGGCGAACTTATCGCCTTACAGCGCTAAATCGACAAAAATGCTTAATTTTGATAATTTTTTGTGGTCGCTGTAATTAATTTCAGCCGCTAATTTTTTCACTTTCTGGTGTTTCATGAAGAGTAGAATCACAAATATTTTTTTTCAATATTTTCTGAAGACAACACCTTTTGAATGTTTCCTTGTCAGTAATGAATTGCATCAACGTACAATTTTAGAACCTCGGTGAAGTTACATCTTTAAAAATCAACCTAACAGAAACTGATTTAACACTCTGTTTTTATGTTTTTTTTTTCTTTTTTGAAGGAACATATTTAACCCTTTGCCGGCCCTAACTCTGTAAAAAGCTCTAAACAGTATTGCCAAATTTAGGGGCTCTTTTATTCAACTACCACCAATAATTCTGAGGAATGATTTTTGATGTACATAATGGATGAATAACCTTCAAAGAGATTAGGGAAACGTTACACTTAAAATTTCGAGGTGGATATGGAATAAAAAAGCCTCTAAATTTGGCAACACTGACCAGAGGAGTGAAATTAAAGCCGGCAAAGGGTTAAACATTCCAAACATCTTAAAAATGACTTTACCAAAAGAGATCACGAGGTAGTAACAACAATTTTTCAGTTAAAGGTTATGGGAAGGAAATGTCTTACTTGTAGGGGGGCTATGCAAACAAATCGTTGTTCGATTTAACAAATTTTCGGCCTGACTAAAAATAACTATAATATCCTTTATTTTCGTCTTGCATTCCGAAACTAGATTTTTACGCTTTATTGTCCTTCTTGTAGCAGAATCCACTAAAAAACACTGAAGATCAGTGATATGCCCTTTACTTTCCAGGTGATGGGTTCGAACCCCGTTCAAGTATAGATGTTCATAGTGATTTAAAATTTGCTTTAAACCTTAAGTTCCAGTTTAATGAACCTAAATGTGCAAAAATGACCGTAATGTATAATAATTGCACGCGTCATTCCTTCCTCTAAGCTTCTTTCAGCAGTGTATATTGTTTATTTACATATGCGTTATAGTTTAAGAACTACTTATATTCTGTAATTCTAGACATTTCCGGAGATATTTCGCTCTATACTGCAAATCATAAACAAAACATGTTCTGTTAAATTTTTACGGTATATATTTACACGCTGTTCGAAAATATTTGACACAAAAATTGCTTTTTTTTAACACTTTTTATTAGCTTCACCTGTATGTATGTTTGTTTGTTTGTATGTATGTTTGTATGTTTGTAACCGCTCTGGGAGCAAACAAAAGATCTATATTGTAAAAAAAGACTTTCGCTACGTGAACGCCGTGGCTGTGAGGTAAGGCGCCGCGCTACGAACCTAAAGGTCTAGCGTTCGATCCCAGTCAGGGGAGATTTTTTAAAAATGGTTTTTGCTTAATTCTAAATTATTTATTTAAAGATTTAAATGTATGTAAATATTATGGTGTGTCACTCACAAGATTTTCTCTTACCCTGCATTTTAATATTAAGATAGATATTTTGTGCTTTTTAGTTCACATTTCTATAAAAGCGTGTTCTTTAATTTTTTAAAACTATAATATTATTACTTTATCTTACCAAAAAGGTAGAGAAAGTATTGTTTTAGGGTCAAACTTTCGAACGTGAGTTTTTGTTATGTTTACATTTTCTGAGGTCCCCTGAATTCGAAAATCATGTTTTTAGCGAATGGTCTGTGTGTCTGTCTGTGTGTTATCAGCTTATCTCAAGAACAAATAGTAGCAGAAATTCCAAACTCAGTATGCTAAATGTGTATCATATAGGGATGCTACACTAAGCTTTTCGTTGAGATGAAGCAAATGGCTCGTGTACAGGGACACCCAAGAGAATTCAAATACATTACCTCTATGGGGGAAAGTGCAGGTAAGTAGAGTTTAACATCTATAGACTGCACTAAACCAAATGAAACGAATGTATATATTTTATATGCGTAAAAACATGTTTCATGTAAAATATGGTATAGAAATCGTTCATTGTTCGTTTACAGGGCTACACAAAAGAACTGGATTATAATGTGACAATACTTGAAAATTCTTGGAAGTGTATTTTAGGTTGATCCGTGTGTTATTAATATAGGATTATATTTATGTGCACCATGTGATGTTTACATAACTTTCAGAAGATATACAGGGCTGCCAAAATTTAAGCCATAACATTCTTTTTTATTTGTTAATGGAAGTGCTTTACTATAATATTTTACCATGTCCAGGAAAGCTGCTCAGGAATTGAAATTAATTCCTCAAAGCCATATGGTAAATAATGTATTTTTTAAAGATAAATATTTATCATTTTTTTTTTCTTTTTACACGTTTTGAGGCTTCCTGAATAGCGAAGTCAAGTTTTATAGTTTGATCTTTGATTGCGTCTGTTAGAGTAAATAAAAAACAAATAATTTCAGGCGATCCAGATGATGTATTTTGAAGTTAATGCGTTTGTTATTAGAAAAGTTTGTTCAAGATTGATAAGTTTCAAGGAATGATGCGTGTGAAAGTTGTCGGTAAATTTTTAAATAAACTTTAGAACTTAATAACAGATTTGAATTCTGTATAAATGTAGATACAATAATGAAGCGGGGTTTGAGGGGGTGGTAGCCCCCTCACATAGAATTATTTGTCAAATAAAGCTGTTTCGAAACCTATTTGAATTGTTTTAACACAGGTTTGCATAACAGTACTCGTTATTTTAACCCTTAGTATCTAATCTGAACTTTTAGAGTTAAATTTCAGGGTAAGAGAAAGTCATGTGAGTGACACACCAGATTATTTTAGATAATAAGAGCTTTCCAAGAAAGTACTCTAAATTGTAAACAAACGCAACACACGGATTATTTCCGATAAAAAATAATCTATAACATCCCCTCATCAGGTCAGAAAAAGGAGGTATGAATACAACATGTAAGCAGTGACAGGATCCGCTTCTTATTTTGCTTTGTTGCGTTTTCGTGCTACATAATCATAACAAATTTTTAAGCACAAATTTAGAATCACGTAGCGTTTGTCAGTCTGAATTTCGTAGCTTTCTATGGTTTTCTTCGAAACACACGAGAAAATGAGCTAGGAACACTTAGAAAGACCCCCTTATTGAGGGCATTCTACTCAGACCTAGTATCGTCGAGTAGTTAATCAGCCTTAATACCCTAACACCATTACCTCCCTTTGATTTACTCTAAAATTCATGCTCAAATGTTTCGAACCGAAAAAATTGTTTTGGGTTTCTGAATTTATTGAGTTTGTTTACAAAGTTTCTATTGTTTGTATTTTAATAACTGTTTATCCGCGCATTTCACAACACCAAAAACAGGTGCACTGGAGTGCAACTTTAACTCTTTGACGCAGATGGGACACCGGTGTCCCTTTTGCTTATTTATTTTTTGACGCTCTTATTACAAATATTATTATCATATGATAGTTTTTTATTATAAAAGAGTCTAATAGATAAAAAACTATTAGATTATCAGAGTAAATTTTTTACTAAAATAAAAATTTTAAATAAAAGTAGTTTGAAAAATTTTTATCAACCAATTTCAAAAAATTATTTCGAATTAAATTTGATTATTTAAAAAAGATCAGTAATGAATTATTGCTACTCCTATATCTAAGTAATTGTAAATAAGTGCAATTTGTAAAAATATTTATTCATGGGACGCCCGTGTCCCATGATGAATTTACCTTTAACGCAGAAAGGGACACCTGTGCCCCACTCTATATTTTAGAAACAAAATTAATTAACATTTTAAATATAACATTTTCCACTTATTTAGATCTAAAATAACTTAAAACTATCAAAAAAGTGTAAAAATTATGTTTGATGAGAAATCTGCTTCAAAGGGTTAAAGAAACAACTTTTTTTTCCGATTTTTTCTTTCGCGCATAACTTTTAAACAAATAAACGTATGTGCATAAAATTTAAAAAGTTAACCCTATCATGTTCTGTACTAAACATTATTTTTACATATTGACAATAAATGTCAATCTCTTTATAATTTTTACAGTAGAAAGTTATTTAAATGTGATTTGTAAAAATGTCTGTCGTTAAACGTAATGCATTGGAATATTTTGGGTGTTCCTGTACACAAATCGGTTGCATAGGATCTATTAATGCCATTTTAAATAGGAAACATTCCATAGTGAACTTGAATGACATACATCATTTAAAAAAAATTCTGAAAATATTTAAGGACGCTGGGGGCAGGCAGATGGACGGATAGAAAGACGGACAGTCAGACAGATAGACACACAAATTGAAATAATAAACACAGTTAGAAAGTGTTAAAAATGTTTATTATAAACGAAAATGCAATTCTAGTAGATTTTCATTAATAGCTGTTAATGTAACTGAATATTTTTGTGTGGCCCTATTAATCTAATGCTAACCATACTATATTCTGTAGGAATAATTCTTTTGTGCATATGAGTAATATATTTCAGTTTCATTACGATCTTGACGCGATACAATTCCTTAAATACCCGCGTAGAAAAATGAAAATTGTTCCCAAAACTTCCCAACCAACCAAGTTAGAGCTTAGATATTCAAGATATCAATAATAAATTTTTCTCGACAAGGTCACCAAGGAGCGAAAAAGTCACCACATTTGGCACCAATGCCATTACCTGCCTTGGTGAAGCTTTTTAATGTGTTTTACTGGGAAATGAGCTATTTTACTACGAAAGCAAACTAGAATTGCAAAAAATTAACATTTTATGACCTGACTAAGCCTCTTTGAATGAATTTACATAAAAATAACTAAAATTATTTACAAATTCGTAACAATATGGTTTATAGAAATACCTTTCACAGAACGCTATGCTTTGGAATACTTTCAGGTGTCGCTGCACACATACCAGATATAAAATTTACTCCATTTTCAATGGAAAACATCCGATAGTGAACTTAAATAACATATTTCAATTTCGTTAAGGTTTGTGTAAAGTAAAGGTATTGAAATATGTTTTATAGAAATACCTTTCATAGAACACAATAATGATGATTCCAATGAATTCCAATGAATGAATGAAAAATGAATTCCAATGTAGAAAGCATTCTACAATGGAATCTTTCAGGCTTCCCTGTATACAACCCAGTTGAGATATTCACTCCATTTTTAATAGGGTACATCGGATAGTATACTTGAATAACATATATCAGTTTAAAAAAATTCTATGAATATTTTCGGGAGTTAAAGCACGGACAGACATAGAGACGGACGGGCAGACAGACAAACCGAAGTCATTCCCACTTTGCAATCTTGTTGGGATATGTGAACAACTTTGTTGGAAAGTGTTAAGAATTCGATTTTAATCTAACGCATGGATGCGTGTGCATCTTCATCTATCTGTAATGCACTGTAAAGAAACTTTCTCATTTAGTTTTCTTTTCTAAAATTGATTAAATTTTCCATTTTTTCCAAAACTTATTTTTGAGAAGAGTTGAAGTAATATCAGTTTAACTCTACAAAGCACCCAGTTCCATATGTGGAACACCGACTTTAATCGTTCCTATAGCTAGAAAACTATTAGTAGCGACATCTCTTGACATCTTGATAGAAGCTACTGACATTTAGCAATGTAGCAATACAATGCACTGTAAAGAAACTTTCTCATTTAGTTTTCTTTTCTAAAATTGATTAAATTTTCCATTTTTTCCAAAACTTATTTTTGAGAAGAGTTGAAGTAATATCAGTTTAACTCTACAAAGCACCCAGTTCCATATGTGGAACACCGACTTTAATCGTTCCTATAGCTAGAAAACTATTAGTAGCGACATCTCTTGACATCTTGATAGAAGCTACTGACATTTAGCAATGTAGTAATACAAATCTTTACCTAAAAATGTCGTTCGTGTTTTTGTTATAGTGCACTCAGTGTGGAATTTGAATGAAAGTGATACGTTAGTCTTTTGTCCAAATTCGAAAATAAAAAAAGAACAGTTTTTGAACAGTTTTGACTCGAAAAAAATACTGTGTTGTTCTATGTATGTGTGTCCAATCTACAATACTATTTCCAAAACAATTCAATTGTTCTAGTTTAATACCAAAAAGTATAGTTAAGGCTCAGTGTACCCTATGTGGAACCGAAATAAAAAGTTGATTTTTCCGTAAAATATGGTTTTAATGTTATTTTTATAAGTTTTCCCTATCTTCTGATCACTAATTACAACCTATATATTTTTGTCGCGCACTAAAAAAAACTTGAGCTTTGTAGGGTTAAAAATTATTGATTATGTTAAATTCGTATGAAATTCGATTAAAGATTTACTATCGAATATGCCATTCAAATTTTATGTTTATTTGTTCATTTCTTTAAAACATTACGCGCGAAAGAAGAAAACGAGAAAACATGTTTTTTCCTTAATTTTATGCGCCAGAGTATTTAACCCTGCTTTTCATTTTGGTCCAATTTGACCCCTTAAATATTTTTAAATTCCATTTAAAAACTGACAGTTTAGAAATATGTTCTCGATATGAATTTGTTAGTAAAGGTCATATGTTAAATTCTCAAAAATATTTTTATTTTGTATATTTTTAATATTTCTTTTAAAATGATACAAATATGATATATAGTAAATGAAAAAAAAAATAATCTGATATGTCACTCACACGACTTTCTCTTACCCTGAAATTTAATACTAGAAATACAGGTTTGAGATTAAGAGGTAAGATAACGAGTACCGTTATGTAAACCTATGTTAAAACAATTCAAATTAGGCTTCGGAAGAGTTTTATATGATAATTAGTTCTGTATGAGGAGGCCCCTCAACCCCCCCCCCCCCCCGTTTCATTGCTGCACCTACAATTATATTGAATTTAAATCTGTTATTAAAATTAAAAGTTTACTTAAAATTATTCAGATAACTTTCACACCCAACATTCTTTAGAACTTATTAGTCTTGATTAAACTTTCCCAGAAAACTTAAATTATTTTCAAAATACAACTTTTGGATCTTCTGAAATTATTCGTTTTTAAGTTATACTAAAACACACAAACAAAGATCAAACGTTAAAAATCTTGACTTCGGTAATCAGGAAGCCTCACAACGTGTAAATATGCAAAAAACAAGTGAAGAATATTTAGCTTAAAAACATAGATTATTTATCATATGTCTATGAGGAATTCGTTTAAATTTTTCAGCAGTTTTCCTGGACATGGTAAAATATTATAGTAAAGCACATCCATTAACAATAAAAAAGAATGTTATAGCCTAAATATTTGCAGCCCTGTATATCTTTTGAAGATTATGTACAAACCACATAGTGCACCTAAACGTAATCCTATAGTAATAATATACGGCACACCTGAAATACACTTCCACCAATTTTCAACTATTGTCGTAATATAATCTAGTCCTTTTGTGTAGCCCTGTAAACGAACAGTGAATGATATCCTTAACATATTCTGCATAAGACAAGTTTTTACGCATACATAAAAAATATATATTAATTTCATTTGGTTTAGTGCAGTCTATAGCTGTTAAACTCTACTTAACTGCAATTTCCCCCATAGACGTAATGTATATGAATTCTCTTGGATGTCCCTGTACACGAACCATTTGCTTCAGTTCAACGAAAAGCTTAGTGTACATTCCTATATGATACACATTTAAAATACCAAGTTTGGACTTTCTGGTATTATTTGTTCTTGAGATATACTGATAACAGACAGACACACAGACGAACCGCTAAAAACTTTCGTATCCAGGGGATCCCAAAACGTGTAAATATAACAAAAATTCAATTTCGAAAATTTGACCCAAATGCAATACTTTCTCTATCTTATGGGTAAGAGAAAGTAAAAAAAATAACTAAATAAAACAACAGTGTTAATACACTCACATTTCTTTTTTAATTTATTGGAGATGAATTGGTAAGAGTAAAATTGTTCAAAATAATGGTGGGAACTAAGATGATATATAATAAACACAAAACTAGAATAAAAAGAACCGAAAATCAAAAGACAAATTTTAACATTTTCTGAACACTCTGATCACATGAAACAAGAATTCTGCGATCATAAAAATCGATTTATAGATTAAGATTACAAATTTAAGTTATCCTATTCATGCATTAATCACCAGGAGACGTTAATGAGCTGTAGCCTTCGAATTTTTAAAAATCTGGTGTTCTCCTCCGGGAAAAATTTTGATTTAAGTGAGACTAAGACTCATTAAATCGATATAGGCTCGTTATCATACGTGGATAAATTTTTAGTTTATTTATTTATTTATTTTTTCAATGACGAAAATTAAGTGTTAGACTAATGTTAAAGCTTTCTTGACATTTTTCAGAGATGTGATATTATATTGTTTCCTAAACAGTAATACTATTTGGAATAAACTTATAAATTTTCACGAGAATCATATTTTAAAACAGTTCTACGTAAAGACGTTATTCCTGGCGATGTTTTGACGTAGACCCAAAATGATGATGTATAAAAAAAATAACACAGATTAAATACGATTGATCAAAAATAAGAGTAGAAAATATGTTATTTCAGCAATTGCTACAGATAAACAAGACTGCGTCTGCTATTTGTTTTTCCTCTATCATGTGACCTCTGACGTCAGGTGGGAAGAGCCCATTGTACACCATACGTATAATTGTAGTCTTAAATTTTTTTGGGGGTATAACTGGGTATGATTTAAAATAAGATAAGTTTAATTTTTTTTTTTTTTTTTTTTAATGCACTTTCTGTCATTTTGTTCTTTTTACTTCCTTATACTTTGTATAAGGAAGTATAGTAATCCCGATTTGTGAAATGGATTTTATATCTCGCATAGCTCAAAAACAAATAATCGTAGAATATTGCAAATTTATATTCGTGTCTGTCATGATGTCTACAGTTGTACACCTGCAACTTTGATCTTAATAAAATCTCTCGTTTTAGAGATATCTATGACTTTACACGATTTTTCGTGACGTCTGTATGTAAGTATGAGTGTATGTGTGTATCTCGCATAACTCAAAAACGATTGAACGTAGAACGTTTTAAATTGGTATATAGGTTTGTTATGACATCTAGTTGAGCACCTTCCTTTATGGTATCACTACGACATTCCATTTTGGAGATATTTACTGAAATCATTCTTATAATGACTAAAAATACAAAGGTTTTAGCCGTTATGTATGACATACCATCATGGAGATTTCAAAACAAGCTAATAATAGAGCCTGTAATGATAACGTTATGAAAGTGGTCGGCTATTTGCGTGGAGTTAATTTATTCTTGAAGACATAAACAGGTTCTAGTCGATGAATGCATTTTATTTAATGAATATTCAGTCCGTAGATAAGGCCCGTAATGACATTGTTATGAAAGTTGTCGACATAGTAATTTTTCAAAACATTAGCAGGTTCTAGTCGTGTTATAAAAGTTGTCGACATTTTTGCGTGTAAAATGTACATAAGCAGGTTTTAGTTGATGAATGCATTATATTTAATGACTATTCAGCTCGTATATAGAGCCCGTAATGATATTGTTATGAACATTCTGGGTATTTTTGCACGTAAAAGTAATTCTTAAAGATATATTCAGGTTCTAGTCGACCAGTGTAATTCATTTAATAAATATTCAACCCGTAGATATCGCCCGTAATGGACTTGTCTTTTCGACATTTTTGCTTGCAGAAAGTAATTCTTAAGAACATAAGCAGGTTCTGGTCGACGTATGTACTGGATTTAATGAATATTCAGCTCGTAGATAGAGCCGTAATGGTATTGTTATGAAAGTTATTGATATTTTTGCGTGTAGAAAGTAATTCTTAAAGTCATTAGTAGGCTCTAATCGAAGAATGGATTTTACTTAATGAATATTCAGCCTGTAGATTGAGCCCTTAATGATATTGTTAAGAATGTTGTCGGTATTTTTGATTGTAGAATGTAATTCTTAAAGATGTAAACAAGTTCAAGTCGGCGAACGAGGATCTGGTCGTTGAATACATTTTATTTAATGAATATTCGGGAAACAGTTGAATAAAACACTTTTTTTGGGGGCTATTAAAATCAATAATCAATGAATATTCTCGAAACAATCTGATGAAACAGTCATTCTTACAACAGAAATAAAATAAACACTGCTAATTATATTACAGAGCATAAGTTTTGTTAATTTAGGAACTGAATGAAATTTGAAATCATCGAGAGTATTGTCACAGTGGTTTATAGAATTTTCGAGCTAATGATGCATTACTTTCTGCATTCAAAAATTGGAGGAAAGTACTATTTAGCGACGAAAGCCATTTTTTTGTCTAAGGCCAGCGAACTCAACACGTGCAGAGATCGCCCGGCGGAAGAAATCGGGATTCACACATCAATCAATTTGATAATCATCCTCAAAAGATGTTTTGGGGTTGTTTCGTTTACAATGGGGTTAGTTCTTTGTAGCCTGTTGACGGTATGACACGTTCTGAGAAATATATTACTATTTTGCATAAAAAAGTTGTTCCAGAATTGAAGAAACGATACCCTAATAGAACGGGGATTTTTCAGCAGGATTTTGGCCCGTGCCATACGTCCAAAATGGTGAAGAAATTCATGTCTGAGAACCAAATTGAGACACTGGAATGGACTGGGAACTCTCCTAATATCAACCCAATGGAGAATTTTTGGGCTATATGCAAGAATCGCTTATTAAATATGGACTGTACAATTATGGAAAAGCTAATCACAGCGCTTATTCATGTGTGGTGCAAGGACACAAATATTATAAACGAGTGTAAAAAACTGGTAGAATCCATACCAAATCGTGTTCAAATGTTAATAAAGAGTCTTGGGGATCATATTATGTACTAAAAACTTTTGATTTTGTATAAATTTAAATAAAATAGCATTTCTTCTTAGTTTTAACGATTTTTTGAGCTTGTTTCAATTAATTTGCACAAGGGTGTAGTATATATTTTCTGAAAGTACGCAACCACCATAGTATGATTGTGAAATATTAGCGGTATAGAGTGAAACAGACAGAAGATATGAGGATTTAAAGATAATTAATTGTATGATCTAAGGAAAAAGTACAAAAAAAGGGTTGTATTTAAACTTAAAACAGAGAAATTTGTTGGACATTACATTAGAACATTTAAACACTGACGAATTTTTGAATAACATTCCATATGTAGATCAGAAATGGTAGAATGATTTACACAAACATTTTGCTCTCAGTGTGCGCACTGAACAAAAGCTAAGTCATCAAACTTGAAACCCATATCGTTGACGATGGAGTATAAACAGAAATCATGTGGAGAAATCCACGTTCCAGTATCATCACCAAGGTATCTACGTTATAAAACGTAAATCTTACCATGTTCCTGAATCGTGGTGCCGAGAACAGAAACAAGATAAATGAATGCACCTTTAAAACTTGTCGCGACACGAGATTTGCTCCAACGTTTCCGAAATCATCATCAGTGATGCATCTGATGAACGTCTTATATTGGTGAAAGAAATGAACATCCAAGGGATGATTGAGAGCAGTACATTTACCGGGAATAAAGTGCAGTTTCCACTGAGGTTGGTTGGAAGTCGTTTCGAGCGGCGCTATTCAGAATCCTTTGATGTGGTCAAGCGATTGGTGGTGGTTCAACCGGTTGGTTTGAAGGGAGTCCCTGGCTCTAACCCCCAGCTGAGATAATTGAGGGGCCAGAGGCAGATATCTTTGTCAATTTTGCATGCTTTCCTTTGAAGTAACTGCGCAATCTGATAAAAAAAGGTTACAACTGATGACAAGACATTTGGCTCTTTGTGTCGGGAGCGTGATTAATAGGTTTTTGAACCTCGAAGTTCCAACTGCAATGGAAACCGGTCTTAAGACGCTTTATAAGCTTCACGATTTGAAGGACATATATTGACCGGTGATATTTTCACCCATACTTGCTGTTCATGGGTCTAGAATAAGAATTATTTTACGATCATCTGGGATACTCGGTTAAAGGCACACTTAACAAAAACGTGAAAGGTCGGTTTTGCTCTCACGTTTCATGAACACCAGAGAAAATCATGCATTAGAGAGTACTTGCACTGATATATCCAACAAATGATATCACTGCAATTGTTCCCCGGTTGCAAAGAGTTCGCTATGAGTTCAGTTCTTTTCTTAAACCTGCTTTGATCATCTAAAAAAAAAAAAAAAAAAAAAAAAATTCTGGCATCTGTTGCTCATTCGAAACCAGCTCCTGTAGAGATCCAACGAAGACTTGAGACTGTTTTGCTAAATTAGAATCATTTGCTTGCCAACTTTTACTGACTCTATGCGCTATCCGCGTTTGTAATGATCGATAGATGGCGCTCTCTGAACTGCAGTTGTTAGTAAATATAATAGCCACGTGGATTAATAATTGTTCTTTCTCCATCATTACATCATGGAAAATCGATTGCATAATATGATGATATGCAGTGGTGTGATAATTTCACCTTAGCCCACCAGAGGGGGCGAGCATTTCATTACAATCGCGGATAGCTCGAATAACAATCCCATTTCTTCATCTAAAGCGTAAAACCCACAAATGTGATGCATTAAAAGGCAGACGATTATGAGAGTCAATGAATGCGTTTGTTTTCGATTCCAATATAAGAAGAGTCTGGTCATGAATGACAAAATATTTTTCAACCATTTCCTTAAATATCTGGAGAACTGCATTATTTATCGCTCATTGCGAAATGTTTATATTTATATAATGTTTTTCTGTTCTTGATGAGCTAAATTTGTTCATTACAATCCTTTCGAGTCTTCGCTTTTCTAAATTTCCTGCTGCTACTACAGGTGATCCAGTAAATGAAAGCCCTTTCTTTAAGCACGTCATCAAGTACAGGTCTTTTATTCTTTATTGAAAGTGAGTATTGAGTATTGAGTAGATACAGAGGAAGAAGCTTGCAATTCATGTGACGCCTGTGATGATTTGGACGCCCACGCTATTCTAAAGTCATAACCCTTTGCGGCGCAAGACAATTCAGATCATTTAAATTATACTGCCACCGGAATTCGTGAACTAAATTAAACTAAAAGAAATTTTAAATTTTAAGGTTAAAAAAACCGGCCTTTTCTGATATGTTATAAACGTAAATTTTTGCTAAAAAGTTTCCGGGATGAATTTTTGCAGCTGGATCTTAAATTTTGCGTCCTCGCAGCAAGGACACCGCGCGTTAAGGGGTTAATCATTAACATCGTCACCAAAGTCCATATCATCATCATTGCCTTCACAATCATCTATAAATTCAAATGTTATGTGCTTCTCCAAAAGATCCATATAATCAGAAAACCGTGATACGATTCGTTTCAAAATCACCAGTTCTCGTGGATTAGAATCCTGCGTGGGTTGAGTAAACTTAACCCGCATCCGATCCGCAGGAAGAGTTTCGATCCGCAACCCGCAAAAAAGTATTATTAATTTTAATTATATAAGAAACTGAATTAAAATACTATTTCGCGAAATATAGTTGTATTATTGAATATATCTTTCAGAGAATTAATTATTACATAAATCTAGTGTATGATTAAAATTATATTAAAAATAACTAGTCTAATTTCAAGTAAAACTTCAGTGTATAACGTAACAAAACTTCTTGTGTATTACACTTACTTTTAAAAATCTACTGTTTTAAATATTCACTGAATTAAATAGTCACTGAATTAAAAAAAAAAAAATGTAAAATAAAGAAGCACATAAAATAGACGTTGGAAGGTAAATAATTTTCTCATATAATGTTTTAAACGTCAAGTAATAATATTTATACATTTCTTCTTTATAAATCAAACTCATTTATTAGTCATGTTGCTTTGAACTGCTATGAAGGAAGGTAATGTCATCTAATCACTGCATTCAAAATATTACCATTCATAAAAAAACAGCATAAAAAATTCTGAAAAGAAAGGTATTTTCCGAGTAACCCACTGTTTTACCCGCGCGTCAAAATTTGATGCTAATTCGACCCTGCAAAGCGAGTAACCCGCGGGTAGCCGATGCAAGACTCTATCGTGGATTCTTTGTTCATTGGACCATATTTGTTCAACAGAACACTGACAGCGACTTTTGGTTCCTTTTACTTAGAATAATACAGAATAATTAGCAATCGAATAGAAAAACAAAAGCTTATCAACAATTATGATGTAAGCTAATTGATGTTACATTACATAGTATTACATTAACGTGAAATCACACAATTACAAACCAATCAGTATCTAATAAAAGAGGAATAATAAAAATAGACAGTGAAAAGCTAAATCTGCAATTTTTTCTGCAACAGAAAAAAAAAAAAAAAAAAAATCGGTGTTATTCTTGTAAAAGCTGAATCAAAAATGAAAGAAAAAAATATTATGCGGCAGCGGACGCTAAAAATTGAGAATCGTGCCATCTATCTTAAACACTGTGCTTTTCCCTTATGATTTCTATACATTGTCAATATTTAACATCTTCTAATGAAATATATCAAACGAAATTCTGTTTTCTTAGTTGAAATAAAATCTTTTTTTTTTTTTTTTTTTAGTTTTATCACAGACCACACTATCAATTTTAAATCCTCATAACTTCTATGCTCTTTGCTATCTGCCGCTAATATTCTAGAATCATAATATCCTGGTTCTTAAAATTTATACCATGTCTAGAACCCGAATTGTTCAGAAAAAATGTTTACTTATCAGTATTCTACCAAATTCGGAATGTCAAGCAAATATAAATTCATCTTATCGAAATTTGATCGGAATGCTTTAATATGTTCATAAGATTTTACTTTTCCCAAATTCTGATACGAGATTTACTTTTTTTTTTTTTGTGTGTGTGTGTGTGTGGGGGGGGGGGGGGGTACGCAGGGTTAAGTAAAAAATTTGAAAGAAAGAATGACTAGCCTTGATATTTAAAAAAATATCTTACAAGGGGAGAATTGTAACATTATTTAGCTACAAATCAAGACTCATTTTAAATAAAACCATATATACAGGTTGATTCAAAATTAGTATGACCAATTTTAAAAGAATGTAACTATTTATGGTATATTTTAATCGCTTTATCACCAGTTTTATTTTAAAAGTGAGACGTTTAAAATATCAATCTAGCTATTTTTATTAGTGGGAGTAAATTAGGGTTCCAAAATTAGATTCTCAAACCCGAAACGAAATTTTAAAGCTTTTAAAGGATGATTGCTCAAATTCTGTTATAAATAAAACATTTAAAAATCAGAAAAGACATTTTTCTAATGGATTACTATTTAAATTTCGAAAAGAAATAAAATTTGGCTGGAAATCAAAAGCTCCAGGGAAAAAATGTGGACGAAAGGATGTCCTCGGTGAAAAAGAAAAAAAAGAAGCAGAAAAGACTTATCGCTGTAGAAAATCCTCTGCCTCAAAGAACTTTAGCAAAGAAACTACAGGTATCGCAATCTACAATTTGTCGTCAGATAAAGAAAATTGGCTATATAAAAGGTGAATAAACCAGTCTGTCATCAAATGTCTGCAAATACCGTAGAAAAACTAAGAAAACGTTCTTGGCCTCTGTATTTAATGTTACGCAAAGGTAGATACAAAACATGGATAGCATCAGATGAAGCACTGTTTTACCTGTCATCAACAAATGGCAAAACGAAGATACAATATATTTCACCCGAAAAGCGTCGCAAAGACGCAACTGTTTTGCAAAAGGCAAGTTGGCCGTCAGGTGTTATAGTACGGACGGGAATGTCCTCCCAAAGCTTAACAAAACCATTTTTTGTAGAACCAAAGGCTAAAATTGTTGCTAAATACTATCAGAATAAAGTTTTGAAGCACATTATGAAAGAAAGTAAACGTCTTTACCCATAAGGAAACTTTGTTTTTCACCAAGATTCTGCACCAAGTCATACTGAAAAATCAACTATAAAATGGCTAAAAGATAAAAAAATAAATTTTCTTCCTCTTGAGAAATGACTACCATCACCCCCTGACTGTGCTCCTTGCGATTATTTTTTATTGGGATACTTTAAAAAAAAAAAAAAAAAAAAAAAAAAAAACAATTAAGTAGACGTAAAGTACACTTCAAGGGCTTCAAAAAGCAATCAAAGAGGAAGTTGGGAAAATACACCTAAAAATGGTCGAAAAAGCTCTTTTGGCTTGGCCTAAAGATTTACGTAAAATGTACTATGCTAAAGGAAACTATATTGAAAATTTCATGTAAATAACTTAATTCAATAAAAAATTCTGATGCTCTGAAATTGGTCACACTAATTTTGAACCAACCTGTATTACCAAAGCCGTTAAAAATTTCATTGGTAACACAGGTCGAAAATAGGATAGTTTGAGCTTTCAGTTCCATTTTTTTTAAACTCCCATCTAACAAGGAAACATTCAAAAGGTGTCGTCTTCAAAAAATATTGAAAAAAAATATATGTGATTCTACTTTTCATAAAACTCCAGAAAATGAAAAAATTATCGGCTGAAAGAAATTACAGCGACCACAAAAAATTATCAAAATTAAGCATATTTGGCGATTTCACATTGTTAAGCGATTGAACAAGGAGAGAGACGCGCCTACCACTCTTGGAGCGATTTCGAGCGCTTCAATGGCGATCTCTCCATTTATTGGGAGAAAAAAAATGTTTACAAAAACGCCAGGACTTTGTCCCAAACCGACAAAAGGCGTTGATAGAATACACATTGGAGAAAAGACCACAGGCCAGGTTTTTCATCCATAATAAATGAAGTGCAGCATAGTGGGCAAGGAGCTCAAACACATATTTACAATACAAAAGGAAGGAAGTAGAGAGTGAAAAGAGAAATAAAGAATAAATAAATAAATAAAATAAATAAATAAAACATTACAATTAAACTTTTCAATTAAAGTGAAATGATTTAGAAAGACTTTAAATTACATTTTAAGTAATTTTTAGGACTGGAAGTGATTTTTTTTTAAAAACTGCTAGTTAGATTTGACGTGAATTTAATCTGTTCTGTTGGAAATATCCATCAGAAGATTGTAGATTCTGTTTAGTTTAATTAAGAGGGATGGACGAGAAATAATATTTTCGAGCCAGCCCACTGGTTTTGGTACAGGATTTCTTAAGTGGTATGAACTTTAGATTTTGAGTACTTGGCGGAGAACCAAAACACGGTTCGTACACGGCAATCTCGGTGCCAGCGAACTTATCGCCAAAAATGCTCAAATTTGATAGTTTTTTGTGGGCGCTGTAATTCATTTCAGCCGATAATTTTTTCACTTTCTGGTGTTTTATGAAGAGCACAATCACATATATTTTATTTTTTCAATATTTTTTGAAGACGACACCTTTTGAATATTTCCTTGTAAATTATTTCTCGGAAAATCAGGGGGGTGTGAGTGAAGAATAAGGAAACTTATTTCATCATAATACCAAAGAAATGTAGAAGAGGTATCAAGGACGATGGAATGTTAATGCGATAGCAGATTATTGTTGGATGCTGCATAGAGAATCCCCCCTCCACAAGGCCTCAAGCCGTGTAGAAGATATTTTACCTTGTGCTCTAAAGAGAGCTTTGATGTAATGAAACACATTTCAAAGATAATGTGTAAATATAGTCGGCAGCAAAAATAACCGAGCACTAGCAAAAATTCCTATATAAAAAGAGTATACTTAATACGCAAGCGAAGTGATGACGTCACTGGCCTTCAGTGGATGCAAGAAAAAGATTTTCCATGTTAATCACCCATTGGATTTTTTGTAAAAAATTATTAAAAATCGAGGAGAATTATTTCCCGATTTTAATCCCCATATTTCGGTATATATACGTATTAGTTATCGTGTCCATGCGTTAGATTAAGTTGCTTTTGCTGTAAAATTGATAAAATTTGAATTTTAAATTTCAAAACTCTAGGGGAAAAAAAAAAAAAAAACTGCAAACTTCCATATTCGATTGAAAACATAAACATTTTATCTCAAATGATGATATTTGCACAATAAATATCCAACTAATATACTAATTAAAAGGAAAAGGATAAATATTCTATCACAATTTGAAATAAAATTTGTTTTCAAACGTCTAAATAAAGTATCTGCTATAAGATACTAATGTGTCGCAGCGGAATAGATTTGATATCTGCCATCCTTGGCGGAAAAAAAAAAAAATGTCGCCAAATTATCTGGTGAACATATTTAATTCCTTCCAAAAATCATAGTTATTTTAACAATTTATATTAAGAGAATAATGAATAATATGAAACAATATTTCGTACAATACATATTACGAAAATATACGTTTGGCATGTGTATTTTTGTATTACGTTTTTGATCGCCAAGTACAAAAAGTGCCAAGCACGACAGAGTTTTGAAATTTAAAATTAAAATTTTGTCATTTTGACAGCACAATAACTCAAACTAACACATGCATACGATAACTAATACTTATCTATACCCAAATATGGGAATTAAAATCGGAAAATAATTTTCCTCGATTTTTAATAATTTTTTACAAAAAATCCAATGGGCGATTAACATAGGAAATCTTTTTCTTGCATCCACTGACGGTCTGTGACGTCACACTTCGCTTGCGTATACAGTTTTGTTAAATAAATCCGTGTCGATTCCTATTCTAAGTTGGTCTAAGAACATGATTCAACAAGGATTTATTTAACTAAATATTATTAAGTGTACTTTTTTCACATAGGAATTTTTGCTAGAGCTCGGATACTTTTGCTGCCAACTGTAATATCCTATTTTAATGTATTTTATACATAAATTGTTTCGAATTTGTTATAGCGTCTGGTGAATTCTTCCGATCTTCATCCTTATTTTGTGAAAATTCCTTACGTGATAAGAGAAAAAGAATCATTTCTGAGCTCAGCGTATCAAAAAACATTAGAGACACCCAACGTAGTGTGAGAAAAAAAAAAATGAAAAGTAATATTTCACAGACCTGTGCAATTTGTTTTAATTTAAAATTAAAGTTTATATATTTTCACGTTCTTCAGGGATCGCAGCGTTCCTACTTTTTAAAGATCGTTTTATTATACTGTCACCAACATTTTCAAAAAGAAAATTGTGGTGATAGTAAAATAAAACGATCATAAAAAAGTAGGAGTGCTACATCTCCTACGTTTTTTTTTAACGGATTAATGAAACAGAAAATACATTTTATTAATTAATTATTCATTTTCAATCAGTTTGCTTTAAAGAAAAAAAAAAAAAAAAAAAAAAAAAAAAAAGGCTTTACTACTAGCGTAATTTAAGCTCTCTGGCAGTAAAAAAATTATTAAATTCATAGATATAGTAATTTATGTAGATCTATCATCCCCATGTTATGAAGCAAAGATTTTGGATGCTGAAAAACTTTTTTGGCATCAGTTATTAGTCGGTATGAAACTCGGCAGTAGTAATAGAATAGAATGTGTACTGGTCCCAGGTTCGAATCCTGGTGCGGGCATGGATGTTTGTGTTGTCTTATGTCTTCAAAATATTGTGTACTTGTATAATAAAAACTTGTAAACCCTTGTGGTGTGGATTTTTCGAGATATAAGCGGCCTTAGAGGCAAGCAATAAATCTCAGTACTCATCAAACCAAACCAAACCAAACCAAACCAAACCAAGAATAGAATGTTGATGAATTTTCAAAATGTCGAAAAATTCCGTGGATTTTAATTATTCTAAAAAATATATGAAAGGAAATGGTGTAAGTTTTCATAAGTAAGTTATATTTGACTAATTTATGAAAAATATAATTTTATAATCAGTTGCTTTGTTATTATTATGAAATTATACTGTTTTCATATTTAATGTACTTTTTTTTTTTACTATTTTTCAAGATTTTATATTAGTGAGTAATGAGAAATTTCCAAAATTCTTTGAAATATACTTAGCAGCGGCAAGTAAAGTTCGCTAATTTTAATATATAAAAAAGTTTAAATACCAACTAAGTTAATAGATACAGTGTAGAAAAAATAAAAGAAAGAAAGAATAAAGGAGCTTTTAATTCACCTTTAGTACATAAATTATTCGTAAATTTTATTTGCTAAATTATCCGAGTGCATTCACTTGGGGAAAGATGACCATTAGGAGGTAAAATGGCCGTCTTTCCTCAAGTTAAAAGGAATCACACTTTCCCCCACAATGATCAATCTATGTCTTATTATATCGATGATTAAATTAGAACATTTTACAGTATAGTAATTTACAGAAAGACATAATTGAAATATCGATCAAAAAATAACCGAAAAATGTCTTTAGTGTTCACTACTGATGCAGTTATTCTATATTGTAAAAAGGTCTTACATTATTTAAAAGTCTATGAAATTTTTAGTAGCATTAATTTCTAAATATAGAGTAACATTATTTCTTCAGAAGTTGTTACATAACAGTCTTAAAATTCAATAATTCCACATCACACGAAATCTGGATGCTTCAAATTTGAAAACAACGAATACTAAAATCTAAGAATATTCAATATTTTGATCTTCAGAAAAATGAGTGGCAACAAATATCACTGAAAGTAGAAATCAATATTCTCTAATAACTATTCCATGCATTTGGTGATTACATACTATATATTGAAACTTTGATGATCATAGAATACATATACATCTGCAGTGAATTTTATCCTAGCGAACATATTAAAGAAACCAGTCAGTTAAGATTTGGAAAAGATGAATTATTCGACAGAAAAATAGAATTCAGAGGCCGCCAGGGAACTCATTAAGTCAAACCTAGAGATGTTGCCGGCGAGTGAACTTGTTTTTAGAACTTCTGTTCCATCTTTGTTTCTAGTTTCCAACCATTTTCTCGGTTTAATATAAAATTTGAGTAGGTTAAGCAGAATTTTATATCTGCTTGAATCGTGAATATTTCAAAGAAAAGTCTTATTACACGAATAAAGGACTGAACAGAATATTAATATTTTTTAATTTTTCTAATGAGATTAGTGCGTTTGACTTTTTCGAGTAATTTTAAGGAAACGCTTAGAATCAGCTTAATCTTTCATTAAAAAAAAAAAAAAAAAAAAAAAAAAGACATATTAAATTTTGTGTAATTCCATACAAAGCGACTCTCTGTTGCAATCAATATATATTTATATACATACATATCAGTGCGAATTGTCGAGCAACATTCATAAAAATAGTTTTTTTTTTTTTTAAATAGAAAGCACCTTATATATTCAGTTTTTTTTCTTGTCTCAAAAGCTGAAATATAGCTATCACTCAAATTGGAGAAAAAACGATATACACTGCTCAAAACAATTAAAGGATATTGTAAGTCTTATACAAAATAACGGTATAAGCGAAATTTTTTTTTGCAATAAAAGGAAGGAGAAGGACACAAATACAAATTTTCCTCGTTTTCAAACTTCGGAGTACGCAAATTTTGAGTTTGACCTCAAAAAATGATGTTTTAGCGGCAGCGAATGAAATTTGGCTTTACACTAAATGAAAGATAAAGCGGAAAAGAATGGTCAGTATTCAGTAAGTGCGTTGTTTCAATGATTGCGATGTCTTAACGAAGTTATTTAATCGATTCAAAAGCTTGGGGGAGTTGTTGATCGGTTAGGGGGGGGGGGTGTCCAAACACAAACCGAAGTAGCCGAAACCACCGGAGTTTCGCAAAGTGTGATTTCCAGGACTTGAAATCGACTTTTGGAGACTGGAAATGCAAGCTGAAGATCAGGGCAAGGTCATAGAACGCAACAACCACCAATGATCATCGATATTTAACGTTAACGGCTCGAAGATACCGAAATATGAATGTCTCTCTTCTTCAACAGTTGTCTTCTCTCGGTTACTGGCGCCACATTTTTGACCCAAACTGTCCAAAACTGGCTCCACGCTATAGCAATAGGTCTAATGATCTCATCCCTATATCGACGACCAGTCAAAACTCCATTTCTAATATGTGGGGATCAGTGCACCTATCAATGGATTCCCCTCCCCCCTCCAACTGCCAAATCTGATACTTCTGTGCACGAACGCAGTATTGATTCTAGTAAGACGTTCACCACAAATGAAAATATGCCCATTATCGTGATGAACAGAAAACCGGGACTTGCCAGAGAAAAAAATATTGCGCCATTCATTTCTCCCCACTTTACATGCTCTGTTGCCCACTCCCTACGAGTACGACAATTTCTTGCTGTTAACGTAACACACATTATTGGTCTGTGAGCATACAGACCTACAGCATGGAGCCGATTTCGGACAGTTTGAGTCGAAACTGTTGTGCCAGTAGCTGAGCGAAGTTGTTTCTGTAGAAGAGTGGCATTCATATTTCGAAGTCTCCGAGCCGTTAGCGTTAAATATCGATTTCCATTGAGTGTTGTTGCACGTCTACGATCTTACCCAGGCCTTCAGCTTACATTTTCAATCTCCAAAAACGGGTTTCAGATCCTGGAAATCTCACTTTTCCGGAACTCCAGTGACTTCGGCTAGTTCGGTTTGTCTTTGGACCCCCTCTAACCGACCAACAACTCCCCAAGCTTTTGAATCGGTTAAATAAATTCGTTAAGACATCGCAATCATCGAAACAACGCACTTACTGAATATTGACCATTCTTTTCCGCTTTGTCTTTAATTTAGTGTAAAGCCAAATTTCATTCGCTGCCGCTAAAACGTCATTTTTGAGGTCAAACTCAACATTTGCATACTCCGAAGCTTGAAAACGAGAAAAATTTGTATTTGTGACCCTCTTCTTGCATTTTCGGCAAAAAAAATTTCGTTTATACCGTTATTTTATATAAGACTTACAATATCCTTTAACTGTTTTGAGCAGTGTATATTCAACAATTATATGCAGACTTGCTTGATAATACCTATATATAATAGTATATATATATAGAGGATATATATATAGAGAGAGAGAGAGAAAGAGATAGAGATAGAGAGAGAGAGGATATATATAATATATATATATTATTATATATACCTATATATATAGCTATATATATACCTATTTCTAATAATATATTTGTCATATGAAAAGTTTTTCAAACATTTCATAGAAAGACTTATTACGCGAATAAAGGATAGGCCAGCATATTAATATTTTTTAATTTTCCTAATGAGATTAGTGTATTTGACTTTTTCGAGTAATTTTAAGGAAACGCTTAGAATCAGCGTAATATTTCATTAAAAAAAGTATTTGACATATTAAATTCTGTATAATGCCATACAAAGCGACTCTCTGTTGCTATCTATTTATAAAAGAAAATACATCTCAGTGCGAATTGTCGAGCAACATTCATAAAAATGTTTTTTTTTTTTTTTTTTTTTAATAAAAAGTATCTTCCATATGAAGTTTCGTTTATTGCCTCAAAATATGAAATATACCTATCACTCAAATCGAAAAAGAAAAAAAAAAATGTGTATATATATATATATATATGTAACAATTATATGCAGACTTACTTGATATACCTATATATTTATAATAATATGTATATTGTATGAAAAACTTTTCAAACGTTTCATAAGAAAGTTTTGTTACACGAATAAAGGATAGGGCAGAATATTAATATTTTTAATTTTCCTGATGAGATTAATGCGTTTGACTTTTTCGAGTTATTTTATGGAAACGCACGTAATATTCAGCATAATATTTCATTTAAAAAAAGTATCTGACATATTAAATTCTGTGTAGTGCCATACAAAGAGACTCTCTGTTGCTATCTATTTAAAAAAAAAAAATACATATCAGTGCGAATAGTCGAGCAACATGCATAATTATATATATATATATATATATATATATAAAGCATCTTACATATTAAGTTTTGTTTCTTGTCTCAAAAGTTGAAATATAGCTATCACTCAAATCGGAGAAAAAATAATGTTTATTCAATAATTATTTGCAGACTTACTTGATAATATATATATATCTATAATATATTGTAGCAACAATATTGTATGTTATACGAAAACGTTTTCAAACATTTCATAGGAAAAAAGGAAAAATATCGCATGAAGTAATAGAAGATTTAATAAAAAAGAAAAGAATATATGTATAATGTATATATACATATATATACATATAGATAATATAGATAATATAGAAACAACTATGTAATTGGCAACCTGTTTAACAAAAATGAAAGAAAAGGGATTTAAAAAAAAAAATTTATAACGTTTACAAAGTTTAGAATATGCAAACTTTATCTGTAACGTAGAAAATGGCACGATGTAGATAAGAAGTGAAAAGCAACCTGCAACATTCTTTCTGCAGTTGAAGATGGAAAAGCTTACATGACACGCGTTGAATGTTTTGAAACAACAAATACAATGTCTCGGCAACATAACTTAGCTAAATCGGTAGCCTGGAAGGCCATCAGTCGTTTACAGGCGGGTCAAATGTAATCCGTTATACCGGAAGCGTCAAAAGTTCAGGTCCAACGGAGTGTACTTGAAACTTCTGACCCCAAAATGTCATTTTCAGATTATGGAATAGGCTTTTGGAAGCTAGAAATGTTCGACGAAGATCGGGACAAGGTCGTACACCTGCAACAGCATAAAATGAGGATCAGTAATTAACAAAATGGCTAGAAGAAACCTCACTGTGAACGTTACTCTATTCGAATAGTACCTTTAGCGAGCTACTGATACCAGAATTTTGACTGAAACTGCTAGAAACCGACGAGTTACTGGTTCCAGAGCTACTACTCAAACTGTTCGAAACCGATTCCCCCATGTATGCTTGCAGACCTGTGGTTTGTGTTTCATTGACAGCGGACTAACGTGCTGCCTGCAGAAGATGAGCTCTAGAGCATCTCAGATAAAGACGAGATAAGTGGATAAACCTGCTCATCGCGAATATGTTCCGCTTTAGTGTCCGACTGACAACAGGCGAATTCTCAGTTGGAGAGAACCTTGTACTTGAAATAATCCTGCATTTGTAATGAAAATGTCCAATTTGGCGAAAGGGGAATGATGGTCTATGTCGGTATGTCTGTTGTCGGCCGCACTGACCTGTATATTAACAGAAACGGAGCACTAACGTCTAAGCGATCTAGCGATGAGATCCATAGACCTATTTTGGTCCTTTACGCTGCAGCAATTGGGAATGAATTCGTTATCATGGATGATAATAATAGGCCCACCGTGTTCCCCTAGTAGACAATTTCTTTTCGACGAAAGAAACCTTCGAATGGATTGGGCAGCATGTTCCACAGATATGAACTCAATAAAACATGTTTCGACATGCTAGGGAAAAGGGTTGCTAGTCGTTCATGAACACCGCAAGTTGCGTGTCGCTCATCACCACCGAAACAATTGAGAAGATGAAAAACTCTTTTCTAGAATAATGGGAGAGAATACCGCAGTCCTTCATTGATAACCTTATCAATTTTATATCTCGTAGTTGTGCGACATTGCTATCGGTCCAGGGAAACCATACCCTTTATTGAAACTCACTTTCATCACAGAAATCCCATTTTTGTTTGATTATATAATATAAACGAATCATGCATTTTTTGTTTATTAACAAATGTCGTCAATAAAATGTAATAATACCTTGTTTTTTTTTTTTTTTTTCTTTCTTTCTTTCTTTTGTTATGTCTTACAACAGTTATCTATATAAATAAAGAGAAGTGTCTGTGTGTCTGTGTATCTGTGTGTCTGTGTGTCTGTCTGCTCCCTGGTGCTCACACTATTGATCGCAGAGCTTCCAAATTTGGCATATAGGTGCCTGGGAACCTGCAGATGTGCACCTCATCGAGATTTTTTCGAATTTCGAATTAGAATTTTTTAAATTAATGTTTTTTCGTTAATGCTTCATTTTTCATGAATTTATTCTTCGATTGTAATCTTCTGCGTATCTTAGCAACGGCTATTAAGCAATTCATTTTTTATTTAATACATTCATTTGAAGGAAGGCGATTTTTTTTTTCTTTTTTCTTTTTTTTTTATTATTATTATGTTTATTGAAAATCAAATGGTAATGCAATAGAAATAAATTGTTACGTTTATGTATAAGTTTTATACTATAGCAACTTTTTATTTTTCATTTTTTTAATTAATTCCTTTAAGAGGAAAATCTTTATTATTATTATTATTATTATTATTATTTATAATATTTATTGGGTGAAAAAAATGGTATTTTATAGTAGAAAGGATAAACTGATTAAAATTCGTTTTTCATGTATTTAATTCCTTTTAAAAGAAAATTTACATTTTTATTTTATTTTAATGCACTGGTCGGAATCAAATCGTAATATAGTGTAAATAACTGGGGCTATAAAACACATGGTTCAAAAACTAAAACATATAATAGATGCTGAGATACAGTCATCTTTAAAATCGTAGTTCTTAAATAACAGAAAATCCACAGGTCGTCGATAAATACCCAGATTGAAGTGCCCGGGAAAAACCTTTCTGTAGACAGTGGGAAACTGGACCCGATGCAGTACGGGTAGAAAAAAGAGCTGCCTTATGCAACGGGTACCCAAAGAAGCAAAATCTAAAGCGATTTCAGTGGTTTTTTTTTTTTTTTTTTTTTTTTTTAAGTTTTTATTTGTAATGTGATGTAAAAAATAAATACTGATCCAATTCTTTTGAAAATTCATTTAAATATAGTGACCAGCGAAGCGGGCGTAGCCTGCTAGTACATCATATTTATCTGTCAATAAAACATTTCCTCATCCGCATTTTATACCCAGAATCATAACTATGTAGTTTCTAAATAATAAACTAAATATGAAGTTGCAGGCTATTGCGTACAGTATTTTTTTAGAAAATCGAAAAAATGTCAAAAAAAAAAATGTAATAATTTGGTCACCTACTGTATATACTGCTCAAAACAATTGGGGAAAATAGACTTGTAACTTTAAAATATTTTTATTTATTTGCTAAGATTTGTGAGTTCATAAGGGGTTTTTCACAAAAAAAGAACTTTTGCTTTGTGATTGAAATAATTGGATCTTCAAATTAAATATGCGGCATGTGTAAAACCCCTTATGAAATTTCAACTCTGGAAAATACCTAAAATGCAGATCGTTCTTTTGCCGACAATTTGCTTACTTTTTACTCTATTCAAATGTATTTTTTCACAGAAGTTGCCCAATATATTTAGCTTTTAATATATGCAATAAAATTTTTTCTATCATTCGCGCATGCACAGTAAAATAATATTTACTAAAAATGCTTATATCTCAAAGAATATTACATGTGTGAATTTTATGTTTCATAATAATGTTTCTTTAATGTTTTGTAGATATTTCAGCAAGTTTTGTAAAATTTTATGGAAATCCGTTTTACTTATAAGCAAAAAACTTGACATAAAAATTAGTAATTTTTGAAAAAAAAAAAAAAAAAAAATATATATATATATATATATATATGCCTAAATAATTGCGCAATTGCCGAACCAAAACATACAAATATTGTACATAGTATGTTCAACAATGTATTAAAGTTATAAGTCATATGTAGTATTTGGGATATAGGGTGGTCCAAAGTATTTTCTCTCTTCTTCAATTTGTGGTTGGCCCCCTAATTCACTCTGGGCTAAATCGATAGTAGTAGATAAGAAAGGTCCTTTCTTATCTACTGATAGTGGAAAATAAAGTTTTTAAATGTTCTTTAAGTTTCAGGCCATTTCGTATAGGATTTATTTTTTTAGAAAATCGAAAAAATGTCCCGGGAAAAAAAAAAAAAAAACCTAATAATTTGAACACCTACTGTATATACATATCAGTTGCTTATTTTTGAATACAGGATTTTATGGATCATCATCAAGTGAATATTGTGGATTTTTTAATATCTTTAATAAAACCATTCCTGGATATCTCTATCATATTTTGGGTTCTTGTGAATAATTCTGGCATTTGATCATATGTTTTCTTGCATTTTACAATCATAGTAACAATACATATCATATAACAATACATATCATATATCATACAATCATATAACAATACATATGCTGGGGCACCCCAGCAAAAAAGTGATACAACTCAAACATGGCAATTTTGATTTTGTGGAATTAAAAAATGTGTATGAAATGCCTCACACCTTTTTCACGAAAAGCATCACATCTCTTTCTAGCAACTTATTCATCCGAGAGGAAGTTGTATCAGTTTTATTTATAGGCTAATCGATGTTTTATCGTTATGTTTATGTTAATTTTTCTTAAATGCTTTATTTGTGAGTTATGTCATTTTTCTTGCTGTGGTGCGATTGGTAGAGAATACTGCCTTCTTTTCTGAGTTTTGAACAAATTCAAGTTTTTGGTGACAGATTTATTTTTAAATTAAAGCCCAGCCAGTCAGAACATATGATCGATACGTTCTCTTGTACGTTTTGAAGTTCATTTATAACTATAGAAAATAAATTCTTTCATTACGATTATACGTTACAGATATTTGTCCAGCTATTTCGTGTTTGTACCATCAAGTACATTATCGATTTATTCCTTCAGCTAACGACCTGTAAATAACGCACTCCATCTTACTCTGTTAAAAATGGAAAAAAGAAAAAAAACAAACTTTTAGACAAACGCCAATAAATGACACGGCAGTTTAAAAGTTTCTTTCATTCATTTCTTGCGAGCCGAGCTGCTATTTTGAAACAGCGGGCAACTACTTTTTTAGAGGGACGGGGATTTGCGACGCAATCGGATTCGCTGGGACACACCGCAAGAAATCGATAAATGAGAACAGGGGAATGTTCTGCGAACCTGGATGTAAACAAAACGAGCCGCCCGCTGCCACATCCAGTTCAAGTTAAAATTTCATAAGAGGGAATAAAGTTGGTGTGCCGACTGTTATTAAGATTGGTTGAGGCTGTGTGAAATTTATTTTGACTTCTAAAAGCACCCTATTTAATTTAGTGGGAGGTATGGTCAATACTAAATGTAATAAAATTCGTCAAAGATATTTTGTGTAATTATTTTTAATTACAAATGAAATATTTAATTACACAATGTTAGGTGATTAAATAAAATTTTGTTTTTATATTTATATGATTAAAAGCCCAGAAATAAGGTTTTTGATGAGATGTAATGAGAATATGGTCGGTCAATAAGAGATTTAACAAACTTTTTTAAATGTACGTTGTGTAATTATTTTTAATTACATAGGAATTATTTAATTACACATTACGTTAGGTGATTAAATATATATATATATATGTGTGTGTGTGTGTGTATGTATTTCATCCCCTGAGGATTTTTTTTTTTTTTTTTTTTTTTGCACCTTTCCGAGCTTCTTCTACATAGTGAAATTGTTCATTCTTATTGGTCTTTGTGGTTTTGGTGATCTTGTGTTTGTTGCATGGCTTTAACTGCGCTTAATGGGTCATTATTTATTGTTCATTACAGGGTTCTCTTTTTTCACCTTGAAATATTGTCCTAGAGTCAACCTTCTTTTCATCAGAGTCTAATTACACGGTCCTATTTCAATTTGTAAAAGGTATTGTTGTAAAGTGGATTGGCATCAGAGCTATTTTTGAACTTGATAATTGATTCAATTTGGGAAATCTTGTTGCTTTGTTTGGCGTGTGTATGTCTCTTTGGTGAATTGTTTGACTAACTATTCTTCGTCCTCATTCTTTGCTTCTACTATCAAAAGGATTATATATATATATTAAATATTTATATGATGAAAAACACAGAAATAAGGCTGGATGAGATGTAATGAGAATATTGTCAACATCAGATATAATAAATTTCACCAAAAGTAGTTTGTGTAATTGTTTTTGATTACATATGAAATATTTAATTACATATAGAAATCTTAGGTAATTAAATAAATTTTCTAGCTGCCTATTTATGTCCCAGAAAGCACAGAAACAAGGTTAGAGAAGATGTAATGAAAGTATGGTCAATACAAAATATCTTAAAATTTTCCAGACGTACATTGCGTAATTATTTATAATTACATATAAATTGCTTAATTACGTATGATTTCATTAAATTAAATAAAGATACATTTCTTTATTTATACCCATGAAAAGCAAATAAATATGATTAAAGTAAGGAAATACAATAAAGCACCGTTTATACGTCTTTATTCAAGGGACTGACGTAAAAGGACGTATAAATGAAAAGACGTACAATCGAAATTTTAATAATAACACTTTGAATGCTATAAATTTAATGATACTTAAGCAAAATTTATATGAAAATACTAATTAATAAGTTTCTTAAGTTAATAAATGTACATTATACTTCTTTTAAGACAATAATTAATAATAATAATAATAATAATAAAGATTTATTATAAAAATCCTGCTATTAATGCATGACTGGGTACTAATTACATATATCATATATTGAGTATTATATTACATATCTTAAGCACTATATGAACACATTTTGAATATTAATTATATATATTGCGTATCTTTAATAACAAGCATACGATTTATGTCCATACAGATAGTTATTTAATAACATAAAAAATTTTTAATGTTAGTCTGATTTGTTGCTTGTCTATGAGTATTTAAAATTCTGATGTGAAATCAATTGGTTTTTTGATCAGTATTCTTCGATCTTTCCTGTGTTCCTCCATTTAAGATGCTTTTAGGAAAAATCCGTCTTATTTATAATGAAAAATAATGACGAGTCGAGAAATTTTGCGAATTTTAGTAAAGTGGAATAGACGTATAACCGATATTAGCGGCGTATAAACGAAGAATTTTTGCATTAAAATGAATAGGAATGAATCGGGACTTCACTAAAAGGACGTATAAATGTAAAAGACGTATAAACGAGAGACGTATAAACGGTGCGTTTACTGTAGTACATACAGTCCCTGGCCAAATTATTAGACGCACTGTAAGATTCTATGTAAAATCTTAATTATCAGGTGATACTATACAGCTTTATTGTTTTTACTAGATACAATGCATTTTTTTTTTTATTATCCACCTTATTACCTGTTTTTTAACACAAATAAAATACCATAGTTATAGAAAAAATATGTATTTATTAACTCTTGAAAAAATTTGAAATTAATGCAATTAAATGTTAACATTTTGTTGAGTCACCTTTAGCCGCTATGAGAGCTTCAATTATGCGTCTGAGGATGGTGATTTCACACATGAATGACCTTTTCCAAGAGTTGCGTTTTGTTTAAGATCACACCTTTAGCCACTTCTCTCGTCATCAGCTCCCTCACGTTTTCAGTAGGTTTCATATCTGGGCTATTACCCGGCCAATCCAACAGAGGGATTTTTGGCACTTCCAAACAATCTTTAACAGGCCGTTCTGTGTGGCAGGGAGCCACACAGAAAGTCATAAAAATGAATGGTTATCCATTTGGAAACCATTCTCTGAGGTGCAAAACATGTAATTATTAAAAAGCAATAGTGCGTCTAATAATTTGGCCAGGGACTGTATATAAAGTATACAATTTTTTCAAATTTTTGTTGTATTACAAAATAGCACAAAACTGTGGGGAAAAAAAATCTAGGGACTCTTTACCAGTGGTGGACACTTTTAAAATTTGAAACAAATTCTTGTAAAAATTTCGAGCAACTGGCGTTAAAATTCTCTAGTATGGCTTGAATTACAAAAATATTTCCAGCCATCAGTTTTAGTATAAATTTTAGTTTAACTGTAAAAATTTGCACTTTCTCTTATATTGTCGATTTTTTTTTTTTTTTTTTTTTTGTGTAGTTTTGAACAAGCAAACAAATTTTTGTTTGCTTTGCTTATTTTTAACTGATTTTATGTACCATTCAATTTCATACGAATAAAATAAATATGCAGAATTCATTTATCCTTAAATTCTTCATTTTCTAGTAACATATAACGATTGTTCACTATTGGTGCTTCAAAATATGTCATTATTACCTGTATAGTAGATAGGTTTTGATTACCACTAGCTCTTTTGACTTTTTATGGCCAGATCCATTAGTGGACATTGCTCAGAAATATCTCAAATTCGGAACGTGTAACAAATATCAATTCATTTCACTCGAAATTTTAATGGAATGTTTCAAAATATTCAGAAGGCTTATTTTCTTGCAAATTTTAAGAAGAGACTTTTAGGAAAATAACACGAAGAATTCACGTAAATAACCGAAAGACCAACTGGCTAGTCTTGGTATTTATAAGATCAGCATACGTGTGTCTAAAATGTGATTAATTATTTTTTATTAAAAAAAAAGCATAGAATTCAAGTAAATATCCGAAAAAAAGACTGGTTAGCCTTGATATTTAAAAGCACAAGGGGGTGCCTAAAATCATGTGATTAATTAAGCAATTTTTTAAGAGTATTTTTAGGGGGGAGGACGCAGAATTCAAGTAAATATATGAAAGAAAAATTGTTTTCCTTGATATTTAAAATATTAGCATACGGGTGGGGGGGGGGGGAGGTGTCTAAAAATGTAATTAATTAATCATTGTTTTAACTTGATATTTATAAAAATAGCACACAAGGAGGTGTCTAAAATTATGCGATTAATTAATTAATTTTTTAATTTAAGCGTATTTAAAATAATAATAACACGCAGTATTCAAGTAAATATCCGAATGAAAGACTGGTTAGCCTTGATATTTATAAGAATAGCACACAAGGAGGTGTCTAAAATTACGTGATTAATTAATTAATTTTTTAAGAGTATTTTAAAGAAAATAACACGCAGAATTCAAGACAATATCCGAAAGAAAGACTGGTTAGCCTTGATATATATAAGATTGACACAGGAGGGGAGATGTATCTAAAAATGTAATTAATTATTGTTTTAAGAGTACTTTCAGGAAAATAACACGTAGAATTCAAGTAAATATTCGAAACGAAGACGGGCTAGCCTTGATATTTAAAAGAATAGCGCACAAGGAAGTATCTAAAAGTATGTGATTAATTAATTAATATTTTAGGAGTATTTTTAAGAAAATAACACGCAGAATTCAAGTAAATATGTTAAAGAAAGACTTTGATGTTTATAAGATTGGCACAGAAGGGGGGGGTGTCTAAAAATGTAATTTATTAATAATGGTTTTAAGAGTACGTTTAGGAAAATAACACGAAGAATTCAAGTAAATATCCGAAAGAAAAACTAGTTAGTCTTGATATTTATGAGATTAGCACAGAAGGAGGTGGCTAATTAATTAACTAATTTTTAAAAGTATTTTTATGAAAATATTAAGCAGAATTCAAGTAAATATCTGAAAAAAAGACTGGTTAGCCTTGATATTTATAAGATTAGCACAAAAGGATGTGTCTAAAATTATGTGATTAATTAATTCATTTTTTAAGAGTATTTTTAAGAAAATAACACGCATAATTCAAGTAAATATGTGAAAGAAAGATTGGTTCGCCTTGATATTTATAAGTTTGGCACAGAAGGGGAGAGGTGTCTAAAAATATAATTAATTAATTATTGCTTTAAGAGTACCTTTAGGAAAATAACACCCAGAATTAAATTGAATGCGAAAGAAAGACTGGTTAGCCTTGATATTTATAAGGTTGGCACAGAAAGGGGGGGGGGTCTAAAAATGTAATTAATTAATTATTGTTTTAAAAGTACTTTTAGGAAAATAACACGCAGAATTAAATTAAATATCCGAAAGAAATACTGATTAGCCTTGATATTTATAAGATTAGCACAAAAAGGATGTGTCTAAAATTATGTGATTAAATAATTAATTTTTTAAGAGTATTTTAAAAAAAATAACACTCATAATTCAAGTAAATATGCGAAAGAAATATTGGTTCGCCTTGATATTTATAAAGTTGGCACAGAAGTGGGGAGGTGTCTAAAAATGTAATTAATTAATTATTGTTTTAAGAGTATCTTTAGGAAAATAACACGCAGAATTAAATTAAATATCCGAAAGAAAGACTGGTTAGCCTTGATATTTATAAGATTAGCACACAAGGAGACGTCTAAAATTATGTGATTAATTAATTAATTTTTAATAGTGCTTTTAGGAAAATAACACGCAGAATTCAAGTAAATATCCGAAAGAAAGCCTGGTTAGCTAATATTTATAATATTAGCACAGAAGGAGATGGCTAAGATTATGTGAATAATTAATTAAATTTTTAAGAGTATTTTTAAGAAAATAACACGCATAATTCCAGTAAATATCTGAAAGAAAGATTGTTAGCCTTGGTATTCACAATAATAGCATAGCATGCAAGGGGGGAAGTGTCTGAAAATGTAATTAATTAATTATTGTTTTAAATGTACTTTTAGGAAAATAACATGCAGAATTGAAATAAATATCTGAAAGAATGACCGGTTAGCCTTGATATTTATAAGATTAGCACACAAGGAGGTGTCTAAAATTATGTGTTTAATTAATTAATTTTTTAAGAGTATTTTTAAAAAATAACACGGAGAATTCAAGTAAATATCTGAAAGAAAGACTGTTACCCTTGATATTTACAATATTAGCATGCAAGGGGGGGGTGTCTAAAAATGTAATTAATTAATTATTGTTTTAAGAGTACTTTTAGGAAAATAGCACGCAGAATTCAAATAAATATTTGAAAGAAAGTCTGGTTAGCCTTGATATTTAAAAGATTAGTACACAAAGGAGGTGTCTAAAATGGGCTTAATTGTTTTTTTTTTTATTATTATTATTATTTTTTTTTTATTATTATTATTATAGTTAAAAATTTATTTACCCTCGAGGTGACTATGACGTTATATATCTTGTGAAATTTCCTTTTATATTTCTTATTCAGAGCATATTGTTGAAAAGACGTCACTATCTTGACTTTTCTACAGACTTTACCCTTTTTAAAATATCGATATTTTTTGAAGTAAGAGTTAATTAAAAAGAAGAAGAAGAATGTTGAAATTAAATGAAATAATTTTTTTCCAAAACAGAATATAATTGTGGATAAAAATAATCTAGCACTCTTTTTTTCAATGAATTATACACTCCTTCTCTAAAGTTTAGCAAGATTTGCAAACAACCAGTTTTTTCAATTTAAAAACTTTTCCCTCGATGAAATATTTTCAAAAGTTAGGCATTCAAAGAACTGTGTCTTCCTCATTTCTTTCATTGAAGATTGATTTAAGCGAACATTTAGGGGGCCGGTAACAAACTGAGCAAAATCAATAATATTTGTAATCACCCTGTATCATTAAATGAATGCAATGATCTGCAACATTAGGGCATGATAATACAGACCCAGTACAATTTGTGGATGAATCTGTGTGACAATAGCATGTTAAATAAGGAAGATATAAGCATTTATTTTAAAACTCCAAAAAAAAAAAAATCAACATGTTTTTTATTTATAATATACAGAATTTTTAACGAAAATTATTCCCACTTTCAGATAAGTTGGAAAAACACTTTTAAAACAATATACTGCAATCGGAATACAAATATCTTAAATATCTCATGAAATATGAACATTTTTATGAAAAACGTTTTTACTGCGCATGTGCGAAAGGTAAAACATTTTTATTGCATAGGTTAAAAGCTAGATGCATTGGGCAACTTTTATCAAAAGTGCATTTGAATAAAATAAAAATTAAGTGAATTGTACGAAAAAGAACGAGCTAGATTTCAGGTATTTTCTAAGAGTTGGAATTTCATAAGGGGTTTTTCACAAGCCACGTAATTAATTTGAAGATCCAATTATTGCAACAACTTTGCAAAAATACTTTTTTTTTTTTTTTTCTCTCTCTTTTTTGAAAAACCCTTTATGATCTCACAAATCTTAGTAAATAAACAAAAATACGTTTGAGTTAAAAACTTATAGGGGGTTTTCACAAAAAAGTACTTTTGGAGCGGGATAGAAATAATTTAATCTTCTTATTAATTACATGGCATATGAAAAACCCCTTATGAAATTTGAACTCTTTGAAAATACTAAACTCTAGTTCGTTCTTTTGCCGACAATTTACTCAATTTTTACTCTATTAAAATGAACTTTTGATAAAAGTTTCCCAATATATCTAGCTTTTAACCTATGCAATAAAAAGTTTTCTATCTTTCGCACATGCTCAATGAAAACGTTTTTCTTAAAAATGTTCATATTTCATGAGATATTTAAGGTATTTGTATTTCGATTGCAGTATATTGTTTCAAAAGGTTTTTTCAATTTATCTGAAAGTGGGAATAATTTTCGTTCAAAGTTCTGTAAATTATAAATAAAAATATGCTATATATATAAATAGCAATATCGTTTTACGAAATCGTTGCAGTTTTCACAGCTTTATGAAGTATGCGCCCCTTGAAATTATGCTTCTAATTTTAAGCATTTTTATCCAATTAATTATTGATTTATTATTTGTTTTCTCTCTCATTAGTTTAATGGTCCTTTTTTATTATCATTCAGGTCGGCGTATTTCAAGTTACAATCGTAACTCATTGGTTCTTAATCTATATCGCAACTTTTTGTGTAATTCTTTCCTCTATGTTAAATTCAGTTCTATATTTTAGTGTGCTGTTATTGTTTTAGTTCTATTAATTGCTAAATTTTGGGATTAAATTTTATTACGATATCTATTATATATATATATATTTTTTTTTTCTTTCTTTCTTTTAGAGTTTTAAAATAAATGCTTATGTATCCGTTATTTAACATGCTACCGTCACACAAATTCTTCCACAAATTGTGCTGGGTCTATATCAACATATCCTAGTTACAGATCATTTCTTTCACTTAACGATACAGGGTGATCACAAACTTTATTGATTTTGCGCGATTTGTTACCGGCCCCCTAAATGGTGTCTTAAACCAATCTTCACTGAAAATCATGAGGAAGACCCAGTTCTTTAAAAATCCAGTGTTTGAAAACATTTCATCGAGAGATAAGTTTTTAAATTAAGAAAAATATGTCGTTTGCAAATCTTTCTAAACTTTTGAGCAGGAGTGTAAATTGTTTATTTTAAATTGATGACAAAGGAAAAGGAAAAGAGAAATCGTTTTCATCTGGTCTTTTTTCTCTAAAAGAAACAAGTCTGTTCAAAAAAGAAGAAGCATATTGTAATAGTATATTTAGCCCGAAAGTGCTAACATTTATGGTCTACCGGATAAGTACTCTTAAAATATAAATAATGAAAAATCCCAAATGTTTTCTGCATAACTTTTCTATTAATTTTTCTACTTTTTAGTATTTTTCATTCCTTTTCTGCTTCTTTTACTTTTTTAACACTTAATCCATTTTGTTAGTTGATTTAAAATATCTTCATCGTAAGCACTTCTAAAGCAAAGCTATTCACTTTAACGTAAGTAATCAGCAAAGCCATACAAATCATTCTGCATATTAATGATATGTTACAGGCAGATTATGATAAGTTTTGTAACTCATTTTCGCCTGCTTCTGAATTACACGTACAATTGATCTATTTTATTTTTAATGTTTTTGACACTAATCGGCAGCGATCAATCATGTTCAGTACATTTGTTCAATCTGCCTTCTTACCGTCTTTATTCATAGGATTGATCCTTGTTAAAATAATCTCATGTGACAGTCACACTATACTTTTTCTTACTCCGCATTTTAAAGCAGAACTAGTATGTTATAGTCAACACAAAACTTTCTTCTATATTTTACTATGGAAATTTACTCAGCCAAAATTATTTATTAAAATCCTTTTCTAAGATGAATGCAGACGATTTTTGTCTCAGAATTCTGAACAAGTTATCAAGTTTCTTTCTTTCTTTCTTTCTTTTTTTTTATGAAAGGAATCGATAACCGCGGAGGAAAATCTAGTAGTTGTCAATCGTTATCTACCTTTAGTACACGTTTTGCAATAAGAGAGTGAACTTTATGGTGTTCTCGACGGTGGTGATCTTTAACACGTGTCAAAGGAGGATATTTTACTGTTCATGTTTTACTGCCCAAAACATTTAACGTAGGAGTTATTGAAAGCAAACGTCGTGCAGTGAATCAGTCAAACTTTCTTGCTAGGGCTTTGAGACTTAACTCCACTCACCAATATTTTGTAAAAAATTTCACTGTATAATTTTTATTCTTTGGGGTGTTTTGGTAAGAAAATGGCAAACTGGAAGCTGGAATATGTAAAAAATAAAAGAAATATTGCGAAAAATAAAGAAAATAAAGAAACAGGAACTGGTTGTTTTTATTCATTTTATTTTGTTTTCTGGGCACAAATCTCCTCAAATTTCCTCCTTACTACAAATATTCGTGTTTTAGAACTTTCTACCTCTGTAGCTCCTCAGGTCAGAAGACATTTAATGGTTAAAATAATCATCGTTCCTCTCCAAATCAAACTGATAGGTATAAAATTACCAAACAATGATAAAAATGAGGGAGTGGGTATATCTAGAAAACGGTGGGTGATTGAGCAAAATAGTGGTCATATTCGGATTCAGGAGGTCATTTTACATAAGAATCTGCAAGAATGGTATCAGATCTCGAAATATTTTATTTATTTATTTATTTTTCAAAGCAGTGTAATAATATTTGTAATGTTGTTTTACCATGTAAAAAAGAGTAGGTTAGAAATTCTCGATTATTTTGTCTATTTAGTTTATTTGCTTACCTTATACGCTTAACTCAAAAATCTGTACTTCTTGTTTGAGGATTCAGAAAATGACTACTTATTTGTTATAGATGAAGAAAGCATATTTTTTTCCTCAGTATTGTTATAATAATAAGTGTTAAATATATATTTTTTAATATTGAGGAATATTTACATTAAAAAATATAATTAATATTAATTATCATATTTATGTGTATTACTACCTAAAGAATTTCATACATAATTGTTTTTCAAATAATATTTTGTTTGAAATAT
Source organism: Salticus scenicus (assembly GCA_963930645.1). Lineage (NCBI taxonomy): Eukaryota > Metazoa > Arthropoda > Arachnida > Araneae > Salticidae > Salticus > Salticus scenicus. Next base: position 33,187,750 of record OZ005659.1, on the reverse strand, counting down.
AAAAATATCCAAACGAGAAACTATTATAGATATGTTTTAGACTGGTATTATCTGAATCCACATTATATTTATATTAGGAATGTGACGTTCGTTATTAGTCAATCGCGTCCAATGCACTGTACATCAGCGGCTTCTATACATACACACTTGTAAACATATCCATCATTCAACATTACGGTCTGCATCGTAGAAATTTTAAGACACACACACTTTTAAAAATAGGTAATTGTATACATCTATTTAAAAGTTTGTAAACAAGAAACACTTGATTAAAAAACAGAAGAAAGATCTCATTTTTATATATTTTTTGTTTTTTACATTTCAGTCAAACCATAGCCAAGGGGGAGTTTTGGTGGTTCACAAATACCCCGAATTCTTGCGGATTTGCCGAAAAATTTTGAGTGTTACGCCATTTTTAACATTCAGCTTCATAAACAACACCCCCCCCCCCCTTCAAAAAAAAAAAAAAAACCCTTTTTTTTTCTACTTATTCTTTTTATTTTTTATTCTTTTACAAAAATGCAAAGTAAAATTAATGATAATATGCAAAAACACGCATAAACTGTTTTGAGTCAAAAAAATTAATTGAGACACCTTATTAACCCCCTCTCCCTCCTCCCCCCCCCCCCCCAAAAAAAAAAAAGAAGAAGAAGTAGCAACGTATTTATGCCTGCATTTTCCCGCCTGATGAAGGTTCATTCTTGATTATTTTAATCCGAAACAATGGTTTCGAATTTTTCATATTACGGTGTTAGTTTACAATGTTACCATTAATTTTGATACAACATCAGCATTTCGGGATTTTTTTCTACAACAAAATACACGACTATGCATAACTTATGAACAATACATACTTAAATACCTATTAACTTTTCATATTAATTTATTAAAGCTATTTATTTGATTAATGGTGTCGAATAAATTCTTAATGGTCACTACTAATTACTTACACTTAATTAATTTCAGCATGACTCAAAGTTTTCGTCCGGCATATATCAGACGAAGCGACTGTCATGCAAAACCGCTTTCCCCTTTTCAATTTCTTCGACAGAAATTTTGTGTCCGAATTCATCTCTGTTGCGAATATCCCAAAGGGCAATTCTCTTGGCCAATCATAAAATAGGCGTCGTTCTTTGAAACTTCTAGCGTAGTGAGAATTTCCAGGCTACAGAACTGCCAGTGGCTAAGTCCATTACATATTTATAACTTCTACAGGCCTCCCCCCCTATATTTCCCTGCCTGCATGCTCGATCCATCTTGTGTCCGGCCTTAACACGATATCTAAAATTTAAATACACAAACTCTCTCAGAAAAGTCCCTTACGCATTTCATGCATGCATTAAAACTAGGCGTACTTCACGTGTGTGCTAAACATCAACCTATCCCCCCCACCTCCTTTTCTAGAAGGTTCTGAATCTCCATTTTTCTTGCCGTTCCCCCGTGCATTCGCAACTCATTTTAAGCCGGTGTCCAGTTTAATGAACGTCCAGTTTCAGTCTTTGCCTCTCCACCACCCTTTTCCATTTTCTCTCTGCATATTCCTCTGGCATTCAATTACGGCCTGTAATATGTCGCTCCTCGCTCTGGACGACCCACCCCCCTTTTCCGCTTATTGATCGGCAGAGGATGGTCGCTCTTGCACATCCCCTCTACATCCCTCGCGGGAGACCCCAGGATCGTTTGCACGGCACATGAGAAGTTTGTGATAAGTTTCGGAGTAGAAATTTTGAGTTCTCTAATGAGAGATATTCAATTTTAGTAGAGCAGCACGTTCAGAAGTGGGAAGTGCTCGTCAAAGCGAATAATTGTTTCCAGCGACTATTTTTTCCGAATTATCGCACTTGGGGGGGGGGGGGGAGATAATATTAATTTCTAATATAATATTGTCATCGCTTGCTTTATAGGGGTATTAAATAATATTTTGTTGATTTTTTATTCGCATGATAAAAATTAAAAATTGTTCATGAAATACAAATACTTATTTTAACCTTCTTTTTTTTTTTTTTTTTTTTTTTTTTTTTTTTGTGGGAAGGGGGGGGGGGGATAAATAAAGGGGTTTAAATTAACATCTTTGAGAAGAATTTTCGGAAAATTTATCATTACGTACATTGTAAATTTGTCAAATAATATTTTAGCGGTTTTTTAATTACAGTATAAAAAATTTAAATGGTACATCAATTATGAATTCCTGTTCCAATCCACATTTTTTTTTCTTCTTTACAAACAAGTGCTTGTAAAAGAAATGTTATAAACCAGTTAAAAAAAAAAAAAAGAAAAAGAAAAAGATCTCCGGCTTTAAAGATATATTAAGTAATATTTTGTCTTCTTTTATGAGCATTATGAATACTCATCAAAATGAACAGTTGCTTTAAGACGCAAAAATTTCTTTTTTATATATTTGTGCTTATTATTTTGACTTTTCGAATATATATTATTTAAGAAATCTAATGTAATTATCAAAAAATCTGACAATGAGATTTTGGTGTATCTATACATTTTAAGGTCTGCTGAATTTATCTTTGTTATTTTTACAGTAATGTATGTGTGTGTATGTGCCTACGCTTGTGAGTGAACACGATAGCATCAAAACTTTGTACAGGATTCAGCTAAAAGTTGGCACATATGGTATAAAGCCGTCTCATGACCTTTACAGATTTTGATGTATGTACGACATAGTTCTTTTACAGGGAAACAAAGGAAATTTCTTTATCATTATGGCCTAAGGGCATTTGTTTCTTTGGTTTTCTTTTTTCACCTTCTTTTCTTTTCTTATATAACTTATTTAAATATACATAATATAAAGTGCTATAAAAATAATATTATTCTTGTATTATTATCAAGCGATTTTTTATTCTATTGATGTAATCCAATTAAAAAATTAATATGTTGTGGCCCTCCCAAAACTTTATTCTGTATTTTATTATACAAATACACGCAGTACAAATTATTTTTTATCCATTATTAATGCAACCGATTTTCATCTCAGAGAGGTATTACTCTAAATATTCAACAGAAATGAATTTTTACCGTGTAGATGACAACCTTCCCGTTCTCTGTGAAAATTGCAATATAGGAGCGCCATCAGCGGATATGCATCTAATTTAATCAGTCTAACGTCTCATAAGAGCCTTTTCATTTATCATGTTTTGTCCAATTATAACACAATAGAATTTGAGGTATAGCCTTCCCTTAAATTACGGAAATAGCAGTATAGCAGCACCACCTGTTGAGTGATTGACACCAAAAGCGGACACGAAGTAATTTATGTCAAGGTGCATCCACATATAAATTTATATGCAAATATGTGCAGTAGTTCCTGAGGTTCCTGATAAGCAGCAGCCTTCCCTGAAATTTCACAAATCGATGTATAGCGATGCCATCTATTGAGCGATTGGCACTAAAAATTGATAGACAATAATTTATGTCATAGTGCATCTGCATATCAATTTATATGCAATTCTGTGCAGTAGTTCTTGAGATAAAGTCGTCACAAATGTTTTCTCTCTCTCTCTCTCTCTCTCACACACACACACACACTCAGACAGAAATTTTCTGAAAACGGTCAAATCGTGTTCTGAAGCTCTCAAAACTAGTAAATTCATCGAAAACCAGAGGTCGAAAATTTTTAAAAATCCAATACTCTCGTATATTGAATCTAGAAAAGAAAGTAATAACAATAAATCTGAATAATTATTTCATCGTGCTTATGCTACGTTTACATTTAAGCATTTTCTTATAATCATTAATATTGATATGATAAAAGGTTAATTGTGAAATAGTGTACATATACAAGTTGTATAAGTTTTCATATGCAATATAGGTTGAAGTTTTATACTCATGTACAAACTATTAGCTGATGTTCTTCATACGATATACGTCAATATAAAATACGTTTTTCAGGAGAGGAAATTTAACTGAGAATATATAATATATTCGGAAGGCATTTTGGCTTTATAGATGTCTGAAACGTAAAGATATCACAAAATTTTTCCATTCTGTGTGATTTACGGTAAAAATCTTACTGCGTATGCGGACACATTTTCTTTTTTGGTACATATCTTTAACACGTTAATTGCCAATCATGCGATATCTTACGTGGGATGTGAGTTCTCACCAGACGGCGGAACACGCGTTATCGCGTGGATGTCGATATCAAGTTTCTAAGCGGAATAGTATAGGGGCCACAGCGAAATGGCACGTAATATTTATATTGACCACTAGGGAAGGAATTATTATTTTTTTTCCATTTGCACGAAATTGCAAAATTTTCAGCTTGGCAATAAAAATGTTAAAGCTAATTTAAACATTTCAATGATCAATTGATATAATTTTAAGCTGAGTTCGAACGCAAACTATTCAACTCCTGCCAAGTGTTATCCTATTCCGTACTTCTGTTTTTACGTGGTATTCGGGAAAAAACAATCGCAAACTTACACACACACATAGAGCGAGAATATTATAAAGACAATTTGACTTCCTTGATGGCTAAAAGGTAAAATTATAGCAAAATATTTTGGTTCTGTCCGATTTACTGACAAGTCTTAATACGCATGCTCAGACGGTTTTGCCCATCTTTCTAAATGAAATCAAAAAGTCATTCACTTTTCGTCCAGCCATTTTTACAAAATACCCGGACAAATAAAGCGTTACCAACACACACTGATTGCGTTTACTGCTAATTATTTACAACTTTCTCTTAAAAGCATCAAAACGAAGATTTGACGAAAAGTTATCTACAAAATAGCGTAGTAGTTTCTGCATACAGTATAAGTTGAACTTTTGTATTCATCCATAATATATTGTATTCTCCCATATATTTAATACTAAAAAGTAACAGCTTGGACCTGATCTATTTAAATCACGATATTCAATTTAAAATAATGACTCTGCGTTATAATTTAAACACGTTATGTTCACTACTAATCATTTAAATGTTTTCATAGAAGCAGCAATACAGATTTGATGAAAAATTATCCACGGAAAGATGTACTAGCTTCCGTATGCAATATAGGTCGAAATTTTGTATTCATCTATAAACTTAATACAGTCTGTTATTATAGTCACTTGTTTCCTTCACACATGGATTACTTTTACTTAAATAATAAAAATGCCGGACGGTGGAATTTTTTTTCTTATCTAACTGTAACTGTGACTATGGGTCATCGCCTTCCTACGTGAGAGCGTCGTGGTCTACGAGAACAAAAAAGTACCAGGGTAGAGCGAGAGTAGGTCACAGGGACGTTAAATATTTACGCAATTTAGAGAGTATTTTGTAGTTTCCATATTCTTTAAAGAGAGGTGGCGTTGTTAATTACTTCCGGATCTGAGAGAGGGGTGTAATTATCGATTAAAGATATCGATATCTTTCGTGGAAAGTAAGGAAAGTTTTAGGAGGGGAAATGTGCTAGAATTTCCGATTTTTGATCAATGGTTAGGTATTACGTTAATGAACCTACGGAAATAAGATTTTCTAAAATGAGTCATTATTTGCTTGCACGATAAATTTAGAAGGATGGGTGTTTCAAATAACGTTTGCGTTTCTGTTTCAAAATGTTTAAATGTGATATCATCAAAAAATTGACTTTATTGAATCTACATCAAAAATCTTGATAAATATAATACAGTGAGTCTCAAAACTATAGAGACAGGTGATTTCTTGTAATAACAGTTAAAAAACTGAAGCTATAATCACGAAAAAAAAAAAAAAAAAAAAACATGTGGCATCAGAAATTAAGTGTATTATAACAAAGAAATAGAGTATATGTTTTGCAGAATTTTTGTAAAAGAAATTTGTTGTCTCAGAAATTTAAAGACTTTTCAAATATTTTGTATTTAAATTCAAATTTTGAATGCATTCTTTGAATAATCTTGAAAAGCCTGTCAGGCATGTTTAGAACTAGAATTTGGTGAATGTGTGACTGCAATAAGTACCAACTCTGCTCTACTTGTTTTAATTTCAGAAAAGTGGAAAGCTGAAGACCATTCATCTCGTGCAAATACTCCCCAAAAAGTTTTCAATTAAATTTAGGTTTAGGTCTTGAGTGATGGCTGGCCAGTCTGTAACAGTAACTTGAACCTACATAAACCAAGCTTTTGTTGAGTAGAAGGTGTGAATCGATGCTTCATCTTGTTGGAATTTCCAGTTCCCCTCAGTTTTTCAGTGGGAAGTAAATTGCTTTTGAGAACACTTTAATAATCCCCAGAGCAATGCCGGACATTAAGAAAAACAATATCAGCAATATCCGTTGTTCCATTGAAGTAGAACGCGTCCCACACCATGAGAAAATCCCCTTCCTTTCGTTGACTAAAGAACTCGTGAAGTTCTCGTCGTTGGACGGATGAATGGTTAAATGTTTCCTTCAGTGACGAAAAAATATTCCATATGGTTGGCTCTAGAGCTCCTCCAATACAGGCTGGCTCATCAGGCATTTTGTTTCCCACTCAGCGATTGTTGCCCACGTGGTCCGAATTTCAAGTGTTATCAAATCACATAAAATGGAGATTTTGCAGCCGAAAATTGCTCAAATCATACCAGATCTGCTTTTATAACGTTTAGATTTCCAACAGATGAAGAAAGGTGAAAGAAATGGGCTATTAATTGTCCAAAAGAAAATTGTACGCTTAGCTTTCAATCACAAATATGAAGTGTAATTATGATATGTTTTCTTGCCTTTTTTGTATCAGTTATTTGTTTTTATTGCTGTTTGATTATCTAAATGTTGTATTTTACAGCCTACACTACTTTTCAACGTGTATAAATATTTAAAATTAACTAATTTAACAGCAACAGAGATGACTACTTTTTATAAGGGTTATAAGAAAATTTCGCCAAATATTACCGCCAAACTTGTCAAGTACAAACACCAATTCGCTCTTCTGTTTAGGAAAACTCGCCATTTTAGGCGATAAAGACTCTGAGTAATATGTCTGCAACTAAACGTCGCCAAGCTATATTTCCGCTGGGCAACAATGATCAGCTGTGAGTCAGCTCGTATTGTAGGAGTCTTAGTTGGCTCTAATGGTTGGGCTTACTATTTTCCTGATCTATGACAACAACTTCATGAGTTCTTTGGTCGGCAAAAAGGAATGGGTTCTTTCACTGTGTAAAGCGAGTTATGTTTCAATAGAACAATGGATATTTCTGAAGTTGTTTAGCGGTTGGCATTCCTCTGCGTATTATTAAAATGTTTTAAGAAGCAATATCATTCTAACTGGAAACATTTTAGGGGGGGGGGGGAACTAGAAATTTCAATAGGACGATGCGTCGATTCACACCTCCTACTCAATAAAAACTGGATTTATGAGGAATCAAGTTATTGTTATAGAATGGCTACCAATCCACATCTAAATCAAACTGAAAACCATTGGGAGGTATTTGCACGAGTGGTATATGCCTGTGGTCTTCAGTTTTCGACTATTCAGAAACTAAAGCAATAAATAGAGCAGAATTGGTACTCATTACAGTCACACATTCTCCAAACTTTAGTTCTAAGCATGCCTGATAGGATCTTCAAAATAATGCAAAAGAATTGAACCAAAATTTGAATTTAAATACCAAATACTTATAAAGTCTTATATTTTTAAAACAATATACAGTAGAACTTGGATAATTCGAAGATGAAGGGACCAGAAAAAAATTCGAAATATCCAAAAATTCGAATTACATATACTATTTTGTCAAAAAAAGTGACAAATTAAAAAATTAAAACTCTACAATCAGAGATTTAACGCATAAACTTTATATCTAAGAATACCGTTACATTACCCCTTTCACCCCCCCCCCCCACCCCATTAAATCAATATTTTTTACGAGCTTAATTATTCAACACTTTTTTAAAAAATAGTCAAATATTTTTTATTTCTTTTTTAAGTAGAATCTTTGTGTCATAGCATATGACCTGATACAAAAATAGAATCGTCTACATTACACATGACTTTCAATTCGGAAAAACCTCGAAGTTTATACATATGCACCATATCTTCTGGTGCACTAGCTAGGGGCTTCTATTGTATATCCTTATCCTTCTTATGAAAGACTATAAAAACTGATAATGCACTTCAGATGAGTAAAATCTCGGGAACAAATTTTACTGTAATATTTTAAAGGTAATCGTATGAAAAATTCGCATTATCCAAAATAGAATTCGAATTATCCACGATTTTTTAACATTATTTTAATACAAAATTCAAGGGACCGTGTAAAATATTCGAATTATCCAAAATTTCGAATTAAACAAGTTCGAACTATTCAAGTTTCACTGTATTTAATTTTTTTTTTAATTTTTGTACAAAAATTCTGCAAAACCTTTGTTGTAATGCACTTATATTCTGATTTCATATGCTTATTATTTCTTTTTCATGATTATTGCTTTATTTTTGAACTGTTATATCAAAAAAACCATCTGTGTCTATAATTTGAGACGCACTACATTCACTGAGAAAAAATTCTGTAACTGACAACTAGAATCTAAATTGTGGCTCTAAAAAAATAGTTCCATGTCATCCTCATAAATTCTAGTCCCCTTGGAAAGCGAGTTCTAGAAGCCCCTATTAGAATTCTAGAGCGTTTGCCTGTATTATCGAGAGCCAAATTATTTAAAACTTTCTGCAAATAAATGAGACTATAAGAAGAGGGTTTCAGCAAATATAATCTTGGTTTATTACCCAGTTCTAGAAAATCAAGCGAGAATTTTTCGCAATACAAAAGATTCAGAATATTCGGAATATTCACTTTTAAGTATCCTTTTGTATGTATTTGTTTTTCTCTAGTCAACAGTTAATTACGCCAAGCTTTTGTAAAAGTCTGTAACTCAAAAACGGCTCTAACGATTTTCTTGAAAATTGTTACATAAACCCATTTTAGATATCCATTTCTCGTGCTTTATTTGGTCATCACAAGAAAATTGATAGTCATTCTGATCAGATAGATCAGTTTTAGATCTCGGAAATTGGTGTTTCGAAAATAAACTAATTAACAAATAAACAAAAAACTCTCCCAATTTTCTTTTCATTTCTTTTTCTTAATAATAATAATAATAATAATAATAATAATAATCGTTGTGTAAACTCTGTTTTATGTTTTTACACTTCTATTAACTTTCTCTTACCGGAAAATTTTTTAGGTGTCTATTTCATTAGGTCAATTCTATGTCTTCTGATAACATTATCTCCGAAAAGTGCATATAATACGTGTAATAGTGGGTGTGGTTGTTTCACACACCAGATTTTTTTTTTTTTTAATGGTCACCTATAATAGCTGATTAACTGACAAAAAATGCCTACTAAACTGTATTGTATATTTAATCTGCAAATAACGCCTTCATCTTGGATGGTCCCATTATTTTGGGGCATACATTCGCCTGTACTTTTTATGTTTTTAAAATAATCTTCAGTTAAAATGCACTACACTCATCAAAATAACTTTACTTTACCAGTAATCATGATCAAACCGCGGAACTTGGTTCTTCAAAAAGACCAGCAAGATTATGATTCAGTGATCTGAAAATGTAAATGGTATCAAAAAATAAATAAATAAGTAAAATAAAATAAATAAAAATATAATAAATAATAAATAAATAAATAAATAAATAAATAATAAAAGCGGTCACTTTTTATTTAATTATACATAATTTATACGTATTTTTGTAGCATATATCAATCATTTACCCGAAAACAATTCAAGCACTTTAAATTATTTTAAACACAAAATGTCTATGTCATACACTACAGGTAGAAAAATTATTAATGATTACATTAAAGAAATAAATTTTTAATAATTTTCAACTAAATACAAAATTAAATAACTGAATAAATAAATAAACAGATAAATAAAATAATAAATAAAATAAAATAAAATAAAATAAAATAAAATAAAATAAAACTGGTGTTAAAAGATGTAGAAAGTAAGTAAACACCATAAATTCTGAAATTATAATATTATTCTTTTATGCCGAAACAATGAATCATGACCCTTCACCGGGCGGGAAAAAGTTGCACCAAACCAAAAATATTAAAATATTTTTATTGAAATTTACATACACTAACGGCCCTCTTCACTTACCGTCGCGGGGTGCCCGAAACACTGTTATTCTATGGGAAAATTTCTTAACTTATAACTTATTAACGAATACATATTTTTAAATTCTGTGTTCACATTCAGAAAATTTCCAACTGTTAAATTGACGCACCTTTTATAAAAACTTTTAATATCTTATTTTGAAATTGCAAAATGAAAAATTTTACATATTAAAAATTCGTATTTTGCAGCTTCAATGATAATAATAATAATAATAATAATAATAATAATAATAATAAAATAAATGATAAAAAATAAATAAAATAATCTGGTGTGTCACTCACACGACTTTCTCTTACCCTGAAATTTAATACTATAAAGACAGGTTGGTGATTAAGAGGTAAGATAACGAGTACTGTTATGTAAACCTATGTTAGACAATTCAAATTAGGCTTCGGAAGAGTTTTATATGATAATTGGTTCTGTGTGAGGGGAGGTTACCACACCCCTCAACCCCCCGTTTCATTAATGCACCTACATTTATTTAGAATTTAATTCCGTTCTTAAAAAAATAATTCTGGTTTTAAAAAATAATTTATTAAAATCATTATTTAAAAAAATTATGTTTTATGATAATGCAGATGATTTCCATATTAGAGAAGTAGTATAACACTATATATATATATAAGTTGAATTTATTCTCAATATTACATTTTACCATTCGTTTTAAAGGTATTGGCGTGTTCTTTTGAAAGATACCCATCGTGAAAATTTACTTCCCTCGTGGGAGGACTGCCCTCCCCCAGGGGGGAGGCGAGTCTCCTACATACACATAATTTTTTTCTCAGTTGACCATCTTTATTACAAAAAATATATATTCGTTTCATCTGGTTTAGTGCAGTCTATAGATGTTAAACTCTACTTACCTGCAATTTCCCCCATAGACGTAATGTATTTGAATACTTTTGAGTGTCCCTGTACATGAACCATTTGTTTCATCTCAACGAAAAGCTTAGTGTAGCATCCCTATATGATACACATTTAGCATACCGAGTTTGGAATTTCTGCTACTATTTGTTTTTGAGATATGCTGATAACAGACACATAAACAGTCAGACAAGCAGACCATTCGCTAAAAACGTGATTTTCGTATTCAGGGAATCTCAGAACATGTAAATATAACAAAAACTCACGTTCGAAAAATTGACCCTAAAACAATACTTTCTCGAGCCTATGGGTAAGAAAAAGTAAAAATACAATTTTAAAAAAGGTCCATCAATTTAACAGTTGGGAATTTTCGAAATGTGAAAACAGAATTTAAAAATATGTATTAGTTAATGGGTTATACGTAAAGAAATTTCCCATAGAATAACATTAGTTTCGGCTTTCGGCAACGGTGAGTGAAGCGGGCCTTTAAACACAAAGACTCAAGTTACTATTAATTGAAATTATAAATTTACCTTAGATTATTACCTTTGAAATTATAAATTCACCTTAAGCCTTACCATTAAGAAATTGTAATTAAAATTTCAACTGAACAGTTAGAATTCTAGATGATACATATTTAAAAATTCCAATTTTTAGTTCCCATCATACTATCGGTATGGGGAACTTAGGTAATCGTGAAAATTTTCGACCTCGGTTTTTTTACTTTTTTTACACGTTTCCAGGTGTGAGGAATCTAAAAGTATTAAAATAGGTATGGTGTCCGTCTGTTAGATTGTTAGTCCGTTAGTGTGTTAGTATGTTAGTCTGGGGTTGGACCAGTTTTGAAATATTACTTTCGACACTGGCAAGAACCTTATTGATTTGCAACATTTTAATTAAAAAATTTCAGAAGTCATTCGAAATTTACGATTTTCTTAACATGGGAGAATAGGGCAAAATTCCCCTTAAACGTGCATGAAAAGAAATATTTTTATAGTAAAGATGTAAGAACAGCTTTTAAAAATCAGTTTTGATGCCAGGAGGAACATCATTAACTATTAACGTGCTGTTCTGAAAATTTCGCAAATTATTCGAAATTTACGAATTTCTTAACATGGCAGAATAGAGCAAAATTTCGCATAAACATCCATTTTTAGGGATATTTTCATCGTAAACATGTCAGAACACTTTTAAAATATCATTTAGGACACTGGCATGAACATACCTGATTATGAATTTTTTAATTTAAAAATTTCGTAAGTTGTTTGGAATTTACGATTTACTTAACATGACAGAATTCGGAAAAATTGAGCATAAACGTCCATTTTGAGGATCATAAATATATCAGACAACTTCAAAATAACATTTATGATATTTTTTTGAATATGATTGACTACAAATATTCTAATAGGAAAATTTAGTAAGATATTCGTAACTTAAGATTTTATCAACATAGCAAAATGGGGCGATATTCCATATAAATATGAATTTTGAGGATTGTTGCGTTGGAAAGAGTAGCATGAAAACTAAACTACGAAATTGACACTAATAAAATAAATTAATACGTTAGAATAAGATAAATATATAGAAGTGAAAGGTGGATAGCCTATTAGGCGGGAATTTTATTCTGTTACTGTGTCGTTTGGTGAAATTAATTTATCTTAACATGATTATAATATGTCTTGCACTAGAAATGCATGAGAACATATATATGATGGGGAACTGAGCAGAGTCCACCTATGCGAACTAGTTTTTTCACATTTCGATTGTATATTTAAATGATTTGCATTTAATTTATCGAATTCACCCGTAACTTATTAAATTTCGACAGAAATATATTTCAATTAACCCGTAAAATGATTAAATAATCATCATTTGAAAATTATAAATTTTCGCTTTCAGATCTCCAACTCAAATATGTTATGTTTAATTACTCAAATTTACTCACAGTATAAACATTTGTTAATAGAAATCATTTCCATTAAACAGTGAAGTACTAAAGTTATCTTTATTTATATTTTATACATTTTCATATTCGGATTTTAAAGTCATGTGAATTATGTTTAATAGAGTAAAATACTTGATCTGGTGAACAACCAAAAAAAAAAAAACCAGTAAATTTTTTTTTCCATAATTACTCATTATACAATGTATTTTTAACACGCTTTTATTAGTTTCACCTGTATGTATGTTTGTATGTATAATGTATGTTTGTAAAAGCTCTGGGAACAAACAAAAAATCTGTATTGTAAAAAAAGACTTTCTCTACGTGAATGCTGTGGCTGTGAGGTAAAGCTCCGCGCTACGAACCTAAAGGTCTAGCGCTCGAGCCCAGTCAGGGGGGATTTTTAAAAAATGGTTTTTGTTTAATTCTAAATTATTTTATTTAAAGATTTAAATGTATGTAGATACTATGGTGTGTCACTCACACGATTTTCTCTTACCCTGCATAGATACTAAGATAGATATTTTGTGTTTTTAGATCATATTTCTATAAAAGCGTGTTCTTTAATTTTTTAAAACTATAATATTATTTAAATTCAATTTTCATATTCAGAAAATTCACCTTCGTTAACCCTTTCATTCCCAATTTGTTTTTCATCCATAAAACAATAAATCTTATCTTTATTCATAAATATATTCCAAAAAATAAGAAAATATAAATAATTTTTGAATTTGAATAGTACGAATTGATACAAATTTGACGTACAAAATTACAGGAATTACATGCTTTCCATTTTTTTCTTTTGCGCATAACTTTTAAACAAAAAAAAAACGCGTGAACATAAAATTTGGATCGCATGTTCATTGCCATATCATTAATCGAATTTTACAACTTAGCATAAATATAATAATTTTTTAACTAATAATTATTAAGTTTTTCCCAAAAGTAAGCTTTGGAATAAATGAAAAATTTCAACAGTTTTAGAAAAGATAACTTAATGAAAACTGGAGTTGAAGATGCATTACAGATAAGTGAAGACACACATACCTTCAAATGTTAAATTAAATCCCGATTTTTTTTTCTGTATACATTTTTCTTTACTTTTATAACGGATTGTTTGAAAAATATACTTACCAATTTTTAAACTATAAGCATTACCAGAATGATAAAAATATTGATAAACAATTTTATAATAATCATCTTATCCAACGTTCATGTTTGAATGTATAGTTTTTAAAAAAGTTATTCACATTCAAAAAGAAGAAGAAAAAAGGAGAAATTGAAAATTGAATGAAAAATCCTGTTTTAATCTAACTTATGAACATATGTGCATATTTACCTATTTGTAAAATGCATCCTTATGACAATTTTTCATAAGTTTTCGTTTCTAAAATTGTTGAAATTTTTTATTTTTTCCAAAACTTACTTTTGAAAAAAATTTAACAATTATTAGTTTAAAATTTATTACTTATGCTTAAGTTATGTAAAATTCGATTAATTTCATGATAACGAACATGCCATGCAAATTTTATGTTCACTTGTTTATTTGTTTAAAATATTACGGGTTTTCCTTTAAATTTGTACGCGAGTGTAGTTAACAAAACAACTGAGACGTGTTTATATATGCACTTAATATAATCGCTGATGCCATTTAAAATCATAACTTCTCAATAATAAAAAAGTATATATATCGAAATTTTTAAATATTACAATTATTTAAAATACAAATTGTGAATATAAAAATAAAATAAAAAATATTTGATACAGTTAATTCAATTGAATTGCCCAAAAAAGGAAACTGATTCGGATATTATTATCAGAAATATTAAAACATTCTTTCATTCATCAACAGAGATTTGTGAAACCATCGAAAAAAATAAATATATGCTACTAAGAAAATGTATATAGATTATAACATTGCTCATTTTGAATCAGTGGGAGTTTGCAGTTGACAGCAAAATTATTCGAGCGCTAGGAATAATTCTTAAGTAAATAATCTGGTGTGTCACCCACACGACTTTCTCTTACCCTGAAATTTAATACTATAAATACAGGTTGCAGATTAAAAGGTAAGATAACGAGTACTGTTATGTAAACCTGCGCTAAACAATTCATATTAGGCTTCTGAAGAGTTTTATATGATAATTAGTTCTGTGTGAGGGGGGCTACCGCCTCCCTCAACCCCCCGTTTCATTAATGCACCTACATTTATATAGAATTTAATTCGGTTATTAAAAAATAATTCTGTTTTTAAAAAAATAATTTATTAATATTATAATTTTAAAAAAAATATCTTTTATGATAAGACGATTTCCATATTAGAGAAGTAGTATAACACCAAACATCTAAAAAAAGCCCATTTTATTCTCAATATTAAAAAAAAAAAAAAAAAAAAAAAAAAAAAAATGCGATTTTTTTTTTCTAAGTTTTTTTTTTTTTTCGTTAAAAATAAAAAAAAATCAATAACTTTGTTTTAAACTATCGCATATCGATGTTTCAACCATTCGTTTTAAAGGTATTGGCGAGCTCTTTTGAAAGATACCCATCATGAAAATTTACTCCCCTCGAGGGGGGACTTCCCCCCCCAGGGGGGGAGGCGAAGCTCCTACATACACAAAAATTTTTCCCCAGTTAACTATCTCTATTACAAAAAATATATATTCGTTTCATTTGGTTTAGTGCAGTCTATAGACGTTAAACTCTACTTACCTGCAATTTCCGCCATAGACGTAATTTATTAGAATTCTCTTGATTGTCCCTGTACACGAACCATTTGCTTGATCTTAACGAAAAGCTTACTGTAGCATCCCTATATGATACACATTTAGAATACCAAGTTTGAACTTTCTGCGATAATTTGTTTTTGAGATATGACACACACACACACAGACACACACACACACACACAGACACACACACAGACACACACACACAGACACACACACAGACATACACACAGATCATTTGCTAAAAACATGATTTTCGTATTCAGGGGACCTCAAAACGTGTAAATATAACAAAATCTCGCATTCGAAAATTTGACCCAAAAACAATACTACTTATGGGTAAGAGAAAGTAAAAAAAAAGTACACTTAATGCACACGCTTTGTGAAATAAATCCTTGTCGAGTCATGTTCTTAGTTAGTCTAAGAACATGATTCATCAAGGATTTATTGGTAAGAAGGAACATCTTAAATGTTATGATTCCGTTTGGCATCACGGGTTATGAAAGGGTTATAAAGTTATAATAATATGCGTTTTCTAAAATTTATATTTTTTATTTTTTTAAAAATTTCATTCTTGAGTTAAAAAAAGAACTAAAAACATTTTTCTCATTTTTACTCCCTTATAAAAAGTATGAGGAAGTATAGTTATCCCGATTTGCGAAAAGAATTTTGTATTTCGCATAGCTCAAAAACGAATGGTCGTCGAATGCTGCAAATTTATATGTGTGACTGCCATGATGTCTAGTTTATCTTGAAAATAAAATATTAAAATTGGAAAAATAAATTTTTCCAAAAGCGAGTACTAATTTAACAGTTGTAAATCTTCGGAATTTGAAAACAGAGTAATAATAATCTATATAATATTTTTCTAGCGTGGACCAATTACGATTACATTTTGTCGAAACGATACGATAGTGATGTAATTAATAAAATACGCATGGATTAAAAAACAATAATATTTATAAATGAACACTATTTAAGCACGCTGTTTCAGCTTAATGGTTTAATAAGAAAAAAATGACATTTATCTTGTGAGACCATTTTATTGAAAAAAGTACTTTTAAAAATTGCTTCTTTAGAATCTTTGTAAGCGTCATTTAAACATAACAATTTTAAAGATATGTACAGAATATGAATTATTATCATAAATTGACTAAAAACCGCATTCATAAAAAGTGCAATCAAAATAAGAATTAGTTTTTTTTTTTTTTTTTTTTTTTTTTTTTCTAATTTAATTTTTAACAACAAATTATGCCAAAACAAATAAATAAAATATCATCGCCAATATGGCGACAAAAATTTAAAATGAGTCATCTGGATCCTATACTAAAACTGCACTGCCCTCGGAAGTATGGAAACTGGGTCAGTCAACCATGAATTCTATTTTGAAACCTTTCTTTGAATGATTTTGGTTTCGCTATTGCACAATATTAATTTAGTTCTATTAATAATTTGGCTTCTGGTAAATAAATATTTTAATTTGGTGGTAAAATTGGTATAATACTTATGAGTTTCAAGTTTTAACAGTAAATAAGAAAAGAAATAAAGTGCGAAAATTTCGCACGGGTTTGCTAGTAATAATAATAATAATAATAATAATAATAAATATTAGGTAACAAGTAATTGGGGAAACATATTTCCCCATACAAGAACATGGACTTTGGCTGCCGGCTGGATATAGGCATTGTACGGCTTTAATTACCCAAATTCACTTATATTATAGATGTATTTTTATAAGAATACGAAATAGTTATTATAGGATTAAGTAAGAAATAGTATAACAAAAGTCTACTTTTATTTTTCTTTGACCCTTTACTTGCCGATGATACTTTAAATTCCCATTAAATTTAGAAGCGTATAAAATCGAATTTATGGAAGGAACGTCAAAGATACTGAAAAAGATAAGACATACATAATCTTCATTTAATCTCATTCTATGGCACTAGATCCTACATGGAGACTGGAGACACGCAAATTCTGTTCACAGGCCGTAATGATAAGGAAAACTTGTGAGGTTAAAACTGTAGAAGGTCACCACAGTTAGTTTGAAATTAAGCTGGATCCAGCAAAGTATTAAGTGAGATGGTTAAATCGCTTCGACGCCAGTGACTCGGCGAAATTTTAGGTCGGTTTAATTTTGTGTCGACATGGTGCTGCAACGAAGGAATTAGGTTGTGAGAGGTAGATGAATTGGAAGCGATTTTAAAAGTTTGATTGAGATAAAGAGAAAGGAAGTTGGTAGAAAGTAGTATAAGATGGAGATGGTTTTCTTAAAAAACTGTGGAATAGTGGAGTGTTGTCCGACGTTTGTCTAAGACAACGGCTAAGTAGTAGAGTGTGGTGAAGAAGAGGGTAGGAGAGTGGTGCACAGTCGACAAGCAAAAGAGTTTGCTTAAGTGATCTTTTGTAATTAAGTTCTTAGTTTGGTGGATGTCATAGTCGTTTTGGAAGGTGATAATCTAGAGTGAAAATTAGGCGAATTGAGGGAACCCTGTCGTCGGCGGAGCATTGTGGATCGGCAGAGAACAATCGTCGACAGTATCTGTATTTGTGAGATTAGTTCACATTTATTTAATGATTTGCTGAAGTTATCCCCTAAAGCTATTTAAGTGTTATTTCTGAGTTATCCCAACAGCCGCCTGGAAATTGATCTTTAATAAACTTTATTTGTATTTAACTTTGTCTCGCACTCTTCTCATTTACTACTTAAGTTAGATTAATTTAAGATTGAGGAATTCCTCACGAACTCTGGTGTGTCCTTGTACACGAACCTCAAACAGAATACACCCCTAAAAATATACAACTAATTCTGTGTGGCATATGAACATGTATGCGAATTTGCAAGTTAATCGGATGATTTTTGCGACCGCTATCACGGTACACATATACAGGCAAAACCCAAAAACTGAATAGGAGACCTCCACCGACGTTTCGGCAATAGTTTTTAATTGTTTACACTTTAGATATTCATCTTAGCTAAATGGAAAAGATAATATATTACCAAATACATTTTTGAATTTTAAAAGTCCGAAGGGTTAAAAAAGATCTAAATTGATTCTTAGGAGAAATTTATTGTAAATTTTAAATAACATATATAAAACTTTTTAATAAGAGATTATAAAAAAAAACTAGTATGCTGTGGCCACCACAAGACTTTCTTCTATATTTTCCTATACAAATTCACGCAGTAACAATATTTAAAAAAAAAAAAAAAAAAAAAAAAAAAAAATACGATTTTTTTTCAAAGTTTTCTTTTGTTAAAAAAAAAATCGATAACTTTGTTTTAAATTATCACATATTTATAGTTCAACCATTCGTTTTAAAGATATTGACGAGACCTTTCGAAAAGATACCCATCTTGAAAATTTACCCCCCCCCCGGGGGTACTTTCCCCTGGGGGGGGGGAAGCGATGACCGAGATTTTTTTCCTAATTAACTACTACTATTATCAATAATTCATATTAATTTCACAATCACAGGTTAAGAATAACTCCCATTATGTACATTTATACGAAATTTTGTCCCATACTGCCATGTTAAAAATTTAGAAAAAATACGATCACAGCACCACCTGTTGAGTGATTGATCCCCAAATCTAATCAGCCCCAGTTTATGTCAGGGGCCAACTAAATACCAAGTCTGGTTAAATTTCGTTAAAAAAAAAAAAAAAAAAAATACGATTTTTTTTCTAAGTTACTTTTTGTTAAAAGTAAAAAAAATCGATAACTTTGTTTTAAATTATCACAGATTTACAGTTCAACCATTCGTTTTAAAGGTATTGACGAGACCTTTCGAAAGATACCCATCTTGAAAATTTACTCCCCTCGAGGGGGGACTTCCCCCCCAGGGGGGTTCACGAGGCTCCTACGCATACAAAATTTTTTCCCCAGTTGACTACCTCTATTATAAATAATTCTTGTAAATTTCATAATGATTACTAAAAAATAATTCTCTTTATGCACATTTATACAAAATTTTGTCCTATATCACCATGTTAAAAATTTAGAAAAAGCGGGATGGCAACGCAACCTGTAAGACAATTTTTACCAAAAGTTGATAGGCACTAATTTATGTCAAGGTGCAACTACATACTAATTTGTATGAAATTCTGTGCAGTAGTTCCTGAGATACAGTTGCCACAAAATTTTGTCACACACACACACACAGACTGACAGACAGACAGACAGACAGACAGACAGACAGACATTTTCTAAAAAGGGTCAAATCGTGTTCTACAGCTCTCAAAACGTGTAAATCCATCAAAAACCCGAGGTCGAAAATTTTTACGAATCCAATACTTTCTCTATATTACATATAGAAGAAAGTAAAAAACATGACGCATTACTAATCTTTATGTTTTAATTAAAAGGCTTTAACATTAAGGGCCTGCTTCCCTCACCGCCGCTGGAAGCCGAAGGTAATGTTATTCTATGGAAAATTTTTCTTTACAAATAACTAAGTAACTAATACATATTTTTAAATTCTGTTTTCACATTCTGAAAATTCCCAGCTGTTTAATTGACGGACCTATTTTAAAAAATTATTTTTTTAACTTTTTATATTTTATTTTGAAGCTGCAAAATACGAATTTTCAATATGTGAAATTTTTTCATTTTGCAATTTCAAAAAAAAAAAAAAAAAAAAAAATGCATTTTTAAAAAGGTCTGTCAATTTAACAGTTGGGAATTTTCTGAATGTGAAAGTATTGACTGGTTGTAATCGGCCGATCTTCTGTGACGTTGAATTTAGTTCGGAGGCATTATTATAGGAGGCGTTGGCTGGAAACACATACAGTCGGCAACAAATTTATTCGAGCGCTAGCAATAATTCTTATGTAAAAAATGTACACTTAATGCTGCTTTGTTAAATAAATCCTTGTCGAGTCATGTTCTTAGTCAGTCTAAGAACGTGATTCGACAAGGATTTATTTAACAAAACAGTATTACGTGTACTTTCATTACATAGGAATTATTGCTAGCGCTTGAATAATTTCGTTGCCGACTGTACAATCATATTTCAATAGCAGGACAATTACAAACGCAAATGGCTAAAATTTAACTTTGCTAAAACTCTCTTATAGTATTAAAATATCTTTGATTAAAATTTATCGCAATTAAAGATAAAAGGTTTAGATTACAATAAATTGACGATTATACATTTATACCTTCATATTTTATGTTCAAACGAGAAACACTTAATCACTTAAATTCCCTTTTATTATTAGTAAATTTTAATTAAAGTTTGTTTGAGTTAAACAGCAAGGGTTTTAAGTTACAGAAATTTGAAAATCATACATTTTAGATTTTAAATTCAAATGAAGTTGCGTTTAATTTATCATAGTCATTCATAAATTATTAATCTTAAACAGAAATTTATTCAATTAAGCAGTAAAATTATCATTTGAAACCATAAATTTCCGCTTTCAGATTTCGAACTCAAATATGTTACGTTTAATTACTCAAATTTTCTCTTAATATAAACATATGTAAATAGAAATTACTTCCATTAGATAATGAAAGACTCGGGTTTTCGCCATTTATATTTCATATTCGGACTTCAGCGTCACATGGCTTGACTGCTGAGTTATTATTGACATAATTTATATAAATAATAAATAATAACATTATTAAGTTTAAAAATATAATTAGAGCTCTTTCTATTTTTATTTATTTTAACTGATTTTTTGTAAATTTTTTTTCTACTTTTTAAATAGGGTGAAGTGTTATAACTGGAACTAATTGCTTGATTGTTGAGGTATTATTGACATAATTTATAGAAATAATAAATAATAAATTTAAAAATTCAATGAGATCTCTTTCTCTTTATTTATTTATTTTTTTAACTGATTCATTCTAGATTTTTTTTCTACTTTTTTTAATACTGAGTTATTATTAATATAATTTACAGAAATAATAAGCAATAAAATTATTAAGTTTAAAAAACATAATAAGGTTTCTTTCTATTTCTTAAAAGAAAAAAAAAATAATAATAACTGATTCTTTCTAGAAAATTTTTCTATATTTTAAATAGAGTGAGGTGTTGTAATTCTAATTTATGACTTGACTGCTGAGTTATTTTTGACGTAATTTTAGAAATAATAAATAATAAAATTATTAAATTTCGAAAATACATGAAAATATCTTTCTATTTCTCTTTTAAAAAATTTCTTAAACTGATTCTTTCTAGAATTTTTTCTACATTTTAGATATGGTGAAGTGTGTTAACTGCAATTACGCTTTGGCATATAGGGTATAATAAGCTGAGGTTTTGCTGGCCTCAAACCATGGGCAAGTGAAACCGCGAAATGCAAAACTTTAATTATTTATTTATTTTTTATTTTTATTTTTATTTATTTATTTATTATTATTATTATTATTATTTGTAGTGACACACTGTTAAATACTAGAAAGCTCATATTTTTTAAAGCCAAAAATGTCAGAAGTTTAAGTATAATGGCAATTGAGCAAAATGAGATAAAAGTCGAATTATAAGGTCATTGTGCCTAAGTGCGACGTGATTTTTGGTAAGTTTATCGCATTTAGGAAACTTATGACATTTTAGTAAACAAATAATTATGAAAAGAAAGAAAAAATGGTTGAATATTATACTCATAGTTCTAAACTAGTGTTCTGAGTCATTTTTTTTCAAGAAATTAAAAAAATATCAGTAATTTATGAAAATATATACCAGCGTCGCATTTAGGAAATTTTTGTCGCATTTAAGGTACTATATCCTAAATGCGATGTTCAAACTCCCTAAATGCGATAATGCATTAAATGCATGGGAGTTACTTTAATGTTATTAACACTTTCCAAAGAAGGTTGAAAACTGTTATTCACACATTCCAACAAGGTTGAAAAGTATTTATGACTTCGGTTTGTCTGTCTGTCTGTCCGTCTGTCTGTCCGCGCTCTAACTCCCGTAAATATTTATAGAATTTCTTGAAACGGATATATGTTATTCAAGATTACTATTGGACGTTCCCTATTGAAAATGGAGTTCATACCTCTACTAGTTTGTGTACAGGGACACCCGAAAGTATTTCAAAGCATTGTGTTCTATGAGAGGTATTTTTACAAACCATATTTTCTTACCTTTATTGTAGACATATCTTAATGAAATTGCAATATGTTATAAAAGTTTACTATAGGATGTTTTCTGTATAAAATGGAGGAAATATCACCATCGGTTTATGTACAGGGACACTCAAAAGTATTCCAAAGCATCGCGTTCTATGAGAGATATTTCTATAAATCAAATTTTAATAACTTTACTTTCCACGAAGTTTTTGGAAATTTAAATATGGTATTTATATGCAAAAAGGAATGCTTTGCACAGAATATAGCATGATTAGCATTAGATTTACAGGGTGGCACAAAAATATCCAGGTACATTAACAGCTATTAAAAAAAATGGCTAGAATTGTACTTTCGTTTGCGTTAAGCGTTTTAACACATTCTAACATTTTTTAAGGGTGAATATGATACCTCTACTGGTTTGTGTACAGGGACACCCGAAAGTATTTCAAAGCATTGTGTTCTATGAGAGGTATTTCTATAAACCATATTTTCATACCTTTATTGTAGACATATTTCAATGAAATTGAAATATGTTATTCAAGATCACTATCGGGCGTTCCCTATTGAAAATGGAGTTTATACCTTTACTGGTTTGTGCACAGGACACCCAAAAGCATTCGAAAGCATTGTGTTCTATGAAAGGTATTTCTATAAACCATATTTTCATACCTTTACTGTAGACATATCTTAATGAAATTGAAATATGTTATTAAAATTTCCTATTGGATGTTTCCTGTATAAAATGGGGGAAATACCGCCCCCGATTTATATAGAGGGACACTCAAAAGTATTCCAAAGCATTGCGTTCTATTAGAGATATTTCTATAAATCAAATTTTAATAACTTTACTTTCCACGAAGTTTTTGGAAATTTAAATATGGTATTTGTATGCACAAAAGAATGCTTTGCACAGAATATAGCATGATTAGCATTAGATTTACAGGGTGGCACAAAAATATCCAGTTACATTAAGAGCTATTAAAAAAAATGGCTAGAATTGTACTTTCGTTTACGTTAAGCGTTTTTAACACATTCTAACATTTTTTAAGGGTGAATATGATTTCAGTTTTGTGTATCTGCCTGTCCGCCTGTTTGTATGCCTGTCTGACTGTCCGAGCTCTAAATCTCATAAATATTTATGGAATTTCTTCAAAGTGATATATGTTATTCAAGTTCACTATCGGATGTTCCCTATTTAAAATGGAGTTTATACCTATACTGGTTTGTGTACACAGACACCCGGAAGCATTTCAAAGCATTGTGTTCTATAAGAGGTATTTCTATTGGTTTTACTGTAGACATATCTCAATTAAATTGAAATATGTTATTCAAGTTCACTACTGGATGTTTCCTGTATAAAATGGTGGAAATACCACCACCGACTTATGTACAGGGACAGTTAAAAGTATTCCAAAGCATTGCGTTCTATGAGAGATATTTCTATAAATCAAATTTTAATAACTTTACTTTCCACGAAGTTTTAGGAAATTGAAATATGTTATTTATATGCAGAAAAAAATGCTTTGCATAGAATATAGCATGATTAGCATTAGGTTTACAGGGTGACACAAAAATATCCATTTATATTAAGAGCTACTGATAAAACAATTCTAGAATTGCACTTTCGTTTACATTAAGCGATTTTAACACTTTCTAACATTTTTAAGTGTGAATATGATTTCAGTTTGTGTATCTGTCCATCTGTCTGTCCGTCTGTCTTCCCGCGCTCTAACTCCTGTAAATATTTATGGAATTTCTCGAAACTGATATATTTTATTGATGTTCACTATCGGATGTTTCATATTGAAAATGGAGTGAATATCCCTTCTGGTTTGTGTACAGGGACACCAAAAAGCATTCGAAAGCATTGTGTTTTATGAGTGTTATTTTTATAAACATTATCCCTGTAGAATGTTCCCCATTCAAAACGACATTAATAGGTCCTGTACAACTAGTTTGTTTACAGGGACAACAACAACAACAACAAAAAAAAAATGCCAATGCATTACGGTTTAAGGCAGAATTTTTTTAAAGTTAAGTCTTTCTACTGCAAAAATCATAAAAATATTGAAATGTATTGTTAATATTTTAAAATAATGTTTTGTATAGAATATGGTATGATTAACTTTCTGATTTAAAGGGCTACACTAAAATATTCAGAGAGATCAAAAGCTGTAATTATAATTTAATGGCTGCATTTTATTTTGCGTTAAGCCTTTTTAACTCTTTCCAAAATGCCTAAGAGTAATTTTAAAATCAATTAGTCTATCTGTATATTTTTCAGTCCTTCTGTCTGTTGTGTGATAACGTTGTAAAGTTTCCGTTGACGCAAACTCCATCTTAACTTAATTAGATCACTAAATGGATAAGTAAGAGAACACAAGACTTGAATTAACAATAACTAAAGTTTATTTGAGCAGATTAATGGGGAGGGTGGCCTGGCAATTAAACTAGCTCAGTCAGTGTATTACTCAATCAAAATATATATATCAACAATTAAATTAGATTATCTTAAATATCTCACCCCAGCAAGCAACTGAAGGTGTAGCGACGGTTGCACTCGTAACTCCACTGCTGTGACTTCACTTTCGATCAGAGGATTCCCTACAGATCGAAATTCACTTTCACGAGCGCTAGCAAATACTCGTACTAACACTCATCATGACTTATTCCTCACTCCTCTAAATTTCTACTACTCAATATTCGCCAAAATAAGACTTTCAACAATCCACTATAATACTCTAATATCCACACTATAATATGCTCCGACATCCACTATAATATGCTCCGACATCCACTATAATATCCTCCAACATCCACTATAATATCCTCCAACATCCACTCCCATCTACTAAAACCATCGCCATTTTATAATTCTTCCTACATCCTCCTCTCTCTTCATTTCAATCCGTCCTTTTAAAATCACTTCTAATTTATCTAACATTGAAAATCTAAGTCTTTCATTGCAGCACCCTGCCGACACAAAGCTAACTCGACCTCAACTTTCGCTGAGTCACTGGCGACAAAGCGATTTTAACCGTCCCCACTTTCTACTTTGTTGGATCCAGCTTAATTAAAACAACTGTGGTGATGTTCTGACGTCTCAACCTCACAACGTAGGCAAAGAATATTAAAAGTTATTCGATACAACAATTACGTACAGTTGGAAGGTGTTACTAATCAATGAGTACTGCATGATTTTTCTTTCTTGTTTAAGTCTTAACGTGTTTTCAATTTCCGTATCTATGTGCCCGAATCTCCATTTGTCTATCTGTCCGTGTACCGCACTTAGCGTCCGGAAATATTTTCTGAATTTTTAAAAAAAACTATATGTTGTTCATATTCACTATTAAATGTTCCCAAATAAAAAGGGCATTAATAGGTACTGTACAACATGTTTATGTACAAGAACGCGCAAAAAATGCCAATGCGTTGCATTTTAGGACATACATTTTTATAATTTACATTTAAAGAACTTTCATACTGTACTTTCAACTGTAAAATCATAAAGAAATTGGCATTTATTGTTAATTTGCTAAAATAATGTTTTGTATAAAATATGATTTTGTTAACCTTCAAATTTACAGGGCTACACTGAAATTTTCAGATAGATTAAGGGCTGGAATTACAATCGAAGGGCGACGGTTTCTTTTGTGTTAAGCATTTTTAACACTTTCAAACAGTGTTTAAGAATGATTACGAATTCAATTAGTCTGTCTGTATGCCTTTCAGAACTACTGTTTGTTTGTTGTGTTATAACGTAGGTACAGAACTTTCAAAGTTATAAGATACAACAATTACGTGCAGATGGAAAGTGTTAATAATCATTGCGTAATGCATGATTTTTCGTTCTTTATTTATAGTTTATAAAATACTTAATACCGCATAACTATTTCAAGATAAAATGTTGTGTAACTCTATGTGCAACTCTGTCTTTAACAGTGTGTGTAACTCTTCCTTTATAATTACAGTGTGTGGAACTTTGTGTCTAAATCTGCTGTTTGTTAACAGTGTGTAACTCTTCTTTTTACTTTCTGAACACTATAGTGAGGAAAGTATTGTAATCATGTCAAAAATCCGAATATCAGATTTTGATGTTTCTATACGTTTCGAGGTCCCCTGAGTCCGTTTCCACTATTTTTGAGATGATGTATGTATGTGTGTGTGTATGCGTGTATGTCTGTGAGTGAACACGCTAGCGTCTAAACGCTTCGTTCAAATAAGCTGAAAGTTGGTACGTATATTGTAAGTCACCATAGTACAAACCCTATAGATTTTGGTGAATCTAGCACTTATAGTTTTTTTACAGGGCCACAAAGAAAAATTCTTTATCATTATGGCCTATGGGACCAAAATCTTAAAAGTGCGATAGCATCTAAACGCCTTATTCAATTGAGCAAAAACTTTATACCCATATTATAGGTCACAGATACTCAATCTGTATAGATTTTGGAGAATCTAGCACTTATAGTTTTTTTACAGGGACACAAAGAAAAATTCTTTATCATTAAGGCCTATGGGGCCAAATTTTTAAAAGTGTGATAGCGTCTAAACGCCTTATTAATCTGAGCAAAAAAATTGTTCACATGTTGTAGGTCGCATTTGCACCAACTGTATAGATTTTGGTGAATCTAGAACTTACAGTTTTTTTACAGGGACACAAAGAAAAATTCTTTATCATTATGGCCTATGAGACCAAATTTTTAAAAGTGCGATAGCATCTAAACGCCTTATTCAATTGAGCTGAAAATTTGTATGAATATTATAAATCACTGTTGCACTAACTATAAGCATTTTGGTGAATCTAGCATTTATAGATTTTTACAGGGACACAACGAAAAATTCTTTATCATTATGATCTAAGGGCTCAAAGTTCAGTAGCGTTAAATAAAACCTCGTGTGATATATGGAGAAAAAAACACTCTATTATGGTTTTCTCTCTTATGTTTGTTTAGCAATTCCTCTTTCTTTATTTTATCTACAAAACTGTTAGTTACTCAATGTTCGGAAAGTCGAGTGGAGTCACTCCAGATTTTTTTTTTAACAGTGTGTGTGTAATTCTGTGTGTATTGCTGAACTTTTCTAACAGTGTACGTAACGCTATGTGAAACTGTCACTGTGTGTGCAACCCTGTATGCAATTAACAGTGTGTGTGTAGCTCTTCTTTATTATTAACAGTGTGTGTAACTCCATGTGTAATTTTGTTTTTTATTAACAGTTTTTTTATTTAAACATTGTGTGTGTAACACTGTGTGTATCGCTGATTTTTAGCAAAAAACGTGTGTAAATTTACTTATGTGTAACTAACAGTGTGCGTAACCCTGTACGTAATTAAATGTGTGTCTGCAACTCTGCCTTCTTATTAACTCTGTGTGTGTAACTCTTTATTAACAGCGCCTTTTTATTAACAGTGCATGTAACTTTGTGTATAATCCTGCCTTTTTATTAGCAGTGTGTGTAATTCAATGTTCATTTCTTTTTTTTTTTTTTTTTTTTTTTTTTGAACAATGTGTGTAACTTTTCGTGCATCACTGATTTTTTGCTGTGTATAATTCCGCCTTTTTATTAACAGTGTGTGTAACTCCGTATGTAAATCTCTTTTTTTTTTTTGACGCTGTGTGTAACGCTGTGTGTACCGCTAATTTTTTGCTAACAGTGTGTGTGTAACTCTGCATTTTTATTAACAGTTTGTGTGTAATAGTGTGTGTAACTTTGCCTTTTTATAACAGAGTGTGTAACTCCGTGTTTAACTCTTCTTTTCTGAGTAGTGTATGTGTAACTCTGATTCCATGAATATTTACGGGAGATAGAGCACGGACAGACAGACAAACCTAAGTCATTAACACTTTTCAACTTTATTGGAAAGTGTTAAAAACATTTAGAAAGTGATAAAAACGCTTATTGTAAACGAAAATGCAATTCAAGCAATTTTCCAACAATACCTCTTAATGTATCTGAATATTTTTGTGTGGCCCTGTAAATATAATGCTAATAATATTGTATTTTATGGAAGGCATTCTTTTGTGCATATGAATAATATATATATATATATATATATATTTACGACTTGTGCAAAGTAAAATCATTAAAATTTGGTGCTTAGAAATACCTTCCATAGAACGCAATGCTTTTAAATACTTTCGGATGTCCCTGTATACAAACCAGTGATGGTATTTACTTCAATTTACATGGGGAATATCCGGAAGTGGACTTAAATGATATATTTCAATCTCATTAAAATTTGTTTAAAGTAAACGTATCAAAATACGGTTTATAGAAATATCTATCATGGAACACAATGCTTTGGAAAATTTTGGACGTTCCTGTAGACAAATCAGAAGAGGAATTCCCTACATTTTCAATACGGAACATCCGATAGTGAACTTGAATACGATATATCAGCTTCAAGAAATTCCATGAAAATTTACAGGAGTTCGACTGCGGACAGACAGACAAACCGAAGTCATTGACACTTTTCAACCTTGCTGGAAAGTGTTAAAAAAAGAACGAAAAATCATGCAGTACGCACTGGTTATTAATACTCTCCAATTGTACGTGCTTGTTGTATCGTATAACTTTCAATATTCTTTGCCTGCATTATCAAACAAAGGAGAGAAGCACAGAAAAATATACAGATTGACTAATTCAATTTAAAACCGCTCTCAGACATCGTTGAAGAACGGGTAAAAGGCTTAATGCAAAAGAAAATCCACCAGTCAGATTATAATTGATCCCTTAATATATTTGAATATTTTAGTGTAGTCCTGTAAATCTGAAAGTTGATCATATCATATTCTATACAAAACATTATTTTAGAATATTAAAATACATTTCAATTTATTTATAATTTTTACAGTAGAAAGTTATTTAGATGTGATTTATAAAAATGTCTGTCCTAAAACGCAAAGCATTGGAAGTTCCCTGTACACAAACACGTTGTGTAGGACATATTAATGGCATTTTAAATAGGAAACATTCCATAGTGAACATTAATAACATATATCAATTTTTCAAAATTCTGAAAATATTTAAGAACTCTTGGGACGAGAGCCAGATAGAAAGACAGAATCGGACAGAAAGATAACCAAATTAAAATCATATTCGCGCTTAAAAATTGTTATAAAGTGTTAAAAATGCTTATTGTAAAAGAAAATGCAATTACAGCAAATTTTTATTAATAGCTCATAATGTAACTTAATATTTTTATGTGGCCCTGTAATATTAATACTAATCATACTGTATTTATAAAAAGCATTCCTTTTTGCATATGAATAACATTTTTCAATTTCATTAAGATTTGTGCAAAGTAAAGTTATTAAAATTTGGTTTGCAGAAATACCTCTCATACAACGCAATACTTGTAAGTCTCCCTGTACACAAAACAGTGGTAATATTTTCTCCATTTCACATAGGAAACATCCGATAGCGAACTTGAATAACATATTTCAATTTCATTAAGATTTGTGTAAAGTAACGGTATTAAAATATGGTTTATAGAAATGCCTCTCATAGAAAAAAAAAAATAGTTTTCAGTACTTTCCGATGCCCCTGTACACAAACCAGTAGAGGTATTCACTCCATTTTTAATAGGGGACATCCGATAGTGAACTTGAAAAACATATATTAGTTTCAAGATATTCCATAAATATTTACCGGAGTTAGAGTGCCGAAAGACAGAGAGATGGGCAGACAAACAGATACATAGATACACAAATTGAAATTATATTCACACTTAAAAATTGTTAGAAAATGTTAAAAACGCTCAATGTAAACGAAAGTGCAATTCCAGCAAACTTTTCTTAATAGCTCTTTATGTATCTGAATATTTTTTTGTTGCTCTGTAAAACTAATACTAAACATACTATATTCTATAGAAAGCAGTCTTTTGTGCATATGAATAACACATTTCAGTTTCATTAAGCTTTGTGGAAAGCAAAGTTATCAAAATTTGGTTTATAGAAATACTTCTCATATAACGCAATGCTTTGGTATGCTTTCAAGTGTCTCTGTGCCCAAACCAGTGGTGGTATTTACTCCATTTAATATATAAAACATCCGATAGTGAACTTGAATGACATTTCTCAATTTCATTAAGGTTTGTGTACAGTAAAAGTATTAAAATATGGTTTATAGAAATATCTCTCATAGAACACAATGCTTTGTAAAAGGTTTGGGTGCCTCTGTACACAAACCAGTAGAGATATTAACTCCTTTTTCAATAGGGAACATCCCATAGTGAACTTAAATAACATATATCAGTTTCAAGAAATTACATAAATATTTACTGGAGCTAGAGCGCGGACAGACGAACAGACAGATACTTAAATTGAAATTATATTAACAGATGAAAATTGTTAGACAATGTTAAAAACGCTTAATGTAAACGAAATTGAAATTATAGCAAATTTTTATGAACAGCTCTTAATGTAACTGAATATTTTTGTGTGGCCCTATAAATCTAATGCTAATCATGCTATATTCTATGCAAAGCATTCTTTTGTGCATATGAATAACATATTTCAATTTCATTAAACTTTGTGGAAAGTAAAGTTATTAAAATTTGGTTTATAGAAATACCTCTCGCAGAACGCAATGCTTTGGAGTACTTTCGAGTGTCCCTGTGTACAAACTAGTGGTGGTATTTATTCCATTTTATATATGAAACATCCGATAGTGAACTTGAATAACATGATTCAATTTCACTAAGATTTGTATACAGTTAAGGTATTAAATATGGTTTACAGCAATACCTCTCATAGAATACAGTGCTTTGGAATACTTTCGGGTGTCTCTACAGGAATTAGAGCGCGGACAGACAGACAGACAGACAGACGGACAGAGGGACAGACAAGTCTAAGTCACTTTTAAACCTTGTTGGAAAGTGTTAAAAAGGAAAAAAATGCTTAAACTTCCCTTAATATATCAACTGTAAAATTCGCCGCATTTAAGGGATAAAATTTGTCGCATTTAGGAAAATTGTGTAAACAGACACTTAAATGCGATAAAAATTTTAAACCCCTCTTTTTAAAAAAATGTAGTATTTTTTTTTTTTTTTTTCTTCTGGTAGGTATGAAGGGTATTCGAGCACATGACGTAACAGTGGTTATTTGATCTTGAAAGATGAAAGGATAAAATTACAGTTACTATCTGAAAATATTTTATCGCAATTAGGAAAAGACGTCGGAAAGCCATAATGGACAATGTTTACTGCAAAAGAAAATTCTACTAGAAAAAAACTTTAAAATTTAATGAAAAGTTTCGCGAACCGGTCTTGAAATGTGTATGTTCCATTATGATTTATAAGTTTGTGATTTAAGCATTTAAATTTTCAGTAGAAGAACTTTGTCGCATTTATGGGTTATCGCATTTAGGCACAATGACCTTATGTACAATATATATTAAGATATGTGGTATAAGTATTTTTTTTTTTTTTTTTTTTTCTTTGTGCAATAGTAAAAAAAATTATATATTTAAAAATAAATTATTAGCTGTTGGATTGACAAATAATAAAATAATTAATTTACACAGAAATCTCCTACTTTTGAGAAAAAAAAAATTCAAACTATCCAAAAATTAGATAATTACAATTAATAAACAAATAAAAATGAAAAATAAAATAAAATGTTCGAATTAACCATTTTTACTTTCCGAACACTTTTGTGAGGAAAGTATTGTAATCATGTAAAAAATCCGAATTTCAGATTTTGATATTTCTATACTTTTCGAGGTCGCCCTGAGTCCGTATTCACTATTTGTACGATGATGTATGTATGTATGTGTGTATGTCTGTGAGTGAACACGCTAGCTTCTAAGTTTAAATAAGCTGAAAGTTGGTACGTACATTGTAAGTCACCATAGTACGAACCCTATAGATTTTGGTGAATCTAGCATTTATAGTTTAAAGTGCGATAGCGTCTAAACGCTTTATTAATCTGAGCAAAAAAATTGTACACATATTATAGGTCACAGTTGCGCATTTTGGTGAATCTATCATTTATAGGTTTTTACAGGGACACAATGGAAAATTCTTTATCAATATGATCTATGGGCTCAAAGTTCAGTAGCGTTCAATAAAACATCGTGTAATATATGGAGAAAAATACTCAAACACTCTATTATGTTTTTTTCTCTTTTGCTTGTTTAACAACTCCTATTTCTTTACTTTATCTACAAAACTGTTAATTACTCAGTGTTCGGAAAGTCGAGTGGAGTCACTCCAAATTTTTCTTAAATGCGTTATGAATTCTCTTCAGGCATAATTTTCATTAACTGAAGCTTTTTATAGTCAATCATATTAAAAACCATGGAGTAAACTGTTTCTCTCACCTTCTTACAGTTAGATAAAAGTAAATAAATAAATTTGAATGTAATTCATTCAGTTTATTTGATGGTGGGGGATTTTAATGTAGATTTTAATTCAGAAAGTAAAGAAGAATTTATCGAAGGATTAAAAAATATAGACCTTGATTTATGAACTAATCCAAAACACTATATGACGGGAGGCTGTGCGACAATAGATGTCATCTTTTCCAATAAAGGTATGCGAACGGGGGTTTGTACGAGTGTATACGATTATCACTTGCCTTCGTATGGAAAAATAGATAAACAAATAGGTTTGTAATATACAAAATATTCTTGCCGTACTAAATTAAATTCTGTCTCTAACAGTTTTTTCTTTCTGTGTTATCAATTGAATGATAAGGCGAGGATAAAAGAATCCCATTGTTACATTCGACCTACTTCACCCTAACATGTAATGATATTTTTAACTAACGCATATAAAAATATGACATATTATTCAACTTTGTGATAAGTTAGTTTACTTAAATACTAAAAGGTTTAATTTGTTATCACTTTTAATTTTACAAATATTAATATTAGTACAGTCGGCAGCAAAATTATTCGAACGCTAGTAAAAATTCCTACATAAGAAAAAGTACACTTAATACTGTTTTGTTAAACAAATCCTTATCAAATCATGTTCTTAGAATATATAAGACATGATTCGACAAGGATTTATTTAACAAAACAGTATTAAGTGTACTTTTTTATATAGGAATTTTTGTTAGCGCTCGAATTATTTTGCTCTCGACTGTACTTCAAGCTCAAATGTTTAACTCAATTCAAACGTTTCAAATGTTCTTGCACGTTTTGTAATTCCTATGTAAAAAAAGTACACTTCATACAGTTTTGTTTAATAAATCCTTGTCGAATCCTGTTCTTAGTCAGTGTAAGAACATGATTCGATAAGGATTTATATAACAAAACCGTATGAAGTGTACTTTTTTTACATAAGAATTTTTTGCTAGTGTTCGGACACTTTTGTTACCGACTGTACAGTACTCAAATTCTTCCTCAATGACAAAATTCATCGCACGTAAAGATAAAAATTTTGTGTTGGTACCAATTCAAAATTATAAATTTACACTTTCATATTTTAAATTTAAATGAGAAATTTTAATCACTTAAATTTACTCTTATTAATAATCAAAATATTGATTGAACTTTATTTAAATTTAAAGATTAAACTTTTAGACCACAAAAATTTGAAAACAATAACTTCTTACATTTTGATTTTATATTTAAATCCGTTACGCTTAATGGGCTCTTCCCACCTGACGTCAGAGGTCACATGATAGAGGAAAAACAAATAGCAGACGACTTGTTTATCTAGAGCGATTGCTGAAATAACATATTTTCTATTCTTGTATTTGATCAATCGTATTTAATCTGTGTTATTTTTTATACAGCATCATTTTTAATCCATTTTATATCATTATTCATCATCTTTTGCTTGCTGTATAGATTTACAATCATCATTTAGTTTATATTTGTTATTGATGTTCATAAAGAACATATTAAATACTCTGATTTTTGGTACTTAAATCAGTGACAGTGCAATATCGTACTGCGTAAATCCATTTAGACCAGTAACTAAGTTAATTAACTTGTTGTAACACCTTTATGCAATTAAATTAAATGAAAACATTTTAAAATTTCAAATTATAATCCATAAACATTCCACAAGAA
The DNA here is from genome assembly GCA_963930645.1 of Salticus scenicus. Classification (NCBI taxonomy): domain Eukaryota; kingdom Metazoa; phylum Arthropoda; class Arachnida; order Araneae; family Salticidae; genus Salticus; species Salticus scenicus. Next base: position 33,153,028 of record OZ005659.1, on the reverse strand, counting down.
CAAGCTATTATTTATTGCTAGATCAGTTAATGTAACAGTTACACTAGAAAATACAAAAATCGATTCTTACAGGTGAAAATAAATAAACGCATAAAGTGTTTTTTAAAATTTATTAAATTTACAATTACAATTATTCTACTGTTTACAAATGCTTAATATTACTTTCATTTTATTTTATATTAAATATTAACACTTTTGTCCTTAAGAACAATATTTAATTGATTCTCAGAATTCGATTATTCGTTTTCCTCTATCACGTGATTGAACAGACGAAACTGGGAAGAGTCCATTTATCAAATTAATCCATAAATTAATAAACTTCGACAGAAATTTATTTCAATTTAGCTGTAAATGTTTAAATCATCATCTTTTGAAAATCATAAATTTTCCGCTTTGAAATTTCAAACTCAAATATATTATGTTTAATTACCCAAATTTACTTATAAACATAAAGATATGCCATTCGAAATTGTTTTCATTGAATAGTGAAAGGCTCGTGTTATCGCCATTTAAATTTCATATTCAGATTTTAAAGTTACATGAATTATGACTTAAATACTGAAATGCACTTACAGTATTTGCATATTTTTATAGAAATGTATTTCCCTTAAATAGTAAAAAAACTTAATTATTAACATTTGAACATTTAAATTAGCCTATTCAGATTTCGAGCTAAAATGGGTTATCGTATTTTCCTGTATATAATCCGCAGGTCAGATAAATCGGTTTCAGATTAAAAAATTTAATTTACAATCAAAGGTATATTTCATCGAGACAAAAAATCGTTTAAAAATAGCTTTTTCTGTTAATTAAAGTATCCGGCGTGAAACTTATTCAGCAGTCCTGCGGTTTATGCTCCGGAAAATACGGTACTTTTAATCCATAATACTAATTGAAATTTATTTCAAATAAACATTAAAATGTAGTGTTTTAAACAATTGAAAACTGTGAATTTTCCCATAGTAAAATATCAAACTGAAATAAATAATAATATATTTCAGACAAAAGGCTGAATTATTTTTTATAAAAACAGAAAGGGAACTTAGGTCCTTATCATTGCTCTACCACACAGATCTAACCTTATAAAATCGAACGGGCGATATTAATTTTTGTTCCTTTTTATTAAATTTCTGATTAAGAATTCAAGCAACGATTATTTTTCCTATAAAAGAATTTCTTTACTAATATTATCATTACCACGACAGAATCTTTCTGATTACATATTTGGTTTGTTCAAACAAGCTCTCTTTTTCTTCATAAGAACCTGCTTTGCGAAAAGTGACACCACCACAACATATTCTTATTATATCTTTCGTTAGTTAAAACAAGCGTTCTTTTTTATAAATAATATTATATTTTTTTAAAAATTAAAGAACACGCTTTTATTGAAACGTGAACTAAAAAGCACAAAATTTCTATCTTTATAGTATTAAAATGCAGGGTAAGATAAAATCGTGTGAGTAACACACTATAATATTTACATCTTTCATAAAAAAAAAATAATTAATTAATTGTTGTCATTCAACGTTATACAAATACGGCCAAATCCTGCGTCACATACGATAGAGTTTTATACATATAGATTTTTTTGTTTGCCCCTAGAACCTGCCCCTGATGGGATAGGAGCCTGGAAAGACTTGTATGTAGTCACGTCATCGACTATGAAGTCGTGTGTAAAATTTCAGGCCTGTCGAACGAACAGAAGTGGTCGAAAATTGAATTGCAAGATTCCGTTACATACATTAATAGTTACATCATATCAAGTTAATAAAAGCATGTTACAAAAAAACTAAAAACTAACAGGTAAAACTAGTATGCTGTGGCCACCACAAGACTTTCTTCTATATTTTCCTATACAAATTCACACAGTAACAATATTAAAAAAAAAAAAAAACGATTTTTTTCAAAGTTTTTTTTCGTAAAAAAAAAAAAAAAAATCGATAACTTTGTTTTAAATTATCACATATTTATAGTTCAACCATTCGTTTTAAAGATATCGACGAGACCTTTCGAAAGATACCCATCTTGAAATATTACCCCCCCCTCCCCCGGGGGGTACTTTCCCCTGGGGGGAGGGAAGCGACGACCGAGATTTTTTTCCTAATTAACTACTACTATTATCAATAATTCATATTAATTTCACAATCACAGGTTAAGAATAACTCCCATTATGTACATTTATACGAAATTTTGTCCTATATACTGCCATGTTAAAAATTTAGAAAAAATACGATCACAGCACCACCTGTTGAGTGATTGATCCCCAAATCTAATCAGCCCCAGTTTATGTCAGGGGCCAACTAAATACCAAGTCTGGTTAAATTTCGTTTAGAAAAAAAAAAAAAAAAAAAAAAAAAAAAAAAAAAAATACGATTTTTTTTCTAAGTTACTTTTTGTTAAAAGTAAAAAAAAAATCAATAACTTTGTTTTAAATTATCACAGATTTATAGTTCAACCATTCGTTTTAAAGGTATTGACGAGACCTTTCGAAAGATACCCATCTTGAAAATTTACTCCCCTCGAGGGGGGACTTCCCCCCCAGGGGGGTTCACGAGGCTCCTACGCATACAAAATTTTTTCCCCAGTTGACTACCTCTATTATAAATAATTCTTGTAAATTTCATAATGATTACTAAAAAATAATTCTCTTTATGCACATTTATACAAAATTTTGTCCTATATCACCATGTTAAAAATTTAGAAAAAGCGGGATGGCAACGCAACCTGTAAGACAATTTTTACCAAAAGTTGATAGGCACTAATTTATGCCAAGGTGCAACTACATACTAATTTGTATGAAATTCTGTGCGGTAGTTCCTGAGATACAGTTGCCACAAAATTTTGTCACACACACACACAGACAGACAGACAGACAGACAGACAGACAGACATTTTCTAAAAAGGGTCAAATCGTGTTCTACAGCTCTCAAAACGTGTAAATCCATCAAAAACCCGAGGTTGAAAATTTTTACGAATCCAATACTTTCTCTATATTACATATAGAAGAAAGTAATAAAAACGTGTTAAAAAGTCTAGAAATTACGTAATATTAACTGAATAAATAACAATAAAAGAATGAGAAATAAATAATTTAGAATTAAACAAAAACCATTTTTAAAAAATCTCCCCTGACTGGGCTCGAACGTTAGACCTTTACGTTCGTAACCCGGAGCTTTACCTCACAGCCACAACGTTCACGTAGGGAAAGTATTTTTTTTTACAATATAGATTTTTTGTTTGCTGCCAGAGCGGTTACAAACATACATACAAACATACATAAAGGTGAAGCGAATAAAAGCGTGTTAAAAAGAGGACCTTCTTTTCGAATAGGATCATCATCACAATAACACAGTTTTTCTTATTACATGTTTATATAATTAAAACAACACTCTTTTACTTTAAAAAGACATTCTTTGCAAATAGTGTGATCACCGCGTTAAAATATTTCCTATTACATGTTTTTTAGTTTAAACAAGTGCTCTTTTTTTTTTTTAAATTAACCTTCTTTGCTAATAATATCAACAACACAATACAATCATATTTATTATATCTTTGGTTAGCTCAAACAAGCGCACTTTTTATTCAATAGAACCTTCTTTACGAATAGTGTCATCACCACAAAATACTTTTTTTATTATATGTTTTGTTAGTTCAAATAAGCGCTCTTTTCCTTCAAACGTATACTTTCTTTGCCAATATTGTCATCACCACGGCACAATTTTTCTATTACAAGTTTGGTTAACTCAAACAAGCACCTTCTTTAAGAATAGTGTGCTCAAAACAACGTAATCTTTTATAAATAATCTCAAGCTGAGAGTTAAATTGTAAACACGTGTCATTTTTATAATATAATTAAAAAAACTTTTAAAAACACGTCTAAAATACATTTATTAAAAAGGTTAAAATCTTCCAAAGCTTTTCGCCCTAACAAATTAAGGCATCATCAGGGATTCAGTTATACACATCATAGAGCAGTTTTATATACATTTTTTGTACCATATGGTCAACAGTTAAGTCCTTACAAACAAAGTCAACTGGAAGCTACACTTAGAGGCTGGAACTATTGTAGGATGAGGAGGTGCTGCACTTAGAGGTTGGAACTATTGCAGGACGAGGAGGTGCTACACTTAGAAACTGGAACCATTGTAGGATGAGGAGATGTTATACTTAGAGGCTGGAACTATTGCAGGATGAGGAGGTGCTATACTTAGAAACTGGAACCATTGTGGGATGAGATGTTATACTTAGAGGCTGGAACTATTGTAGGATGAGGAGGTGCTACACTTAGAGGCTGGAACTATTGTAGGATGAGGAGGTGCTACACTTAGAGGCTGGAACTATTGTAGGATGAGGAGATGTTGCACTTAGAGGCTGGAAATATTGTAGGATGAGGAGGTGCTACACTTAGAAGCTGGAACTGTTGTAGAATTGAAGAACTGTCGGTCAAGAAATTGTAGAATCACCAGAGTGCAAATGCAGGAACTGAATTTATTACAGGTGTTTGAAGAGTCACATGAGGCCTTGTGTATAACTAAATCCCTGATGGTGCCTTAATTTGTTAGGGTGAAAAGCTTTGGAAGATTTTAATCTTTTTAATAAATGCATTTTAGACGTGTTTTTAAAAGTGTTTTTTAATTATATTATAATCTTTTATATTACATTTTTATAGTTAGTTCAAAAAAGTTTACTTATTAATTCAAAAGAAATTTCTTTTCGAACAGTGTCATCGCCACAACATAATTTTCTTAATGCGTGTTTGGTTAGTTCGAACAAACACTCCTTTTCTGCAAAAGGTCCCTCTTTGTAAATAATGTCATCATCATAACACAATCTTTTTTATTACATATTTGGTTAGTTCAAACAAGCTCGTTTTTTCTTCATAAGAACCTTCTTTTCGAATAATATTGATGCTACAACATATTTTTCTTATTACGTGTTTGGTTAGTTCAAACAAGCGCTCATCACAATCTTTTTTTTGCGAATAGTATTATCCAGTGTTGTGCACGAACACGTTCATGAGCGTAGCTCAAAAAATTTGAGTTTTGAGTTGAACTTCGCTCGTTTTTTAAATAATGAACTTGAGTTGAGCGTAGTTCGTTTTTTACACGAACTTGAGCGTGAAAAAGCAATTCAAACTCAAACTCATATTAAATATTTCTGTCTGAAATAGGAAAAGGAAAGTAGAAAAAGAAAAGGACAGAAAAGAAAATAACTGTGCAAAATGGATCCCTGAAAAAAGGGGCATTTGGGAAAAAAGGCACCAGAAAAAGAGTCACCTGGAAAAAAGGACACTTTTGCAATTTGCATTTCACAAAAACAATAAACATCAAATAACGAATTTAAAGCGTGATTTTTCATTTAGAAATTTCAATCAATTAAATTGGTACCATTTTTACTTAGTATATACCTGGGGGAAGGGGGATCTAGGAGCAGACAGAAAGAGAATAATTGTTTTTATATCACTTTCTTACTGATTTTAATGAAACTTTGTCTAATAGTCACTTGCTGTTTATGAAAAAAAAATACAGTGTTACACATACTTCGGGGGCTGAAGGGGCGGGGGGAGAGGAAATTTTTTTATATCATCGACCTGGGATTGAACCCAGCACTTCCTGCCTAGCAGCTCTGAAGGCATTTGCACATATATTAATTTACAATTTGAGTGTAATATTATAGTGATATTTAAGTACATTTAAAGATTTATGGAAATTATGTTATCAAAGAATGGCAAAAACGAGAGATTATTGAGTATTTTACGAAACATTTATAAATTGTCTGTAATTTATGGGATGCATATATATATATATATATATTAAATAAATATTTACGATTTTGAAAATATTTTATATAGATTCAGTATATTTTTAGTTACGAGAAACGATAACCATATAATATAAATAACTTTTTGAAATATTTAAGGCAGCGATTAATGGAATAATCATCATTTTTGTAAAATTCAAAATTTAGTTTTAGGAGCTATCTAAGATGAAAATGGTAACAAAAATTTCCCGCTTTCATATATTTGAATAGTTATTTCTTAAAACAAATAAAGAAATAAGTAATAATTATTTGTTTAATAAAACAAACAAATGGATAAATAAATAAGTAAAATTTGAAACCATATAAATATTATGATGCGCATTATAAATACAGCACCCCCCCCCCGTTCTTGTACTTTGTATGCCCTAACTAAAATTTGAAGGAATCTAGAATCTACATTCGTTCTTCTTGGTCAAGTATCATCACAGAGTCCTCCTTCGGGACGACTAATTTTTTTCTTGCTGTCGGGTTTGGGTCGGGTTGAGTGATATCTTTCCTGTGGGTCGAGTTCCAATCAAATTCACTGAATTTTCCTTTCTGCAGGTCGGGTTTAGTTTTCAACGAGTCCGGTCGACATTACAAAAAAAAAAAAAAATCTATAATAAGCAGAAATTTGTTTGATGTAATCATAATTGTATAAATGATCTAAACATACTACACATGCTCATGAATAAATGTATGCGTACTTAAATTATTATAGTAAAGTAAACAAACACATCGGACAAAAGTAAATAACAAAGAAACATCAAGTTATTATTATTTTTATTTGTAAGAATATAAGCATTAAACAATAAACTACGAATATTATACTTGAAGCTCAATTATGTACTTTTTAAAGTACACAAAAGACATAAATTGTTAAAAAAAATATTATTAGTCCATTTTTCAGATTTTTTAATTTTTACCTTTGTGTATCAGTAATTACATTATTTATTTATTTATTTATTTATCTTTTTTTTAATAACTGTATGACAATGAAAATTTACTTTATATCTTTAAAATGTTTTGTATAAATTGTATATGGATTATTAATTTTCACTTAGTTTTCGGGTTTCGGATCGGTTTGATTTAAAATTCTCCTGTCGAGTTTGGGTCGGGTAAAATCCAACCCTACCAGGTCGGGTAAATCTTAAGCCTTCAGGTTTCACCCAACGTGAACCTCTGGGTAATACCCAAAAAACTCTAGTCATCACCACAATATAGTAATTCTTATTACATGTTTTGTTCGTTTATTTCAAGCAGGTATCTTTATTCTCCTTTAAAGAACATTTTAGCGAATTACGTTATCTTCACAATACAGTATTTCTTATTAAACATCTGATTAGTAGTTCAAGAAAGTACTAATTTTCCACAAATTTACCATTTGTATTAATTCGTTAATTGCGGGTTTATTGTCCTGAAGGAGAGAAAAAGACCTTTAACCTCTCACATCTTTCTTTCTTCCTTTTATTTTTTTTTTTTCCTTGAGGAAAACGGAGTTTTGCAGTGTGATCCAATAATGTCGTCATCCTAATATATATCTACATCAATATAATTCAAGGAATGATTAAAAAATGAAAAATGGCGTGTCGCTGGTTTTCTAACAAAAAGTCATATCGTATTAAAAAAAATAATGTTTGATGCGCAATTAAATTAAAAAGACTTGAAAATACCACTTCAGAAATTATTATACAGTTACAAATGGCGATTTCTTTGACTGGAATCCCAAATCAAATAATGTGACAGCTTGACAAAAAACTTGTGACAGAAAGCCATTGACCTATATTGTTGCCGGAAGAGGGGAAAGGCATTTTTTCCACGTTCCCCTAAATTGATGTTACGTGTTCAGTCACTTAATTGGGAAAAAGAATCTCTGCACTAAGTTTAATTAATTTAGAACAAAAGTAAATCTATAATTATTATACACAGACCAGCTAAGTGAGGAACAACGATGAGCATTTCAATTCACGGCACAGACATTGGCATCGAATAATTCCGTGAAAGTGGTAATTAACGATTTATGTTTTATTTATTTATTTTATTGAAACGTTTTTTTAATTAAAATCAGTCAAATTTTGTGGTATTCTCTTTTTCTAAGTTTATTTATTCACAGGGTGGCCAAAATTAAACTTGGCCTGTTCAGCGCTCTCTGTATATCTGTAACTAAAATGTGGATTGAGTTGAAAATTTGTTTATAGACAATTCAGATGATGCGCTTAAAGATTCTGCAAGATAAATGAATAAATACATGAAATAATTATAAGATAAAAAAACTTCTTATATACCATGTTTCTAAATTTTCTGATGAATCTATATTAAGTCTGTAAATTTGTCAGAATCAAAAAATTTTGCGATATTTTCACGTTTCACATACCATGAAAGCCAAAAATGACTTAAAGAAATTTTTGCATGTGCGTGTGTGTGTGTGTCATCGTGTGTGTATGTCGCTATTTTTGTCCGGGTATCACGCGAGAACAGCTGGACAGAATTCAACGGAACTTGTCAGGAATTTAGGTCTTCAACCAATTTAAAATTATATCTATCAACTTTTCAGAAATCCCCCCTCCCCTTCCTCCCAGGGAGCAAAAGACTAAAACACGTTTGTCCGGGTATTACTTGAGAACGGCTGGACGGCATTCAACGGCACTTCGCAGGAATTTAGGTCTTTAGCCAACTTAAAATTAAATCTATCAACTTTTCAGAAATTCTCCCCACGTTCCCCCCTGGGGGGTAAAAGACAAAAACACGTTTGTCCGGGTATCACTTGAGAACTGCTGGAAGGAATTCATGGGCGCTTCGCAGGAATTTAGGTCTTTACCGAACTTAAAATTATATCTATCAACTTTTTAGAAATTCTTCCCACGTTCCCTCCTGTGGGGGTCAAAGGACAAAAACACGTTTGTCCGGGTATCACTTGAGAACTGATGGACGGAATTTAACGGCGCTTCGCAGGAATTTAGCTCTTCACCCAACTTAAAATTATATCTATCAACTTTTCAGAAATTCCCCCACGTTCCGCCTTGGGGGGGCAAAAGACAGAAACACATTTGTCCGGGTATCACTTGAGAACGGGTGGATGGAATTCAACGGCGCTTCGCAGGAATTTAGGTGTGTACCCAACTTAAAATTATATCTATCAACTTTCCGAAATTACTCCTCTTTCCTCCTGGGCGGACAAAACCACGTTTGTAAGCATAATTCGGCTCCTAATTACTTCACAGTAAAGAAATTGCACATGGGGAGACCAGACATGAGTACAAATAAAACATCATCTGCGATTTTGGAATTTTTGATTTTTAAAGAAAGGGAGGGGGAAAATCAATTTTTGGCGGGAAATATCGAAAATTCCTGATTTTTGAGTAGAACTGTACCAAATTGGAACAAAGATAATGAAAAAAAGGTTTGCGACTTCCTTAGGATATTTCCAAAAACACATTTCTTTTTTTTTTTTTTTTTTTTTTTTGGTGGGGGGGGGGGAGGGGGGAGGGGGTTTACGAGGGGGCAAAATCGAGACACCCCTTTAAGCGCTAAATTTGTCCTGAGAAATCTGTGGGAGCTGCGGTCACGAATTTTGGTGCTTGGATTGTTTATATGTATCCGACACATTCAGTAGGCTGCAAAATTATTCGAGCACTAGCAATAATCCTTGCCAAAAAAAAGTACACTTAATACAGCTTTGTTAAATAAATCCTTGTCGAATCATGTTCTTAATCAGTCTAAATACATGATTCGACAAGGATTTACTTAGCAAAACAGTCTTAAGTGTACTTTTTAAATATAGGAATTATTGGCTAGTGCTCGAATAATTTTGCAGCCGACTGTAATTTATCAAAATTTCCACGGTCAATAGAAGGCAAGAACACCTTTTTAACGGTACCTCGAATCCAAATTACTTCACAGTGAAGAAATTGCACAAGGAGAGACTACACATCAGTACAATTAAAATATTATCTGTGATTTAGGAAATTTCGAGTTTTAAGGATGGGATAATAGAAATTTGGCGGATAATTTTGCAAATTCTGGATTTTTGAATATAACTGTGCCAAAAATGGAACAAAGATGTTAAAAACAGTCATGCGAATTCTTTAGGATATTTCCAAAACACGTTTTTAATTTTTTATGATCTGCCTTTTTTTTTTTTTTTTTTTTGGGGGGGGGGGGGGGGAGGGACGGTATGTGTTACAAATGGCAAATTCGAGACACTCTTTTTAGCACCAAAATGTCCTTGGAAATTTATGAAAGATGCGGTCACGAAGTTTGGTGCTTAGATTGTTTATATATATCCGACACCTAAAAAAAACGGATTCATCGAAATAACCCCGCTTCCCCCCTGGAGGGCAGGAAGCAAAAAAAAAAAAAAAGTGTGTAAGCATAGCTCGGCCTCAAATTACTTCACGGTGAAGAAATTTCACATGATGAGATTAGACTTAAGTATAAATAAAACAATATGAAACGATTTTAGAATTCTTGATTCTTAGAAGAGAAAAGGAAAAAATCGTTTTTCGGGGGGAAATTTCAGAAATTCCGAATTTTTTAGTAGAGCTGTACTAAAGATGTTACAAAGGTATTGAAAACAGCCATGTGTTTTTTTTTTTCCAATATTCCCAAAAACATATTTTCGTTTTTTTTTTTTTTTTTGTAATTTTCGATTTTTTTTTTAAAGGGGGGAGGGGCGGTTACGAAATAGCAAATTCAAGACCCCCCCTCTTTTAGCGCTAAATTTGTCTTAGGAAATCCATGAATTCTGCGGTCACGAAATTTGGTGCGTAAATTGTTTATATGTATCGGACACTTGTAACGAGATTTTACGAAATCCCCCCCTTACCCCCTTGAGCTCGAAAACATTTTGGAAAATAATGGATTCTTCATCTCTATATCATTCAATACCTGTATAAAACCAAATTATAATAATCTGTCCAGTACATAGGGTAGGTTGAGAAATACTCAGCATTGACTGTCTTACGAGTATTCATTCTTTAAGAGGCAGGACCTTCTATTTGTTGCCTAACATCCTCTTCAATCCTTCTGGATTCATTGAAGTTCTCCCTAAACTTTTTGTACTCGAAAGTCACATGATAAGGAGCACATCTGTTCGGGAAACATTCCTTGTATATATACAGAGCGGTGCATTCAATACATTCTGCAGTACCAAACGCTTAAAATAAATCTGCATTTTTGCACACTATGTCGACCAATTCCAAATTTCATTATTCGTCCATTCTTCCTTATTGTGCGCTCTCAAATGTTGGTTAGTAGGATCGTTGTGCAGTTAAATTTCCGTACAACGCCATCTACGATAAGAAAAATGTATTTCAGACACACTACTACCCAATAGCTGAGTCCAAATCTCTCTGTGTCTGCTACTTCTCCAACTCAACGAAGTTTGTCGCACTATTAGTAATTTTTTACTGTAGACCGGTTAAACCATAAACGTATGTACAAAATGTAAGGGTAGGTCGGACACATGAAAAAGATTGAAATATGAACAGCAATCCATGATTGGAAAAGTCATTGTACGTCGGTAGGTGTCGTCGATAACGAAATCACTGATCGGAGCAATTATCTGTTTTGACGGTGCCCGCCAATCTATCGTCTGTCGGTGTAGTCATGCATCGCTTGTATAACTATGACCCTCGAATCTCTTGTAATATTAGTTCCCTTCCCCATAATACTATAGGTATGGGGAACTTAGGTAATCATGAAAATTTTCGACTTGAGTTCTTTAAATTTTTTACACGTTTTCAGGTGTGAAGAATCCAAAAATATCAAAATAGCTATGGTGTCCGTCTGTAGAGTGTCTGTTAGTTTGTTAGTGTGTTAGTTTGTGTACACGTATCTCACGAACAAATGGTCACAGAGAGGTCAGACCAGTTTTAAAATATTATTTATGACACTGGTAAGAACTGTATTCATTTGCAACATTCTAATTAAAAAAATTCAGAAGTTATTCGAAATTTACGATTTTCTTAACATGGAAGAATAGGGCAAAATTTCTCTTAAACGTGCATGAAAAGAAATATTTTTATCGTAAACATGTAAGAATAGCTTTTAAATATCAGTTTTGATGCCAGGAGGAAAATCTTTAACTATAAACATGCTACTCTGAAAATTTCGCAAGTTATTAGAAATTTACGAATTTCTTAACATGGCAGAGTAGGGCAAAAATTTCGCATAAACGTCGGTTTTGAGGATATTTTCATCATAAAGATGCCAGACTACTTTTAAAATATCATTTAGGATACTGACATGAACATCCTTGACTATGAATTTTGTAATTTAAAAATTTCATAAGTTATTCGAAATTTATGATTTACTAAACATGGTAGAATAGTACAAAATTTCGTATAAGCGTCCATTTTGAGGGATATTTGCATCATAAATATATCAGACCACTTTTAAAATGACATTTATAATACTTGTTTGGACATCACTGACTACAAAAATTCTAATTTGAAAATTTCGTAATTTATTCGAAATTTAAAGTTTTATGAACATAGCAAAATTGGGCGATATTCCATATAAATTTGCACGGTGTCAAGCGAATGGTCAAATTCACTTTTCTTAGCATGAATAGAATATGTTCCGTAGTAGAAATTTATGAAAACATACATATGATGGGGAACTGAGCAGAGTCCACCTATTCCAACTAGTTTTTAAAAGGAATCGTCCATTACAACCTTTTGTAATGTTCATGAGTAATAAATATTTTTAGTAACCCCTGTCTTAAAACCCGAATAAACTACTACGTCAGAAACGCCAAAAGAAAAATATTGGAAATGCATACAGCTGTTTCGGTAGCCTTAAGCGTACCGTCTTCAGTGCAAAAAGAATTCTGAATCTGGAGAAGTGCTCGTATATATAGGAGAGGGACCGAATTTAGTTCAATCAATAAGATTATGGGAAAGGTGGAGTGTGTGGCCAATAGGAATTTAGGAATGTTAGCTGTGTAAACAGTAGAAAAATTAAGAAAATGTGGACTGAATGTAAAATTTCCAACAATCAGACAAATAGGGAACAGCGAAATCATAATTTACAAGGTTTTTAAAATTTTTATAAATATTTTTATAAAGCTTCAAAAAAATCGAGTTCATGAATGGATTTAGGTCTGCAAATTATTTTAGCTGAATTAAATTTAAAATTATGATTTTCCTCCCAGCAATGTTTAGAAATAGCCGATTTATTGGTTTCTTGTTGGCGGACGTAATTCATATGTTCTTTTAGCCGAAATTTAAGACTGCGTTTAGTTTGGCCAATATATGATAAACCACACTGACAGGAAATACTATAAATGCCCCAAGAATTATGCATATCAATGGGATCTTTTAACTGAGAAAAGGTGAGTTTATTGGAAGGCGAAAATATTATTTTAAAATCATATTGTTTGAGAATTTTAGCTATGGTTTGACTGGATTTAGGAAAATAGGGTAAAACAATACTGATATTAGAAGAGACTGATTTAGTTTACGAAATACGAGGAAGCTGTAATTTTTGGATGGCTTTGTCTATAATGGAAGGGTCATAACCTCTGTCAATTGCAATGGCTTTCAGGTATTTAATTTCAGATTTTAATAAAATAGGATTTGAACAAATATTAAGGGCACGGTTTACAAAAGTATAGAAAGCAGCCATTTTTTGGTTAGGTGGGTGACATGAACGCGCATGGGGAGGAAGGGAGACTGCAAAAAATTGACTATTTCTAATCTCCAATAAATCGGCTATTTCTAAACATTGCTGGGAGGAAAATCATAATTTTAAATTTAATTCAGCTAAAATAATTTGCAGACCTAAATCCATTCATGAACTCGATTTCTTTAAAGCTTTTCATATTTATAAAAATTTTAAAAACCTTGTAAATTGTGATTTTGCTGTTCCCTATTTGTCTGATTGTTGAAAATTTTACATTCAGTCCACATTTTCTTAATTTTTCTACTGTTTACATAGCTAACATTCCTAAATTCCTATTGGCCACACACTCCACCTTTCCCGTAATCTTATTGGTTGAACTAAATTCGTTCCCTCTCCTATATATACGAGCACTTCACCAGATTCAGAATTCTTTTTGCACTGAAGACGGTTCGCTTAAGGCTACCGAAACAGCTGTATGCATCGCAAATATTTTTCTTTTGGCGTTTCTGACGTAGTAGTTTATTCGGGTTTTAATATTCCAACGCCAAGTCTCCTGTTATTATTTAACCCCTGTCTTGTTTGCTTTCATTTCTTGTCCCACTGATACCACTTTCCCATTACATTTCTCATCATAGATCACTTTGTAATTATCTACACTTTTTATGAGGTCTACTTTCTCTTAAAGTTTATACTTCTATTTAAAAGGCTCGCTGAAAAATGGAAATAGCACTTTTCTGTATTAAAAATCATACAAATTATAATAATAATAATTAAATTAAGTTTTTCATCCATTTCTAAAAATGTTCTAAAAACATTTCACTTTACGCAACTAAAATCATAAAAAATAAATCTTTAAATATACAATTTTATAACAAGAAAAAAAAAGTTATTTGTGTTTTGAGTCTTGCATAAAGCTAACTTCAAAAACCTTTTGTACGATTTCGATCTAATTTCTGAGAGACCATTGTATTTATATATTCTAAGAAGAAAATAATCAGAACTACTCTACAAGTTCAATATTGTGTTTTCGTGTTTGTCATTCATGAGGACTAATAAATCTTATTGATATCAACAAAAGATGTTACACGCTGTCTACCTTCCTTTCGATACATAAAGTAGTAATACCACATTTACCGAAATTAAGATAGTACATTATTTTTTCTTGCCACACTTTATTTTCTGCTACTGATGAGAAATTGATAGCACAGCCATGGCAACGATAAAATACATACCATTCTATAGCTAATATATTTATCATTTATTTTTATGTTAGTAGTGGTGTAATATTTTTTCGTGTTTCAGAATGTTCAGGTGTAATATTTTTTCGTGTTTCAATCGTTTTAGTGAATTTTAAAAATTGTATTGCGTACCAAATACTAATTGTTTGTAGCTACTATTATTGCATTTACAAAATAATTGCTAGTTTGTAGCAAAATGAAATTTTAAAATATTGGGGAGAACCGTGTAATATGGACCATCATGTAATACGGACCATGAGGAAATTTATATGTTCAACAGTAGATTGTGAAACCATCTCATTGCCTTTAGTGAATATTATTGTTATACAAAGCAGGGAGTGACTTGTACATGCGTACCTGTATTTGGACGATTATGAAATTGAGTTTTCGGTTTATAGGGTACGTGCACCAGGACTGACACTTTTAGAGCAATCTCTGATGTTTTAATGTTCTAGTCATCAGAAAACATTTTTAGAAATCTTAAGTTAGTACATATGGTATGAAAGACATTCAGAACCGCATATATGTTAAAATATATACATTTGATAACATTTTTTTTTTTTTTTTAATGAATTTTTATTTGACACCCACTCAATGTTCCAGTAATTGACACTGCCAGGTTTTAATTTTATCAGTAGTTGACATCCTATGTTCCAGTATTTGACACTGCTAGTTATCCATTTTACCAGTTATTAGCACCCTATGCTCCAGTGTTTGACATAAAATGTTAAAATTCTTATATGAAAAATATATGATTTTATTATTTTTCCTATTTATTAATGATTTCGGGATAGATGTCAATTAAAATATTAGCTATAATTTAATTGTTACAAAAAAAAAAAAAAAAAAAAAAAATACGAGTTCATTTTCTTTCGACATAAAAATAAATACATTTAATTAAACGTGAACGTTAAAAAATTATAAAAAGTTAAATTAGGCATCTCACAAAAATTGACGTCATTATCACTTTAAAAATTTTATGCGCACTCATATGATTCATCAGAAAATTTAAAACATGGTATATAAAAAGTTTTTTTTTTTCCCTCTTACAATTATTTTTTATCTTCACAAAAGCCTGTTTTGCATTGAATAGGGCATGGAGAGCCACTAATCCTTCGTTTACATGACTACACAAAATAATTCTAATACATTAGATGCATGGCTGGAAATGGCAGAGAGTGTATTTAAAGTTATATATATATATATCTACGATGTCAAATTTAAGTACATAATGTGGTACATTTGCAATTTATAGTTCATATACAGGGCTGTTTGAAACTCATTCGACAAAATTATCCGACAAACTTGAAATAAAGTTTTAAATTTAAGAACAGACTCAAAATTTTATGAATGTAATTGTAGTATTCAAATGCAGTAGACGGCGGCCGTAGCTCTCTTACCTTACAGAAAAATCGTATGTAAATTAAAAGTGTTTTTAGAATTATTTGATGTGTTTTTAAAGTATACTACGAAATGGTTAAATACAGAACCTCCTAAATTGTGATAATAATGTAAGGCTAAGAGAAAATTGCGTTAATTTTACAGTAGACCAGCTAATGTAATGAAAGATTTGAAACTTGAGTGCTAATAATAATTTTACAAATGTTAACATGCAAAAAAAAAAAAAAAAAGGTATAAAAAAAAGTATAGTACAGCTTTAAAATAAATTGTTCTATTTTCGAATATTTTATGTTAATTTGTGCAGTAAAACTATATTAAATTGTTCTTTAAAGTAATTATCTCTCATTGACCATTATGTATCAAAACTCTTTTGCGAGTCGTCATACATAAATGAGTGGTGCTATATATACCGTATTATGTAGGACATATGTTCGCATGCCTCTAAATATTGTATGTTAATTTCTTTGTTCTGTATAATTATATTAAAAATGTTCTTTAAAAAAATTTCTTCTCATAAGCAACCATGTATCTGTTTTTTTTCCTTGCCAGTCCTTATATACAAACAAATTATGCTATTCATACAATGTTCTAAAGAAAAAAATTCTTTTGTGCATCCAGTAATTTTATATTAGTTTCTTTGTGCAGCAAAATTATATTAAAATGCGCTTTAAGATTTCCTTTCGCAGACCACCCTATCCTGTTGCAGAATGTTTTCATGCGTTCGGCAATAAGCTTCATTTCTCAAAATTTTTTCTGCCGGAGGATTTTGTTTAATAATTACACATTTATCTTAATTCACATATAATATGCACAGTTTATTATAAAGCTACCAATGTCATTAATATATTTTAGTAGAATTCTTAAAGGAGACACTGTTTTTTGTTTTCTACGGAATTATAGGAATATCTTCGAATTTTATGAACAAATGGTTCTGCAAGGCATAATTTCTTTCTGTCACCGTGTCGTTTAAATTCTGCCACAGGGACCATGTACCCGAATTCTTTTGCGAGTCCGTATTCACAAACAATAGTGCTAATTATAATACTATTTTCAATAAAAAAAAAATATGCTATAATGAAACAATTTAACAAATATAAGTTTACCCCTTAAATGCCGAGTGTTGTCTTTCGGTAACATACCCAATTTTGTCTTCTAAAGTATTATTAGAATAATATTGAAGCTCTAATACCTCATGTTTGCCGATTGGCAACAAACTGCTTTTCAGCTGTAAACCATAGTTAAAATAAAGTACGGTTTTTTTAAAGTAATTTTCCTATGATTTATTAAAGAGAGGAAAGAAGTAAAACTTTTTTAAATTGGTTTAAAAATAATCATTCATTTAAGGGTTAAAGGCATTATAAAAATCTTTACAGAAATGAAGTCAGATAAAAAAAATATAATCTGGTGTGTCACTCACACGACTTTCTCTTACCCTGAAATATAATACTATAAGTACAGGTTGGAGATTAAGAGGTATGATAACGATGTTATGTAAACCTTTGTTAAACAATTCAAATTAGGCTTCGGGAGAGTTTTATATGTTAATTAGTTGTGTGTGAGGGGGGCTACCGCCCCCCTAAACCCCCCGTTTCATTAATGCACCTACATTTATATATAATTTAATTCGGTTATTAAACAATAATTCTGTTTTTTAAAAATAATTTATTTAAATTAGTATTTAAAAAATTATCTTTTATGATAATGCAGACGATTTCCATATTAAAGAAGTAATATAACACCAAATATACAAAAAAAGTGCATTTTATTCTCAATATTTAAAAAAAATCGATAACTTTGTTTTAAATTATCGAAGATCGATGATTCAACCATTCGTTTTAAAGGTATTGGCGAGCTCTTTTGAAAGATACCCATCATGAAAATTTACTCCCCTCGAGGAGGGACTTCCCCCCCCCCAGGGGGAGAGGCGAGGCTCCTACATACACAAATATTTTTCCCCTGTTGACTATCTCTATTACAAAAAATATATATTCGTTTCATTTGGTTTAGTGCAGTGTATAGATGTTAAACTCACTCACCTGCAATTCCCCCCATAGACGTAATGCATTTGAATACTTTTGAGTGTCCCTGTACACGAACCATTTGCTTGATCTTAACGAAAAGTTTAGTGTAGCATCTTTATATAATACACATTTAGAATACCAAGTTTGAACTTTCTGCCATAATTTGTTTTTGAGATATGCTGATAACAGACACACACAGACATACACACAGACACACAGAGATGCACACAGACCATTTGCTAAAAACATGATTTTCGTATTCAGGGGACCTCAGAACATGTAAATATAACAAAAACTTGCGTTCGAAAATTTGACCAAAAAACAATACTTTCTCTACCTTATGGGTAAGAGAAAATAAAGAAAGAAAGAAAGAAAGAAAAAAAGCAGAAAATCTGGCATATTTCACATAATCCAAATAATTCTCTTAAGAATGTTTGAATAACAACTCGTTTGAATAATGCTGAAAACTTTAACATAATACATTGTGTAAAAGTTTACTAAGTGCACAACGGTTAGTAGCATTAACACGTACGGTTAATGATGGTAACAACTGCTTGCCGCTGCCAGTATTATTTAAACAATGCATGTCGTAAAACGCTTCTGTGTATAATCTCATGTACAAATTAACATTCTAATAAAAATTATGAAAGGGTATAAATTAAAGAGAATTAACATAATAAATCCAAAAAGTGGCATTAACGATATAGGGTAGTAATATTAATGAAATGACATTTGTTTACTCATAGTTTATTTATTGCATTTAAGAATTACAGTAAATTAGCGTAATAAGGATTTGTAGAGGGTTTTAAATTCTAGATTTTTATTGTATAGAATTGTTGTATTTTAGTTCCCAACATACTATATGTATGGGGAACATAGGTGTTAGTGAAAATTTTCGACCATATTTTTTTATCTTTTTTACGCGTTTTCAGGTCCAATGAATTCCAAAATAACGAAATATATGGTATCCGTCTGTAGGGTGTCAATTTGTTAGTGTGTTAATTTGTTAAGCTGTGTATACGATATCTCAAAAACAAATAGTCGTAACGAATTCAGAACAGTTTTAAAATATCACTTATAACACTGGCAAGAAACCTAATTGCTTTTCAACATTCGAATTTAAAAACTTCCTAAGTCATTCGAAATTTTTGATTTATTGGACATAGGAGAATAAAGCAAAATTTCTCTTAAACGGCATTAAAATGAATATTTTTACTGCAAAGATGTCAGAGCAGCTTTAAAATATTAGTTATGATGTTTGTATAGACATAATTCACTATGAAAATTCTACTGTGAAAACTTCGTAAGAGATTCGAAATTTAAGGTCTTTTTAACATGGCAGAATAGGGCAAAATTTCGCATAAACATTCATTTTGAGAGATACTTTCATCGTAAAGATTTCAGATTATTTTAAAATATCATTCATGTTACGGGCTTGAACAAAATTGCCTACGAATGTTCTAATTAAAAAAATTCTTAAGTTACTCGAAATTTAATATTTGCGTAACATAGTAGAATGAAGCAATGTTTTTCATACACTGATGGAAAAAAAAATCCCAACACCAAGAAAAAATTATTGTACAGTAATGAAATTTCAGCAATACATTTGTCTAGGTAACATATTTAATTGATTAAAGTTTCAAGATCACAGGTAGAGCCATTGGCGAGAAGAGCCATTTCAAATGTGAAATGTTAGTACATTAGTAACCGGTGTAACCGCCAGAATTTTGAATGCAAGCATGCAAACGTGCATGCATTGTGTCGTACAGGTGTCGGATATCAGTTTGTGGGATGGAGTTCCATGCCTGTTGCACTTGGGCGGTCAATGCAGGGATGGATAATGCTGGTTGTGGATGACGCTGGAGTTGTCGTCCAATGATGTCCCATACGTGCTCGATTGGAGAAAGATCTGGTGATCTAGCAGGCCAAGGCAACATGTCGACACTCTGTAGAGCATGTTGGGTTACAACAGCGGTATGAGGGCGAGCATTATCCTGTTGGAAAACACCCCCTTGAATGCTGTTCATGAATGGCAGCACAACAGGTTGTATTACTAGACTGACGCACAAATTTGCAGTCAGGGTGCGTGGGATAACCACGAGAGTGCTCCTGCTGTCATACAAAATTGCTCCCCAAACCATAACTCCAGGAGTAGGCCCTGTGTGTCTAGGCCGCAGACAGGTCGCTAGCAGGCGTTCACCTGGCCTCCATCTAACCAACACACGGCTATCACTGCGACCAAGGCAGAACCGGCTTTCATCAGAAAACACAACAGATATCCACTCCGTCCTCCAATGAGCTCTAGCTTGACACCACTCACGTCGCAAACGGCAGTGGTTTGGAGTCAGTGGAATGCACGCTACAGGGCGTCTGGCTCGGAGCTGTCCTTGAAGTAACCGATTTGTAACAGTTCGTTGTGTCATTGCGGTGCCAACTGCAGCTCGAATTTCAGCTGCAGACTCAGTACGATTAGCCACAGCCATACGCCGAACACGGCGGTCTTCCCTCTCAGTAGTGCCACGTGGCCGCCCGGAACCCGGTCTTCTTGAGGCAGTACCTTCCCTTGACCACTGCTGCCAACACTCATGCACAGTGGATACATTCCTGCCAAGTCTTTCTGCAATATCGCGGAAAGAAAACCCACCTTCTCGTTGCCCTACTACACGACCTCGTTCAAACTCAGTGAGCTGTTGATAATGGCTTCTTCGTCTTCTTAGAGGCATCCTTGACTAACATTAACCCACTACGTCAAATCTCAACTGTAAATAACGATCACGAACCTTACAGCGCTTATTTAAAGCAAACCTCATTTGCATGTTCATAGTGTCGCTACTAGCGCCACACTTATGCGCGTAGCTCGAAATTTGAATCGACGTCATCTTTCAGATGTATAAACACGCCTACCAAATTTCGTTTATCTAGCACAGCTCCTTCCTGGTGTTGGGATTTTTTTTTTTTCCATCAGTGTATAAATTTGCATTATGGTGATCATTGTATTGGAATTAGTATGAAATTGCATTAAAAACAAAAATATGAATTTGACCCTAATAAAATTAATTAATAGATTAGGATAAGATAAATGTATCGAACTAGTGGAAGCCTTATAAGGTGTGGCATTTCAGTTCGTCACAGTGTTAAGCGATAGGTCAAATTTATTTCTCTTAACATAAATAGTATGCCTGGCAGTCGAAATTGATGAGAACAAATATACGATAAAGAACTGAGCAAAGTTAACTTATGCCAGCTAGTTAATAGTAAGTATCATGTATATGTGACTTATTGATTTTTTTTTTTCACTCACTCACAATGGAAAATAATTTTGATAAGTAATAATTTTAATAAATAATTTTCTATGGATTAATTTGTATAGAAAAATATAGAAGAAAGTTTTGTAACTAGTGTCCCCAACAAACTAGTTTTACTACGATTTATTATTTTATTTAATTTTTACATGTGTATGCGAATGTATATATTTAAGTTGAAATAGTATGATTAAAAAAAAAAAAAAAAAAAAAAAAAACTAGTTGACATAGGTGGACTCTGCTCAGTTCCCCACCATATATATATATATATATATATAAATTTCTAGAACAGGACATTCTCTTAACATAGTTATCATGTTAAGAGAAATGAATTTGAAAAAATGCTTGACACAGTGACAGAATGAAATCCCCGCCTAATAGGCTATCCACCGTTCACTTCGATATATTTATCTTATTCTAATCTATTAATTTATTTTATTAGGGTCAATTTCGTAGTTCAGTTTTCATGCTACTATTTCCAGTGCAACAATCCTCAAAATGCATATTTATATGGAAAATTATGACGAATAGCTAATGAAATTTTCCTATTAGAATATTTGCAATCAGTAATGTTCATACAAGCATCATAAATGTTATTTTGAAGTTGTCTGATATATTTATGATCCTGAAAATGGCCGTTTATGCTCAATTTTGTATTCTTCTGCCATTTTAAGAGGATCATAAATTCCAAATAGCTTACGAATTTCTTAAATTAGAGAATTCATACTATATGGTATTCATGTAAGTATCATAAATAATATTTCAAAAGTGGTCTGACACCTTTACGATGAAAATATCCCTCAAGATTGACGCTTGTGCGAAATTTTGCCCTATTCTGCCATGTTAAGAAATTCATAAATTTCTAATAATTTACGAAATTTTTATATTGGAAAATTCATAGTGATATTTATGCCAGTATCCTAAATAATATTTCAAAAGTAGTCTGACATCTTTACGATGAAAATATCTCTCAAAATTTACGTGTATGTGAAATTTTGCCATGTTAAGAAATTCGTAAATTTCCAATAACTTGCGAAATTTTCAAAGTAGCATATTTATAGTTGCTGATGTTTATTCCGGCATCAAAACGGATATTTTAAAACTGGTCTGACATTTTTACAGTAAAAAGTTTCCATTTAATGCACGTTTAAGTGAAATTTTGTCCTATTCTCCCATGTTAAGAAAATCGTAAATTTCTAATAACTTACGAAGTTTTTTAATTCGAATGTTGTAAATGGATAGGGTTCTTGCCAGTATCGAAAGTAATATTTTGAAACTGGTCTGACCTCTCTGCAGTCATTTGTTTGTGAGATATCGTGTAAACAGACTAACAAACTAACGGACTAACACACTAACAGACACCCTACAGACAGACACCATACTAATTTTGTCATTTTCGGATTCCTCACACCTGAAAACGTGTAAAAAAGTCAAGAAACCGAGGTCGAAAATTTTCACGATACCTAAGTTCCCCATGCCTATAGTATGATGGGGAACTAAAATTTTCACGGTTTCCTAAGTTCCCAATACCTGTAGTATGATGGGGAACTAAAAAATCACAAATGTATTTTTGTTCTATGATATTTTTATTAATATTTATATTAATATTTATATGAACTGTATAATTAAACCATAAGTTTTTTTTTTTTTTTTTTTTTTTTTTTTTTTTAACATTTAATTTTATATGAAATAAGTTTTTAGTCCTATATTTCTATTTCCAGCTTTATACTTTTAATGCTACCGTTGGATATTTCTCTATACCTTCCTTGAATTCATGCAGCATCAATTTAAAACTCATTCTTAGAATTACATTTTACAAAATTATCGATCCTGTTAGCCACTGTACCTTCTTTCCCCCTGCTAATGACATACTGGCCATGCAAGAACGTCCACCATCCCCCAACTTCCGTATCTGGCCATTGGGGATATATGCTCTATGAATTAGAAAACACGGTTTTAATTGAGGCATGAGGGACAAGCACGCAATTGTAAATTTCATTCCATTAGGATCATATCTAAAATTAGAACTATTTCCAAAGCATTGAATTAAACCTTTTAAGTAGAATATTTCTATCAAACTTTTCTGTAACATATTTAAGAAGTTGCAGAACCCTGTTGTGGAGGCAATAATTGTATTTTAATAGTGATAAAATTTTAGTTTCACACATGTTTAAAAATTCATTAATAGTACATGTAATATGTGCACATGAATTTGTGATTATCATTAATTTTATTAGGACGATAAGGCTATTGTTTTCAGCCAAAGTAGACCACTTTAAAATAGTTTTTCTTTCTTTTCTTTTCTTTTGGCAACAAGTTACAGAGAACATTAAAAACAAGTTTTAAAAATATATTAAAAATAAAATATCAAGAGAATGAGCAAAGAATTTTTATGAAATGAATATAGTAACCGTTCCTAAGGAACGTAACTTCATATTTTAGATAAAACACATTGAAAAAAAAAATCATTCTCCTGCCCTGTCACATCCAACTAAAAACTAGTATGCTGTGGCCACCACAAGACTCTCTTCTATATTTTTCTATACAAATTCACCCAGTAACAATTTAAAAAAAAATCGATAACTTTGTTTTAAATTATCACAGATTTATAGTTCAACCATTCGTTTTAAAGGTATTGACGAGACCTTTCGAAACATATCCATCTTGAAAATTTACCCCCCATTTTTTCCCTAGTTAACTACTACTATTATCAATAATTCATATTAATTTTACAATCACAAGTTTAAAATAGCTCTCATTATGCACATTTATACGAAATTTTGTCCTATAATGACATGTTAAAAGTTTAATCACAGCGCCACCTGTTGAGCAATTGATCCCCAAATCTAATAAGCACCAGTTTATGTCAGGGTGCAACTAAATACCAAGTTTGGTTAAATTTCATTTTTTGGTTCGTGAAATACAAGTGGACACAAAATTCGTGATACACTCACACAAACAGATAGACAGACATTTTCTAAAAACTATCAATTCTTGTTCAGGACATCCCAAAACATGTAAATCCATCAAAAAACGGAAGTCGAAATTTTTCACGAATCCAATACTTTCTCTATATTACATATAGAAGAAAGAAATAATATTAGAAATTAAATGGCTAGAAAACGTGCATAATAATAATAAAAAATAATAATAATAATAATAAAAAATATCGTGACTGTTGTAAAGGAACGCAATACAATTACTTAATGTCTGTATACGGAAGAATAGACTGAAATAAAGTCCTGCCGTTCTAAATGAAATTCTAAATGAATTCTGTACAGAATTTTATATCTGTTACTTAAAAATAGGCTTCGATTTCTTTCAATGTATATGTTGAGTGATATAAGAACATTCATTTGCAGTACAATTTTCAATTTTCAAGCAAATCCTCACTGAGAGTTTTAACAACACAGAAGTTTTCCATCAAAAAATTGCATAATATGTTTTAACTGTTTATTCTAAATATTTACTTACTAAAGCAAGAAAATCTGGGAGTGACTCCACTCCACTCTCCGAATATTAAATAATTAACGGTTATATAAGTAAATTAAAGTAAAGAGAAGTTATTATTCATTCTATATTTAAGGTTGAAGTTCAGATTGAGTGGGTTTTTACATCGCACTACTGCTACACTATGGACAATTGGCAATTCAAAAAATATCTGATTTCGAAAAAAAAAAAAAAGAAAGAAAGAAAGAGAAGAAAAGAAAAGAAACAGGTGGAAAGCATATTGTGTGATAATTATTATTATTATTTTCTTCTATATCCAATAGAAGAAAAAACAGTGGATTCTTAAAAAATTTTGATTTGCAATTTTCGGTGAATTTACACATTTTGATGTGTCCTGAGCTACATTTAACCAATTTTAGATAATGTCTGGCTATTAAACAATAAAATTCTACCAACTCTAGCTGGAGAACAAACACATAAAGTTTCATAAAAAGTTATGTTTAGCTGCTCTGATAAATTGGAGCCTATCACTTTGGTGCGTTGCGCTTTGTTTGCAACACTCATACCTATTTTGTTGCCTAATAAAGGAATGTCGTGTTTTCTTTCGACCTGAAACAAATGTTGCGATTTCTTTCCTAAGTTTTTAAAGTTTTTGTATAAGATTTACTAATTATTTATTAACGCCAGTCCTTGGTGCATTTTTATTATATTTCCTATTAATTTTACTACACTTCGCTCAACAGGTGACGCTGTCGTCCGTTTTATCATATTTTTACTTTCCGAACACTATAGTGAGGAAAGTATTGTAATCATGTCAAAAATCCGAATTTGAGATTTTGATGTTTCTATACGTTTCAAGGTCTGTTTCCACTAATTTTACGATGATGTATGTATGTGTGTATGTATGTGTGTGTGTATGTCTGTGAGTGAACACGCTAGCGTCTAAACGCTTTGTTCGAATAAACTGAAAGTTGGTACGTATACTATAAGTCACCATAGTACATACCCTATTGATTTTGGCACTTATAGCTTTTTTACAGGGACACCAGGAAAAATTCTTTATCATTATGGCCTATGGGGCCAAATTTTTAAAAGTGCGATAGCGTCTAAACGCTTTATTAATCCGAGCAAAAATATTGTACACATGTTGTAGGTCACAGTTGCACCAACTGTATAGATTTTGGGGATTTTAGCACTTACAGTTTTTTTTACAGGGACACAAAGAAAAATTCTTTATCATTATGGCCTATGGGACCAAATTTTTTAAACTGCGATAACACCTAAACGCCTTATTCAATTGAGCTGAAAATTTATATGAACATTATAAATCACTGTTGCACTGACTATAAGCATTTTGGTAAATCTAGCAGCTATAGGTTTTTACAGGCACACAACGAAAAATTCTTTATCATTATGATCTATGGGGTCAAAGTTCAGTAGCGTTAAATAAAACATCGTGTAATATATTGAGAAAAATACTCAAACACTCTATTATGGTTTTCTCTCTTTTGTTTCTTCAACAACTCCTCTTTCTTTACTTTATCTACAAAACTGTTAATTACTCAATGTTCGGAAAGTCGAGTGGAGTAACTCCAGATTTTTTTTAATATGGCAGTATAAGACAAAATTTTGTATGAATTTACACTAAGAGGATTATTTTTAACAAATCATAGTGAAATTAAATATATATATATATATATATATATATATAATAGCAAGTCAACCAGAATTAAATTTTTTATATGTAGGAGCATCGCTTGTCCTGCTGGGTGTGCATTTTCAATATAAGTTGGATTTTTAAAATGAATTTGTTAAATCCTTCTAAACAAACGCCCTGTATCTGTGAAAATTTGAAACAAAATTATTGACTTTTTATTATTATTATTATTATTGTTAAGCCCGTCTTTTTTGGTCGTGCATAGCTGAAAAAAAAGATTGGTGTTATTAATTTGTGAAATCCATGTTGATTTATTCAAGAAAATAAGATTAACAAAGGTCTGTAGTGTACACAACCAAATTCTCATAATTATATTGTGCGTAGTACTAATTTTATGAATCATCAAACAAATATACTAAAAAACGGCTAATGCTAAAAGGGTTTAAAAAAAAAAAAAAAAAAAAAAAAAAAATGCGTTTTATACGACGTTTACAGGGCACAAAATTGATTTTCTTTCGATATTTAGGCTGCACTTTTCTGGGATGAAAATCGCCTGTATTTTCCATGGAAAATAAGTTTTGATAAGTAATAATTTTTAATAAATAATTTGCACTGCATAAGTTTGTGCAAAAGAAAATATAGAAGAATGTTTTGTGATGGCTATATCATGCTAGTTTTTCGTGATTGAGCATAGAATGTTATGGTTAAGAATTACGGAAAATAAAAGGTCAATGATAACATTTTAATTTTAAATAAAAAGTATATATTCATTACTTAAAACTTAATAAGAACTTTAAAATAGGGTATATAACATGTTTAATAAATATTTTAATGAAAAAAAGAATTTAATAAATTTATAAAACATATTTTATCGTAACTAATATTGTTTAAATTCATTTCCACACATATTCAACTCCTTTGTAGCTTTCGTAGGAGGGGAGGAAAGAGGGGGGGGGGATTTCCGAAGAGGTCGTCATTTCGTAAATTAGAAAACAGAGCTTCAAATTGAAACATGTGGGAGTGGCAGACGAAAGTGAACTTAATTTGAACTTATGAGAATTATCGTCAGAAATTGAAATGATTTGGGCTTCTAAACTAATATGTTTAAGCTCTTCATTTTAACAAAGGGCTCCTATATTGTATTAAGAACTATTCTGCAATATAACCTTCTGTTAAAAGGTAATTTTGTGCATTCATTTTAATGAGGTAATAAGCTTCGGAAACTATACTTGTCTATAATTATGAAAGGGGGTAAACAGTATTTAATGAGAATAGGACAAATAATGCAATTGAAATGGATACTTGTTGCCGCAAAAGTACGTTATAGAAAATGCTCTATTAATTGATACATACGTCATTAGAGGTGTGTTTCTTCGTTAAGTCTGCATATGGGCAGGGGTGCAAAAATTTCAATATCAAAATAAAACACTCTCACCAGCACTCGTTATCAATAATTTCTATTATGCTCAGTCTCAATAAATTACAGCACAAGTATGATATAAATTATTGATAAAAATACGCTGGTGTAAGTTTTCCGTCCTGAGACGGAAACTCTTGCACTCCTGTATATGGGTGTTACTTTTACGTCAATCACACTGCGTTACTTTTTATAAATTAACACAATATTCCCATTTATACGAGTAATGTATTATGTATAATCGACAGTTTTCTTATAATCGATCTGTTATCAATAGTCTATAATTAATCGAATCGACCATGATCGATTATTGATAATCGATAATAAACATTAAATTTATTTTGTACATTCGTAATAATGCAAGCGAGAATAAAGAAAATAATCTTTCTAAATAATGAACATGCTCAGTAACTTTATCTGAAATTAAAAATAAATAAATATAAATAAATAACAAAAATAAAATAAAATAAAAAATTTCTTAGTAGTTAATTATAGCTTGTGCTTGAACGAAGTATTAAAAAAAAAAATCGAATTTTCGACAGAGTTGTGAAGAAAAAACATTATAATTTTCGATACAATTTACCCCACATTTAGTCTTGTTATATAAGTTACTAGCAGGCAATGCCCACTTCGCTGGTCCCTATTTTTAAATGAATCACTATAATGAATTCTCAAAATTGCATTAATTTTTATCACGTGAAAAAAAAGAGAAACAAAATCTGATTAGGAAAAAATGTCGCACCGGGTTCTCACTGCCTTCGGAAAAAAATCCCAACATGCTCTAACCCTTATTTCTATTATTTTCCCACTTCGCCCCCCCCCCTCCTGTCTATTCTAATAATTTTACAAATTTGAAAATATCCGCAATCGATTTGTAAGTATCAAAAACCACTATGCACCAGTTTTGAGCAATATATCTCTATTTTTATTTTTTTGCCGCTCTACTCCCCCGCCCTCCCGCCCTCCCAATAATTTTAAAAATTCGAAAATATCCGCAATCGATTTGTAGGTATTGGAAACCTCTATGTACCAATTTTGAATGATCTAACTCTTTTTTTTTTTTTGCCCCTCTGCCCCCCCTTCCCGGCCCTCCTAATAACTTTACACTTTCGAAAATATCCCCATTCGACTTGCAGGCATCTAAAACCTATCTGTACCAATTTTGAAAGGCCTAACTGTATTTCTATTTGTTTTTGTCCCATAGCCCCCCCTTGCCGCCCCACCCCCCTTCCCGCCCCTCCTAATAATTTTACAAATTCAAAAATATCCGAAATCGATTTGTAGGTATCGAAAACCTCTATATATCAATTTTGAACGATCTAACTCTATTTTTATTTTTTGCCCCCCCCTCTCCCCTCCCCCCCTTCCTGCCCCTCCTAATAACTTTACACAAACGAAAATATCCTCATTCGACTTTCAGGCCTCTAAAACCTATCTGTATCAATTTTGAACGCCCTAACTGTATTTCTATTTGTTTTTGCCCCTTATCCCCCTCCCCCCCTTGCTGCCCCACCTGGGGGCTGAATTTCTAAAATTCCAGAAATTGGTTTTTAGATATTTGCATTAGCTATATTTTAGAGCAAAAAGTTCACGCATATCTATTTTTTTGTTTGAGATATATAGGATTACGCGAAATCACGTTTTACGCATGTGAAATCACGTTTTGCCCCCCCGCCCCCCTTGGGGACCGAATTTTGAAAATTCCAGAAATTGATTTTTTGACATTTGTATTAGCTATATTTTAAAGCAAAAATTTTACAGATATCTGTTTTTTTGTTTGAGATATGAAGGATTTTGTGAAATCACGTTTTGCCCCCCCCCTCCCCCCCTTGGGGGGGGGGCGAATTTTGTAAAATCGCTTCTTAGTGGATGCCTACGTCATTGAAAGAACATTGTCACAAAATTTCATGCTTCTAGGTCCAGGGGTTTGGTCTGGGCGTTGATAGATCACCCCCTCAGGAAGTGTTCTTTTATACATATATAGATAATTAAAAAGAAAAAAAAAAAAAAAAGAAAAAGAAAAGAAAAACCTTCGTTCCATCACTAGTGAAGCAGCGTGCAAATATTTAATAAGGCGCAGTAGTTTTTGAGAAATCCTGTCCACCAAATTCAAAAATAGGGGGCTTTTATTATTCTCAACTCGGGCTCTTATTATTATCAAGGAGATTTTTATTTATGGTGTTTGGCATAATGCCAATATTTTAGTTTATTCCGGAGTACTTTTAGCCCCGCCTTTATTTCGCACCACTTATTTTTTTAAAGTAATTTTTTCTTATTTGATCGAAGTTATATATTAGAGAAAATTTTTCAATATATAAAGTGGTGCGAAATAAAGGCGGGGCTAAAAGTACTCCGGAATAAATTAAAATATTGGCAGCTATGGTGTTTGGTTGCAAAGTTTTTATTCTATGACTTTCAATATTTGTATTTATCTTCCTTTTCCTATAATACTGACTCGGTCTGTTGAAAATGAACTTGAAGCATAAAACCTATTAATTGAAAGAATTCCGTTATTAACCATTCGTTGAAAAAAAAAAAAAAAAAAATGAGTTGTAGTATTTATTTCACAGACATGTGAAATTTTTTAGAATAATTGTAAATCTTTCATTTTTTCTTTTCTTTTGTTATTATTTTTTAACTTAACATAAATACTATACACATATGTTTTAAGCATGTAAGATAAATATTTGAAAATACGTTTTTAAGCATATAAATATAAGAAGGCAACGAATGAAAGTACAGTCGTTAACAAAAGTGTCCGAACACTAGCAAAAATTCCTATGTAAAAAAAGTACACTCAATACTGTTTTGTTAATTAAATCCTTGTCGATTCACATTCTTAGACTGACTAAGAACAGGATTTATTTAGCAAAACTGTATTAAACGTAATTTTTTTAACATAGGAATTTTTGCTAGTGTTCGGACACTTTTGTTACCGACTGTATAGGGGCATCCATCAAGTAAATGAAAACTTTAAAAATGCTCTGTTTTTGGATGTAAATAAAGATTTATCAATATAACGTAAGATTTCCTATATATACACACTGCTGTTTCTAAAAAATGCAACACCAAGAAGAAATGAAAATATCATAATGATATTTATTGGGCACATACATTATAGTAAGCAGAACAATTGATTAAAATTTCAGAAAATTTGGAGTAACATGTACTGAGAAAACAGTACATAAAGCAGCGACCTCTGTGAGCAATAGCAGCACTTATCTGCTTAGGCATTGAATCAAACAGCGATTGGATGACATGTACGGGTAAAGCGCTTCGTGAAGCTTCAACACGATGCTACAATTCATCGATCGTAGTTACTGGTGAGTGGTGGTGGTGGGGAGGGGGGGCAGTCGCTTTTCAACGATTAAACAGTCATTTTCATTGGTGCGAGATCAGGAGAATGCGCTGACCAGAGCAACGGTTGAACACATTATGAATTAAGGAAGGTCCGGACTGTACTGACAACTTGCGGTCGTGCATTATCCTGATTAAATGTGGCGCTGCGGAGGCCTTGAATATACAGAGGAGGTGCGGGCGTTAATTCACCAGAAATTTAATGACCGCATTTCAGAGCGCCGGGAATGCGAACAAGAAGTAATCGAGACGTGTATCCAATGGGACCTCATACTATCACAGCATGTGGTGAACAGTGTGACGATATCGAATCCTAGCTGGTATTGTGCATTATTGACAATGCCGTTAAATGCGGATAAGGCAATCTTGATGCTGTAAACAGGATTGTGATTTGTCTGAAAGGCAACTTCACGCCATCCCTGCGTCCAGGTTCGTCATTAATCACACATTAAAGGCGCCCGTACCGCAGTGATGTAGTTTTGAGGGTTATCAAAATTTTGGTAGCTGCATACTAGGTCACCACCTGGAGTGATGGTATGTGGTACCATTGGATACACGTCTCGATCACCTCTTGTTTTGATTCCCGCCACTCTGAATACCAACCATTACATTTCTGACGAGTTAAGGCCCTTCGCTGTGCCCTAAATTCAAGGCCTACGAAACGCAATACTTAAGCAGGACAATGCACGTCCGCAAGTTGTAAATATTGTCCGGATCATCCTTGATGCAGGATATGTTCGGCTGTTGCTCTGGCCAGTGCGTTCTCCTGATCTTGCACTAATGAAACTGTTTAATCGTTGAAAAGCGACTGGCCCCCACCGTTCACCAGTAACTACGATCGATGAATTATGACATCGTGTTGAAACTTCATGAAGTGCTTTACCCGCTCCAATCGCTGATTCAATGCCTAGGCAGATAAGTGGAGTTATTGCTCACAGAGGTCGCTGCTTTATGTACTGTTTTCTCAGTACATATTAATCCAAATTTCCTGAAATTTTAATCAATTGTTCTTCTTACTATAATGTATGAGCCCAATAAATATCATTATGATAGTCGCATTCCTTCATGGTGTTGCATGTTTTACAAACAGCAGTTTATTATTCCTTTTAATTATGCTTAAGGTATTTTATTAGCGATTTTTGCACTGCCATTTTATTTTGCTAAGATTTTATTTTTACTTTTTCAAATAAGGGGAATTTTATGCGTTTCAAAATTTTACTCAAAAAATTTAATATCCTCCAGTTTTAAAAGACCATTTAACTTATAATAGTAAAATATTATTTCGTATTTGTAAATCGACAATAATGTATAAATGTTTGAAACTATTTATATATGAAATAGCAGACTTTGAGTTAATCAAGGGCATAACCACAAATTTATCCTGTACTAAACCGAAGTTTTGATCTCTAATTTCTTAAAAACGTGGGTTAAGGCCAATTGTTTAAGGACCTAGTCCTGTGTGATATGTCCTACACAGGTGTCTTTTTAAGGGATCTTCGCCTATAATTACACAGGTTTTAGAGAAAACCACGGAGAGCTCCGACCTAGGTTCGAATTCGGCATCTCCCATCCACCAGTCCAGGAAGAAGAACCTCTCGGCCAATGGTGGGGTTATTTGTTATTGTAAATAACAAAAAGTTATATCTTGTATGCTAGAAAAATATTGCAATAAAATTTCAGAAATCCAAATTTTTGTAAAAATTTTGTGGAATTCCTGTCTTAGATAAAGGTTTCTTTAACCTTAGTTTCCATTTTTATTTTTATACATTATAATCATCTTCATTCCGAAATACTGTAAAATTAAGTTTACTACAATGTGTACTTTTCTCCCGTAAGGAACTATAGCAATAATCTTAATATCACTGATGGGTATTCTTGTGTGACACACATTATCATTTGACACATTTTCACAAAATTAAATTCTTTATATATATCAAAGAAATACCTCATTTGATTTAAGAAATAAAAAAGTGTCTCTATAGACACTGTTTTATTTTTTAAGATCTAAGGTCTTTAGTTACTTACAATTGCTATCTTGTTGTAAGTAACTGAAGATATCAATATTTGGAAAAATTAATGTGGATAGATGGTATCGAGATCTAAATTTGGAACTACGACTCACATTGCAAATAAATTCGAGTTTGAGGATTAATGAAAAACCTATACTTTCACATTTATAAGTTTAGTAGTGTAAAAAAGAAAAAAAGAAAAGTGTCTTATACAATAAAAAGCATTTTTAAGCTATTATTTGTACAGAAATAACAATATTTTAATAGTAACTAATTATGTTAATCAATATTTTAAATTTAACTCACATTCACACATCGTTTCGTCACCCCTGCTTATGTCTTTGAAGTAAATTGACTGAAATATCGAAAACAGTAAACCAAGTGTTGTGTGATTCTAATTCGTTATCTTCAACCAATATATGTCATATGTAAAACAGAGCAGTGGGTCGTTTCTTTTTATTTGTTTATTTACTTATTTATTTATTACGCCGTAACTCCCATATTATGTGGATTGCTTTGATGCATGTATGACATTTTGTTCTCACAGTATATCAGATTTACTTAATTTTCATTTATTTTGTAGTAGAACGGCGATTTGAATTATTTTCTTTTTAAAAACTCCCACTGCAAATATCATGGAAATCTTTGAAAACTAACAAATATCTGAGAAACTTATATGATATTTTATTCCCATCAAAGAAAAGGGTATATAACGCGTGTACCAGAATAAAATAGACTATAACTATTTGCATGTATGCATGGAAATTTTATATTATATATAGACATATACGTTTTTTATAGATTCCCAATTACATTGGTAAAATCTGTGCAACAACTCAAAAGCAAAAATTACATTGCAACTACAGGATAGTATGAAGAGCAAAGAAGTACAATAATTGGTACTTTCCAAGTTCAAAAGTGGAGAATCCAGAAACAAAATATTTCGTCATTTGAAAATTGTTTTAAGTTGTACCACTGTTTTTAAGTGGTGTAAAATGATTAGAAAGAGTGACAATATTAAAACATCTCAACCTCCAGACTGTCTACGCATTGTCTGCACCAAAAATCTGATTCTAAAAGTGAAGAGTCGCTTGACACGTAAGAACAGCATACCCATAAGGAAACTTGCTAGAGAACTGAAAGTATCAAAACCATCTGTACAGCGGATACTTAAAAATGACATTGGATTAAGACCTTACAAAAGACGAATACAACCTAAACTCACAGAAACCCAAAAGCAGAAAAGAATCAAATTCGCTAATTGGGTACGACACAATTTCAGAAAAGGTTAGACTAAGAGAATCCTTTATTTCTGATGAAAAAGGAATTTAAATCCACTGCACTACTCGATTTAATATGAATTTGTACAGCAGATGAACTAGAATAAAATAAAATGTTAAAAAATACTGATTTCAGAACTAAAACGATCTGTAAAGAGAAAAAGAAAGGGCGTAATAATGGAAAGTTGTCTAAGTTGGACCAGACGCTTACATCGAATGGCAAACAGCAACAGGGATTATTTACATAAATTAATCTGTTGCATTTTGTTTATTATTCTATCTATATTGTTTATGTGTAAAACGAAGTTGGGTTTCACTTAAATAAATTTAGTTATGCATCAATTTATTTTATATCAGTCTATTTTATTCTGGTACACCCGTTATATATATATATACCGGGTGATCCAAAAGTCAGGACAAACTTTTAAAATGAATAATTCGAAAACGAATCAAGATACAAAGATACGGTTTGCACCAAACGGATGAAAACGAAACCGGGTTTTGTGCGGCAAAGGAAAGAAATTAGTTCTGTTGGCGACCAACAGATGGCGCTATAGTGTTTTATTTCACCAAAAGATGATTTACAAATGAAAAAAAATGTTGACAACTTACAAGTCAGCTTAATTACAGTTAATTAGTACTACTACAGTAACTGTTCAATGTCCATCATTCAGAAGTACAGCTGTGAGATGATTCACCACATCGTTCACAGCATTTAGTAGCATTTCTTGCGTTATGGCAGACACATTTTGGCGGATGGCATCTTTCAGTGCTGCTACTGATGCCGGTTGGTCGCAGTATACTTTTGACTTCCAAGAATCCCCACAGCCAAAAGTCACAGGGTGTCAGATCGGGAGATCTTGGAGGCCATGCGTGACTCAGAATGCGATATTTCGATGCATATAAGCTTCGACTACCATTACCTGCTGTAGTTGTTCCTTTTTATATCGTTTGTTGCTTTGCATAATCCTACATCAGAAATACGACAGCGCCATCTGTTGGTCGCCAACAGAATTATTTTTTATTTCTTTGCCACACAAAACCCGGCTTCTTTTCCATCCGTTTGGTGCAAACCGTATTTTTGTATCTTGATTCGTTTCAGAATTATTCATTTTTAAAGTTTGTCCTGACTTTTGGATCACCCTGTATATATATATATATAGGGGAATGTCTCCTGTTATAGGCATTCACCGGTTATGGGCACCCCACCTGCTTTAACTAAAATCAAATATGGTGCATTTGAATATTGTCAAACTTGTGTTGTGACAATACGCAGTTTTTGTGCTAACACCGAAGTGAATAGACGCATTTGCTTAGTAAATACAAGCATCGGAAAAAAAAAAAATCTGAAAAAAATTATATTTTTAAAAATTAAAGAACACGCTTTTATTGAAATGTGAACTAAAAGGCCCAAAATATCTATCTTTATAGCATTAAAATGCAGGGTTAGAAAAAATCGTGTCAGTGACACACCATAATATTTACATCTTTAATAAAAACAAGTAATATAAAAAATTTAGATTTAACAAAAACCATTTAAAAAAAAATCTCCCCTGACTGGGCTCGAGCGTTAGACCTTTAGGTTCGTAGCCCGGAGCTCTACTTCACAGCCACAGCGTTCACGTAGGGAAAGTCTTTTTTTACAATATAGATTTTTTGTTTGCTTCTAGAGTGGTTACAAACATACATACAGGTGAAGCTAATAAAATCGTGTTAAAAAAGCAACACAAAAGTAATTTGTGAATATTTTTAGAATGCGATAAATCAAAGTGGATAAATTAAAAAATGTAAGTGTAATATATATTCATAAAGTATATTCAATATGTTTTGTGATGCAATATCGAATTAAGCCAAAATGTGGGCTGAAAATAGTTTTTTCTGTCATTATAAAAATTATTGTTATTCCCGGTTGTGGGCACCTTCATGTAACCGGTTGTGGGCACCCATTTTTCTTTCATTTAAAGCGTGTGTTTGACTTACAAATTGTCAAATATGGTCGTTTATAACAACACAACATATTTTATTAGTGTTTTATGTA
The DNA here is from genome assembly GCA_963930645.1 of Salticus scenicus. Lineage (NCBI taxonomy): Eukaryota > Metazoa > Arthropoda > Arachnida > Araneae > Salticidae > Salticus > Salticus scenicus. Next base: position 33,116,433 of record OZ005659.1, on the reverse strand, counting down.
TTTTTAGGCATTTTTAGCAATGAAAAGTCAACCGACCCAAAAGAAAGGGATTTTAAGGCGCTGGTTAAAGCCATTTAGGATTGCTCAGTAGATAAGAAATCCATTAAATCGACTGCCCGAGAATATGGACTTCCTCGCAGCTTCTGTGTCCCTCCAGAAGAAGCCTAGAAAAAAAAGGGAACACCACTTGTCAAACTGCCGGCCAAACGCGCTAAAAATAGGAACATCCACGATCAGATGATGATGCCGACTTCTGTATCATTTGTTTGGAGCACTGCTACTATGCCGAACAAGAGCAAATTCAAGCAAATGCAACGAATATGATCGTTTGGTGCATTTGAAAAGTGCCAATATATACGAAAATTATTTTTTTGCAAGCATTGCACTTCTAAATTGAAAGATGAAGAAGATGACGAATAAAATTAGAAAAATGCCATTTTCTGTTGTTATTTTGGCCGCTGAATTCTTGCAAAATAAAAACATTTTATTATTTTCTGTATTTATGGTGATTTTCTTATTATTTTTCTATTTTTAGCGGCTTTTTCAGGTGTGCCACCAACCGGATGCAAAATTTTTTTTGGCTAAAAGTTATCACTTCACAAAATTGATGATAACATTTTTCTGATTGACGGAATCGATACAGTTGCTTTATCAAACGTTAGCTAAGGGTTCTAGCTTTCTATTGGTATTTCTATGATTGCATAATATTTACTCTATCAAAAGTTATCAGCCAAAATCAAAAATGTGCCCACAACCGGAGACATTCCCTTATATGTGTTGTTGTTGTTGTTGTCGTGTGCCACTCGGAAATTCCGAGCCCCGGTAGTGTAACTAACCGGATTTTTAAGACATGAGGGGTGCGTCTTCCGTTATTTAGGAGCGCCTCATAGAAGTACGACATTCCCTTATATGTATATATTGAAATACACATATTTAAGGAAACCAAAGTTTATGAGTCAACAACTTGCAACGCAAACGAAACGATAAACTAACTCAATAAGAATCTTAGCAGAAAACATAAACTGAAACAAATTTTATGAAAAAGTAATTTAAGAAATGTAAGAAAGGATGGCGGAAGGCGGCTAGACTTGTGACTTGCCTGTGGGATTAAACTAGTTTTATGCCAGCGACACTCCCCCAGACGTGCCAAGACCAGAAAAAACAAGAAACTACTCTGAAACCATACCTTAAACACCAGTTGCCATTCTGAACCTCAAACTTCACCAACTTTGATAGCTGACATCACTTTACTTCGTACATTTTATTTTTTATAAAACCTTTGAACAAAAATTTACTAAACTTACTGAATAATTTTGATCAATAGTTTGCTTGTAAACACGTAACATATCATTAATTTTATCGAAAGTTTCAGAACTTTGTTTATGTACCCGTCTAATTCCATTTAAAAAAACATTTCTGAAAACTGATAAATGTAAATATATATATATATATATATATAGTATATGAATATGGGTGGTTGGGTGAGAGGGAACGATTCTCGATGGTTTTCATTTAGCCATTAAATTGCTCAAAATCATAAGTTCCAGTTTTATACCTATGTATTCAAATCCAATTCGGCTTCCTAGCGAGTTTATTTTTATTATTATTATTATTATTTTTAAATCTGTTAAGTTTTTAGAAAGCATAATTTTTGCCAATACAATAAACACTGACAAATGCCTAAATATATCATTATCATAATAAATTTTACATCATTGAATTTTCACATAAAGACGGCGTACGTAAATATGCTTATTTCCACGCGAAAATAAAAATCTTAGTTATAATATACCACGCTACTCATTAAAGTTATAAACTTTTCGAAAATCAATCTCTTATTATCAGTTTATCAGTAATTCCCCCTTCCCACAACCCCTTGCACCCTTCCTTTCCCAATTCTACCAGCTTAGCTTCATATATAATTCCATATAGTCCGCCATGTTCCCATATCTCATATAGTATGCGTACAGTTCTCATTTGTGCAATGCGCAGTTAAAATTATCGATTAGTCTTCTCTGACAAACCTCCATGCCTTCACGTGCGTTCGTATGCATGTATGAAATAGCACTCATACCCCCTCAGGGGGTCAAACTACATATGGATAGAGTAATGGAAGTTCTCGAAAATAAATACTTAAACTTTAATAGAAAATTTAAGGAATTGCGTGTTTGTTTGATATTAAATCCAAATATGAATTAATTTTGATTTCTGAAAAGGGATATACAATGCATTACTTTGAAAATTTAAAAGTTTCTCAAATTCTTAATGATCCTCTTGAATAAACTGCTATTTAAATGCATTAAATTAAATCCAAAGACAAAATAAATTATGCCCATCCATACAGAAATACTTCTTTAGAAACTACTTATAAAATCTGTTGGTGTCACATAGTAATACTGGTATCTAGGAAATAAAGTATGTCATATTTTACTATTCTATTCATTTTATGAGTCTATGCAGTTGTTTCTTTTTGTTGATGACGAAAAATCTGTATTTGGACTTGCATAAACTAAACTTTACTTTCTCTTACTCATAGGGTAGAGAGATTACTGTTTTAAGATCCAATTTTCGGAATTTAGATTCTGGTAAATTTACAGAATTTAACGTAACTGTATCAGAAAATCAGGCTTTTAAAAGTTGATCAGGGTGTGTGTCCGTCTACTTGTCTGTCTATGTGCGTTTGAAACTATTATCAGCCTAACTCATTAACAAATATTTACAGAAAATCCTAACTCGGTATTCTGAATCTATAACATATAGAAATACTTTTATTGACAAATAGCTCGTATGCGGGGACATACATAAGAATTTCAGGTGCATTACGTATATGAGTAAAATCTCTCGTTCGTACATTTTAATATTTTTTATATTGCCCTAACTAAAATGAAGTTAAACTATTTTTTATAAGCATGAAAATATGTAACATAGAATATATCCCCTATTAAAAGCGTTTATGCGTTTGAAAAGCGTTTACATCTCCTTTACGGACCACTGAAGTACATTCAAATACACTCTATGTCTACGACAGATATTTTTCATTAGTACACACCTTCTCATATTTATAAGGACACTTCATGTTTTGAAATAACTAATGTAAAAATAATCGTGAACAAGATTATACTAAGTGCACTTAATGTAGCTAGTATTCTGAAAACCAAAAATGCTATAATTTTTTTTTTTATATGAAACAAAATTAATAAAAAATAATGCAATATATTTTTTTCTCCACGTTTTAAGATGTTCATAATTATAGGGACAATCAAGATTTTTTCGTTTTATTTGACTTACTAGCGAATTAATTACAGCTGACATGCGAATTTGTTAACTACTGGGCTAGATTAATTCATATATAAGACTTCAATTTTTCTTGGACGGACATTACTAATAATTCCTCGAAAAAAAGAACGTTCATGTAGTGAAGTATGTTAAATGTGTTTTTTAAGTGGAAGCATAATTTCAATCCGCCAAATTTCTAATGAAATTCTAAGATCTAAAATTGATGAAGGAAATGTGATCAAACGTTGAACTGCTGGTTCGATAGAAGAGAGATCTGATACAAAATCAGAGTTGTTTTACAGAGATCGAAGACTCGTAATTCCTTTTACTGTTCTACTCATAATGACTGCTGCTGAATTTGCTCATAATTTTTAACGAAAGGTTAGGGTCCGCATCTATGCATGTTTAAAATAATTAATACTATGTTAAAATGAATAAAAAAAACCTGTAATAATCAATAAGTATTTAATAGGGGACAGAACGTCTGTGTTAAAGTTGAATAAAGACAATATTAAATAATAAAATGTTGCATTTTCGGATGAAAAACGTTTTATTCTTGATTAACCAGATGGTTTTAGCAGTAACTGGCACGATCTGAAGATAGCGAAAGACAGAGCAGATATTTTAAAGGCAGATATGAATCGGGCACTTTAAAGGTGGATCTATGGTGCTCTGGGGAGCTATTACTACTGAAGGCAGAATGAATTTAGTAATTTTTTCTATTATTATGAACATCAAGAGAATATCCGGAAATTTTAAACGTGGAATTCTCAGATTTTTGTTAGATTTTGGGGGTAATAATATTTTTTTCAACAAGACTTACATTCTTGCTCTACTTCTAGAGCAATAGGAAATAGTTTGAAGAAAGAAACTTCTGTATTATTGCCTTTTCCGTGGCCTAAAAGTTGAAAAAACCTTAACTTATCATATTAGAAACGTGCATGCTAGTGGAAAGCAATTTTAAATAGTTTAAATGTATTCAGAATATCATCTATGCTGTATGAAATGATATTGAAACTGAATGTTAAAAAAAAAAAAAAAAAAAAAAAAAAAGAAAAGAAAAAAAAAAAAAAATGTATATGTATATACCAGAGAGAACGTCTGACTGTTTCACCCTAAAATGAGACCCCATAAAATATTAATTTAAAGAATAATTGAAAAAAAAATACTAAGATTCGAGCTGTCCTTATAGTTGTGAACACCTGAAAAAACATCTTTTTGACCGTATTTAAAGTTTTTTACGATAGAAAAACGATAAAACTCTTTAAATATAGTCTATTAATGAAATTCAAATTAATAAATAGTATATTTGTTTAAATAATAGTGTTCAGTGTTTAGTTAATATAGAAAAACGGGTGTCCTTATAATTATGAGAACTAGTGTATATTTTAATATTTCAAGATTGCACAAAACAAACTGAGATTTACATAAATTTTTTTTTTACAAGCACAAAATTAAATTTAACATAGCATAGGTGCCAAGACTCTCGATTTTCAAGAGAGTCTTAATACCGGAAATTTTTTTTATAATTGTTTTCAAATTATTTAATCGTTGAAAATAAATCTGGCATATTCCTTTAAAAAAAATAGTGGAGCTAAATCCGATTAAAAAATTAGAAAGTTTGGCAGCTATGAAATAGAAAATGGCATGAAAAACATTTATATTTGATTAACAGCGCACACAAAAGAATTCGGATGTATTAGAGCTATGATTCGAAATGTATTATGTTGTGTACATATATATTTTAGCACAGAATATATATATATATACGCAAGGTGTCCCAAAATGGTTGAAACGTGCTTTATTTCTTTACCCGTTACAGTTAAATGGGCAATGTAAATTTAAAAAACGTCCAAATTAAGGTAGGAAAGACGACTACATTAAGAAAAAAAACCCTCCCACTAATTTTTAAAAAGTTACATTTTTAAAATTTTTATACAGTCCCTCTACGCAAATTTTGTCCATTAAAAAGTTTCTATTTTTCACTCAACGAGACCATTAGAAAAAACCTCATAACTATATCTTTAAAACCAACCGAATTATGATATAGAAAAAAGAAAGTGACTTATGCCCTTTTCCCGTATCATTTAAAAGGCTGGCTTTTCAGTGAAAATAGGGATTATTTACAAATTGATAACGGAAATATTTAGATCAAAAACATAATGTGTCGAAAAATCTCGATTGCATTTAAATTAATCCTTAGAATTTTAATTTGTGTTTCGAATTTAGCATCTTGCTTACGTTTACATTTTTTACATAGAGCTTACATTGCATGGAATTTACTTTTCTGTTTTGATATATGATCCCTACAATCAAAGTTCAGTTTTCAATTAAGTATAATTAATTCAGTTTTATGATTCATTCAGTTTTAAAGATATAAGAATGCGGTTTTTTGCTATGATGTTGTTTCATTGAAAATAAAAACTTTCTAATTGGCCAAATTTATCTAGAGGGGTCGTATAAAAATTTTAAAAATGCAATTTTTTGAAAATTAGCAGGAAGATATTTTTATTAGCGTAATTTTATTTCCTATCTTATTTTGTACACTTTTGTAGTTTACCAATTTCGATGAGTATGTGAACTGTGATACCGATATCGTGACTTCAGAATTATTCACAATAGATGAACTAATTAAAAAAAAAAATTGTCTAAAGCTAATTTAAGCGATGAAGATGTTATGCCATTTCATCTTATTTTAAAAAAGCAATGAACTGCAGGAAAAAATTTAACTTATTTTGTTTGACAAAATAATTGTACAACGTTTAATGAATTCTTCAATTCACACTGCAATTTTTAATACTCACAGACAATTAGCAAGTCAGGCGAGTATTAAAAGATACACAATGTATATAATTAACACTCAACGCGTATTCGTATAGTATTCAAGATATGTAATAAAATACTCAAGATGTGCGACATTTAATTAGTTACTCAAGTTCTGCAGAAATGGAATGATTTTTCTCACTTCAAAAGTTCTATAATTCAATTCAATTATAATCTTGAAATATAAAATCTACTTTGAAGTAATATACTAGTTAGTTACTATCATAAATTTTAGTAATTGCTATTTTCACATAACTTTTGCTTCACTGGCAGTAAATTTGTAGTAATCAGTTTTATTTCTTTATTTTATTTTTATTAGTTCCCCATCATACTATAGGTATGGGGAACTTAGGTAATCGTGAAAATTTTCGACCTCGGTTTTTTCACTTTTTTACACGTTTTCAGGTGTGAGGAATCCAAAAATGACAAAATTTGTATGGAGTCTGTCTGTAGGGTGTCTGTTAGTGTGTCAGTGGGTCAGTCCGTTAGTGTGTCAGTGTGTTAGTCCGTTAGTTTGTTAGTCTGTTTACACGATATATCACGAACAAATGATCGCAGAGAGGTCAGATCAGCTTTAAAATATTACTTTCGACACTGGCAAGAACCCTATTCATTTGCAACATTCGAATTTTAAAACTTCGTAAGTTATTAGAAATTTACGATTTTCTTAACATGGGAGAATAGGACAAAAATTCACTTAAACGTGCATAAATGGAAACTTTTTACTGTAAAAATGTCAGACCAGTTTTAAAATAGTTTTGGTGCCGGAAGGAACATCAGTAACTATAAATATGCTACTTTGAAAATTTCGCAAGTTATTGGAAATTTACGAATTTCTAAACATGGCAGTATAGGGCAAAATTTCACATAAACGTCAATTTTCAGAGATATTTTCATCGTAAAGATGTCAGGCTACTTTTGAAATATTATTTAGGACACTGGTATGAATATTAATGACTATGAAATTTCCAATATAAAAATTTCGTAAGTTATTGGAAATTTACGAATTTCTTAACATGGCGGAATAGAGCAAAATTTCACATAAACGTCAATCTTGAGGGATATTTTCATCGTAAAGATGTCAAACCACTTTCGAAATATTATTTAGGATACTGGCATGAATATCATAGACTATGATTTTTCTAATTTAAAAAATTCGTAAGTTATTTGAAATTTACGATTTACTTGACATGTCAGAATAAGGCAAATTTGAGCATAAACTTCCATTTTGAAGATCATAAATATATTAGACAACTTCAAAATTACATTTATGATATTTGTTTGAACATGATTGAATACAAATATTCTAATAGGAAAAATTCGTAAATTATTCGTAATTTACGATTTTACCAACATAGCGAAATTGTAAATTTTTCATATAAATATGAATTTTGAGGATTATTGCATTGGAAACAGTAGCATGAAAACTAAACAACGGAATTGACCCTGATAAAATAAATTAATAGATTAGAATAAGATAAATATATCGAAGTGAACGGTGTATAGCCTATTAGGCGGGGATTTCATTCTGTCACTGTATCAAGCTTTTGTCAAATTCATTTCTTTTAACATGATTATATGTCTCAAACTAGAAATTTATGAGAACATAAATATGATGGGGAACTGAGCAGAGTTCACCTATGCCAACTAGTTTTTCGATTATACGCCCTTTCATTTATACGTCCTTTAAAGTCAGTCCCCTGAAAGACGTAAAGACGGTGCTTTACTCTCTCCATATATATATATGTTTTAAACGTAGTAAAAGCCAAGCAGCAGAAGATTTAAGACCCCTTAAACCACATAGACAAAAAAGATTAAAACTTAATTAAATTAAAATTACCTGTGAAGACTATTTGTTAATTATTGAACCAATTAATTTTATTTTTTGATTTTTGAAACAATAAATTTTGCTTATTAATTTTTACTTTCTCTTACCCATAAGGTAGAGATAGTATTGTTTTTGGGTCAATTTTTCGAAAGTGAGATTTTGTTATATTTACACGTTTTGAGGTCTCCTGAATACGAAAATCATGTTTGTAGCAGTTGGTCTGTGTGTATGTCTGTGCGTGTATCTCTCTGTGTGTGTGTGTGTGTGTGTGTCTCTGTTATCAGCATATCTCAAAAACAAATTATGGCAGAAAGTTCAAACTTGGTATTCTAAATGTGTATCATATAAGGATGCTACACTAAACTTTTCGAAAAGATCAAGCAAATGGTTCGTGTACAGGGACACTCAAAAGTATTCAAATACATTTCGTCTATGGAGGAAATTGCGGGTAAGTAGAGTTTAACATCTACAGAGTGAACTAAACCAAATGAAACGAATATATATTTTTTGTAATAGAGATAGTCAACTAGTGAAAATTTTTTTGTGTATGTAGGAGCCTCGCCTCCCCCCTGGGGGGAAGTCCCCCCTCGAGAGGAGTAAAGTTTCATGATGGGTATCTTTCAAAAGAGCTCGCCAATACCTTTAAAACGAATGGTTGAACCACCGATATGCGATAATTTAAAATAACGTTATCGATTTTTTTCATTTTTAACAATTTTTTTTTTTTTTTTTTTTTATGTAATATTGAGAATAAATTCAACGTTCCTTTTTTGTATTTAGTGTCATACTACTTCTCTAATATGGAAATCGTCGATAATTTTTTAAAATAATAATTTTAATAAATTATTTTTTTTAAACAGATTTATTTTTTAATAACCGAATTAAATTCTATATAAATGCAGGTGCATTAATGAAACGGGGGGTTGAGGGGGGCGGTAGCCCCCCTCACACAGAACTAATTATCATATAAAACTCTTCCGAAGCCTAATTTGAATTGTTTAACATAGGTTTACATAACATCGTTATCTTACCTCTTAATCTCCAACCTGTATTTATAGTATTGAATTTCAGGGTAAGAGAAAGTCGTGTGAGTGACACACCAGATTATTTTATTTATTTTAATTTAACTTCAAGCTTACCTTAATATTATTCCTGAGAGTTAATTGCTATTTAAATAATGTTGTCTTTACATTAAAACGACATGAAATCGAAACAAAAGAATCAAACAAGCAATGAGAGAATAAACAATTAAAACTCTTTTTTTGACAAATTATTTTTCAAGTAAGAATAGCTCAGAACGGGAAAAAAAAAAAAAAAAAAATCTCACAAGGGGAAGCATTTGCAGTCCCATGTATTACAACACGTAAAATAAATCATAGGTTTAGTTGTTCATAGCATACGAAGAAAAAATGAACCTTATAAGCAAAATGGAGTCTTTAACCCTTTGTGGCACAAGGTGATTGGGATCATTTAAATTACACTGCCACCGGAATTCACGAACAAAATTAAAAGAAAGGAAATTGACGACCTTTTCTGCTATGTTATAAAAGCAAAATTTTGCTAAAAAATTTCCGGGATGAGTTTTTGCAGTTTGAAAGTTAAATTTGTAGGTGATGCTGTAGTGGCATCACCGCCCCTGAAAGGGTTAAATCGAGTCTAACCATACATTAAACATTTTAAAAGCTATTTTAACACACACACATATATATATATATTATGTGCAAAATTTAATTACAATACACTTTCTGACACATGTACAATTGTTTAGTACATGTGTCATGTACTAATGTACATGACTATATATGTACTATGTACTATGTACTATGTACTATGTATATGTACATGAATATAATGTACATGACATGTACATTAGTACATGTGTCATGTATAGCCAATATGCAGGGCTCCTCCAAATTAGTCGAATAGTTTCAAAGAGTGATGTAGGTGAAAATTTTCTGAAATTTTTGAAATAAATTTTTAAATATAATAACAGTCTTAAAGGTTTTATGTATGCAGCTATCCGATTCATCTGGGAGGGGTTGAAAAGGCAGTAATTTTCTTCTCCATAGCGAAATATTAGTGAAATAAAACTATTTCTAAGGCAATATCCACATTTAAATACAGTACCTATTATACGCCGTAAACTGTAATGTTATGTCTATGCGTCATGCCGGGTTATTTCTTAGAATTGGCGGTATTTTCTAACACTTTAGCTTAGTATTTTTCCTTTTTTTTTTTTTTTTTTTTTTTTTTTTTTTTTTTGTTATTTAAATTTCAAGTAAATGAATTGCGTTTTTATTTTCCTTTAAAACTTTCACACATTTATTGATTTTTTTTTATTTTCAATAACAAAAGAAGAACTTTAAGGTCGATTATAAAATCATTGGCAGTGAAAAATAAAACAACAGCAAAAATAAATAAATTAATTAAATCACAATAAATAATTAAATCACAATATTGTAACCGTTTTTGACAAAAATTAAAAATTGACTACAAATAGTAATTATAAGTTCGCATTCAAAAATCTCTAAATTTAGTGCTAAATTTAAGAATTATAAAATATTTAATTCAGTTGAAGGGCATTTCTTTGATATTTTTAGCATTCTGTCATTCGAAAACTGCAGATTTTGTACAACAATCATTATTTAAATAATTCAAGGTTTTTTTTTTTTTTTTTTTTTTTTTTATTTATTTATTAATTTTTCTTAAGTTGATGGTGGGCTTTGAAAATCGTAAAAATCAACGGAAAACATCAATTTTTCGTTCTGTTATATTTATTTTCTATAACTAATTCTGAACAATGCGCAACAAACCGCATGCTTTTAAGTTGATATTTTCAAACATTACAAGGGCTTTAAATGCCCTTTAAAATGTTAAAAAAAAAAAAAGAAAGAAAGAAAGAAAGAAAAGCAAGCGGTATAGTCGGCGGAGATAGACCATATATATTTTTAACTTTTAAAATACTTTAATTTTGTTAAAACAATATTAAAAAGCATATAGTTTAAAATATATAACCTTCTAAAATGTTTAACTGATAAATAATGACAACTGATGAAATTCACTTTAAATGCTGTTTTCTCTTAATGTGTTTTTTGACGATTTTCTCTTCTTTCAAATGTCTCTCGTGTCACAATTTTGACTTAAAATGAATAAAAATTGCTTTAATCTGTTTCATGTTACATTTCAGTGAAATCTGAATATCCGTTTTAAGTTTCGCCTATATTTAGATTTTTAAGACTCTGTTTTATTATGCGCGAGATTGAAATTCTCATAAAAAATCCGTATATTTCACAAAAATATTTCTTAAAACTAAACTTCTGAACGAATAGAAAATCCGATACTCAAATTTATTTAAAATATATAAATGAATAATAATCAAGCATAATAATAATAAAAAAATATGAAATATATAAACGCAAGAGACATTTTAAAGTTTTTTTTTTTTTTTTTTTTTTTTTTTTTTTAATTTTTAAAAATTTTTAGATAAAAAAAAAATAATTTTAATTTTAATTTTTATGTTATTAATATTGTAATACTTCAGTGCATATATATAGAAAAAATTAAAACTTTTGCTGTAAAATTAAAAATATTTTTTTATAATGCCCACCTTCCCCTTAAGCTGTCTTTATACGTGTATTTATTTATTTACTTATTTTACGTACTAATTATCATTTACATATAATGCATAATTTTCCTTTCCTTTTAAGGGCATGAATTGTTAATCCAAGACTTGATACATTAAATATACCCTTTAAATTCTGAAACTCCTATTATTACAACCTTAGTTAAAGTTGTCAGAAAGGCTTTTATGGTGAGACAATGCATTAACATATTTAGTAACTGTAGGCTCTAAAAGGAAGGATTTTAATAGCGGTAGTTCTAAAACAGCTATAAAGATTAATTACCTTCCAGGCTGGTTAAGTTTAAATTTTGAATATAACGTAAGTAATTTTACTTACAATAAAATTCCTTTTTCGGCAAGAAAAGTTTGTGGACACAAGTAAATTGGTTGAATTTTACTTGCATTTTCAAAGATTTTTACTTTCCGAACACAATAGTGAGGAAAGTATTGTAATCATGTCAAAAATTCGAATTGGAGATTTTGATGTTTCTATACGTTTCGAGGTCCCATGAATCCGTTTCCACTATTTTTATGATGATGTATGTATGTGTGTGTCTATGTGTGTATGTATGTATGTGTGTGTGTATGTCTGTGAGTGAACACGCTAGCGTCTCAACGCTTTCTTCGAATAAGCTAAAAGTTGGCACGTATATTGTAAGTCACCATAGTACGAACCCTATAGATTTTGGTGAATCTAGCACTTATAGTTTTTTTACAGGGACACCAGGAAAAATTCTTTATCATTATGGTCTATGGGGCCAAATTTTTAAAAGTGCGATAGCGTCTAAACGCCTTATTCAATTGAGCAAAAAATTTGTACACATGCTAGAGGCCATAGTTTCACGAACTGTATAGATTTTGGTGAATTTAGCACTTACAGTTTTTTTATAGGGGCACAAAGAAAAATTCTTTATCATTATGGTCTATGGGGCCAAATTTTTAAAAGTGTGATAGCGTCTAAACGCCTTATTATTCTGAGCAAAAAATTTGTACACATGTTATAGGTCACAGTTGCACCAACTGTATAGATTTTGGTGAATTTAGCACATACAATATTTTTTTAGGGACACATAGAAAAATTCTTTATCATTATAACCTATGGGACCAAATTTTTAAAAGTGCGATAGCATCTAAACGCCTTATTCAAATGAGCTGAAAATTTATATGAATATTATAAATCGCTGTTGCACTAACTATAAGCATTTTGGTGAATCTAGCATTTATAGGTTTTTACGGGGACACAACGAAAAATTCTTTATCATTATGATCTATGGGCTCAAAGTTCAGTAGCGTTAAATAAAACATCGTGTAATATATGGAGAAAAATACCCAAACACTCTATTCTGGTTTTATCTCTTTTGTTTGTTTAACAACTCTTCTTTCTTTACTTTATCTACAAAACTGTTAATGACTCAATGTTCGGAAAGTCGAGTGGAGTCACTCCAGATTTTTTTTCCTCCCTTTATTCTGTATATATAAGAAGAAAATATTGGATTCGAGAATTTTTTTGAACGGAAGTTGTTCACGGATTTACACGTTTTAAGATATCCTGAACACAATTTGACTCTTTTTAGAAAATGTCTGTGCATGTCTCAGTATGCGTATCACAAACAGTGTGGAAGCTGTATCTCAGGAACCAATGAACGAAATTTAACCAAACTTGGTAATTAGTTGGACCTTGACCTTAACGAATACTGATTATATTTGGGAATCATATAAATGCATGCAGTAATTGTGTTTCATTCCCTAGAATCGGTTACTATATTTATTTTAAAATTTCTTTGGTACAGTTTTAGCATAGGAGCTTTTAAATTTTTCTGGTTATTTGGCGATGAATTAAAAGGGCTATCCCAATTGTGTAAAGATTATGACGAGAAACGCCTGAGCTTCATCGGGGCCAAATTTCAAATTTCGTCAATGGGTTTTATACTGAAGCTGTTCCATTTCTTTAGAACAATTTTTATCATATTTATTTTAATTATAAAAAAAAAAAAAAAGTTTGCACGGTCTTTTTTTTTTTTTTTATTCAGCATAGAAAAATAAATAAATAAATATTTTTACTTATTTATTTTTGGCCTCCCCCTCCCCCATAATTTCAAAGTTAAAATGTGGTTTTTATTTCTTTATTTAATATCTATTTAATATCTTTTGAACCAATTATCCTATTAAACTAAAAAAAAAAAAAAAAAAAAAAAAAAAACCTCTAAGCTGGCTAGATTTTGTCCTGATTAGTAAGTATACCAATTTTTGATAAAATTTAATAATCCGAACTAAAAATTCGGACAAATAAAATGATAAACTTTCAGCTTTATATATTTAAAGTAACAACAAAAATGTTTGCATGTTTATTCAAAGTCATAGATAAAAACTGGTAACGACGCTGCCTGAAAGAAATGGCACGACCTGCGGTACTGGGAAAAAAAAAATAAATAAATAAAATAAAAAGAAAGAAAGATTTGTTTAGACTTCTGTGTGAAATGATTTTAATAACAATAAAAAAATAATTGAAATCTTTTTATCGTTATACTAACTGCCGTTTATACACGTATAATACTTAACTTTAAATAGTCAACGAAATCAGGATTAAGATAAATGGAGAAATTTTGTGCTAGAATATTAAAAACAAACTAAAAGCAATCCTCAAAAAGGTTTCGGAACTTCCAAATTTCCTTCCTCAGTACTGGTGCAAACTGAATTTAAAACATTATTTTAAAATTATTATTATTTTTTTAATTATTTAATCTTTTGAAAACATGCATAATATTTTATTTTCTTTATTTCAATATATTATTCTAGCAGCAATGACATCAGCTTCGTGTGTTACTTCCAGAAATTTAGGCTTTTATTATTAAGAAGATTGTTTATGAATTAGGGCACGTTCTCGAACAAACAAATATTAATTAAAATTCTGAATATCTAATTTAGCAGACTGAAAACTAATTAACATCCATTATATAGCTATACAATAGAACTAGATCGAGTATTGTGCACTGTTATGATAATTCTAATAGATCTTAGTATATCTATAAAATAAATTTTGCTGAATTTGTTTCAGATTAGATATTTTTATTCCATTTATAGTTTTTTATTAACACTTTCCAACAAGGTTGAAAAGTGTTAATGACTTTGGTTTGTCTGTCTGTCTGCCCGCGCTCTAACTCCCTGAAATATTCATGGAAATTCTTGAAACTGGTATATGTTATTGAAGTTCGCTATCGGATGTTCCCTATTGAAAATGAAGTGAATACCTCTACTGATCTACTAGTTTGTATACAGGGACATCTGAAAGTATTCCAAAGCATTGTGTTCTATGAGAAGTATTTCTATAAACCATATTTTGATACCTTTATTTTACACAAATCTTAATGAAATTGAAACATGTTATTCAATTTCACTATCGGATGTTTTCAATAGAAAATGGAGTAAATACCACCACTGGATTGCGCACAGAAACACCCGAAAATATTCTAAAACATTGCGTTCTATGAGAGGTATTTCTGTAAATCAAATTTTTATAACTTTAATTTGCACAAATATTAATGAAGTTGAAGTATGTTATTCATATGCACAAAAGAATGCTTTCTACAGAATACAGCATGATTAGCATTAAATTTACAGGGCAGCACAAAAATATTCCGTTACATTAAGAGCTATTGATGGAAATTTGTATTTTCGTTTAAATAACATTTTCTAACAATTTTAAAGTGTGAATATTATTTCAATTTGTGTATCTGTCTGTCCAACTGTCCATTTTTTTATCTGTCCGTCTGCTCTAAAGAAATGAAGTGAGAATCCCAGCGTCCGTAAATATTTTCAGAATTTTTAAAAAATTATGTATGTTATTCAAGTTCACTATGGAATGTTCCCTATTTAAAATGGCATTAATAGGCTCTGTACAACTGGTTTGTGTTCAGGGACACCCAAAAAAGGTACCAATGCACTGCGTTTTAGGGCAGACATTTTTATAAATCACTTTAAAATAATTTTCTACTGTAAAAATTGCAAAGAAATTGACATTTACCTTTAACCCTTTAACGTTCATTGGTTTCGCAGCGAAACCAAACATTTGACATAATTTAACAATTTTTATGCAGCAGTATTTTTTTTTTTTTTAAACATTTCCCCCTTGTTTTAATCAGGTTTTGAACTTTCGTTCCTTTTCTGTTCGGTAGTTAGCAGCACTATTCCAAAATTTAACAAATAATGCTTCAAAGGAAGCTAAATGTAGAAGTCACTTGACGTTTTTTAGTGTGCGCGAAAGTGAATTGCTAGTTTGATGATGCACTCATGTCTAGTTTTTTTCATTTAAGGAAGAGCTGGACTATTATTTTCACCTGAAACATCTTTTACGAGTTTTTGTAGTCGATAATGTTTACTTAGAAAGTGTTTTATAAATTAAATTAAATATTATTTTAACTTAATAAGGTTAACTTATAGATGTTTCAAACCAAAAATTTCTCGAAGAGGAACAATGCTAATTTTTTATTTATTAAATATTTATGATCAGTTATGTGTCTAAAAGCCATTTTTAAAATTAGTTTAGTAATTTTAAAAATAAATTAAGTAGTGAACGTTAAAGGGTTAATGTGCTAAAATAATATTTTGTATATAATATGATATGGTTAACCTTCAGATTTACAGGGTTACACTAAAATAAGTGATTTACTTTAAGTGCTGCAATTAGAATCTAAAGGCTGCATTTTCTTTTGCGTTAAGCCTTTTTACTCTTTCCGACAATATTTAAGAGCGATTATGAGTTCAATTAGTCTATCTGTATGCCTTTCAATCTTCTGTCTGTCCGTTGTGTCATAACGTAGGCAAGTACATCGAAAATTAGACCGATACAACAAGTATGTACAAAATTAGAGTAACTTTTAAAATGAGATAAAAAAAAAATTATTAAAAAACACATTTAATTAAAAACACACAAACACATGGGAAACGTTTCAGTTAAACGCTCTCTTCAATGTCAAAATGCGTACCTAGCATACCCTTACAGTTAAGATCCAGTCACAAAATAGCACAACAAGATCTCAGGAGGAACTGTTTTAGCCTCGTTCAAGGGGGCTGCAGTTTGGTAAAAGGAAAATTCATGATTCATATATCTTTATGCTATAGAAGCCAAAATTTTAATATTGTCAGAAGTCAAGAAAATGATCGGTATCAAGCGAATGGATTACTATAGTAATCACCGGTTTTATATAAGCGTTTATGTTCTTTAATTCTGATATCACCAGTTCTGTCTGTTTCACCAATATACGTACAAAGAACAGTAGAAGTTCATACAGTTGGAAAGTGTGAATAATCAATGCGCACCGCACGATTTTTCATTCTTGTTTATTTTTCAATACGATAATTGTAATGATAG
Source organism: Salticus scenicus (assembly GCA_963930645.1). Classification (NCBI taxonomy): domain Eukaryota; kingdom Metazoa; phylum Arthropoda; class Arachnida; order Araneae; family Salticidae; genus Salticus; species Salticus scenicus. Next base: position 33,099,516 of record OZ005659.1, on the reverse strand, counting down.
AATTATAGACAATTTTAGATAACTTTTGTCATTCATATATGACTAGATGGTTTGCGCCCGCCTTCATTGCTGATTTTTGCACATGTATTTCCAAAATTATTTCTCTTTGCCAGTTCAAATTAGTAAACATTGGTTTACATGTTATTTAAAATAAATGGATTAATCTTTTACATCATAATACTCGCATGTTTTGAAGTCCAAACGTCTCCAAGAAATAAAAAATGACATTGTAACCCTTTAATTTAAATTTTATAATCACGTATTTTTACTTTCTCTTACCCATAGACTTGAGAAAGTATTGTTTTAGGGTCAAATTTTCGAACGTGAATATTTGTTATATTTACATGCTCTGAGGTCCCCTGAAAACGAAAATCATGTTTTTAGCGAATGGTCTGTGTGTCTGTTATCAGCATATCTCAAGAACAAATAGCAACAGAAATTCCAAACTCTGTATTCTAAATGTGTATCATATAGGGATGCTACAGTAAGCTTTTCGTTGAGATGAAGCAAGTGGTTCGAGTACGGGGACACTCAAAAGTATTCAAGTACATTACGTCTATGGGGAAAATTGCAGGTAAGTAGAGTTTAACAGCTATGGACTGCACTAAACCAAATGAAACGAATATATAATTTTGTGATAGAGATAGTCAACTGGGAATGTTTTTTTTTTTTTTTTTTTTTTTGTGTGTGTGTGTGTGTGTCGGAGCTTCGCCTTCCCCCCTCGGGCGCCTCGAGGGGAGTAAGTTTTCATGATGGGTATCTTTCAAAAGAGCTCGCCAATACCTTTAAAACGAATGTTTGAACCATCGATCTGCGATAATTTAAAGTAAAGTTATCATTTTTTTTTTCATTTTTAACAAAACAAAAAAAAAAAAAATTTTTTTTTTTTTTTTAATGTAATGTTGAGAATAAATTCAACTCTTTTTTGGATATTTATTGTTATACTACTTCTCTAATATGGAAATCGTCTGTATTATCATAAAAAAATAATTTTTTTAAATAATAATTTTAATAAATTATTTTTTAATAACCGAATTAAATTAAATGTAGGTGCATTAATGAATCGGGGGGGTTGAGCCCCCCTCACACAGAACTAATTATCATATAAAACTCTTCCGAAGCCTAATTTGAATTTTTTAACATAGGTTTACGAAACAGTACTCGTTATCTTCCCTCTTAATCTCCAACCTGCATTTATTGTATTAAATTTCAGGGTAAGAGAAAGTCGCGTGAGTGACACACCAGATTATTTTACTTATATCATTTATTTCTGCTGACAGAGTTGAATTCAAAATATTTAATTTATTACGACCCCCCCCCCCCCCCCCCACACACACACACACTTATTAAAATTTCATATAATGCGAAATTATATATTACGAGAACATAGGAAATATAGGGAAATTTTTGTGAAATATAAGAAAAACGTAAAAAATGATAAAATATAGGAACACTTTGAGCCCTGCGTATTGCAACGAAAAGAGTTAATTTTCTGTTGAATCACATGAACTTGCGATAAAAAAAAATGTTGATTGTAAAAATAAAATATTAATCCTTTTAGAATAACATATATTAGCATCATGGACTACAGTAGCACATATTAGCACTGTATCAATGGGTAGAAAATTTTTAAATTATAATAACGTCAATTTTTGTGAGATGCCTAATTTAACTTTTTATAATTTTTTAATGTTCGCGTTTAATTAAATGTATTTATTTTTATGTCAAAAGAAAATGAACCTTTTTTTTTGGGGGGGGGGGGACAACAATTAAATTATAGCTAATATTTAAATGGCTAATTTTAAAGCTCTTTGGATGTTATTATTTTCATATTTTAATTAATTAAAAGAAAACTCATCAAAAATTCGAAAATCGGGCTTCGACGTATTGTGTTATCATCGTGTTCGGAGCTACTCTAAAATTTTCAAACTCCTAGCTAATCGGGAAGTTAGTTAAAAATCAATTTCAAGATTTGTACTGTACAAACAAACAAGAAAGCGAATTAAAAAAAACATGGTAAAATAGAAATTATTTATTGGGAATCAATGAATGAATCTTCCAAAACCATGCAAAACGTAGATAAAAATTTATTTTCTGTTTTTTATATTGTTTCACCATCTAGAAAAGTATAGACTAGAAATTATGGATCATTTTCTTTTCAGTTTATTTGTTTACCTTATATGAACATAACCCAGAAACTTATATTTCTAGTTAGGACATTCAGAAAACAACTGCTTGTTCGTTCTAGATGAAGATTTTTAAAAACATGGTAAAATAGAAATTATCTTATTTATTGGGAATCAATGAATGGATCTTCCAAAACATAGATAAAAAAATATTTTCTATCTCTTATATTGTTTCACCATCTAGAAAAATATAAATTAGAAATTATGGATCCTTTTCTATTCAGTTTATTTGTTTACCTTATATGCGCATAACCCAGAAATCTGTACTTGTAGTTAGGGCAATCAGAAAACAACTGCTTATTCGTTCTAGATGAAGATTTTTAAAAACATGGTAAAATAGAAATTATCTTATTTATTGGGAATCAATGAATGGATCTTCCAAAACCATGCAAAACATAGATAAAAATTTATTTTCTATCTTTTATATTGTTTCACAATCTAGAAAAGTATAGACTAGAAATTATGGATCCTTTTCTATTCAGTTTATTTGTTTACTTTATATGAGCATAACCCAGAAATCTGTATTTCTAGTTAGGACATTCAGAAAACAACTGCTTATTCGATCTAGATGAAGGTTTTTTTCTCTGTGTATACTGTATGTAAACATTTCTAGTGTTTTTAAAACAGCAGTTCGAAATAGCACTATTAGAAACAATTTTATTTGACGAAAATTATTGTGTGTGCGTGGGGGGGGGGGGTGATATCCCCTTTCAGTCCTCTTTTAGTCTTGTAACTACATTCTTAAATAATTTAAGGCTGTCATGGAATTTTAAAATTTATTTTAAATTATTCAGAAAACACCTGCACATACCAATTTCTAAAACTTACTGCAGTAATTTTGAGTAGCCCTGTATATTACCTACGAATTATATATGCTAAACAATTAACTTAAACTTAACATATCACAAATTATTTAAAAATAAGTCTCACAAGGCTTTTTAAGACAGTTATGATTGATAAATGTTTTAAGATATAATTTAAGAATAATTATTTGTTCAGTAGGATGAAGTGGGGGTAAGTGAAACAAACATTTGACGAAGCTCGAGTTTGATCGCATTTTGCTCAGTTGCTATTATACTTTCATTTCTGAATATTTTCAGGCATGAACTACAATTAATTGCCGTTAAAAATTTTTGTCGAACATGTCGAAATATTTCCGTGATGGACACTTCCCGATGTCGAATTTGCGAGACTGCGGCACCCATGTTCTCGAGACTCATTTTTCGCCCTACAACGAACGTAACGGAAGCCCAATGTCGAGACTGAAACTCTGTCGGCATCGGATACTAACTGACCTATCGTAGTGAGTAAATCGTCACAAGTGAATATGGACTAACACAGTCAGTCACTTTTTAAAAAAGAACTGGTCAAAGAAAAAGAAAAAAAAAAAAAAAAAAACTATGAAGATATTTTATATTTTTTGGAAAGAACTTTCAAACTTATTAAATTTTTGTAGGACTTATTTTAATTAATCTCACTTTAGAATGCACACTAATAAATATGTTAAAAAAAAAAAAAAAAAAAAAAAAAGGCTAACACTGGAAGAAATAGAAGATCAAAACTGACTAGAAAAAGTTATCGAAGGGATTGGGCTCGGGGGCCTGAAGCTATCGTCAAGGTTTTGCTACGTCTCGCTTATTATTTTTTTTAATTTAACAATGTGCAACTTAAAGAAAAAAAATCTGGAGTGACTCCACTCGACTTTCCGAACATTGAGTAATTAACAGTTTTGTAGATAAAGTAAAGAAAGAGTAGTTGTTAAACAAACAAAAGAGAGAAAACCATAATAGAGTGTTTGAGTATTTTTCTCCATCTATTACACGTTGTTTTATTTAACGCTATTGAACTTTGAGCCCATAGATCAAAATGACAAAGAAATTTTTGTTGTGTCCCTGTAAAAACCTATAAATGTTAGATTCACCAAAATGCTTATAGTTAGTGCAACAGTGATTTATAATACTCATATAAATTTTCAGCTGAATTCAATAAGGCGTTTAGATGCTATCGTACTTTTAAAAATTTAGTCCCATAGGCCATAATGATAAAGAATTTTTCTTTGTGTCCCTGTAAAAAAACTGTAAGTGCTAGATTCACCAAAATCTATACAGTTAGTTCAACTGTGATCTATAACATGTGTACAATTTTTTTGCTCGGATTAATAAGGCGTTTAGACACTATCACATTTTTAAAAATTTGGCCCCATAGGCATAATGATAAAGAATTTTTCTTTGTGTCCCTGTAAAAAAACTATAAGTGCTAGATTCTCCAAAATCTATACAGATTGAGTATTTGTGATCTATAATATGTGTATAAAATTTTTGCTCAATTGAATAAGGCGTTTAGATGCTATCGCACTTTTAAGATTTTGCTCCCATAGGCCATAATGATAAAGAATTTTTCTTTGTGTCCCTGTAAAAAAACTATAAGTGCTAGATTCACCAAAATCTATAGGGTTCGTACTATGGTGACTTACAATATGCGTACCAACTTTCAGGTTAATCGAACGAAGCGTTTAGACGCTAGCGTGTTCACCCACAGACATACACACATACACACATACACACATACACACACACATCATCGTAAAAATAGTGAAAACGGACTCAGGGGACCTCAAAACGTATAGAAACATCAAAATCTCGAATTCGGATTTTTGACATGATTACAATACTTTCCTCACTATAGTGTTCGGAAAGTAAAAAATTATGAATGTTTTTTGTTTCGTGGTTGCATGAGTTGGGATAAGTGCAGCTTCGGCCTGCTATACCCATACGCATTACATTAAGAGATATATGGATCAAGTTTCCAGATAGTCAAAAACTTTCCTGAATTTGGGTCATTTTAAGTTTTTAACGTCGTGGGTCCTTTTGTACCAATTGCGTACTTTCGTAAAATGCGTGTAAAAGGAAAAGATTATGTTTACCAGCATTTAAATCCCCGATACACAATTCAGAAAAAACTATTCTTATTATTTTTCGAGAGACTGCAATACTATATCATGAAATGATCAACTTTATCATAACGTAAAATGGCATAAAAGGAAAAAAAAAAATGTCGACTCGTCGACAAAGAGGAAAAAAAAATATATCTTTATATCTTTATTTATTTTTTATTTTTTTTTCTTTAAATAAAAGAAATGAAATTTGAATATTTCAGATGTTATTTTAGATTAAGAGATATATAATTATTATATTACAGATAATTTAAAGAATTTTAGATTGTATTTTGTAGAAAATATTTTGCTTGCAATTACGCTAATTTCAAACAAAATTACATTTAAGCTAATTAAAATTTTGGAGAAATATTTTATATATATATATATATAATTTAATAAAAAAAAAATTTTTTTAGTTTTTCCTCGGGTCTGAAGAGGTTAAAATATCTTAACTTTTGCGAACTGTTGCGAACTTTTCTGTACGTCTACATTAGCACTTCACATTTTTAATTTTTTGGGTGCAAACAGTTTTTCGATACGACAACTAGATTTTTTAAAATCAATTAAAGTAGGAAATTGAGGTGGAAACACTTTATTTTAATTCATTTCAGTCATTTTAAAAAATACGTGGCCTAGTTTTACGGTCAAAAAACAAGTAATATAAAAGAAAATTTTTTAAATTCCTACTTACAAACACTATAAAAAAAATTTTTTTTAAATTATTTTGAATTAGGAAATAAAAAGCGCGCGTGAAAAATGAAATAAAAATAATTATAAGATACAAAAAAAAAAAAAAAAAAAAAAAAAACTTTTTACATACCGTGTTTTAAATTTTCTGATGAATCATAGAGCTCTTATCAATGTGCATAAAATTTTTAAAGTGATAATGACGTCAATTTTTCTGAGATGCATAATTTAACTTTTCATAATTTTTTAATGTTCACATTTAATTAAATGTATTTATTTTTATGTCGAAAGAAAATGAACTGGTAATTCTTTTTCTTTTTTTTTTTTGGGGGGGGGGGGGGCAATAAGTAAATTATAGCTAATATTTTAATGGCTATAATAATGCTGTTAGGATGTTATTATTTTCATGTTTTAATTAATTATAAGAAAACTAATAAAAAAAATTCGAAAATCGGACTTCGAAGTATTGTGTTGTCACCGTGTTCTGTGAAATCCTGAAAGTTTCAAATTTCTAGCTAGTCGGGTAGTTAAAAGTCGATTGCAAGATTTGTACAAGAGGGACAGTGTGAACTAATAAGTAGGAATTGAATGAGATAAAAAATAATTTAAAAAATAAAATTAAAAAATAAAAATAAAAGTTTCGCAGATTCAAATTAATAGTTCTGGTACTAAACTAAATTCTTTCTTTGACAGAATTTTTACTTTTTTCTCTAAAAACGTTTAAATTTTCCTTTTTCTTTCTTTCTTTTTCTTTTTCTTTTTTTATTCAATCCCATATTATTTCTAGTAAAATGATCCAAAAAAAAATCTGGTGCGAAACAACCACACGACTTCCATTACCCGCTATTACATGTATTATATGCATTTTTGAGAGATAATGTGATCAGAAAACATAAAAGTGACCTAAAGAGAAAATCGTTAGAGCCGTTTTTCAGATACCAACTTTCACAAAAATTCAATTATTGACCGGAAAACAATAATTACATACAAAAGCATATTTAAAAGTGAGTTAAAATGGCGAGTTTGAAAAAAATCCGTACAACCGTTTTTAAAGGAACGCCCTTGGGAGGCCTGAAATTGAGCTATTTATACAGGACGCCTATCAATTTTCCTGAACTAACCAACTATATCATTCGAATGGACATCTAATAGAGTGTTTATATAGCAAGTTTGAAGAAAATCGTTAGAGCCGTTTTTGAGATACGGACTTACGGTCCAACTTCCGGTTTCCGATGTCCCATTTCCGGTTTTTCAATTTTCACCAAAATTTGGAAATTTTATCTGTACACCAGACGTATTTCAATTCTAAAGTTTCGTAGCTCTATCTTTATTAGTTTCTGAGCTATAAGAGCCAGAAGATTCTCCACATATATACACACACACACACACACACACACACACACACATACACACTGACCAATTGCCAAAAACCACTTTTTTGGACTCAGGGGACCTTAAAACGTGTAAATCAGGTGAAAATCCGATATCGAATTTTCAGACCGAATACACTACTTCCATTACCTACGGTAGTAGGGTAATGGAAGTAACAATATGAGGCATTGCTCTATTCTGTTATGTTAAAAAAAAATCTTAAATGTCGAATAATTTATAAAATTTTCAAAAATAGAAATTCGTAGATAACGATGTTCAAGCCAGTATCGTAAATGATATTTTAAATGTAGTCTAGGAATTTATGTTGAAAAGAAATCCCTCAAAATAGACGTTTATGTGAAATTTCGCCCTATTCTGCCATGCTAAGAAAATTGTAAATTTCGAATAATTTACGATTAATTCTTTAACCCTTTCAGGACCATAAGATTTCCAAGACTAAATATGCCAATACAACACAGTATTTTAGCTATTGTGGGTGTAAAGTAAGAGAATATCACCAGAAAAACATAGCAGGGTGTATAGGTTTCCTATAATTTCATGGGAAATATTTTCCCTATGGACCAGAAAAGTAAATAAACGAAGAGTTAGGTTTATCATATCGGTATTTTATTTATTGCTTTGTAATACAAATTTATTGCTTTGTAATATAAAAATTATCAGAAAAGTAAAATAAATAGCTAGTTGTGGTATTCTACGAAACAATTTCGTTTACTTGTGAAGCACAAGTGGACATTGCCCATAACACATTTATTATGTGTCCTATTTTCTATACGTTTTTTTTTATTCGTTCAGAAACACATTTGCTGCCTTGGACGTACGTTTTATTTTAACATTCAGTAAAAAAAAATATCGATTCAATAATAATTGAACAATCGATAACGATTTTTGTAGAAGGGAAAAATATTTCCCTTGGGCGTGAAAGGGTTAAATTAGAAAATCTATAGTCAATGACATTCATGTCAGTATCCTAAATGATATTTTAAAATGGGTCTGACATCTTTGTGATGAAAATATCCTTTAAAATGGACACTGGTACGAAGTTTTGCACTAGTCTGCCATGTTAAGAAATTCGTAAATTTCAAATAACTTGAAATTTTGTAAGTGAAATTTTCATAATTAATAATGTTCATACCAGAATTACAACTTATATTTAAAACCTTGTCTGCTTCTTTGAGATAAAAGTATTCCTTTTATTGCATATTTAAATGAAAACTTGCCCTATTCTCCCATGTTAAGAAAGTCGTAAGTTTCGAATAATTTACGAAGTTTTTAAATTACGATGTTGCAAAATATTAGGATTCTTACTAGTGTTATAAGTGATCTTTAAAATTGGTTCGATCTCTTTGCGATAATTTGTTCTTGAGTTTTCGTGTACAGAGACAAACAAACTACCTTAGCAAAAACCTTACAGACGACCACCATACTGATTTTGTGACTTTCGAATTCCTTAGACGTCAAAACGTGTAAAACGTTAAAAAACACGAAGTAGAAAAATTTCAAGTTCCCCCTATTTTGCCAAGTTTACCTATAGTATGATAGGGAACTAAATATTATAGTAGCACAAAATAGTTAAAAAGATTTTTTTTTTTTTTTTTTTGGTCTTGAAAATATCTTTTGAGTTAATAAAAATTCTCTCTCTACCCATTTCGAAGTTTGTCTCCCATAGGTGCCCTTCTGTACTCTCCAGCACCATTTCTTTCTTTCTCTCCCCCCCTCCTTTATTATTATTATTATTTTTTAATCAAAAGAGGTTTTACTTAAATGATTTGAACACGTTATTTTAAAGTTTTCAGAAATTCTGACGCGTTCTCAAGATAAGAGGATATATTAAGATTTTTGGTGTACGCCCTGTATATATGAAAGGTTGCATCGACTTGAAAAGCCTGTAACAATTATTACATTCATTTTATTTTCAAATATTAAGTTGCGTTCCTTAAGAATGGTTATTGTATTCATTTCTTAAAATATCCTTTGCAAGTTTTATCTCAGTTTTAATTTAATATTTTTTAACTTGTTGCCAAAGAGAAAAACATCCTGACCTATTCAAGGTGAAACTCGGCAAATGATAACGACACGAAATGTCAGACAGAAAACCATAGTCCTGTCGTACTAATAATAAAGCAAATAACAGTCAAAATAAATCTTTAATAACACAAAAATACTCATTACATTACTTATTCACTAAAACATTTTAAGGAAGTGGATTCTGAGCCTTATCAACCAACCCTCTTGAGTAAGCCCATGAACTTATGCTGTCTCCAATGTCCATGAAAGCTTACTTATTTACTTTAGCTCTCCGAGTATTGAATTTTCCTATATAGTAATCAGTAGCTCGTAAAACTATCTAGCAAACGCTGTGAATATGTGAGTTAAATAAAATAGTGTACATTTTTAAGAATGAAATGATCTTCTAAGTAAAACTCAAAAACATCAGATAGCACAAGACTTTCTTCTATATTTTCCTATACAAATTCACTCAGTAACAATATTTAAAAAAAAAAAAAAAAAAAAAAAAAAAAACTTTTTTTTTTCTAAGTTTTTTTTCGTTAAAAGTAAAAAAAAAATCGATAACTTTGTTTTAAATTATCACATAATTATAGTTCAACCATTCGTTTTAAAGGTATTGACGAGACCTTTCGAAAATTGCCCATCTTGAAAATTTACCCCCCAGGGAGGAACTGAAACCCCCCACATGCACAAAAATTTTTTCCTAGTTAACTACTACTATTATCAATAATTCATATTAATTTTACAATCACAAGTTTAAAATAACTCTCATTATGCAGATTTATACGAAATTTTGTCCTATACTGCCATGTTAAAAGTTTACAAAAAAATGCGATCTCAGCGCCACCTGTTGAGCGATTGATCCCCAAATCTAATCAGCACCAGTTTATGTCAGGATGCAATTAAATACCAAGTTTATTAAATTTCATTCATTGGTTCGTGAGATACAGTTGACACAAAATTCGTGATACACACACACAGACAGACATTTTCTAAAAACTATTAATTCGTGTTCAGGGGTATCCCAAAACGAGTAAATTCATCAGAAAACGGAGGTCGAAAATTTTCACGTATCCAATACTTTCTCTACATTACATATAGAAGAAAGTAAAAATAGATTGGTAAATACCTCTAAAACTTTCCAGTGGGATTAGTTAGAGATGTTTACATTTTTCTCCTCGACTTTACTTGGAATACATAATCAAAAGCACCATAACTGATAAATGAAATATGAAAAATCTTAAGATGCTTTCCCCACCAATTATTCATACGAGTTCACTTATTTACTTCCTCTCTCCGAGCACAGAATTTTCCTAACGTGTAATTAACTACATTAATTATTTGTGACAAGAGTACACTGACTCACTCTCTCTCTCTGCAGTTGAAATTATCGATCCACGTTCCATAAAGTGCATCTTATATTCGATGCATATTCCACGTGCATAAGCAGTGTATCGTCAGCGGTATATACTGAGTGCATTATGTTTGTCGAATAGTAAGTACATATAACCCCCTAAAGGCTGATGGTATAGAGCAGATTCAAAATCTGCCAGTGCACTGTCAGTAATTTGCGTACGATTCAGATTGAAATAAATATGTAATTTTGAGTTACTCATCATAGTGTAATGCTGTCTATCTGCATTGGTATATCAAAATTTTGACAATCTAATATATAGTTTCTCGGGTATTTATCTAATATGTATTTGTGTTTAGTAAGTATTAAATTGTTTCTTCCTTCTAATAAACTCTAACACTTAAACATATATATAAAAAACTCTCGAAATCGTCACTCGGATAAGTCATCATCATACTGATGAGTAGGATTCAAGCCAGCATAGCGACAAAGCGACAGTTGTCCTTAAACAAAATGCCGTATGTCCTTAAATTATGTTGATATCATGTTCACGGACAGATACAAAAACAGACAAATCGTGGAAAACCGTATTTTCGGATTCAGATTTCCTCAAAACGTGTCATTATAGAACATACTCATTTTCGAAAATTTTGCTCAAAAACAATACTTTCTCTTCCATAAAGTATAATTTATTTCAAATTATTGAGAGTATTGCCGTTTCCACCACTCTTATTAGACTCATTTTGAGGAACACTGTATTATATGCGCACTAACAGTGTACTTATTTTTTCAGCAGAGTAGGAAAAAGTCAGAACACAACCTGAAATGTAATTCTAGTTGCTTCCAAACTATATATGAGAAAACTTTTGTATGGCCCTGTAAAAGAAAAATAAATACTTTTCTTGTCATATTCTATGTTAAACATCCTTTTCTACACATGCAAAATGCATATCAATTTCATCTTGATTATGGCATTCTTAAGATTTTAAATTGCACCTAAATGAAATTTCGCTTATAGACGTTAACGTATTTGAATTCTTATATATTTGTACTTGTACACGAACTGTCTATCCTATCTCGAGGAAAAGTATGTAGCATCTCTAGGTGATAAACATTTAAATAAAATACCGAGTTTGGACGTCCTAATGATACTCCTTCTTGAGCAGTGATGCCAGATTGGGAGTTTTTTCCCCATTTTGGGGATTTTTGAAGCTTTTGGGGACAACTTTGGGGACCAAATGTTTGTTGGGACTTTTTTGGAGAATTCTAAAATTTTTGGAGACAAATCTGGGGAGTTCTTCAACTTTCTGTCAATGTTGGCAACGTAATAATTTATCCCTACGACTAGAGACTTTCAATAGCTTTATTGTTATTTGGAGATTTTTTTCAAAAATTGCCTTCATTTGGAGAAAAATCTGAGCTTAAATCATAGAAAAATGTGCTTCATTTTTTTTTTTTTTTTTTTTGAAAAATTTTTATTTTCCCTCTTTAGTAGAAATCAAATTGGGGATTTTTTCGAAAAAAAAAAAAAAAAAAAAAAAAACCTGATTTGGGGGAAATTTGAAGACCTCTTTGGGGAAATAATTTTCGACGATCTGGCATCACTGTTCTTGAGTTAGGCTGATAACAGACAGAAAAACATACAGACATGTACGTACACTTTAACTACATTTCTTGCGACCATGGAATAATCTGCGCAAGTGCGGATTCAACGAGTCCACTAGTAAAATAGGGGAGACAAGCTTTTCGTTGAGAGAAGATAAGGGAATACCGAATGACTGGATTCTTACTAAATTCAAACCATATGGTCAACTTGGAAACCCTCCACGATTTTCGACTCGTCCTCACTGGTAGGCGTAGGAAACGTGGTTACACTATAGTCGAAATTTTTCATGAAGCCCTTTTGGTTTCTTCTTGTGTATTCTTCTTGTTTCATTTCATAGAATATCCCAATTCTTCAAACTGTTTTATGCAAGTCATTATAATAATAGATGTAAAAAGATTGTAAAATTACTTAGAAGTAAAAAAAAAAAAAAAAGGAATTGCTATTCTTATTTCCTATTTTATCCGTCTTATAACGAAATTTTTCAAAGAAACACTATTATTGTTTATATTTTATTTTATTTTATTTTATTTTATTATATATTATTTTATTTTATTTGTTTATTTCGAAATTATTTCTTCCTCTAAAATGCATTTACATCAAAGAAACTGCATGAACTCTCAGTTCATTCTTGTTTTTCTTGTGTCTTTAACAAGGTGAAAAAAAAAAAAAAAAAAAAAAAAAAAAAGATGCCATATTGACGAAACCCGCATATATCGTGCTTCAAAAAGTCGTTTTCCCGATTCATCGTTGTAAAAATTTTCTCTTCAAGATCAAACGGTTCCATATGGCATATAAACTGGAATTGCGTCATTCATACTAAAATAACGTTTTTCTCCATTTCCATGGAGGATCAAAATTGTGATGCTATGTTTCCGGATCATTTTCTAATTTCAGCATGGCGGGAAGTAACCTTTTCAGTACTTCTAAAAATTGTTTCGTGAAATGCAGTTAAGTGCGAAAAAATGATGAAGAATACCAAACAGAAGGACAAGAAAATTATGATGGTGATGATGATAATGCAGATGAAGTTTGGTTGAGTAGAGCAGAGGATGTGTCTAGTACAAAATCTAGTGATAATATTTGCTTTAATCAAGACGTTTCAACTTGCGGTATCCTAAAAAGCATAGAAGAAATGTGTGATTTTAAAAAATGAAAATAATGGCGAAGAAACAGAGAATAATTTTCACGCCGATGAGGCTGAGCCTACGCCAGTGCCAAGTGCATTTGACGTAATTATGGCGTTTGAAAATGCACGAACTTTTATATGAGCACATGAAATTACAGAAAAGGACCCGAAAAAGGTTATAAATCTGGAAAAATTCCTGTTTAATTTATCTATATAAATAAAGAGAAGTGTCTGTGTATGTGTCTGTCTGTCTGCGCTCTGGTGCTCACACTAATGATCGCAGAGCTTTCAAATTTCCAATATAGGTACCTGAGTACCTGCAGGTGTGCACCTCATCGAGTTTTTTTCGAATTTCGAAATTGAATTTTTTAAATTAATGTTTTTTCGATTTTAAATATTGGCTTTAATGCTTCATTTTTCAAAAATTTAATTCTTTGATTGTAATCGTCTGCGTATCTTAGCAACGGTTATTTTACTATTTATTTTTTATTTAATACATTCATTTAAAAGCGAAATTCCATTTTTTTTTTTTTTTTTTTTTTTTTTAATTTTCTGTATTTATTGAAAATCAAATGGTAATGCAATAGAAATAAATTGTTACGTTTATGTATAAATTTTATAGTATAGCAACTTTTTATTTTCATTTTTTAATTAATTTTTTTAAAAGAAAAATCTTTTTTGTTATTATTATTATTATTATTTATAATATTTATTGGGTGAAAAAAATGGTAGTTTATAGTAGAAAGGATTAAACTGATTAAAATTCGTTTGTTTTTCATGTATTGAATTCCTTTTAAGAGAAAATTTACTTTTTTATTTTATTTTATTGCACTGGTCTGAATCAAATCGTAATATAGTGTAAATAACTGGGGTTAAAAAACTAAAATATATAATAGACGCTGAGATACAGTCATCTTTAAAATCGTTGTTCTTAAATAACAGAAAATCCACAAGTCGTCGATAAATACCCAGATTGAAGTGCCCGAGAAAGACCTTTTCTGTAGACAGTGGGAAACTGGACCCGATGAAGTACGGGCAGAAAAAAGAGCTGCCTTAGGCAACGGGTACCCGAAGAAGCGAGATCTAAAGCGATTTCAGTGATTTTTTTTTTTAAAGTTTTTATTTGTAATGTGATGTAAAAAATAAATACTGATCCAATTCTTTTGAAAATTCATTTAAATATAGTGACCAGCGAAGCGGGTGTAGCCTGCTAGTAAAATAAATAAAAATCTCAATATGAAATTACTGATTTTAAAAAATAAATTTTACTTAATGTTCTACAAAACTGATTTATTTCTTTGACAGTTTGAAAAGTAATAAATTAGTTTTTATCAGTAGTATAATGTATATATTGTGTGTATTGTGTGTATTAATTCATAAACATAATTTTCTTCGTGTTTTGACTTTAACCAGCATTTGTCGTTTTTCCGCTTTCTTCAGTTTTTTTTACGCACCCCGTTAAAAACGATGGATCGAGGTTCTACTGTATATATATTGTATATATATATATGTAAACACACATACATATATATGATTAACACTCTACATAGCCAGATGTCTCTCTGTATATGTTTAATAATAACTCACAGCTTGTATAATTTTTTTCAAAATACTTGTTTTAAATTTTATAACAAGGATTTTATAACAGATCGGATTTATTTTGCGAAGTCCTGTAAACTAATTACCAATTTTATGCCTACCATTTTCTACAGAAATCATATCTTTAAACATTCTAATAGTCCTTACAAACACACTTATCCATAATTTATCCTAATGATATATTTTTCATCCACATTACATCAAAAGATGTCTGTTTCATCCTCAAGATGTCCTATAAATGTCCTGGAAAAGAAAATGTGTATGTAGGGTATGTTTATTTTACTACATGTAATGGTTAAACGTTTACTAAGTAAATGTTTAACCATGTTAAAATGCACTTATAAGAAATACCGATCGTAATGGTACTAAATTATTTTGTGTGTCTCTGTATTCGCCCCATCATTATATAGGGGAGAACCGTGTAATATGGACCACCTAAGCAAGAATGCTCATAAAACTTAAATTTTTAAAATAAAAAGATTTAATTTGGTAGCTGCTCATTACAATTGCATAGTTACATAGTTTAAACTTGGTAAAGTACTCTGGGAACTATTAATAATTGCAGAAAATAATTTTTTTATTTACGTATCGGTGGTCCATATTACACGAACGTATGTATAATATGGAACAAGTGGTCCATAGTGGTCCTTCCCGTTCCCCAACAGTTGACACACTTGGAATTGTGAAACGAACTGTCCAGCATGATCCCTCACACACTTGTACATCTCTTGGAAATAGTAGAAATGGACAAAAAAAAAAAAAGTTAATGGACGAAAAAATAAGGGAGGTCTAAAGGTTATATTCAATGGATAGTGTGCGAAAGAAGTGATAATATGATTACCTTTGCTTCCCTGGCCTATTCTATAGCCTCAAGATTTTGAGTATGCGACATATGTACGCCGAACATTAACAAAATCTCTCTGTTTTTATTATGGACCACTGGTCCATATTACACAACACAGCATGGTTCATATTACACGCGTAAACAGAGCAACGTGGTTTCCAATCAAAAATCGCTATGCAAATTGATGCCCAGCATGAAACGCATGTCTAAATTGTTCATAAAATAAGTACATTTGCTACTATTAACGCGAAAATTATATTACAATTACCTAACAGAAAAAAGTAATACTTCCATTTTAACATACTTGTTTCATCAATGATCATATAAACCGAAAACTCAATTTCATAATCGTCCAAATACAGGTATGCATGTACAAGTCACTCCATGGTTTGTGTAACCATAATATTCACTAAAGGCAATGAGATGATTTCACCATCTAGAGTTGAACATACAAATTTCCTCATGGTGCGTATTACACGATGGTCCATAATACACGGTTCTCCCCTACACCAATAAAAACTATACAATTACTTTCTTGTAACTCATTAATATTTGAACCATATTTGACATCACTTGGAAGGTTACAAAATGTTAGCAGAATTCTGTGTGTGGTCCTGTAAATAGATTATTTAGTCTATAAATACATTTTTCTGGATAAAACATGCTTTTAAGCATCTTAATAATATATGTTAATTACATTATGTTGAATGTAGCATAAATGTTTTAAAAGGCGCTTAAATATAAATCTATCCATAGACCATAATGTTACGAAATTCTTTTGCGTGTCCCTGTAAACCAGCCACAAATATTATACATTAATAAAAACAGGCAAATGATGTACATAAACTATAAACATAAATCAAATTAAGCCATTCATGGATATTACAAACACAATTCATAAAGAAATTAATACGTGATTACATAACTTATATAAAAAAACACTCTATATACATCTTAAAATGAATTAAAAACAAATAAAAAATATCACAATCATGCACATTACAATAAAAATAAAGCTCTTTAATAAAACGGAGTCAATGGATCACACTGCAGGGTTGCCAGAAAATTGTGTTTGTAATATCCATGAATGGCTTAATTTGATTTATGTTTATAGTTCATGTACATCATTTCCCTGAAGATTGTTAAAGGGCCCTCTTCACTCACCGCCGCCGGAAGCCGAAGCTAATGTTATTCTATGGGGAAATTTTCTTTACAAATAACTTATTAACTAATACATATTTTTAAATTCTGTTTTCACATTCTGAAAATTCCCAGCTGTTAAATTAACGGACCTCTTATTTTTTTTTTTTTTTTTTTTATATATATATATTTTATTTTGAAGCTGCAAAATACGAATTTTCAATATGTGAATTTTTTTTCATTTTGCAATTTCAAAATAAAATATTAAAAATTAAAAAGATACATTTTTAAGAAAGGTCCGTCAATCTAACAGCTGGGAATATTCAGAATGTGAAAACAGAATTTAAAAATATGTATTAGTTAATAAGTTATTTGTAAAGAAAATTTTCCCATAGAATAACATTGGGTCGGGCTTCTTTCGACGGTAAGTGAAGAGGGCCGTTAACCGAAACGTCGGAATGTAAAGATATTTTGGAATATAAAGATATTTTAAATAGTTTGATATGCTGAAATGTATGGTTTTATTACTATTTTTATAATTTAATTGACAGCATATAAAGTGGAATATATTTCTTTATTGAATTACATGTAATTAATTGCATTGTTTTTATTTGTGTAGACAATAATTGTGGTTCGTATATAGAAACGTACAAAAGAATTTTTTTCCATTACGGTGTACAGATTGAATTTCTTTTAAGTGCATTTCAACATGGTTGCACTCCATTCAGCATAATGAAATTGAAATCTATTAATAGAATATTTAAAAGAATGCTTTCTATTGAAAAGGGTATAGACACATCATTAGCAATCAGTTACAGTGGGCACAAAAATATCCCGATCCGAATCATTGGGAACCAAATTTAGTGCAAATATTTAAGATTTACAAAAAGTTAACACATGGTTATCAGTTACAGAGAAATATATATACTTATATTTACAGATGCAACAAAGGGTTAAGGACCAAAACTAAATGCAAAACTGGTGTACAAACGATAAATAGACAATAAGACTTCTTCACACACCATAAATTTTAAGCCAGCAGAACCGGTTTCGAAAGGACGTAGCTTTCCTTCATCAGGTGCAAAAAAAAACACGTGCTACTGCTTTGGAGGCAAAAGCAAGACTGAAAGCAGGGCAAAATCCAGAGGGGGAAGAGCAACACAAACAACCAATAGGAAGCATCATGCAGTACCAATCAGAGAGGAACACACATGCACACACAAAAACAAAAGGAGGGAGGGAAGGAATAAAGAATTAATTTTTTTTTTTATGATTTATTTATTTATTTATTTATTAAATTAATATTATACTAATAAGTAAATTTAATAAAATAAATTTATTATTATTATTATTATTATTTTATTTATTTATTTAGAATTATTTAATTATAACTATTATTATGTTATAAACATAATGAAGGAAATTATTTAATTGAATAAAACAAATTTTTACAGGCTGTAGACAGCAAAGTGGAATCAGATTTTTCATTGACAATTTTATCACGATTAAGGTAAATAGCTAAATTTTCCAAAAAATCCAGTTCGGAAATGCGTTGGGCATGGAAGATAATTTTGGCACTCAAAAGAGTGCCAAAATAATAATAATAATAATAATAATAATAAATTAATTTTATTAAATTTACTTATTAGTATAATATTAATTTAATAAATAAATAAATAAATAAATCATAAAAAAAAATAATAATTGTTTATTCCTTTCCTCCCTCCTTTTGTTTTTGTGTGTGCATGTGTGTTCCTCTCTGATTGGTACTGCATGATGGCTATTGGTTGTTTGTGTTGCTCCTCCCCCTCTGGATTTTGCCCTGCTTTCAGTCTTGCTTTTGCCTCCAAGGCAGTAGCACGTGTTTTTTTTGCACCTGATAAAGGAAGGCTACGTCCTTTCGAAACCGGTTGTGCTGGCTTTAAATTTATGGTGTGTGAAGAAGTCTTATTGTCTATTTAAAGGGTTAAGGAGTCTGCCGCACCCCTTAGAAACGCGTAGTGTTATGTACCGAGTAAATCATACACATATATGTTTTAATAATTATTTTGAATAATATGGACTAAATAAAAATGATCTGTTCAGTAATGAGAAATGAGTAATCTGCAGATCCATTAGTGTCTTCTGTCATTCCAATTTCTCATCTCACTTAAATTTCTCTAAACATTTTTAATTTTTCCCCTGAGCCCGAAAATTGTGTACTCAGTCTTTATCTGAATTTCTTTATTATTTATTTAATTTAATATCTTTTTCCGCCTTCCTACTTCGAATTTTCAGTTTTATATAACTCAGAGTTTCACAACAGATTTTAAAGTTTTTTTTTTTTTTTTTTTTTCCTTTTAATGTATTCTTATCTTCCTACTTGATCTGCTTTGTGTAGTTCCACTCGTGCTATTTTCCCCCTATTCAAGGATCGTGTTTTTGGAAGTATAGGGTAATTATTTCGAGCCAAAGCTATTGTTTCGTGTTTATACACTTTATGGTATTTGCTACAAAGTATGTTTATCTTGATAATTTAATTAACCCTTTATCTGCCGCGTTATGAAACAGGTAAAAAACATATTTAAAATATATATATTTTTCAGTTAAGAGTACAGTAACCGTCTCTTAATAAATTCACTGGTTAATAAAAGCAGCCGCTTAATCTGATCAAATTGCCAGGACCAGAATCAAATCGATACAAACTACTTTTAAAACCGCCGCTTAATAAAATCAGTATCGTCGATTAATAAACTCGAAAAAAATCTCATCAGCAGTAAAAATATCATTTATGTAAGCTTTTTTTTTTTTTTTTTTTTAACATTGCGATTGTTTTTATTTTTCCAATTAAAAAAAATATGGAGTGATTCCACTCGACTTTCCGAACATTGAGTAATTAACAGTTTTGTAGATAAAGTAAAGAAAGAGGAGTTGTTAAACAAACAAAGAGAGAAAACCATAATACAGTGTTTGAGTATTTTTCTCCATATATTACAGTATGTTTTATTTAACGCTACTGAACTTTGAGCCCATAGATCATAATGATAAAGAATTTTTCGTTGTGTCCCTGTAAAAACCTATGAATGCTAGATTGACCAAAATGCTAATAGTTAGTGCAACAGTGATTTATAATATTCATATAAATTTTCAGCTCAATTGAATAAGGCGTTTAGATACTATCGCACTTTTAAAAATTTGGTCCCATAGGCCATAATGATAAAGAATTTTTCTTTGTGTCCCTGTAAAAAAACTGTAAGTTCTAAATTTACCAAAATCTATACAGTTGGTGCAACTGGGACCTATAACATGTGTACAAATTTTTTGCTCAGATTAATAAGGCGTTTAGACGCTATCACACTTTTAAAAATTTGGCCCCATAGGCCAGAATGATAAAGAATATTTCTTTGTGTCCCTGTAAAAAAACTATAAGTGCTAGATTCTCCAAAATCTATAGGGTTTGTGTTACGGTGACTTGCAACATGCGTACCAACTTACAGCTCATTCGAGCAAAGTGTTTAGAAGCTAGCGTGTTCACTCACACACATACACACACACATACATACATACACACACACATACACACAGCATCGTAAAAATAGTGAAAACGGACTCAGGGGACCTCGAAACGTATAGAAACTTCAAAATCTCAAATTCGGAATTTTGACATGATTACAATACTTTCCGCACTATAGTGTTCGGAAAGTAAAAAGAAATTAAAGCATAGCAATCCCTCAATTCTCCTTTGTTGAAAATTTTTCACTTGCAGTATAGTTACAAATTAAACAAGCCCCATCAATCACTTATCTCAATAAATATTTCAAGGAACGTATTCTTCAAAGCGCGGTAATAAGTTACAAATTTGATTTGATTTGCAAGTGATATATATATATATAATATATTTAATTTTTAATTATTAAAAGACAATTTCTAGTTGTTATTCTGAAATGACTATGAAGCAAGAGGTTTCAACGGAAAGATTTTAAATTTAAAAGAAAAGCGTGAGCTTTTGGCAACGCAATGGTGATTCTCCACAAAGGAAAGCACATAGAAACTTGGAATGCGTTTAATTTACTTGTATTGAAGAAAAGATTAATTAATAATCCGCCAAAAATTAATTAATATTGTTTATTAATTCCATTACTCGTTATCTTTTGAAATTTCTTTCCAAATTCAGAGAAATATAATACCTTTTTCTTGAGTGAAAGAACAATCGCCGGATATAAAAATCAGCCGTTTAATAAAATGATTTTGGCTCAGAACGAATGTGATTTTAATAAGCGGCGGGTACTATATTTTGTAAAGATATATGGAATAAAAATTATTCGTATCACTTCACCACAGTAATTAATGTTGATTTTGTGAGGTGATTTTTTAGTGTACCATTGATACATATAAAGAAAAAGATATTTGGACCTTTAAAAAAATGTAAAAAAATATTCACTTTTATGTTCCTTAAATTTTTACTAAGATTAATGGGAGATTCTTGAAGTAATACGAATTAATTATAATAAATACAAGTGAAGAGCGTGTCAAATGCCAAGCAAAAACAGCGAGAGCATTCTATAAAATACATTCTGGAACAAAAATGGCTACAACAGGTAGCGTCTAATGCCTTGTAGAGAGATTGAAGTGAGGTATATATGTTCTTCAGGAGCTATTTTATCGGGGCCGTTTTGTCGGAACTATTTTGTTGGGGACGTTTTGTCGCGACCGTTTTGACGGGGCTGTTTCGTCAGGGCTATTTTGTTTTGGACTATTTTGTCGGGGCTGTTTTGCCTTGGGCTATTTTGTCTTGGGCTGTTTTGTCGGGGCTGTTTTATCGGGGCTATATTATCGGGGCTATTTTGTCCGGGCTATTTTGTCGGGGCTGTTTTATCTGGACTATTTTGTTCTGAACGTTTTGTCGCGGCCGATTTGATGGGGCTGTTTAATCGGGGCTATTTTGTCGAGGCTATTTTTTTCGGGCTGTTTTGTCAGGGCTATTTTGTCTTGGGCTATTTTGTCGGGGCTGTTTTGTCGGGGCTATTTTTTCTTGGGCTATTTTGTCGGGACTGTTATCTTTTACATATCTTCCATAAATTTATTTT
Organism: Salticus scenicus; assembly: GCA_963930645.1. Taxonomy (NCBI): domain Eukaryota; kingdom Metazoa; phylum Arthropoda; class Arachnida; order Araneae; family Salticidae; genus Salticus; species Salticus scenicus. Next base: position 33,077,574 of record OZ005659.1, on the reverse strand, counting down.
TATACGTTATTTTTATACGTTAAACAAATGGTACATTAAAGTACCGTTGGTGGATAAAGGATTAATTCATAATACACTGCTCAAAACAATTAAAGGATATTGTAAGTCTTATATATAATAACGGCATAAACAAAATTTTCTTTTGCTGAAAATGCAAGAAGAGGGTCACAAATACAAATTTTTCTCGTTTTCAAGCTTCGGAGTATGCAAATGTTGAGTTTGACCTCAAAAATGACGTTTTAACGGCAGCGAATGAAATTTGGCTTTACACTAAATTAAAGACAAAGCGGAAAAGAATGGTCAATATTCAGTAAGTGCGTTGTTTCGATAATTGCGATGTCTTAACGAATTTATTTAACCGATTCAAAAGCTTGGGGAGTTGTTGGTCGGTTATAGGGGGTCCAAAGACAAACCGAACTAGCCGAAGTCACTGGAGTTCCGTAAAAGTGAGATTTCCAGGATCTGAAACCCGTTTTTGGAGATTGAAAATGTAAGCTGAAGGCCAAGGTAAGATCGTAGACGTGCAACAACACTCAATGGAAATCGATATGTAACGCTAACGGCTCGGAGACTTCGAAATATGAATGCCACTCTTCTACAAAAACAACTTCGCTCAGCTACTGGCACAACAGTTTCGACTCAAACTGTCCGAAATCGGCTCCATGCTGTAGGTCTGTATGCTCACAGACCAATAATGTGTGTTACGTTAACAGTAAGAAATTGTCGTACTCGTAGGGAGTGGGCAACAGAGCATGCAAAGTGGGGAGAAATGAATGGCGCAATATTTTTTTCTCTGGCAAGTCCCGTTTTTCTGCTCATCATGATAATAGGCATATTTTTATTTGTGGGGAAAGTCTTACTAGAAACAATCCTGCGTTCGTGCACAGAAGTATCAGATTTGGCAGTTGGAGGGGGGGGGGGGAATCCATTGATAGGTGCACTAATCCCCACATCATTAGAAATGGAGTTTTGACTTGTCGTCGATATAGGGATGAGATCATTACACCTATTGCTATAGCGTGGAGCCAGTTTTGGACAGTTTGGGTCAAAAATGTGGCGCCAGTAACCGAGAGAAGACAACTGTTGAAGAAGAGAGACATTCATATTTCGATATCTTCGAGCCGTTAACGTTAAATATCGATGATCATTGGTGGTTGTTGCGTTCTATGACCTTGCCCTGATCTTCAGCTTGCATTTCCAGTCTCCAAAAGTCGATTTCAAATCTTGGAAATCACACTTTGCGAAACTCCAGTGGTTTCGGCTACTTCGGTTTGTGTTTGGACTCCCCCCCCCCCTAACCGATCAACAACTCCCCCAAGCTTTTGAATCGATTAAATAACTTCGTTAAGACATCGCAATCATTGAAACAACGCACTTACTGAATACTGACCATTTTTTTTCGCTTTATCTTTCATTTAGTGTAAAGCCAAATTTCATTCGCTGCCGCTAAAACGTCATTTTTTGAGGTCAAACTCAAAATTTGCGTACTCCGAAGTTTGAAAACGAGAAAAATTTGTATTTGTGTCCTTCTTCTTCCGTTTATTGCAAAAAAAATTTCGCTTATACCGTTATTTTACATAAGACTTACAATATCCTTTAATTGTTTTGAGCAGTGTATTTTCGCATCATCTCTGAAATCCTTTCTCAGAGCACACCCGTATGTTGCCGAACATGTACGTTTCTGTAAGCAAAACGTAATGTGCTTAGACGAATTGGAAATTGATCACCATAAAATTCACGTACGTGACATGAATATAAAACAGTAACTGATTTCATTTATTTTTATTTAATCCAAATTTACCTGCATTCTTAAAGTGTCAAATCTTTCTTACTTAAATTTGATGTATATATCATCTTTTCAATTCTTCTTTTATCTCTTGTAACCATGATTATCCGCGAAAAAAATATCTATAAAATACATTTATTTACATACGATATTTCAAGTTGATGTTCTTTTTTTTTTTTTCCAAACATGCATTATATAAGGGAAGTATTCTAATCATGAAAATATTCGACTAGGAGATTTTGATGTATATATGTGTTTTGAGGCCTCCTGGGTTCATTTTTCTTATTTTTAAGGTGATGTGTGTGTGTACTAAAGTGAGTGAACACGATAACTTCTAAACGATTGAACTAAAAATTGGTATTCGTCACCGAAGCCCGAACTGGTGTAGATTGAGTCCGAACTGTATAAATTGAGAGCCCAATATCAATCTAGCACTTATAGTTCTTTTCTACAGGGACGCAAAGAAAATTCTTTCATCTTTACGGCTATGCACCCAAATTATTTAAAGTGCGATAGCGTCTAAACTCTAGATTTGATATAAATTGGTAGATAAGTAAGCTATAAATTGGTAGCCAGCCATGTTGTAGGTTATTATCGCCAGAAATGTACAGATTTACATGAGTGTGAGACTTTTTTTTTTTTTTTTTTTTTTTTTCAAGTATATAAAATAGAATTTTATACATTACGATCTACATCATTTAAAATTCGTTTTAGTGAGTTTAAATTGTTTAAAACATTAAAAGAGAGAGAGAGAGATTGTGAGAATTACATACAATTTGGAGAAAAACACTGAAACACCCTATTATGATTTTTCCTTTGTCTTTTTAACAACGACTTCTCTCTTTCAAAAAATAGTGGGCGAGTTTAAAAGGCGAGTGGAGTCACTACAGATTCTTTGTTTTTACACAGTAAAATATATATATTGTAATCGAGGGACAAAAAATAGATTTTAACGGTGAGACCATCTCTAAAACCATTTTTACTATTTCATCGTAACGTCTGAATATACATAAATATGATACCTCGCATATAACTCAAAAATGGATTGACGTATAGAATACTGAAAATTCGTATTTAGCACTTCCATAACATATACTTGTACACCTTCTTTTTTGTTCAATGTATGACCTCCCATTTAAAGTTAGAAATTATTATTTTATATTTCTGTTATTAAAATCACGGCCCTACTAGATCACTCTGCGCCAACGAGCCAAAGTGACGTTGGCGTGTTGGCGCCGAGGATTGATCTAGTAGGGCCGTGTTAAAATACATTATTTTTTTAATCGTACACTGAAGTCACGTGGAAGTCGCATTAGATTTCATTTAATTTAATTTATTTTATTTTTATTTATTTATTTATGCTATTTTTGCTATATTATTTTAAATGCTTAAAACTTTGATAAAAGTGTTATTCTTAACTGTTCAAGAAATCATGCTTTCCTATATACTATGCAACTTGTCTAGGCACCGTTAATCTCACATTTTCATTAACAGAAACGCAAGTTCATATAAGTAAAACCTTCATAATTCATATACAAGAAATTTGTGCAACCAATCACCTACGAGTTGTACAAATCAATCATGCTTACTCCCACAAATTTAGTTCGGCGAAAAGTAGGCGAAAAGTAGACCAAAGATAGGAAAATTGGAAAGGGGAATGCTGAGCTATAAGTTTTAACTTCAGCAACTTTAAACTAACTTAGTTCTTATATCAATGCATTGCAAAATATTCTCAAATACATGGTAAAGTATTATTTCTGATGATTACATGCTAAACGACGTAGAAATATTTTCTGATCTATTTTTATGCAATCTGAATAAAATGATGCTCTACTGGTTCTTGTCGATCGTAAAACCTCATGTCAATCTTTGGGAGATTAAAAAATGGAATTATATATCCCTTAAGGGCCCTCTTCACTCACCGCCGCCGGAAGCCGAAGCTAATGTTGTTCTATGGGAAATTTTTCTTTACAAATAACTTATTAACTAATACATATTTTTAAATTCTGTTTTCACATTCTGAAAATTCCCAGCTGTTAAATTGGCGGACCATTTTTAAAAAATTATTTTTTTTAATTTTTTATATTTTATTTTGAAGCTGCAAAATACGAATTTTCAATATGTGAAATTTTTTCATTTTGCAAATTAATAAAATATTAAAAATTAGAAAAATACATTTTTAAAAAAGGTCCATCAATTTAACAGCTGGGAATGTGAAAACAGAATTTAAAAATATGTATTAGTTAATAAGTTATTTGCAAAGAAAATTTCCCCATAGAATAACATTGGCTCGGGCTTCCGGCGACGGTAAGTGAAGAGGGCCGTTAAGTAATTTTTTAATGCTATGTTTCCAATACTGGAAAGTTATTATGTTTTAAAAAATTCGTTTTAAAAATCTGAGCATATAAAGAAACAATTTTAAAACATACATTTAAAAAAAGAGATTTTTAATGAAAATTTAAAAAAATTTGCTAGATTTTTATTTTACAATTAAAAAAAAAAAAAAAAAGAAATAAATAAAAGGAAAAGGAAAAGAAAATTCAGTTTATTTGTATCAGATATTCTAACGATAAAAATCGAATTTTTACAGTTTATAAATGCTTATAAATGAATTTATATTTATTTATTTATTTCCTAGAGGAAATAGGTATGTACGATTAAAAAAAAAAAAAAAAAAAAAAAAAAAAGGTCTTGTTAAGAAGCTTACCTAGTAAAATTCAATTTAAATGACATCCTGATTTTTAAAATGCTTTTTTATTCACCAGGGTTGTCTGTCATTCTGTCTGTCATTGAGCCATTTTTCTGCTATATTTTGACTCAAGGATCATCCCTATAAATATGAGAGGCCATGTGTGGGCATGAGTGACTCGTCAGCGGCCAGTGAGTGACCTGTGAGTAACCACTAACCAGTGAGTAACCAGTGAGTGACCCCTAGGTTATAGAGGTGAGTTCGGGCTCTATTTTGGCAATCCGAGCCCGCCCGGGCCCGAAACATTTTTGAACTGAGCCCGCCCGAGCCCGAAAAATTTTGTGTGATCAGAGCCCGAGCCCGATATTGAAAGTGGTACGCTATGCAACGCATACACAATAGTAAAATTAAATACCGTTTTCATTTTCAGATTAATTTTCTTATTATCAATCCTCAATTTAAATAACTATAAATGTTATTGTAACAATTTATAATGTCTGTGTCTCTGTATACATGTATATATTTATATAATAGATATTTATAGTGCAGCCCATTGTTTATAACGCGCCTATCGGGGAAAAAAAATTATCCGAATGAGTGATATAATGAGGCCCGATATAACGAAGGAGGAAAGATTACTGTGTAACACTATGACACAATATGCATCCCGTTGAAAAAAGAGTTCTATTTAGAAAAAGGAAAGTCAAAGCTACTAAGGTTTGCAAGATTATTTTGTGATTTATAACCTATCATGACATTACTAAACGTGCTCTCAAAATGAATAAAATTTCTTTCTTTCTTTCTTTTTTTTTTTTTTTTTACATTTTCCAGTTAGTGAAGAATAAAATAAACGGAACTTTTAGCTTGAATCCGAGCCCGCCCGGAGCCCGAAGACTTGCGTAAGATTTGAGCCCGATCGGGCTCGGGCTCGGGCTCGGGCTTACGAGCTCGGGCTGAGCCCGTCTCAGGTGATCAGTGAGTGACCCATAAGTAACTCAGAACACCAGAAAATTTTACAGTATTTGAAGGATTTCAAAACTTTCACGCCCTGCTTCATTTCGGTTTTTTAGTTTTAATTGAAAGTAGTATGTTGTGGCCACCACATGACTTTCTTCTATATTTTCCTGTACAAATTCACTCAGTAAAAATAATTTATTAAAATTATTATTTAAAAAAAATTAACTTACATGATAATGCTGACGATTTCCATATTAGAGAAGTAGTACACTAAATATCCAAAAAAAAGTCCATTTTATTCTCAATATTAAAAAAATAATAATTATTATTACGATTTTTTTTCTTTTTTTTTTTTTTTTTTTTTCCCGTTAAAAGTAAAAAAAAAATCTATAATATTGTTTTAAATTATCACAGATCTATAGTTCAGCCATTCGTTTTAAAGGTATTGACGAGACCTTTCGAAAAATATCCATCTTGAAAATTTACCCCCCCCCGCCCCCGCTGGGGAGTACTTCCCTCCAGGGGGGGGGGGGGAACCATGCACCCATATGCACAATTTTTTTTTCCTTGTTAACTACTACCATTATCAATAATTCATATTAATTTTACAATCACAAGTTTAAAATAACTTCCATTCTGTACATTTATATGAAATTTTGTCCTATACTGCCATGTTAAAAGTTTAGAATAAATGCGATCACAGCGCCACCTGTTCAGTGATTGATCCCCAAATCTAATCAGCACCAGTTTATGTGAGGGTCCAACTACATACCAAGTTTGGTTAAATTTTGATCATTGGTTCGTGAGATACAGTGTCCACAAAAATCGTGATACACACAGACAGACATTTTCTAAAAACTATCAAATCGTGTTCAGGACATCCCAAAACGTGTAAATCCATCGAAAAACGGAGTTCGTAAATTTTCACGAATCCAATACTTTCTCTATATTACATATAGAGGAAAGTAAAAATAATATATAAAAGAAAAATTTTTTTAAAAGAATGCTTTCTTATCGGCGTCCTAAAAAGTAGTAAATAAGTCAAAATTATCTGTACTCAAACCAATTAAAAGATCAAAAGCATTTATTGATGACTAAGTATGTTATTATACAGTAGGATGTAGTCATCAATGAATGCTTTTGATCTTTTAATTGGTTTGAGTACAGAAAATTTTGACTTATTTACTACTTTTTAGGACGCCGATAAAAAAGTGTTCTTTTTAAAAATCTTTTTTTTTACATTGTTTTTCCTGTTTAATATACACTGCGAGATGAAATATATGGAAGAAGGTAAAATAGTAGAATTCGGCCTTCATTAGTTCAGGGACCCCAATAATGATTTAATGGTACGTAAGTTTATTTCAAATAAATCTTTATGAAAAAAGAAATAAATAAAGAGTAAAGTAAGAGAATAAAAGCATTAAGAGTTGCAGAAAAGTTGCATATATATGTATATATAAACTTTCACTATAAAGGAATTTACTAGTGTAATCTGATAACTGAGATGCAGTTTGTAGAAGTATAATGTTACAATCAAATGTATACTTATAATAATTATGAAATAAAAAGAAGATATTTAGTTTAGATAAAAAATATATTTAGAAATGAAAAAACTTTTCCTTCTCAGTCAAGAGAGTAGATTGATTTCATTTTTCTTTTTAAGTGTTCACCATTTAGGAACAAGATGACGGTCCAAACTGCCCAACGAACTTTAAAATATTTCTAAGATAAGTCCATTGTCCAACATTGTTTCAGGTTGATACAGTACTTCGGTAATTATCGTGATTACAAATTTTCAAGTGGCCGCCATATGGAAACAATATGACGGTCCAAATTGCCTAACAAAGTTATCTAAAATATTTCTAAGATAAGTCCATTGTCTAATATTGGTTCAGATTGATACATTATTTAGGAAGTTACCGAGATTACAAATTTTCAAGTGGCTGCCATTTGGAAAAAACATGACGGTCCAAATTGCCCAACGAACTTATCTAAAATACAGTTAGAACCTTGTTAACGTGAACACTGTTAACGTGAACTACTTTTAACATGAACTGCTTCTACAATCCCCGTCAAAATGAAGATTAGTTTTGTTATATGAAGATTAGTTACTTATAGCATGAACTACTGATAACATGAACAAATTTTTTATCCCCGTTGAGATTTACGTTAACCATGTTCGACTGTATTTCAAAGATAAGCCCATTGTCTAATACTGGTTCAGACTGATGCACTATTTCGGAAGTTATTATGATTAAAAATTTTTATGTGGCCGCTATTTGGAAACAAGATAACGCCCCAAATTGCCTAATGAATTTATCTAAAATATTTCTAATATAAATCCATTGTCCAATATTGGCTCAGATTGATACATTATTTCGGAAGTTATCCTGATTAGTAATTTTCAAGTGGCCTTTTGGCAGATCTAGGTAATCAACGAACTCCTCAAATATATTTATAAGATAATTCCACTGTCCAACTTTGGTTCTAATTAAATCAGTATTTCAGAAGTTATGTTGATGACAAATTTCCAAATGGCTGCCATTTTGAAATGGCGGATGAAATTGATTATTTAGTTGAGATTTTGGTATGGACTGTATATACATCGAGTTTTAAGTTTCTTCTAAATGTTTTTTTTTTTCTTATTAAGTGGCCGCCATTTGGAAACAAAATAGCAGATAAGTTTGAAAATGAACTTATAATAAGATATATCTAAGCTAAGTCCACTGTCCAACTGTTATTCGAATTTCGAAAGTTAAAGCTGTGACAAAGTTTCCATATATAGAGATAAACTAAGTAACAGCAATAGGTCGATTTCTAAAGAAAACAACCTGAAAAATATATTTAGAAAGTGCTTTATTACACACTGTGCGAATCGGGTGCTTTTCCTTGCTTGTTTATTCTATCAATCCTAAGCGTTAAATTAAATATATTTGCACGTATGATTATTTACAAATTATAAAATATAGAATGAATTATACAGATAATTTTAAATAATTTAAAAGTCGCTAATGAACAATTCTTTCTAGTCGATATTTTAATTTTCCAAATTAAATATTTTACTGATGAAATTCTTAAGTTTATTTAAGAGTCACTTAATTGATGAATTGACTCAAAATATACATTTATATATACGAACTAGAGAATGCCGAGTAAATAATTATTTTCTCGTGCTAGATATTATTGGAAAAATAATGTTATTCCATGTTGCGTATTACGCTTTAGCTCAAAAGTTTTCTGATACTAGCTATCAACTTCAAAGAAAATTGATTATGTGTTTGAAAACTAATATCGTTTCCACAAAGCTACTACATCAAATAAAATGGCGTTTACATATTTCTCTAATGCTTAGAAATGAAGTAAATATACACGGCAAACGAGAACCAACTAAACAAAAGAATATACATAATGATTTTTCAGTGACAGTCACAGTTATTATTAAACAACGATATTCGATGGCATTTCAAGGTCTAGTATTCCTTTTAAAGCAAACCGATACAAATGATTCTCCAGAATAAAAATTGATATCTTAGATTGTTTTTATACAAATTGAGTATATTTGAGCATATTTTGAGTATATTGAGTATATTTAAAAGTACATATTTAAATTAAAACGAAAGTAATATTTCTCAAATTATATAATCAAATCAAGTAAATACTAAATATTTAGTAAATGTAAATTATTTATCTATATTTCCAAGAGAGAATATATGTAAATATGTATACATACGTGTGCACACACACACACATTTGTTTATATACATATATATATCTGTACTGATAAGTATAAAGGATTTAAGTCCAAAAATGTCGATTTTGAGTTAAGTACATGGTCAGACTCAGAAAAAATTCTCTATCGATTGGTATAAAGGATTTAAATCCATGTCATTTAGTCTTTGAGAAAATCCATTGGTAAAAAAAAGATTCAAGTCAGAAATTTAGCATTCATCTTTTGTATAAATTTTTGATTCATATTTTTCCCTTTATTAAATGAAGGTGGACAATCACTGAATGGTATAAAGCATATAAATCAACATAATCCCTTTCTCCTAATCGATTCCTCTCATTAGTTTTTAGTTAGTTTAACTTTATTTTTCGTCTCCTGAAAAATCAAGAATATGGACTAAAATCCTTTATACTTATCAATACAGATATGTGTGTGTGTGCATGTGTTCACATTAAACAATTCAAGAAATTTATAAAAATTGCACAAAACAAAAAAATACAAACATTTTGCAAAGAAAAACATAAATACTTTTAGCTCCCTTATTATAAATGAAATATTATCTCAAAATGTACTTGTCAAATCATCTTAAAACTTCAGGAAAGTGAATAACATCTTACACGTCATATATTTCAGCGAAAGTTTTGCCCCTGAAATGAAAAGGAAACCACAAAAAAATAAATGAAAATGAAGATGTTTGGGATCACCCTGTAAAAAGTAATGCTTGAAATACAATCTGGTTGTAGTATATGACTATGAGGCTCCTTCTTATTCTCTGTAAAGTTTTATGAGGCTACCTCATATATTCATGGAAATATAATGATTTCTGTGAAAAACTGTAAAAAATGTGTCGCTTTTTTAACTATAACACGCAAGGTATTAAATCCAGTGCAAAGCCATTTCCAAGAAACTTGGCACGCAACATTAGACATAGCTCACTGCAATCAGAGTACAAAAATGTTAACTATCTAATAAAATACGAGCATTTTTTACTAAATAGTTTTTAACTGCGCATGCGCGTGCTTTAGCGAAATTTCATTTGCATAATTTAATAGCCAAATGTATTGATCTCCCTAAATAAAAATAAATAAATAAATAAGTATCGTATAAATTTAGAAGGTTGTACGCGATAGAATGAACTGTTCTTCAGTTCTTCTCAAAAAAAAAACAGCTAAACTATAAGGGGTTTTACTCACATTTTTATTTTGACTCAATAAATGATAATACACTGTTCGTTGATTATAAATAAATATTGAGAAAACCCCTTATCATTTTCCTTGTTTTTGAGAAAGACTGAAATTCAGTTCATTGTATCACGTACAATTTTTTGAATTTAAATGATACTTGTTTGGGGTGTTCACATAAGAAGAACACCCTCAATACTATTGGCTATTATATTATGCAAATGAAATTTCAGTAAAGCTTGCGCATGCGCAGTTAAATGTTATTTAGTAAAAATGCTTATATTTCATTAGATATTTAATAGTTTAATAAATAGATAAATAAGTATCGTGTAAATTTAAAAAGTTGTACGCGATAGAATGAACTGCTCTTCAGTTCTTCTCAAAAAACCAGCTAAACTATAAGGGGTTTTACTCACATTTTTATTTTGACTCAATTAATGATAATACAATGTTCGTTGATTATAAATAAATATTGAGAAAACCCCGTATCATTTTCCTTGTTTTTGAGAAGAACTGAAATTCAGTTCATTGTATAACGTACAATTTTTTTAATTTAAATGATACTTCTTTGGGGTGTTCACATAAGAAGCTCAATACTATTGGCTATTATATTATGCAAATGAAATTTCAGCAAAGCTTGCGCATGCGCAGTTAAATAGTTTTTAGTAAAAATGCTTATATTTCATTAGATATTTAATAGTTTAATAAATAAATAAATAAATAAATAAGTATCGTAAAAATTTAGAAGGTTGTACGCGATAGAATGAACTGTTCTTCAGTTCTTCTCAAAAAACCAGCTAAACTATAAGGGGTTTTACTCACATTTTTATTTTGACTCAATTAATGATAATACAATGTTCGTTGATTATAAATAAATATTGAGAAAACCCCTTATCATTTTCCTTGTTTTTGAGAAGAACTGAAATTCAGTTCATTGTATAACGTACAATTTTTTTAATTTAAATGATACTTCTTTGGGGTGTTCACATAAGAAGCTCAATACTATTGGCTATTATATTATGCAAATGAAATTTCAGCAAAGCTTGCGCATGCGCAGTTAAATATTTTTTAGTAAAAATGCTTATATTTCATTAGATATTTAATAGTTTAATAAATAAATAAATAGATAAATAAGTATCGTAAAAATTTAGAAGGTTGTACGCGATAGAATGAACTGTTCTTCAGTTCTTCTCAAAAAACCAGCTAAACTATAAGGGGTTTTACTCACATTTTTATTTTGACTCAATTAATGATAATACAATGTTCGTTGATTATAAATAAATATTGAGAAAACCCCTTATCATTTTCCTTGTTTTTGAGAAGAACTGAAATTCAGTTCATTGTATAACGTACAATTTTTTTAATTTAAATGATACTTCTTTGGGGTGTTCACATAAGAAGCTCAATACTATTGGCTATTATATTATGCAAATGAAATTTCAGCAAAGCTTGCGCATGCGCAGTTAAATATTTTTTAGTAAAAATGCTTATATTTCATTAGATATTTAATAGTTTAATAAATAAATAAATAGATAAATAATTATCGTAAAAATTTAGAAGGTTGTACGCGATAGAATGAACTGTTCTTCAGTTCTTCTCAAAAAACCAGCTAAACTATAAGGGGTTTTACTCACATTTTTATTTTGACTCAATTAATGATAATACAATGTTCGTTGATTATAAATAAATATTGAGAAAACCCCGTATCATTTTCCTTGTTTTTGAGAAGAACTGAAATTCAGTTCATTGTATAACGTACAATTTTTTTAATTTAAATGATACTTCTTTGGGGTGTTCACATAAGAAGCTCAATACTATTGGCTATTATATTATGCAAATGAAATTTCAGCAAAGCTTGCGCATGCGCAGTTAAATAGTTTTTAGTAAAAATGCTTATATTTCATTAGATATTTAATAGTTTAATAAATAAATAAATAAATAAATAAGTATCGTAAAAATTTAGAAGGTTGTACGCGATAGAATGAACTGTTCTTCAGTTCTTCTCAAAAAACCAGCTAAACTATAAGGGGTTTTACTCACATTTTTATTTTGACTCAATTAATGATAATACAATGTTCGTTGATTATAAATAAATATTGAGAAAACCCCTTATCATTTTCCTTGTTTTTGAGAAGAACTGAAATTCAGTTCATTGTATAACGTACAATTTTTTTAATTTAAATGATACTTCTTTGGGGTGTTCACATAAGAAGCTCAATACTATTGGCTATTATATTATGCAAATGAAATTTCAGCAAAGCTTGCGCATGCGCAGTTAAATATTTTTTAGTAAAAATGCTTATATTTCATTAGATATTTAATAGTTTAATAAATAAATAAATAGATAAATAAGTATCGTAAAAATTTAGAAGGTTGTACGCGATAGAATGAACTGTTCTTCAGTTCTTCTCAAAAAACCAGCTAAACTATAAGGGGTTTTACTCACATTTTTATTTTGACTCAATTAATGATAATACAATGTTCGTTGATTATAAATAAATATTGAGAAAACCCCGTATCATTTTCCTTGTTTTTGAGAAGAACTGAAATTCAGTTCATTGTATAACGTACAATTTTTTTAATTTAAATGATACTTCTTTGGGGTGTTCACATAAGTAGCTTAATACTATTGGCTATTATATTATGCAAATGAAATTTCAATAAAGCTTGCGCATGCGCAGTTAAATATTTTTTAGTAAAAATGCTTATATTTCATTAGATATACAATATTTTTGCATTTTGATTGCAGTATGCTGTGTCTAATGTTGTGTGTCAAGTATCCTGAAAATGGCTTTGCACTGGATTTATTAAGGTTTTAAACCTTACGTGTTATAGTTAAAAAGTGATAATTGTTTTTGCAATTTTTATTTTCTTCCATATGTAATATAGAGAAAGTATTGGATTCGTGAAAAATTTCGAGCTTCGTTTTTTGATGGATTTACACGTTTTGGGATGTCCTAAACACGAATTGATAGTTTTTAGAAAATGTCTGTCTGTCTGTCTGTGTGTATCACGATTTTTGTGAATTCTGTAGCTCACGAACCAATGAATGAAATTTAACCAAACTTGGTATTTAGTTGCACCCTGACATAAACTGGTGCTGATTAGATTTGGGGATCAATCGCTCATCAGGTGGCGCTGTGATCGCATTTTTTGTAAACTTTTAATATGGCAGTATAGGACAAAATTTCGTATAAATGTGCATAATGAGAGTTATTTTAAACTCGTGATTGTAAAATTAATATGAATTATTGATAATAGTAGTAGTTAACTTGAAAAACAAAATTGTGCATGTGGGGGCATCAGTTCCCCGGGTAAAGTTTCAAGATGGGTATCTTTCGAAAGGTCTCGTCAATACCTTTAAAAGGAATGGTTGAACTATAAATCTGAGATAATTTAAAACAAAGTTTTCGATTTTGTTTACTTTTAACAAAAAAAAAAAAAAAACTCTTTTTTTTTTTTTTTTTTAAATATTGTTACTGAGTGAATTTCTATAGGAAAATATAGAAGAAAGTCTTGTGATGGCCACAACATACGAGTTTTTTAAGAAACCGCTATATTTCCATGCATATATGCAGGGCCCGACTATGCTTTTTGAAGACCCGGGGCACTGATGCTATTTAGAGGCCCCCATACCCTGCTCTGAAGAGCTTGCCAAAAGGACCCATTCTCAAAAACAAAAATAAATAAATAAAAATAGTGCATTTTTTTAAATTTTTCATTCAATTATACCTTCTATTTCCTCATCTTTTTAGCAATGTATAACAAAATCATTAGTTATTTATGTTCAAGACAAATGAAAAACTGAAGCACATTGATCAGCCAATGTTTAGAAAATTAGTCACAAAATTTAATATTGTTTAAGCTCTCTAATAAAATATAGAAAGAAAAATTTAATCAATTTTTGTTTTTAATAGACATATAATAAAAAAATTCGTACTATCACTTTTCAATTTTTGGAAATGAGGCTCCCTAAATTTGAAGGCCCTGGGCCAGTGCCCCATGTGCCCGTGCCATAATCTGGCCCTGCATATATGTGGAAACCTCATACAAATTTATATAAAGAATAAGAAAGAGCGTCATAATCACATACTACAGCCAGATTTCAAACATTACGTTTAACAAAGTGATTCCAAATATTTTCATTTTCATTTAATTTTTTACTGGTCCCCCTTTTAATTCCGGAGCAAAACTTTCACTGAAATATATGAAATGTAGCATATTATTCGCACACCTGAAGTTTTAATATGATTCGTCAAGTACTTCTTCAGATATTTGAAAAAATGTATGAAATCGAAAGTGTCCCGTCATTTAAAAGTAGTGTATTTCATAGATTGTCATACAGATTGGACAGTAAAGCAAAAACGCGAACCGGAGCGATAGTAGCACAACTAGTGTCAATAGAGAGGAACTAACATAAGAACTTCCACATGTATTAGGTCTACAAGAATAGCACCTTTGATCGAAAATTATTTTGCTATTTCGCGAGCAGTTAGTAGCAATGTAGCAGGTTAGCATGTGAAGCTTTCTTTTTCGTCACTTTCTTTTATTTTTTAATTCATAAAATTATACTCAAAACATTCACAGCTATTCTTCTGAGGAATAAAATTAATTTTTGTCATGTTTAAAAATACAGTCGAACATCGTTAACGTGAACACTGTTAACGTGAAATAGTTTTACATTAATTGTTTCCACAATCCCCGTCAAAATGAAGATTAGTTACCGATAGCATGAACTACTGATAACATGAACAAATTTTTTATCCCCCTTGAGATTCACGTTTATGAGGTTCGACTGTATACTTTATCAAACACATTATATTCAAATACAAATTAAAATTACAAACTGTAATTGTAATTCTGAAATAGTAGTATGAAATCGTTAAATATTTGACATTGCTTGGTTTACACTATAAAAAATGCTTTAAAATGTAAAAATATATTTGATTCATGCATATTTTCAGAGTTTATTTGCTTATTCAAAATTTATTTGCTTAATATTATGTATTTGCTTCATAAAATAAATTGTTTTTAACAATCAAGTTTGTAAACAATAACAAACTTGCGAAACGAAAACATAGATACAATAAAAATGAAATAAGCGTTTGCGTCAGCTGGAGAGCTCGAGAAACTTACAGCTGCTGACAACAGGGTCACTGTAATCGAATTTTGGTTACCATTGAGTATACTGGAGTATCCTATCTGTATAATAATCTGTGGAGTATTTCAGGTTCTATTGAATTTATTTGAACCAAACTAGATATACAAGAAAACCATTATAAAGCATTATACTGATTTGATTAGGGTACATTTCGGCTGATAGGTGGCGCTGCTATGCTGCAATATTCCATGTGAACGGGAAAGGTATATCTCAGATTGTATTGCATATAATTGCACAAAACTTGGTATACAAGACGATTATTAGGAAACACTATGCTGGTTAAATGTGGTGCATATTGGCCGGCGCTGCTGTGCTATAATTTACCCCCGTGAATAGGAAGGCTAAATCTCAACTTCTGTAATGCACCAAATTTGGTATGTGGGATTAGAGGTCTGCACGGACCGAAATTTTAAGGCCCGGGCCCGGCCCGGTATGAAATCGAAAAATTCGGCCCAGCCCGGCCCGATTCAAAAATATGTGAAAAAAAAAACAAAAAAAAAAAAAAAAAAAAACATGCCTTTCTACGAAAAAGATTTTTAGTATGTGTTTTGCAGAGGTTTTATGTAGCTAAGCAATAGAATGTTCTTTAACAAAACTGATGAATGTTTACAATATATTTATATATAAACGGTATTTCATTATTACAGACGTACAGAAGGCACAAAGACAGACAGAAAGTCAAATCAAAAATATTAGTATTCCTCAAACAATATAGGAAGATATTTAAAATGGTTAATAGTATTAAAAATACACTTTCAACCACTTCCTGTTATATACCGTAATGCATCCAAATCTTTCATGTGATCCGGTAAACAAAACTTTAATGCTAATCCGACCATATTCAATAGAAACGATGCTTTTGCACATGCTAAAATTGATGCTACTTTCATCCAGTGTCCTGGAGAAAAGAAAAGTTACAGAGGAAGGATTTTTATAGCCTTCATACTACCTAAACACTACAGACCATAGAAAACAAAGCCTTATATACAGTAACGTATCTAATTTCTTTTGTTTGTTACATGTACGCAAACTGGTAGTAACATGCATATTATTCTGAATTAGAAACCATCTAATATTACTTTAAATAAAATATATTAATTTCGAGACATGTTTAAAATATTTGCGGAAAATCAGATCGCCAATAGTCAAGCTGATAGACAATTAAATTGTAGTTACAGACACCTTTTAACAAAATAAAATTTTATGTGACATACTAGACTGTAAAGTTATGTAAAATGAATGACAGAAAAAGTATTTTATCATTTTCCTTTTTCATTGATTAACGAGGAATTTAAAAAAAGATTCGGGCCGGGCCGAGCTTGGGCTTAAAATTTCCTCCAGGCCCGGCCCGAGTACACACAAAAAATATTGAGCCCGAGACCAGCCCGGCCCGAGAGCAAATTGAAAAATTCGGGCCGAAAACCCGGCCCGTGCAGACCTCTATGTGGGATAACCATTATAAAAGAGAATGCTGGTTTAATTTAGGTGTATATCGGCCGAAAGTTGACACTTCTTTTTCCCACCTTCTGTGATTTTCAACATGGATACATCTTAGCATCTGTTCATTAAAATTGCAGAAAATTTAATAAGTAAAATCTTTATCGTGAGAAGCTATAACTAAATTTTCAAACAACAAGTGGTGATGATAAATAGAATGATATAGACGAAAGTTTTATGATGGCTACAACATATTAGTTTTTTATTAGGTATTTTAACCTCTATTTATTTGTTAGTATTTTTTTTTTTTTTTTTTCATGCGACATTAGAGGTTAAGAATTCACCACTATTTATTTAATCTCGTTACTTGCTATGGTTCAGTTCATATTATACCGGAAATTATTAAAAATTTCTTTTCTATTTATTTAATCTTGTTTTTGTTTCCGTTCATTTCATGTTACACCAACTGTTATTAAGATTTTTTTTTTTTTTTCTTAATCTGGTGTCTTGCTTTGGTTTAAATCACGTCACGCGGAAGAAAATTCTCCGTATTTATTTAAACTTGTCACTGGTTGTTTTTACAGTTTACGGTGTTTTCTTAAAAAATTCACTATTTTTTTTAAATCATTAATCTATACCAAAGAAAGCCAAAAATATTATACAACTTAGAAAATGTATCTTCTTTAAGTCTCTATCTGTATTCCGGAGGTAAAGGACACCAGGTCACAAAAATATAAACTTTTTTAGGAATGGCGTTGTAATGAAATACATTTCTCATGAATAAAGAAAATGGACATGGTTTTGTTTTCCACTGTACTATCTCCTTTATAATAACTGGATATTAAGGTTTAATGCCTCTTATAAAGCCAACTAAACAAGAGTTTTAATATACAGCAGCTGTCAATAAATTACCATTCAACAATCTATTAAAAAATAAATATATGATTAACGTATTTTAAGGAACAGAATGATTTCTACACTATACTTATTCGTTACAATGAGAATTATGACTATACAAGATTAGATTATAACACTTGGATTCATTTTCAGCAAAAACAGATTTTGAGTTGCGATGATTAGATGGAGATAATACACTGCCTTTAAATAAATGATCGGACACCTTCGATTTCAGACGTTTTGTCAAATATTTAAAAAATTACTGGACGAATCATCTTGAAACACCAGGACTAACATATTACGTCTCATAACACTACAGGAAAAGTTTTGCCCCGAATGCAAAACGGGCACTAGTAAAAAACTAGAGAAAATTAAAATGTTTGGGATCCCCCTGTAAAAAGTAGTATTTCAAATATGTTCTGCCTGTAGCATGTGATTATGAGGCTTCTTCTAGTTGAATTTTTTATGAGGATACCTCATATATTCATGAAAATATAACTGTTACTTTAAAAAACTAAAAAAAAAAGGCCACTTTTTTAAATAAAACTCTCAGGGTATTGAACCCAATACAACGCCATTTCTAGGAAACTTATAGGCGTACATGCAAATGAAACACCTCCGGCTGCAAAGCCGTTTGCAAGCGTTCCAAATGTATGACGACAGTCGGCAGCAAAAGTATCCGAGAACTAGCAAATATTCCTATGTAAAAAAGCACACTTAACACTGTTTTGTTAAATAAATCCTTGTCGAACCGTGTTCTTAGACTGACTAAGAACAGGATTCGACAAGGATTTATTTAACAAAACTGCATTAAGTGTATTTTTTTTTACATAGGAATTTTCGCTAGTGCTAGGATGTTTTTGCTGCCGATTGTATTTGCAAAAAACTTGCAAAATTTACGTCATCGAAGTTGCAAGCGTTCCGTTTGTATGTAACCCTTAATGTAGTACATTAGACACAGCACACTGTAATCAGAATGCAAAATCATTAAATATCTCTTGAAATATAAGAATATTTAATAAATAATTTGTAACTATGCATGTGCAAGCTTTAACCCGTTAACACCCAAATTAATTTTGCAAAATATTATTATCTGATTATTTCACTTCTAAATTAATATAGACAACTGACAGTAAAATATAGTAACTTAAACAGTTCCTCTTATAGTTTTAAATTTAAAGCCTATCCTCATTTATTGACGTTTAGTGTTCTAGCGAGGAAACTTCGAAATAGAAAAACTTTGAGATAACAGTTTATTTCCTATTATATGTTGACAAAGATCTCGAAAGTAAAGTATTACAATATGTATTATTATTCAACTTGATTTAAGTTAATATACATGCGCATAAAACAAATATAGGTGCGACGAATGAAAAATCATAGAGTGACTATCCAAATTATGAAATAATAATTAATAGTAGGCACATAAAACTTTCAGGGATCATTTAGAGTGACGCTATAAACTGTCACTAAAAAGCAGAAATCATTCCAAGAAACCACAAAAAATATACGTGCTATTTTATTAGCTGTTCTCAAATGAGGACACTGGGCGCTAACATGTTAAAGAAATTCCATTTGCATAATTTAATTGACGAAATTATTGAGCTATGAAAACCTCAAACAAATATCACGTGTAAATTCAAAAAGCTGTACATGATAGAATGAACTGAATTTCAGTTTCTCTCAAAAATAAGAAAATTTATAAGGGGTGTTTATCAATAATTTATTTACAGTCAATGGACACTATATTACCACTGACTGAATCAAAATTTAAATTGTCATTTTGGATGAGTAATTGTTTTTACACGTGTATAGATTAAGTTGATAAAATATATAAAACACAGTACTTCACACGTTAAAATCTAAGTCAAAAGACTTAGTTTAAAAGTTTACAATATAAAAGATAAACAGAACATCACGACGTTTCGTCCAAGCATTGCCGCCCGTGGGCATCTTCAGGTTTAGTTCTCTTACAGTTAGCGTCTTGATCCTTTAGTATATGTAGAATGGGTTACCATACTTTCGCCAATTCTCTAGAATGTTTATAATTGATGGCGTGTTTATTGTATTTTATTATCTGTATTTTTTCCTGTATTTCAAGTTTAATCAGACTGGAGGGGGTTGAAATTGAGAATAACACCGTCTATTACATATGGAAAACAAAAAGAAGTTTAAAAAAAAAAAAAAAAAAAAAAAAAACACATTTCCGAACGCCAATATTCTTTACGATCCCCGTACGGTAACACAGCCCTTAAAGATTATATATTAGAAAATAAAAATGCTAAACCTTTAAGGAATCAGGCTGAAATAATAGCAACCCCCTCCAGTTTGATTAAACTTGAAATTCAGGAAAAAATACAGATAATACGATAAACACGCCATCAATTATAAACATTGTAGAGAATTGCCGAAAGTATGGCAACCCATTCTACATATATTAAAGGATCAAGACGCTAACTGTAAGAGAACCAAACCTGAAGATGTCCACAAGCAACAATGCTTGGACGAAACGTCGTGATGTTCTTTTTATCTTTTATATTGTAAACTTTTAAACTAAGTCTTTTGACTTAGATTTTAACGTGTGAAGTGCTGTGTTTTATATATTTTATCAATTAAAAAAATTGTCAGTAAAAACCCCTTATAGTTCGGATTTTTTTTTTTTTTTTAAGAGGAACTAAGTAATAGTTTATTATAAAGCGTACAACATTTGAATTTACAATGCTCATATTTTATAAATATTTAATATTTTTTAATTCTGATTGCAGTGTGCTGTGTGTAATGCAGTATATCAAGTTTTCTAAAAATAACTTTGCACTGGGTCTAATACTTTGAATGTTATAATTAAAAAAATGGCAATTTTTGGAAGAAACTTTTGTATCTCCATGAATATATGTGAGAGTCGCATAAAAATTCATACAGATAATGAGAAAAATCCTCATTATCACATAATAAATCTCTATAAAATTCCTTTGAAGCACTGCATTTTACAGGGTGTTCCCAAACATTTCATTTTTCTTTAATTTTTAGCGGTCCCCCTTTTGCTTTCGGGGCAAAAGTTTCATTAAAATATGTGAGGTGTGACATGTTCTTTACACTAGTGTCAAGATGATTCGTCCTCGTCGTTCTTTTTGAAATATTTGATAAATGTCTGAAATTGAAAGCGTCCAGTCATTTATGGAAAAAACAACCATAAAAAAAAAACATGTGTATTTTTTTCATAGTGGTCCACTGTCGACCTCCTGAAATATTTTATTTTCTATAAAATTTTATTTTCCTTTTATTTTTATTTTATTCATAAAGAAAGAGAGTAAAACGGCGATTAGAGTAATTAAATGAAATTTACGTATAAATTACTTCATAAAACATTAAACTAGATTTCAGTTAAAATTAAGTAAAAAAATTTAAATTTATGAGAAATTAATACAACACAATCGAAACATTTGTTGAATTAAATTTTCTATAATTGGTAATTTTAAGATTACAAGTTTATTATTATTATTATTATTATTAATTAATTAACTCTTTTTTAGAGATTATTATTGTTATTATTATTATTATTATTATTGTATGCTTACAGTAAGCATAAAGCAAATACAAAATAAATTCTTAAAGATTGCATTCATAAATACTTGTTTATTAACTGTAGAACTTTAGAAAATCTGCCGATTTGCTATAAAGCAAAAAATCTGGAGTAACCAGGGGTCGATCCAGGTTTTAATTTTTGGGTCCCTTTTTTGTGAAAAACAGAATATTTTTGTGAAATTTTCATTTATTTTTGTGAAATATAAAATATTTTTGTGAAAAAGTAAAATATTGTGTAAAATCTACTGTTTTTATAATCACTTTATGTAATGTTTAATATAGAGTTAAGAGAGTTTCATTGAGCCGAATTAAGACATTAATTAAAAATAATACTGAAAACATGATAACATTTAATAAAAGGATCATTTTTGTAAAACAAAATCTTGTGAAGGGACTCATTTTATAAATTTGAATTTTGTGAAGGGTCCCTTTTTATGGATTTGACTTTTGTGAAGGGTCCCTTTTCATGAATTTGACTTTTGTAAAGGGTCCCTTTTTATGAATTTGAATTTTGTGAAGGGTCCTTTTTTACCATGCAGAATTTTGTGAAGGGGCCGTAAAAGGGACCCAAATTTTGCCTCGATCGACCCCTGGTAACCCTCTCGATATTATGTAATTAATGGTCTTTTAGATAAATTAAAGTAAGAGTGAGAATCCGAATCAATGAGCTCAATCGAATAACGCATTTAAGATTATTATACATCAAACATTTTGAGCCCATATAGTGATAAAGAATTTTTTGTTGTGTCTCTGTAAAAATCTATAGATTCTAGATTCGTTACAGTTCGTGCAACGGTGACTTATAACATGCATGTAAATTTTCAGCTCAATCGGATAAGGAATTTGGACGCTATCACGCTTTAAATAATATCAGTACATAAGCCATAAGGATTAAAAAAAAAAAAAAAAAAAGGTGTGTCCCTTTAAAAAACTAATAATGATGAAGAATTTTTCTTTGTGTCATTTTTTAAAAACTATAAGAACTAGATTCATTAAAATCTAAAAGGTTCGTGCGATGGTGACTGATAAAATATATATAAATTTTCAGTTCATTTAATGACGATATTGCTGTTTAAATAATTTGAGCCCGTAGGTCATAATGATATAGCATATTCTTTGTGTCCTTGTAAAAAAAACTATTGTGCCAGACTCACCAAAATCTATTCAGTTTGTGCAACTGTGACCTATAACACCCGTACCGATTTTTAGCTCATTCGAAGAAAGTGTTTAGACGTTATCGTATCCCCTCACTCACACACACACACACTCATGCATACATCACGAAAAATCGTGTAAAAGGGGAGCCAGGCCCGGATCTAGGGGGGGGGGGGCGGGAGGGGGCACTTGCCCCGGGCGGCAGCCACCAGGTCCAGCTAGTCTCGCTATTTGTACTATGCTGATCTCGATTTCCAGACCACTTTCGTAGTACATTGCATCGTCTGTAACAAGCTCAGAGCAACTTAACGCCCTCCTCTCCTCTCCTCACACGAGACGTATGACCAAAACAGAGTGAAAACCTGAAAACTTAATATTACTTATGAGCGCACGACGCGCGCGAGTGAGTGAGCATTAAAATTTGATCGAGGACGATATGCGTATCTTTGCGGGTGTGGTAGGTGAGAGGTGGCATGGCAGCAGCAGTTGACTTATCCATGTAAAATGAAAAGTATAGGTGGAAAGCGATTCCTCGTATTGTACTGATGTTATTCTATGTTTGGCCACTAATTATTTCTTTCTCCGAGTCTCTACTAAAAATACTAGTTTATTATTAACTTGCCGCCTTCAGCGACAAGCTGGTTCGCTATCCTTGAAAAATCCAACTATGAAACACCCATTAGGGGGGTTTCGTTTCCTGCGCCGCTTTTTCTCCATTTCTGAACCTACAACAGCTTATTGACATATAGTGTAAATAGCTTTATTAAAAATTTTAATTGTAGTAAATTTCCGCTTGGTAGCGCCCCCTTCCCGCTCAGTATCTGAAACAGCCTGTTCGCTTACCACGTGCAAATCTCCATCTTTGAAAATTCTAACTGTAGCAAAGTCCCGCTCGGTGGGGACTGCGGCGCCTTATCCTTGTTTTAGAACTTACAACAGCTTGCTCGCTCATTGTGCAAATATCTTTGAAAACTTTAACTGTAGCAAATTTCTGCTCTGATACGACTAAGGCGCCCCTTTACGTTTCATGATTTGGAAGTCTATTCGCTCACCGTGTAAAGGAACATTGAAAATTCTGATCTGGCAAATCCCCAACCCGGTGGGGCCTACGGTTTCCTAATCTACTCTCAAATAATTTAATCGTAATTGGTGATATTGAATTATTAAAATATCAAAGCGCCATCTCGCGACAGAGATTTGCAACAAGTACTCTTCAATTCCAATTCAAATAACTTTTAAAATGATGTATTACTTATGGAATTCTGTAAATTAGAAGCTGGGATAGAAAAGTAATATAAACATTATTATAAAAAGAATTGTCTGACTTTTCCGTGGTTTTCTCCGAAACTTACGTAATTGAGGGCAAAATAACGTTAAAAATCCTTAATAAGAAATGTGAGTGGAGTATCGGAATTCTAAAGTCTGCAAAATAAAAAAGAATAAATGCGTTCCGGGTTTTCTCTGAAACTCCCGTACTGAATTTAGTAGCTTATATCAATTTAAAAGTTCGCAATAAAATTACTGCAAAATATATTTCGAATGATACATTATTTAGTAATTTAATCATAATTAGAATTGGATATATTGGAATAAAGGTGTTCTATGTTTTCTGGGGTTTGTGCTGAAACTCCCGCACGGAATTTAATGGCTTGTATCAGTTTAAAAATCTCCAGTAAAATATATTTCAAATGATGTATTATAAGTAATTTAATCATAATTAGAATTGGAGATATTGAAACTTTAAAATATTAAAGTGCCATCTGGAAGCAGAGATTTGGGATCTCTACTTTTTAATTCCAGTTCAAATAAGTTTTAAAATTATATATTACTTATGAAATTATGTTAATTAGGAGCTGAGATACAAACATTAATAAATATAAACATTTCTATATAAAAATTTGTGTCTGACTTATCCGTGGTTTTCTCCAAAACTTGCCTTATTCTGGGCTGTATATCGTTAAAATTCCTTAGTAAGAAATGTGAGCGGAAATTGGAATTCGAAATTCTGTAAAATATAAAAGTATAAAAACGTTCTAGGTTTTCTATAGTTTTCTTCGAAAGTTTCGGAGAATGTAAAATTTTCGAGAGATTTATTGATTTCATTGAAGTTCATGATAAAAGTGGTGAACATAGTTTCTAAAAAGTTAAAGGACGATAAGTTATCCAATAGGGACTGTCATGGTCAGTCCTACGATAATTTAAATACGTCAGGAGCGTACAGATGCGTCCAAGCCAGAATAATAATAATAATAAAAATACGCTGCTTTTCACCGTGCATTGCACATTTCCTTAACCTTGTTGGTGTACATGCTTTCTTTCTGCTCCGTGGCTAAACGTTTATGTGGAGTTAGCTGTTCAAAGAATTTACAACTTTTTTTATTTCATCTAGTTTACGTTGTGATATTATGAAACAAGAACGAAAAATCACATGCGGCGGTTCCCATAGATTATCAACTTTCTAACTATACGCACCTCCTGTTGCCTCGTTTAATCGTCAATGCACTTTCGCTACTTGGTCACACAGCCTTCAGACGGAATGGAAGAAAGACTGATTAAACTGATATTCACTAATTGAACTGATATTCACCCTTAAACATTGTTTTAAAGTGTTAAAAACGCTTAATACAAACGAAAAACGAAACACCAGCAGTACCCTGTTCTATAACGTACCTGAATATTTTAGTGTAGCTCTGTAAATCTTATTGTCAAACATTTCATATTGTACCAAAGAAAAAAAAAAAAAAAAAAAAAAAAAAAAAACCTCTTTTAGCATCTTAATAACGAATTTCAATTTAATTATAATTTGCGCAGTAAAAATCCCTATCATAAAACGCAAGGCATTGACATTCTTTTGAGTGTTCCTGTACCCAAACCAGCTGCGCTACTAATAGCATTTTAAATGGTGAACAACCCATAGTGAACTCGAAAAGATTTTTTTAAGAGTGATCATTTTAAAGAAATTCTGAAGATATTTACGAACGTTGGAGGCAGTTAGAGGGACAGACAGATAGACTAATTCAAATCATAATCACTCTTAAGTGTTGATTAAAGTGGAAAACGCTTAAACAATGCGAAACTGCAATTGCAGCAAATTTCAATAATAATCCTTAATTTATTGGAATATTTTTGTATGGTCTTCTTTTCATCTAATGTTAATCATACTATATTTTATAGAAAACATTTTTTGTGTATCTATTTCATTACGATTTGTGCAAAATAAATGTATTGAAATATGGTATATAGAAATACCTCTCATAGAACACAATGCTTTAGAATTCTTTCGTGTGTCACTGCACACAAACCAATGGTGGTATTTATTCCATTTTCAATGGGGAACATTCCATAGTAAACTTGAATAACATATATCAATTTCAGAGAATTCCATGAATATTTACCGGAGATAGAGCGCAGATAGACAAATCTATGCCATAAACCATTTTCAATGTTGTTACAAAGTATTAAAAAAAACACAAAGAATAACGTCAAAGGGTCAGACATGATGGTCTGCAAAAGGAGAAGCTGTTATCGGTTTGAAAATAAGCCTAAATAAGTTTGTGATGCTTCGAGAGAGCTAAAAGATGGGGACAAATCACCAAGGCAAATTCAGAATAAAAACGTGTACGAAATGAGGCCAGTAAATTTGAATTTATTTTATACTTAATCATATAGAATCATGTTTTGAAAGTATTTAACTGTGTCGGTAAAGGAATACAAAAAACTGACAACTGATATTGTTTTAACAAGATCAGTTGCTTTTATGGAAGAGTTGGAAAATACATTAAAAGATTTCGTAATACTGAATTTGATAAATGGTTTAAAAAAGCTACTGCCGTTGCCGAGTTGATGTCATAGATACAGCCATTAACCCTAACAAGGATGTTATTGGCATTATGAAAACGCAAATTTTAATTCTCAATTGCAAAAACTGGCCCCGGATTTTTTTTTTTTAAATAAAATTTTGCTTTTATTTTTATAACTTAGTGGAATAACTTCATTTATTTTCTTTCTTCTAATATTGTTGGTGAATTCTGGTGACATTTCATTTTAAATTGGAAAATTTTCATTCCCTTCAAAGAGTTAAAGAACGTAGAGTACCGAAAGGAAAAGATTCCTGGCGAATTAATCGACGACGAGTTGCAGACACTTGATATAGAAACACTACAACCAACAAATGCTATATTAGATCAAATTTTAATCGAAATTAATCCCAGACTTGACAATGCGAGGAAAATAAATTATTATTTTGTATTTTTGACTGACGAAGCATTGATGAAAATGACTGTAACAGATTTTTAAAAAATATATAGACTCAATTTGGCTCTTAAATATATGCCAATTGCTTGAATTCAGAAAAACGCTTTTCCGAATATGAAGTTTTCAAAGAACAAAGACCACTTTTATCGACAAATATTTATGAATTACAACCTGTTTCTTTATTGGAAGATATATGTAAAAACGATTTGCTGAATGCATTTCCTAACATAAGCATAGTTTTCAGAATTTATGCAACTCTGAGTACAATTTCTGTTTCATGTAAAAGAAGCTTCAGAAAAATGAAACTCACTAAAGATTACGTTCCACAATGTCCCAAGAGCACTAGTCGGAATTGGCAATATTTTCGACTGACAAGGAAACATTCAAAAGGTGTCATCTTCAAAAAGTATTGAAAAAAATATATGTGATTCTACTCTTCATAAAACACCAGAAAATGAAAACATTATCGGCTGGAATGAATTACAGCGACCACAAAAAATTATCAAAATTAAGCATTTTTGGTGATTTAGCGTTGTTAGGTGATAGGTTCGCTAGCACCGAGATTGCTGTGTATGAACAGAACCGTGTTTTGCTTCTCCACCAAGTACTCAAAATCAATCGCCTAACAGTGTGAAATCACCAAATACGCTTAATTTTGGTAATTTTTTGTGGTTGCTGTAATTCATTTCAGCCGATAATTTTTCCACTTTCTGGTGATTTATGAAGAGTAGAATCACATATATTTTTTTCAATATTTTTTGAAGACGACACCTTTTGAATGTTTCCTTGTGAGAGCGAAATAGCCAACAATCTCAATTATGATATTTTAACTGAAATAAAATCGAGGAAAATAAACCTTTCGAATTATAATTTTATAATTAAAATAAATAATTTTGTAAAAGGTCTCAGTATTTTATTTGTTAAAAAATTTTGCTTAGAGGGCGGCAAATTGGAAGTTTGCACCCCCCTTTTAAAAATGTAGATCCGGTACTGAGGGGAGCTTATGTCAAGACCAAATTTGGAAGTGTATAACTATACATCATGGCGGTCACAAACATAAATATGCAACATTCATTCGTTTTTGTTTTATGCGAGATACAAAATTCATTTCACAAATGATGATTATAGTTCTCACGTAATATGGTCGGAAAATAAAAATCAAATCAAATGTTTTGGTGTTGCCAGCTTCTGATTTTAATAATCAATCAAACTGTATGATATTCTGAATGCAAAATTTAAAATGTAATGAACCATATCTCTTAAATTTTACATTCATTAAGAATTGAAAAACCAATTTTAATATTTGTATAATTAAAGTCATAATAACTACCTTAGTGTTATCAGTAGATACTTTAAAGTATAAAACAAACAATTTAATGTGAGCAATAGCTAAATTAAGAATTTACGATTGTTTGTTAAATTTAAGTATTACATTCATTTACAATTGAAAAATCAATTGACGAGATTAATATACCATTTCAGTAGAATTACTAAGATTTAATGTATGTACTTTGTTTATATTGAATCAAAATTTTCTCATAATTCAAATCTGATTTAATCGATGTTTTCTTGAGAGAAAGCAGTATGTAGCTTCAAGAAATTTATTCGATTTCCGGAAGATTTCGGATGCTGGAAATACTTTTAATAATTTCTTTCTATGTCTTCCATCTTCCTGGACTGAAAGTTCACAAGTGACGACATTTATGTCTCTATATTTACACCCTTATTCCAGTTCTTAGCTCTTTCTTACTTATTCTGTATTTCTCATTTTTACCAATAAAGTATTTAAATGACGCCACACATAAAAATTTTAATGTATAAAGTTATAATGATACAGTTATAAGATAAGTTAGTTTTATTCTAGATAAGTCCTCTTCAAACAAAACAGATTAAAATTTACAATAGTTAAATCGTAAAACTTTTTTTTTCCCTTTCTGTATTTACTTGGTTCGAAAAAGTCTTTGTATTCGAAAAAGTCCATTTTTTGAGTTAACTATCCTTATAATAAGAAGCAACAAAAATCGCATATTATTACATGAGAAGAGAGAGAAACACAATCTGAGTACTCATGTACAGCCATAAAATATTCCTATGTATAACAGTACTAATTTATATTAAAGCATACGTTTAGTGTTCAATCTTTCTAAGGGTTACTAGCCAGTATTCACAGAAATTTCGGAAAAAAAAAAAAAAAAACCTAGGCTGACAAGTGGGATTTGAATTTGTACCCGGCAATTTAAGTCTACCAGCTTCGACAGCAAAAATTTAACTCAGTTACTTCAGATTTTAGTACTGTTTTTGCATTATTTTCGTATTATTTTTCTTTAAATAAGTATTCAAAGATTGTGATTTCGCTGTACTCCCCTTGTCCAATTGTTCTAAATTTTAAATTCAATCGACATTTTCTTAATTTTTTCTACATCTTTCATAACTACCATTTTTCAATTTCCTATTGGCTAATCCTCACATTCCGCTCAATTCTATTGATCGATAATCATTCATGGAATCTGATTATCTTCTTTTGTGTATATAGAAGCACTTTCTTCTCGTTTCTTTAACCACTGATGATGATACGTTCAATGCCACCGAAACTAGAGCCCCTAAAATAAAATAATAGGCCGGCGCATCACCGCCATTTTTTTTGCCTCCGAAGGGAACAGCATTCCCGCTTGGCGTCCTTATCGCTTCCCTAATAATTTTAAGAATACTTGATATGAAGCTAATCCGGTCAAAATAAGAGCAATAAGCAACAATAATATTCCTAAAAACACATTTTTTTTTTTCACAGTACATTCTCAGGATGTCATTTTATTCTGAGGATATCCTATGGATGTACTGGGGTAAGATGTGTTGTTAGGGAGGTTTCTGTTTCTTTTACAAAATGTCGCCAAAACTCAAATACACATTAATAGGAGGTCTGTGAACACTTTATATTCACTTCTTGAATGATTATAGCAGTTTATCGCTCAAATTTCCATATCATAGTTTACTTAGCTAAAATTATGAAATATAATAAAACAAGTTACTCTAAAGTAACGTAAGACGATAAAAAAAAATGTTTGTCGTTTGTTTATCGGAGAAACGCGTTGGGTACATATGACAACCCTAAGGCAACAAAATGCCTGATGCACCAGCTCGTATATATAGGAGCCTTAACCGAAACAGCTAACTGCAATTTTATTAATTCCTTTGGCGTTCTATACGTTGAAGTCTTGTGTTTAGATATAAAATCTTCTCGTATAAACGCTTTAATTTAATAATAAATATGCATAAATTCAGTTTTATTTAGCATGCTTAGCCCTTAATGAGACTACCACTACCCTGCGAAACTGTAGAATCATTTCAGTATGAAAGGAACGAAACAAGGAAAAATTCTATTGAAAGAGAAACAATGTAATAAATCATTCATGGCTGAAGATAAAAATACAGATATCGAATAAGTCTATTAAGGTGCCTGCCTACCTTTAAAATGCAATTTTCGGTCAAAACTCCTATTTTCTATTTTTGAGTTGGTAATAAAGGCCTGATATTTTAGCTTTCTAAATCAGTTGGAATTTTGTTCCTATCTTGCTTAGAACTTGAGTTACACAGGCATTTTAATATTAGTCACTTGCCAGTTTTTGAAACCGGAAGTGACCCTTAAATGTTTGTTTACATAAATGTTTTACTCAAAATAAGCATCAAAATTTGTTACTGAATATAACATGAATTTAAAAAAGAAAATAAGAAGCTTTGAAATAAATCAGGAGCATATTAATTTTTTTTTTTTTTTTTTTTTCATTAGGTAAAATCTTGTTTTTAAATCTGTTTTCTGCTTTTGCTCAAAATGGTATTTTAGCTTTTTGCTTCAATACAAATTTGTTGCTGGAAAAGTTTGATCAAGACTGATAAGTTTTAAATTATATATAAATGTATGACAGATTTAAATTATATATAAATGTAGGTGCAGTAATGAAACGGGGGGTTGAGGGGAGCGATACACCCCCCCCCCCTCACACAGAACTAATTATCATATAAAACTCTTCCGAAGCCTAATTTGAATTATTTTAACATTGGTTTACATAATAGTACTCGTTATGTTACCTCTTAATTTCCAACCTGTATTTATAGTATTAAATTTCAGGGTAAGAGAAAGTCGTGTGAGTGACACACCAGATTATTTTTTTCTTTTTCAATTATTTTTTCATCTTCTTTCTAACCATACCTAGATAATTTTAAAATTAATAAGAGCTGCGTAAACACCGTCGTCCATTCCTGCTCTGCCCTTTCTCTGGACATAACCTAACTGCTTAACACTCCAGATATTTATTAATTTGAGTGAAGGCCACCATCCACTCCATAAAATCCAACAGCGTGAAGTGCTAATCGCTCATTTCGGCATAAACGATGATGCTCAGAAAGTAATTTATTCGTGCACATTAACTTGATAGTTTAAGACTTGATAAATTATCGATGTTTTTAAGACCAGGTTAGTAAGCACCCTAAAACTTTGTTTTAGAATTTTATTAAAATATGAAGAAAAGACAATGTGTCTTATTTATAGAAATGAAAATATTCTTGAATAAAATAAATATTAAAAACAGGAAAATATTTTTTAAATATTATGTTCTGCCATTGGAAAACTTTTTACTTTCTTCTATATTCAATAGAAGAAAGTATTGGATTCATAAAAATTTTCGACTTCGGGTTTTTTGGGGGAATTTACACGTTTTAAGAGCTGTAGAACCCGATTTGACAATTTTTAGAAAATGTTTGTCTGTCTGTGCGTGTGTGTGACAAATTTTGTGGCAACTGTATCTCAGATACTACTGCACAGAATTTCATACAAGTTTGTATGTAGTTACACATTGACATAAATTAGTGCCTATCAACTTTTGGTAAAAATTGTCCAACATCTTGCGTTGCCATCACGCTTTTTCTAAATTTTTAACATGATGGTATAGGACAAAATTTTGTATAAATGTGCATAAAGAGAATTATTTTTTAATAATCATTATGAAATTTAAAAGAATTATTTGTAATAGAGATAGTCAACTGGGGAAAAAAAATTGTGTCTGTAGGAGCCTCACCTCCCACCCTCCCTGCGGAGAAGTCCCCCTCGAGGGGAGTAAATTTTCATGATGGGAATCTTTCAAAAAAGCTCGCCAATACCTTTCAAATGAATGGTTGAACCATCGATCTGCAATAATTTAAAATAAAGTTATCGATTTTTTTTCATTTTTAACCAAAAAAAAAAAAAAAAAAAAAAAAAAAATGTAATATTGAGAATAAAATTGACTTTTTTTTTTTTGATATTTTGTGTTATACTACTTCTCTAATATGGAAATCGTCTGCATTATCATGGAAGATAATTTTTTTAAATAATAATTTTAATAAATTATTTTTACTGAATGAATTTTATAGGAAAATATAGAAAAAAGTCATGTGGTGGCCACAATATACTAGTTTTTCTATATTTTTCTTAACATATTCCCTCAGTTTTATTGAAACTGTTATTTATCAAAATTATTCTCTAGGATGAGTGCAGACGATTTTCATCTTAGACGATTTTCATCACAGACGATTTTTTAGACATTTAGTATATAACACTAATGTCTAAAAAAAGTGAATTTTGTGCCCTACAGGGAATATCTTAAAAAATGCTTATTTTAATTTTTTTTTTCCCCCTCTCTCTCTCTCTAAAAATAAAAACAATCGATAGCTTCATTTCAAATTGTCACAAATCTGTAGTTTTATAGATATTGACGAATTCTTTTTGGAAAATACTCATATAAAAAATTTTCTCCCACTTCCCTTGGAGATACTTCCCACAAGGGGAGGGAGTAATGTTCCTACATATACAAAATTTTTATTCTGGTTGACTGCATAATAAATAAAGAATATATGAATATAAACTCTATTATAAATACAGATTTTTTTTTTTTAATTGCACAGTGATTGGTTAAATATAATCCTCATTGTATATATTTATTCGAAATAGTATTCGATGGTGGCATATTAAAAATTTTGATAAAAAATGATAACACCGTCATCTGTTAAACGATACGCAGCCAAAAGTAAGCGTGTGTGTGTGGGGGGGGAGGAGGGGGTGTCTCTCTTTCTCTTTCGGTGTGTGTGTGTGAGTGTATGTGTTTGTTCGTCTGTTATCGTCATAACTCAAAAACAGGTGATAGTAGTCCAAATTTGGAATTATAATTCTGTATCAAAGAACTATATTACTTGAAACTTTTCACTGAGATAGGATATATGTTCTATGTAAGGATGGACCGTATATCCGGTATCCGGCATATCCGGCTGATTTTTCAATATCCGAAATACCGTCGGATATCCGGATAAAAACAACCGGAT
This sequence comes from Salticus scenicus, assembly GCA_963930645.1. Taxonomy (NCBI): domain Eukaryota; kingdom Metazoa; phylum Arthropoda; class Arachnida; order Araneae; family Salticidae; genus Salticus; species Salticus scenicus. The sequence continues at coordinate 33,044,400 of OZ005659.1, read as the reverse complement.
ATCCGGTTAATAGGCAGAATATCCAGCTTCTGAATATTTGTTTTTTTGTTTTTTCTTTCATTGAGATATGGTAGGAAATGAAAGAACTTTTACCCCCTCCGTTTCGGGGGAAACTTCAAAAAATAGCTTCTTAAATAACGTCACTAAAGAAACAATCTCATAAAATTCCACATCTATCTCCATTAGTTTGACTGGGCACAGCTGAGTGAGCAAGCAAGTCAGTCAGGAGATCTGCCTTTCTAGATGTAGATTCCTGCAATTCATTTCACTTAATATATATATATATATATATATATATATATATATATTAATATATATATATATACTATTCAGCAGTTTTTTTTTCCATAACTTTTTAGTTCCCCATCATACTATAGGTATGGGGAACTTAGGTAATCGTGAAAATTTTCGACCTCGGTTTTTTGACTTTTCTACACGTTTTCAGGTGTGAGGAATACGAAAATGACAAAATTTCTATGGTGTCTGTCTGTAGGGTGTCTGTTAGTGTGTCAGTGTGTCAGTCCGTTAGTGTGTTAGTCCGTTAGTTTGTTAGTCTGTTAACACGATATCTCACGAACAAATGATCGTAGAGAGGTCAGATCAGTTTTAAAATATTACTTTCGACACTAGCAAGAACCCTATTCATTTGCAACATTCGAATTTAAAAACTTCGTAAGTTATTAGAAATTTACGATTTTCTTAACATGGAAGAATAGGACAAAAATTCACTTAAACGTGCATTTAATGGAAACTTTTTACTGTACAATTGTCAGACCAGTTTTAAAATATCAGTTTTGATGCCAGAATGAACATCAGTAACTATAAATATGCTACTTTGGAAATTTCGCAAGTTATTGTAAATTTACGAATTTTTTAACATGGCAGTATAGAGCAAAATTTCACATAAACGTCAATTTTGAGAGACATTTTCATCGTAAAGATGTCAGACTACTTTTGGAATATTATTTAGGACACTGGCATGATTATTAATGACTATGAATTTTCCAATATAAAGATTTCGTAAGTTATTGGAAATTTACGAATTTCTTAACATGGCTGAATAGAGCAAAATTTCACATAAACGTCAATCTTGAGGGATATTTTCATCGTAAATATGTCAAACCACTTTCAAAATATTATTTAGGATACTGGCATGAATATCATAGACTACGATTTTTCCAATTTAAAAATTTGGTAAGTTATTTGGAATTTACGATTTACTTAACATGTCAGAATAAGGCAAAATTGAGCATAAATTTCCATTTTGAGGATCGTAAATACATTAGACAACTTCAAAATTACATTTATGATATTTGTTTGAACACGATTGAATACAAATATTCTAATAGGAAAATTTCGTAAATCATTCGTAATTTACGATTTTATCAACATAGCGAAATTGTAAATTTTTCATATAAATATGAATTTTGAGGATTATTGCATTGTAAATAGTAGGATGAAAACTAAATAACGGAATTGACCCTGATAAAATAAATTAATAGATCAGAATAAGATATATATATCGAAGTGAACGGTGGATAGCCTATTAGGCGGGGATTTCATTCTGTCATAATATCAAGCTTTGGTCAAATTCATTTCTTTTAACATGATTATAATATGTCTCGCACTAGAAATTTATGAGAACATAAATATGATGGGGAACTGAGCAGAGTCCACCTATGCCAACTATTTTTTTTTTTTTTTTTTTTTTAATTAAGTTTTGTCATTTATATGCATAGCAAGGCAGACAAAGCACGTAGTTCAGACAACATTGCATATTATATTCTGCTAACCTAACTACCAAAAGTGCTACATAAGCAAAAGAATTGATATTAAACTAGTATGTTGATGCCACCACAAGACTTTCTTCTATATTTTTCTATACAAATTCACTAAGCGCAAATAATTTGTTAAAAATATTATTTATTAAAATTATTTAGCATAATGAATGCTAATGATTTTCATTTTAGAGAAAAGTAACACTAAATATCCAAAGAAAGACAGTTTTATTTTCTATAAATAACATCTTAAAAAATGTGTTTTTGTAATGGTTATTTCACATATCAAGTTTCGTACAGTTATATGCCATAGAAGTTGAGCTATAGTCATCCCGTTATCGAGGAAATTTGCAGTATAGCAGCGTGAGGTGCCGGGTTCGATTCCAGGTTCCGCTCGTCGGCTTAGCCGTTTAAAGTTTTCCGTGGATTTCTCCAAAACTCGTTTAAATACGGGCTAGGATCCCTTAGAAAGACCCCTCACTGAGGGCTATCCCGCCCAGGCCTAGGACCCTAGTGCTGTCAATCAGCCTTAATCCCAATACCAATACCAATACAGCAGCGCCACCTATTGGTCAACAAGCATCCTAACTGATTCAGCATAATGTCTCATAATGGCCTTCTCACATATCAAGTTTTGTTTGAAGATTCGCAATAGAACCGGACATATAGCCTTCCCTCAAATTGCAGAAATCGCTGTGTAGCAGCGCCACCTGTTGTTCGGTTGGCACTTAAAGTTTATAGGCACTAATTTATGTTAAGGTGCATCTACATATAAATTTACATGCAATTCTGTGCAGTATTTCCTGAGTTATAGCCTTCCCTTAAACTGTGAAAGTTGCTGTATAGCAGCGCCACCTATTGACCGATAAGCATTTAAATTGAATCAGCATAATGTCTCATAATAGCCTTCTAATATATCAAGTTTTGTTTGATTATATGCAATAGAACCTGACATATAGCCTCCCTTTAAATTGCGGAAATCGCTGTACAGCAGCGCCACCTGTGTAGCAGTTGACACCAAAAGTTGATAGGCACTGATTTAGGTCAAGGTGCACCTACACATAAATTTATGTACAATTCTGAGCAGTAGTTCCGGAGATACAGTCGCCACAAAATTTTTGTCTCACACACATACAGACAGACGGACATACATTTTCTAAAAATGGTCAAATCACGTTCTAGACGTCTGAAAACGTGTAAATCCGTCGAAAACCGGCAGTCGAATATTTTTACAAATCCAATACTTTCTTCAATTGAATATAGAAGAAAATAACAAAATAAAATAAAACTATTATGGCTTATCATATCCACTGAAATTGAGATTTGAAATAGTTCTGTGCTAAGCGTTCTGTTTTTATGTTTGACAGACTATTATTTTGCGATTTTATGACTCTTTTTTTTTTAATTTGCATATTTTAGATCAATTAAAATTTAATAGATATTAAGTTCGAAGTTGTTATAAAAATAAGTAAAAGAATTAATTAAATTACTCATTAATTATTGTCTTGAAAATAATCTTACAGCTTCAATTATACTTACAGAATACTTATTTATGTTACATTTTAATGTATGTGAATGGAATCCAGTTGCATAAAAGCCAAATACAAATATCTTTTTAACTTCTTCTATATTCAATACGAGAGAGTATTGGATTCGTAAAAATTTTCGATTTCCGGTTTTCAAAGGATTTAACACGTTTTGAGAGGTCTAGAACACGATTTGACCACTTTTAGAAAATGTCTGTCTGTGTGGGTGTGGGTGACAAAAATTTTGTGTGCACTGTATCTCTGGAACTACTGCTCAGAACTGCATGTAAATTTATATGTAGATGCATCTTGATCTAAATTAGTGCCTATCAAGTTTTGGTGTCAACTGCTCAACAGGTGGTGCTACTATACAGCGATTTCCGCAATTTAATGGGACGCTATATCTCAGGTTCTATTGCGTATAATTAAACAAAACTTGATATTTGAGAAGTCCATTATGAGACATTATGCTGATTTAATTTAAATGCTTATCGGCCAACAGGTGTTTTGCAATTTAAGGGAAGGCTATATCTCATGAACTATTGCACAGAATTGCATATAAATTAATATATAGATGCACCTTAACATAAGTTAGTGCCTATCAACTTTTAGTGCTAATCGCTCAACAGGTAGCGCTGCTACACAACGATTTTCACAATTTAAAGGAAGTTTATTTTTCAGGAGCTATTGCGTATAACCAAATAAAACTTGATATGTGAGAGGCAAGTATGAGACATGCTGATTCAATTTGGATGCTTATCGGCCAATAGGTGGCGCTGCTGTACTGCAAATTTTCTCGATAACGGGAAGGCTATATCTCAATTTCTACAGCATATAACTGTATGAAACTTGATATGTCAGATAACCATCATAAAAACGCATGTTTTAAGATGTTATTAATAGACAATAAAACTGTCTTTCTCTGGGTATTTAGTGTTACTTTTCTCTAAGAGGAAAATCATTTGCATTCATCATGTTTGATAATTTTAATAAATTATCTGCACTTAGTGAATTTGTATGAGAAAATATAGAAGAAAGACTTGTGGTGGCCACAGCATATTAGTTTTAATTATTGCGTGCTCTTAAAAATTTGAGGATTTCATGTGTATTGGGAAAGAGGACTGCCGGATATCCGTATTGGTTACCGTATCCGGTAAAATTCATATCCGGTCCATCCCTAGTTCTATGCATATACACGGGTGTTTTGACCCTTTGAGGCGCAGTGTCCTCGCAGCGAGAACGTAATTTACTAATCACAACAGCAAAACTCATCAAGGCTTTTTTTTTTTTTTTTTAATCAAAATTTTACGCGTATCAGTTAACAGAAAATGTCATTTATTTCTTTTGTATTAATTTTGTCGTAAATTCTGGTGGCAGTTTAATTTAAATGAAAGCAAGCACCTTGAAGGGTTCTTTAGTTCCATGTTCCAATCAAACTATAGATATGATGAACTTCAGCATTCAAACGTAATAATATTTTTGAAAAATTAACTTATCAATCAATTCACAAAATAGTACTCAATTATGTTTAAAATATATTGTTAAATTATAAGAAAGCAGAATCGAGGAAAAAATAAAAAATTAGTTAGCAGGGAACATTTTAAAAAGTTTGAAAAAAAAATTACTTTATTATTATTACTTTTTTTTTTTAATTTAAATTGTTTTCGAGAAATTTTAATGTACTTCTTTTTATTATATTTCAGTTCATATCTATGCAAATTTTCCCAATCTTAAAACCGTGAAAAAAACATTTATAACGTTCACCAGCCCTCTTAAAAGAACAAATACGAAATGTTATGGACAATTAACTCAGTTGAGGGCATAGCATTATAAACCTTACTACGAGTAACACACATATTATTTCGATGAGTTTTTGAAAAATAGATAATACAGAAATAGCAGCGCTCCTACTGTTTTTTTTTTTTTTTTTTTTTTTTTTTTAAACGTTTTATTTTACTGTTACCACAATTTTCAAAAGGAAATTTTCTTGAAGATTTCAATGCTATAATAGCAATAAATCTTTAAGAAAATTTTCTTTTTAAAAATTGTGATGACAGTAAAATAAAATGATCGTAAAAAAGTAGGAGCGTTGCGACCCCTGGTAATATCAATTAAATGAGCTTCAAAAACTTTTTCGCATACACTAGTATTGCATTCGAATAACCTTAGTTTAACGGCCCTCTTCACTTACCGTCGTCGGAAGCCCGAGCCAATGTTATTCTATGGGGAAATTTTCTTTACAAATAACTTATTAACTAATACATATTGTTAAATTCTGTTTTCACATTCAGAAAATTCACAACTGTAAAATTGACGGACCTTTTTTAATTTTTTTTTTTTTTTTTGAAATTGCAAAATGAAAAATGAAAAAAAATCACATATTGAAAATTCGTATTTTGCAGCTTCGAAATAAAATATAAAATATTTAAAAAATATTTTTTTAAAAAAAAGGTCCGTCAATTTAACAGCTGGGAATTTTCAGAATGTGAAAACAGGATTTAAAAATATGTATTAGTTAATAATTTATTTGTAAAGAAAAATTTCCCATAGAATAACATTAGCTTCGGCTTGCGGCGGCGGTGAGTGAAGTGGGCCCTTAAGTCCATTTAAACTAATTGCCTCTCATTAATTGTGTCAAAATGAAATTAAAAATTTTGTTTGATCTATATAGTTTTTATATACTGTCCGAATTTTCAAAGGAATAAATAATTTTTTCTCTCTCTCATTTTAGAATAATGTATCATACGATATTTTGTTATTCCGTTATATGTCATAAAATGTTAAACTATAAAATAACTATCATAGAGTACCAATCATTAATATAATTAAGAATTTAAGTCAACAAAATTCTTCTTAGTAGATCAAATATGTCCTACTCAGACGTAAAAACAAATTCCATAAATAATTAATTTTCCAAATTCATCTCGTGCTATATTTTTTTCCTCCAAACTTAAACTTTAAGGATCTGGCATTCGTATTTCACTCGCTTCCAAACAATGCACGGTATTTTCAGCGTTCTTATTAGCCTACTTATGCATCGATATCGATTCGTATCGATTCATTATCCCCAGAAGTTTGTCGGCCTTAGAAGACTCGTCCCTGCTCCTTACGGATTTGCTGAATTTCACCCCAAAACTACGAACAATTAATCAGAATCTTAAGAGTAAAAGTGCATAGCTCCACGCTCGTAAAGTGGATTTCTGATTTTTCTAATTTTCTAAACGCTGTTATTGATATTTTGCACGTCACCGCCCCAGAGAAAATGCGAAGACATAGCTCGAATACCCTCTCATGAGATCTTTAATTATTTCCTCAGTATAAATTGGTAAATCTAATGTGAAAGAATGCTTTTGGCAAGTTTAATTGGGAGACTTTAAAGAGACAGAATATTAAAAAATATATCAAAATCTTGACAAAAAATTTACTAGTTTAAATGACAAATATATCATTCATACACATATAGAAAAAATGTCAATACAATATGACATATTTACCTTATACTGAAGAAGCGAGCTTCTTTGTTATACTGGTATCACACCTAAAAAATACGTACATTTCTTTCATAAATAACAAATTAAAATAGTTTCGTAAATTCCTTCGAAATTTTGATTAAAGATGAATTCCGATGAAAGTATGATTTATGTATCATCTTTTTTTATGATTTAAAAAAAAAAAAAAAAATGTTGACGCCATAAATTTCAAAGATCCGCAAAAATGATTTCGGTTGCATACCTTTTCAGTGTTCCGTATTTTCGATACCGATTATGAAATTTTTTTATAAGTTATAGAGCAGTTTTCTATGATTTAAAAAGTTGAAATTTCTTAATATATATATATATATATATATATGTGTGTGTGTGTGTGTGTGTGTGTGTGTGTGTGTGTGTACCTGTATCTAAAATATAGAACATTTAGCAGCAATGCGAGTCGAAAAAATTAAGCACGACATTTCATTATTCGAAGTTGGCATGAATGTAGCGTGATGGCAGCAGCACATAAAATTGTGCAGTGGGAGAAATAAAACCAAAGAAAGTATTTGATTTAGTTTAGTTTGTCTTTTTGCGATCATTTTTTGCACACAGTTTGTTATAAGCATAACAAATATTAACAGGAACAAATATTAACAGGAAACAAATATTAACAGGACAAAATTAAACAAATATTAACAGGAAACAAGTATTAACAGGACAAGATTAAACAAATATTAAAAGGAAGTCCAAGTTCGGTATTCTAAATTGGTATTATATGGGAAAAAACAGCACATTAAGCTTTTTATTTGGTTCGGTTCGGGCATATAGTTCGTGTACAGGGACGTACAAAAGAAATGCAATACATTACGAGCAAATTTTATTATTGCTAGTATATTTTAATATCATTAGACTGCACTAAACATCATGTAAATTAACATCATGCCGTAGAACAAGCATGTTAATTTGTCTCAGCAGTTGAAACAATGTGTTATTTTTTCTGATAATCCATCAAAGTGTTAAGGGAGAACTTTTGGTTTTACAAAATAGAAGGGATTTTAATTAAAAGAAGTTTTATGCTTTTAGGGTTTCACATGTTGCTTCAGAAGCTAATACAAGAGATATTGTAAACACAGTATAATAACAAGAGGATATTTTTAACCCTGCAAACTTTTAACTGTACAATCTGTAGTAGAAAAATAAAATTTAAACTAACTGTGAAAATAATACATATGTGATAAAATAATGTCACATTAAATTTTTTCTCTCTTTATATATATATACATATATATATATATATATATATATATATATAATGATGATCTATTAGGCATAGTAGAAGCCAAGCAACAGATACAAGATCACTGAAACACCAATGACCAATATGATTTAAAAAATTTAAAAAAATTATCAGTGGATGAAATACACTAATGTAAAGAAACCAGATTTATTAACCAACAGCCTACAAAACAAAAGAATCAATGAAGTAACACAAGAAATCGTAACTCAAAACCACAAAATTTATCAAAATTTATGAAAAAATAATTTAAAAAACTCAAGATAGGAAAAAAGGAAGAAGGCGGCAAGACTTGTGACTTGCCAGTGGGGTTAAACTAGTTTCACGCCGGCAACACTCACCCAGCCTGCCACGACCAGAATAGGAGTCATATGGATTTAAAAAAGCAAAATTTCAAAGCAGATAATAACAATGAAACCACGAAGCAACAATGAAATTCATTGACTGATTCCATTGTGTTTAATAGTATGATTAGAATTTTAAGAATAGTTGACAACTCAAAAAGGAAGAAACTTAAATTTTATTGGAAAAAGAAAGTTTGCATAGTAATACAAAGTAAATGCAACAAGCCTTCCGCTTATATATATATATATATATCACAGAACATTGTGTAATACTTATACGATAACGCTGTACATAAAGTTTAAAAAAAAAAAAAAAAACTAGACATTTTGTTTCTAAATTGAATGATTGCAGTCTGAATCTTGTAGTTTTGCCTTTTTATTCTTTCTTTTCTTTTAAAATATCTTAAAAAAAAGGGGGTGCTTTGCCACTTTGTTTGCAACACTCGTGCCTACTTTGTTCGCCTGACGGAGGATCGTGTTTTATTTCGACCCGAAACAATTATTGCAAGTGTTCTACATTTTATGGTTCTTGTTCCAAGTTTTTAACTTATTACTTTGGACCTAGCCTATACTGCGGCACAGTAGTTCTCCAGATATTTGTCCGTGCCCTGTAAATGAGCTATAATTTTAAAAATAACTTTATTTGTTTATATATTTAGTTATTGTTGTATATGATTATTGCTCTGATGATGAATTCTTCTTCAAGACTCAATTATCTTTAAAATAAATAAATAAATAAAAAGGCGATAATGTGGATTGTTAATTATTGAGGTAACCGCTAACCTGGGTTAATAGTGAATAATATTATAGCTTTAAAAAATTAAAGAACACGCTTTTATAGAAATGTGAACTAAAAAGCACAAAATATCTATTTTAGTATTAAAATGCAGGGTAAGAGAAAATCGGGTGAGTGACACACCATAATATTTACATATATTTAAATCTTTAATTAAAATAATTTAGAATTAAACAAAAACCATTTTTAAAAAATTTCCCTTGACTGGGCTCGAACGCGAGACCTTTAGGTTCGTAGCGCGGCACTTTACCTCACAGCCACGGCGTTCACGTAGGGAAAGTCTTTTTTTACAATATAGACTTTTTGTTTGCTCCCAGAGCGGTTACAAACATACATACAGGTGAAGCTAATAAAAGCGTGTTAAAAGCCAATTGAATTGAAGCCAATTTCAATTGGCCCTTTTCAATTGGAGCCAATTGAAAAGAAATTAAAACTTCTTCACACACTATAAATTTTAAATCAGCACAACCGGTTTCGAAAGGACGTAGCCTTTCTTCATCAGGTGCAAACACGTGCAACTGCCTTGGAGGCATTTCATACCACAAATTCATGGGCAAGGCTCAATTAAAAAGCCGTAGTGGTGTAATGAGTGGGCCGACGTCAAAAAAAGAATTTATCTCATAAATATCTTCATAACAGAGGGTATTTTTCTGTTACTAAAAATATTTTAGTATTATTAAATTTAATTCAATGTAACTTTTTTAGCAAGTGAATTTTCTTGATAAAATTAATTATTTTAAAGTCATTCATTTATTACAAAATAATATTTTTTATAATAACCCCATATGAGAGGTTAAATTGATCCAATGTAGAAAGTACAATGTAATTTCAGTGGGAGAAAAAAAAAGATTGGGTCAAAGTAGCATTAAGCAAGGGTTTCCTTTGTCCCCTTATGGGTTAATAATGGCCATGAAAACTTTAAATAACTACATTACTCATTTATTAAAAACGCATACAAAGCTTGTCACTAATATTTTCTATTTTATTGGTCTAAACTTCATAAAAAAGGCGAAAAAATTATCTAAAATACCCTACTCCCCCGGTATATTTTTTACGTGCAAAAGCATGTTTTATATAGAATATAAAGGGTTTTCCATTAAGAGTGATACAATAAAAAATAAATAAATAAATTATTCAGTGAGACACATTTTTTTTTTTTTTTGAAAGCTTCCATTATGCCATTAAGTATGAAAATAATATCGTTCATGTGAGCACCACGACTTATCTGTACATACCGCATTCTGTCCAGGGCCTGAGTATCGCACAGGCCGATTAGGCCTTGGCCTAGGGCACCTCTATCTAGGGGCACCAAAATAATATTAAAGTGCTATTTTTAGCAAAGATTTCTTTTAAAAAATTAACAGAAAGTTATCCAATGATAACAATTTTTAACTAAAATCCATTCCCATCCCTGGAGAATCAAAATTGTATGGCATGTCTACGGACCACACATAGTGGTAGATCCCAAATCTTCACCATTTTTTCTACTGCTTATCTCAAATGCAACGCTGAACCCACTGAATCTAAACTTCAAATTGGTATCCAATTACATTTTCTTAACCTGTTTTTTTTTTTTTTTTTTTGAAGGGGAAAAAAAAAAAAAAAAAAAAAAAAAAAAACTTTAATTTGTTTGGGGGGAGGGGGCGGGGCATCAAAATCGTCCTGGTCCTTGGGCCTCAGCAGGCCTTAATCGGGCTCTGATTCTGTCAACCCAATTTTCCATCACTCTTTCACATAAATTTGGTGTTATTTCACGAATAACACGTTCAGTGTTGGTTTCTAATTGCTCAATTGTTATTGGATTATCAGCATAAACTTGTGACTTAACATATCCCCCCCCCACCCCCCACCCACCCCCCAAAAAAAATCACAATCGATTGAGTCGATTAACTGAATAACGTCGTCCATGAATTCTTCTCAAATTTCTCTCATTATTCACATATGAACACTGATTTTGATAAAACAATTTAATAATTTCAAAACGGTGTTCAAGCGTGTATCTTTGCATGGTTAAATGGCATCACAAATGACACAAGATATGTTAAAAAATAATACGCAGTGTTGTCATTCTAACCATTTAAAATTGTATCATCCCTATTGGAAAACCCTTTATATGAAATACGTTTAACATTTGCTTAGATGGCCACACAAAAGAATTCAGGTTTAGTAGGTCTGTAATTGGAAGCTGCTTAAAGTGCATTTCAGATTGGACTGTGAGTATTTTAAATTGTGCTAACTTAAATACGCTGTGTGACGTGTATACGGTTAATATACAGTGTTACCCAGTTTGTCGAATATGTTTCAAAGAGTGATCTGGGCCAAAAATCCTTTGAAAAAAAAAAAAAAAAAAAACAGTATATATATATGTGTGTGTGTAAATGTATTTACAATGTTCAAACAGAAAGTTGGTTGGTTGGTTCCGGCTTACGTCGCACTAGTGCTGCGCTTTGGGCAATTGGTCAACGGAGGGTAGAGTGAGCAGCCCTGAGTAATGTATGAAAAATAAAATGATTTGTAAAATAATTTTCAACTGCTTTAAATATATTTTGGGAATATTCATGTACTTTACATTTGACGTAAAATTTCAATTGTAAGGATCTATTTTTATATACCAATGTAGGGTAAAAGTAAGTAGAGTTAGTGCCCCACCAGATTATTTAATTTAATAAATATTAATGAGAAAATTATGCTGATTGATTTCTTTGTGAAACAGGATCAAGACTGCCCTACAGTTGATAACGTTTCGTCGTGTGCTAGCTGCTTAAAATTTCCCCTGAAGAGCAACTCCGGTGTAATCCTGGTTTCTAATTTGAACATGCGAAAATAATTTCATTCGTACAGATGTTTCTGAAAACTCGCCCTCTTTTAGTACGTGTGAATCTTCAGCAGTATCGGAAATGCATATCGCATTTCTTACCGTTGCCACATATTAATGCAAAATAGAACATTTTAAATTCCTCGTTCGAATGTTTATTACAAGTGTCATTCCTGGAATATTAAACGGTTGGAAATAACTGAATAAATTTTATAGATTTATAGATACCATATTTACATAGTCGAATATTCGAAAAATATTTTAAAATTATAAAATAAACAAAGGAGATTTAATTTTGGGGGAAATGGAAATTATCAACTATGCTGTCTGTACGACAAATATTTATTTTACTAGAGAAAAGTTATTTATTTATTCATTATTTATTATTATTATTATTATTATTTATTATTATTATTATTATTGCTTGTTATCAGATAGATAGTGTAATAAACTTTTCTTCTTCTTACCCATGGCAATGAAAAGGGGTTGCAAGCATAGATATTGTAATAAGACATAGATTGATCAGCGAGAGGGAAAAAGTTATACCTTTTTTTTTCGGGAAAAGTCACTCTAATGGCTGCCTTTTCCCGAGTAAATCACACACAGAAATACACACGGATAATTTATTCAATAAAATTTATGAATAATTTATTTACTAAAGGTGAATGAAAAACTCCAGGTACAGTTTCAAATTAATTTTTCCTTATATTCTTTTATTTTCAATACTCTCTAATGGCTGATTTTAGAACTTTTTTTCGGCATCAAAATTTTTTTCTCGATAACATGGGGATGATAGATCTATATATATTACTTATGTCTATGGTTGCAAGGTGCGCCAATTTTGGGGTCAAATTTTCGAAACTGATCTTTTGCTGTAATTGTATGTTTTCATGTCCCCTAAATCCGAAACTCAGTTTTTTAGTGATTTGGCTGTCTCTTTATTTGCGTATGTGTGCGTGTCTGTTGATGACGTAATTCAAAACCGGATAACAGCATGAAATCGAAATTTAGTATTCTAAATCTATACCATATGGTGACAGTATTTGAATTTTTTTTACTGGGAAAGCAAATGACCCATGTTTAGGGACACAAAAAATAAGTAAAATATATTATAGTTTATGGGCAGAATTCCTCGTTGGTTCATTTTAACATCTTTTAACTCTACTAAACAAAAGGAAATTAATATTAATTTTTTACATGCTGCTTATGGAATATGGTATGAAAATAAGTCATCCTTTATTTATAGTACCATACAAATAAATCGGATGTATTAGAAGCAAACTTTTTTAAATTTTTAATTTTAAATTAATCCTTCGTTTCATACAAGAAATTAAAAAATATTTTTGCCTTATACTGAGTTGGTGCTGCATTCGTGCTTACGTTTTTCTCTGATGAAAGACCGTGCTTCATTATTTGTACCTGAAACATTACTACGTGCTTGTACATTTCATGATATTTTTTGAAAGTTCTTTATCTCTATTATTTAACTGCTTCATTCCCACTCAAATCTTCGACGTTTTTTATTAGAATGTGTGTGTTGTGACATTATATTTTTTTTTCTTTCTGAAAAGCTATTAAAAATGTATTGGAGTTATAAAATATGTATGCTGTAATTCTACAATAGTCCGTAAATAAAATTAGAATTATTAGCCTTAAATGTTATCTCGCATGCGTAGTTAGGAAAGAGGTATTTTGAAAACAAATTAACTTGATTAAAAAACGATTTTTTTTTTTTTTAATATAATATGTTTTCGTAAAGAATGTGTAAACAAGAAATTTACATAAATCCCAGATTAATTTAAACTTAAAATCTTTAGTTTACTCATAATCGGCAGGATATCGTAATGATGCCGATAACGGCTAAACAATGAACCATTTATATATATATCGATAATCAGACAGTTGAAGTTTAAGGATTATTAAATATTATATCAGTATTCAAACAATTAATATGATCAAAAACAAAGACCACCAAGTCAATCAAAAATGGAATAAATTGGAATTAGATAACTGCATATTTGCATTCTAACGTTATCAAGGGCCGGTAGAATATATATATAGCACTGGAATAATAATAATAATAAAACATTTAATAAACAAAACTGCTATATAAAGATCTATAGTGTGGAAAAAAATAATTTTTAATACTAAATTAGTATTGCAAATTTATACATAATTTTTAGGGCATTAGAAAATGATCTAAAAACTATAGTATGTTGTGGCTACTTACTACAAAACAATTTTCTATATCTTCCTATACAAATATCGATAATCAGACAGTTGAAGATTAAGGATTATTAAATATTATCAGTATTCAAACAATTAATATGATCAAAAACAAAGACCACCAAGTCAAATAAAAATGGAATAAATTGGAATTAGATAACTGCATATTTGCATTCTAACGTTATCAAGGGCCGGTAGAATATATGTATATATATATATATATATATATATATATATAGCACTGGAATAATAATAATAATAATAAAACATTTAATAAACAAAACTGCAATATAAAGATCTATAGTGTGGAAAAAAATAATTTTTAATACTAAATTAGTATTGCAAATTTATACATGATTTTTAGGGTATTAGAAAATGATCTAAAAACTATAGTATGTTGTGGCTACTACAAAACAATTTTCTATATCTTCCTATACAAATTAACATAGATAAAGATTATTTATTAAAATAATTAATAAAGAAATGTGTGTGTGGGGAGGTCTACGTTCTGGGACTCAGACTACTGATCACAAAGCTAAAAAACTTGGTAGAGACATAGTTCAAACATTTCTAGAGTAAGCTTATTCACGCCAATGGAGCAATGGGTAGCGTTTAGTTCGTAGTAGTTACGTCATGATTACGTCACGGTTACGTCACTTATCGATAACAGGGCCATCTGGTGTTGGCGGTAGATGAACTACTCAGGCTGAAACTGCGCATGCTTGAATAGAATTTGTTTACTCGCGCGATGCTCCATATTTAAAAATTAAAATAAAATTGTGTTTGAATGAATTCACATCTAAACGAAAAAACTCATGTATTTTTAAAATATTCATATTTCACATATTTTCCTGTATTTTAAGATAAGTAATATATTTTACAATTAATTTTAAAATAGTACTTTTTGAATACTTCTTACAATTTATATAGTTATTGAAATCTTAATCTCTTCAAATTTTCATTCATAACGGATCAAGAGAAAATCTATGGAATTTTCAATTCGGTTGTATTGATTTGTTATGAAGCTTGAACAAGTTAGTGTATATTATATTTGTTCATTCCTAAATGTTATTTTTTTAGTTATAGATTTGGTTATAAAAGATTACAAATACAAAAGTTTTCGTCTGCGTCTGACTGATTTTATGGAAGATGACATAATGCATTTTTTAATAAAGGAAATAATGATAAAGTCATCTTTTATAAACGATTTCTTTTCTAAAATTTTATTATTTATTATTATTATTATTATTATTTATTGTTATTTTTATTTATTTATTTATTTATTTATTTTTTACCAAGATTTTAATTTCGAAAATTGCACACATCAACATTTTCTTCTTAAATTACTAATACATGATTTTTTTCGTATTTACAACACAAGTTACAACATTAGAAGAACAGTTTAGAAAACTATATTTTACACTAATTAATTCTGGCTCTAAGTGACTACTACAGATGTGATTATTTACTTGAAATCGTAAGCATACATTTGACTTTAAATACGAAATATATTAGATGTTGACTAATAATAAAGTAATTAAGATTAAAAACTATTAAAAGTTTAAAATTAGAAAACATTTTACGTGTACAATATATAATATATTTATAATATATATATAATATTATAAAATCCCTATCAAATATAATGATGAACACATTTGTAATGTTAAAGAGAAAAAAAAGTTCAATTCTAGTAGACTTTCTTTACGAGCACCCTGAAGCTATTCCTCTGTGAACCCAGTCCGAAGTTATTTCAGCCCTTCGCGACTTTCAAGACCTGCTAATGACAGAAGCAGTGAATATTATCAAGTACAATAAAGTTATTAACTCCAAGGATGCTGCATCACTTCATAAAATTTGGCTCACGTTGTGCTCATAGAGAAAAAAAATACTGAAAATGATATTGAAAAAAAAAAAAAAATTTATTGTAACCGTAACTTTAAACCGTTTGAACTTCTCTTTTTTTATATATTGCTGGTTCTATGTAACGCAATTACACCTGATGATGCTATTGTTATAATGGCGAAAAGCTTTGTGTCGTTTTTAATAAAAATAGTTTATCTACGTGTTTTTTAAAGTGGTTTGTTACTTTTTATATAATAATAAAGTGATTGTTTACTTGAGATTATTAGCTAACATCTAACATATTTTGTATTTAAAGTCACATGTACGCTAATAATTTCAAATAAATAATCACATCTAAAATGTTCATTTAGGGCTAGAACTAATTCTTGTTTCCCTTAAAAACGTAAGAGATAACATTTTAAAAGAAAACACAATAGGGGCGAGTTTTTCACAACTTTTATTTGGGTACCACAGCCACTGCACGACGAGAAGCACTAACAATGAGTTTACTTTGTGACACTTTTTAACTTGTAAACGAGCTTACTCTATAAAGCTTTGACATAGTTTGGATCCTTCAGAGGTATACCACATCGAGATTTTTTCGATTTTCAAATTCGAATTTTTAAAATTATTATTATTATTATTTTCGATCAGCCATTAGAGAGTTAAAACTCAAAAACAGTAATAGAATAGAATGTTAATGAATTTTGAAAATGCCGAAATATTGCGCGGCTTTTAAGTGTTCTCAGAAATATAAGAAAAGAAATAGGATACATTTTCATAAGTTATATTCAAATAATTTATGAAAAATATAAATTTTATAATCAGTTGTTTTGTTATTATTATGATATAATTACTGTCTTCATATTTAATGGAATACTTTTTTAAAATTTTAATATTTTTTTAAAATTTTATATTAGTAAGTAATATTGAATTTTCAAAATTATTTTAAATGTAATTAGCAGCCGTAGTTTTAATGTATAACTAGTATGTTGTGGCCACTACAAGACTCTCTTCTATGTATAATCCTATCCGCGTTTGTAATGATCGATAGACGGCGCTTTGTGAACACTGCAGTTGTTAGTAAACATTAGCCACGTGTGTTCCAATAGTGTTCTTGTTATTCTACTTAATATTCGTACTATAATTTCTCCGCCATTACATTATGGAAAATTGATTGCTTTTGGAAAAAATAATTCAGTTTATTCGAAGTTCGATCGGAAGTAGATTTTTAACTGAAGCTGAACAAATATTAGTTTCAAGTCATCTGATTAATTCTTTACTTCCATTAGCCGAAGCAACTGAAACTTTAAATTTATCATTTGGAAATAAATGGAAGCTTCATTCTGGATTTCTTGATCCTTTGGAGTTACACTGGAGCACACAACAGTATGTGTTATCTTTTTTACCGGATTTATTCATTTTTATTCAATAAATATATGTGAAACTAAACATCGGCTAGCAATGGCGGCTATATGGAATTCGAATTAAACCATGTTTATTGTAATTTCACCGTAGCCCACCAGAGGGCGAGCATTTCATTACAATCGCGGATACAAATTTACGCAATGCAAATTATTTATTGAATTATAACGTATTAAAATTATTTTCCATGATGAATGCAGACGATATTATCTCAAAGAAGTATAATAATAAATGACAAAATAAAGTTAGTTCTGTGCAAATATGAGTATACTAGAGTATAGTAAAAAAAGAAAAAAGGAAAAATGGGTATCTGGAATTGTTCCTTCTTAAGTTTTAGTACATAAATTATTCATAAATTTTATTTGCTAAATTATCTATGTGTATTCCCGTGTATATTCACTCGGGAAAAAACATCCATAAGAGAGTAAAATGGCCGTCTTTTTTCTAATGAAAAGGCATCACTTTTCCCCGTCAGTGTTCAATCTATGTCTTATTACTATATCTATGAGTATACAATTTTATTTTTGATGATGAGACAACATATTCAACTGCCCTTGCTGTTATTGAAATAAAATTATCAGAACGTGTAAGGAATCCAAATTTTAAAACGAGAGAATTCTTAAAGTAGAAAAAGTTATAAAAATCACAACAAAGTTGATATTCTGAAATATCGAACAACACCAATTTCGAATTTTCGGGTCGTTAACTTAATTCATTAAGAAGAAAAAGGAATTTCTAGAAATAGTAAGAAACATGATTATTAAAAATCATTAACACTCCCATAACACCCTCACAACTTGTGTGAGGTTGTTGGGGTTTAGGCCGATTGAGATTCACTAATCCATTCATGTATTTTTAGGATGACTTGTGGGGACACAAAAAGAACAATGACACTTGTAACAGGGTGTCTACTAGGTCATGAAAGTCATTAAAGTCATGAAAAGGTCATGAAAATCAACAATGAGTCATGAAAGTCATGAAAAGGTCACGAAATTCAGCAATAGGTCATGAAAGTTAAGAACAGGTCATGAAATTTGACCGTCGGTTTGAGTCACGCATTGGTTCAGGTAACCCAATTTTACTGGTCGGGTTGAACAATTTTTTTTCTCTTTCAGTTCGGATTGAGTTGATTGAATTTTTTTTTTTTTCTACGAGTCGAGTCGACTTGAGAATATCTTTCAAAATAATTTCATTAACGGGCAAAAACATAATTCGGCAACGCATCATTTGGTGCATTGTCGCTTTGCTTGTAGCGCTCGTGCCCACTTTGTTCGCCTGATGAATTGTCGTGTTATTTTTCAACCCGAAACTATTGTTGCGAGTTTATTGCATTTTATGGTGTTTATTCATAGTTTTGTACTGATTACTAAACTTGAAGCACATTTTGTAACACTTGAAGTACACAATACACCCAAATGGTTAAAAATTATTGTTTATCCATTTTTCAGATTTTAAAACTTTTAACTTGGTGCATTAGTGATTACATTTTAAATTATTTACCAGTTTTGTAGCAATAAAAATTTACTTTATAACTTAAATTTCAAGATTATTAGATGAATTATTAATTTTCATTTTAGGTTTTGAGTCTGGTGTGGGTCATTAAAATTCTCTATTATTAGTTCATGTCGATTTTCAGATTACTATTATTTAGTAGCGTAAATGTATAAACATGATTATAAACCTAGTATAGTCATTTGTATCTTTAAAAACAAAATTATCTTCTATGAAAATCTACAGGCATTCTACTTTTGTTGCCCCCCCCTCCCCCCCCCCCCAAAAAAAAAAAAAAAAAAAAAAAAAAAAAACATTAATTTAAAAAGAAGGGTTGGATATGTCGATGAAAAGGTCATGAAAATTTTTTTGAGGTCATGAATTTTTTTTCTGTCAAGTCTGTAGACACCCTGTTTAATTTCCTGTAGACTTCCCATGTTATTCCGTACTAAAATGAACTTTTGAAAGCATTTTGTTATCCTTTATTGTTTAATTGTACGTTAATTTATTATTTTAAATTTATCAAACATTATTTTGCGAAGAATTTTTCAACTCTTAAATGTATTTCATTATTATAACTGTTTTTTAGTCTTGTCATTTAAGTACTGCTTTCATATCTTCTGAGTTCGATATCTAGACCTGTATTTAATAATATAAATAATGTGTTGTCATAATATAGCTCATTTTGTACGTGCTTTACTCGTTGTTCTACTGTACCCCATTCCCTGACCCATTGTCATCCGCCAGGGGCACAATGGGACAGCTTGAGTATCTTCTTAAAACAATCATATAAATCATGAAAAACACTACAATGAAAGCTAAAAGTTTCTAAAAAATTATTTTGTATTAAAACTTTTATTTAAATTAAAAGGAAGAAAATTATTATAAAACAAGTGAAAATTGTCCCACTTCGCCACCTTTCCCCTACCATAAAAAAAAAAGGGGGGAGTCTTTGGGGACTGCTGATAGAAGTGAAAATTAAGTAACTTGTGAAGTGTATCGTCGAGCTATTAGATTATTAATTTCGAATTATTTTTGGTTTGTAAAGAAGTGTTTATGATCTGTATTATATGATTCGGCACAATATTTGTAGCTACCCAAATTAAATGAACTAAGCCTTATATTAGGTAAAAATATTGATTACTTATGAAATTACTTTAATTAGTAGCTGAGATACAAAAGAAAACCGATTCAGGACACCTCAAAACGTGTAAATCAGGTGAAATCTCGAATCCCACTTTCGACAGTATAAAAGAACTTTAAAATATCTTTCGAATGATGCATTAAAAATAATTAGAATTTGAAATATTGAAATTTTAAAATATTACAGCGCCGTCTGGCGGTAGAAATTTCTGTAAGCTACTGTTCGATTCCAACTCAACAAAGCTTTCAAATGATGTATTACTTATGAAATTATTTTAATGAGTAGCTGAGATACCAAAGAAAATCCATTCAGGAGACCTCAAAACGTGTAAATCAGCTGAAATCTCGAATTCCACTTTTGATAATATAAATGGGTAAAAAATATGTTTCTTCTCATGGAAAGCCTTCGCTGACGATGACGCGAGTTTCATGATTTTTGTTCACCCAAAAGTGCTCAACGCGTCTAAAGAAGTTTTCACTTCAAAAATGTATTTTAAAAGAACTCTTTTTCAATACCTACTATCAGTTCACACTCTCTCTATATATATCTTGTACAAATCTTGCAATCGATTTTTAACTAACTTCCCGACTAGCTAGAAATTTGAAACTTTCAGGATTGCTCAGAACACGGTGACAACACAATACTTCGAAGTCAGATTTTAGAATTTTTTATTAGTTTTCTTACAATTAATTAAAATATGAAATTAATAACATCCTAATAGCGTTAAAATAGCCATTAAAATATTAGCTGTAATTTAATTATTGCCAAAAAAAATTACGAGTTCATTTTCTTTCGACATAAAAATAAATACATTTAATTAAACGTGAATATTAAAAAACTATAAAAAAGTTAAAATATGCATTTCACAAAAATTGACATCGTTGTCACTAATTTTATGCACATTGATAAGAGCTCTATGATTCACCAGAAAGTTAAAAACATTGTATATAAAAAGTTTTTTTTTATCTTATAATTACTTTTCTTTCATTTTGCACGCGCGCTTTTTATTTCCTAATTCAAAATTATTTTTTAAAAACTTTTTCGATAGTGTTTGTAAGTAGGAATTGACTTTAAAAATTTTTCTTTTATATTACTTGTTTAATTCTAATTTCCAATTTGTAAGTTAAAAAAAAAAAAAAAAACTAATTAAAAAGTCACTTTTCTACAGGGGCAAGAAAACAATACTCTGCATTTCAAACTAAGTACGATAAATATATAATTCTCAAAGAAACACACACGCACAAAAAAAAAAAAAAAAAAAAAGTCTTTGCTACGTGCATTTATACATCATTTCCTTGTTGACCTAAATAGTAAAATTGCAACTTAAAAATTTAAAAATAGAAAATTACATGGTAAAAACTAATACCTCATTTAAATTTCATTAGCAGTTTTCCATTCAAAACCTCTCTTAAAAAATAAAATAAAACATATACTTCTATGAAACATGCTATATCCAACTGCCCTTTCACTGGTCCACTGATTCTCGATGTGTGTTTCCATAACTACCAAAAAGCTTTACTAGATTAAGATGGGAGCCATAGAATAATGACAAATTAGAGGATTTACTGATTAAAATTTCATACCATTAAGCCGGCTGAGAGTGGGTGCTGCGGCTAGATGCTTACTGGGGCTTTAGTGCCTTTTGGAGAGAAATTTAGACGGGAAATTGAAACGAGAGATAGTTAATTGAGTGTTAGTGAAATCAGCTTCTTTTAAAATGCAGTATAGCCTAAATTTCAAATGGTTTAGTTTGACAACAATAAATATATTGATTGATTAAGAAAATGAATTAATTATGTAGTTTTTAAGATGAATAAAAAATATACTTATAAAGAATGGGTAGAGTGTTTTGTATTTTTAATGTACACTGCTTCCCGATTTCTAGAGAATAGGGACATTTTTTGAAATAATCAAGTGCAATTTTTGAAGAAATGAAACTAAGCACCTATGTAATAGAGGTGAAGTCCTATATTTGGTAAAGTTCTTTATAATGAAATATCAAATCGAATTTATATATATATATTACATAAATAATTTATTTTTCAACAGCGGCAAAATAAAAATAATAAAAATAATTGAAGAATAAATAAAAGTAAAATTATTTTTATATATTTGAACAACTTTTATCAAAGTATAGACTTTATTCTATAAACATAAAATGTGGATATAGCTTGTTTTTTTTTTCCTACATATTTGTACAATTTAATTCATATAAATTTTATTATCTTCCTGAAATAAGGTGTCTGTATGTCTATGTAGATGTAGAGCTCCTTAGGCAAGAATGGCAGAGCTACAAAACTTGGCACAGGGGTAAATACCCTGCAAATGTGCACTTTATCTTTTTTTTTTTTTTTTTTTTTTTTTTTTTTTTGATTTTTCAGCTTAAGGTTGTTTATTTTTTCAAGTTGAGATATTTTACACAAATGAAGAAGTACAGGGTGGCCATAATTAAACTGCAAGTGTTCAAGGGGTGCTGGAGAGAAAACTACTGGGAATATTCCAGTGAAATTTGGTATCTACACGTTTCAGAACATGCGCAAATCAAATATGAAAGAAAAAAAAATCGCCATTTTTCACCCGATAGGTGGCGCTGTACTATATTTCAACGCTCACCGGTGGAATATACAACTTCCAAAACCGATAGACAGAGTGTAATGACATTCTAAGAGGCATATAAACAATATAAAACATCACTTACAGTTTATAAAAATTTATGGATTGTTTAATTTGTGATCTTAATTTACGTTAATTTTTGATTACAGGATACTGTAAAAATTTAATTACCGAGGCGAATTGTATGGAATTTTGATGAACTGTAAGTGATGTTTTATATTGTTTATATGCCTCTTAGAATGTCATTATGCTCTGTCTATCGGTCTTGGAAGTTGTATATGCCACCGGTGAGCGTTGAAATACGGTACAGCGCCATCTATCGGGTGAAAATGGCGATTTTTTTTTTTTTTTTTTCATATTTGATTTGCGCATGTTCTGAAACGTATAGATACGAAATTTCACTGGAATATTCCCAGTAGTTTTCTCTCCAGCACCCCTTGAACACTTGCAGTTTAATTATGGCCATCCTGTAGAATACATTTTTTTTTTTTTTTTTTTACGTTCTTGAAACTGTTATGTCGAAGTTGTTTGTTTCATACTGGATTTTGGTTTCTGTTGGAAGTTCAGATGTCATCACCATTTTTATTTATTTATTTATTCTAAAACAATACTGAAAGTCTCAAACTAATTTCGTGTTGTTATTTATTTATTTAAATACATAAAAAGCTCAAAAAAAAAAAAAAAAAAAAAAAATGATTCGTTGCTTTAAAAAAATGAAGATGCGTTCTTTACTTATCAATGGCTAAAAAAATATTATTTATATTTTCAATTTTTTGCGTTTTAAACGTAGAGATTTTTCCGTTAAATCTTCAGTTGTAACTTGTAAGTTTTGCCGTCATTTATTTTAACTGTTTCATTTTTTCCTAATTTTTATTCAAACTGAGCTGTTTGCTTAT
This sequence comes from Salticus scenicus, assembly GCA_963930645.1. Lineage (NCBI taxonomy): Eukaryota > Metazoa > Arthropoda > Arachnida > Araneae > Salticidae > Salticus > Salticus scenicus. The sequence continues at coordinate 33,020,737 of OZ005659.1, read as the reverse complement.
TATTTATTTATTTACTTTCCTATTTGTTGTATTAAAAATGTATGCCCGGCTGGCAATACATATATTAAAGAATTCTTCCTTTACAAACGCACATGGATATTTTTTTTTTCTTCAAATTATAAATAGAATTTATTATATATTTAAATATAAAAATAAATTTTATAAATAAAAGGCTATCTGCAAGATGGGAACCTATATAAATATATTCTATATAAATATTTTTTATAAGCGAATTTTAACATGGTTAAACTACATTACACAAGTGAAATAAACATATGTTATTAGAATGTTTAAAACTATGATGTCCGTAAAAAATGGTACGCATAGAATTGATAATTAGTTTACAAGACTATGTAAAATAATTCTAATCTGTATAAAATCTTTTGTGATGAAATTTGGAACAAGCATTTTGAAAGAATTTATACAAGCTATGAGTTACAATTAAATATACATATACAGATGTACATATGTATGTATATGTAGAGAGAGATACAACTGAGGGTTGTGAGGGGGGGGGCGGTAGTCCTCCTCAGAAACATATCTGGGAGGTTATATAGCGAGTTAATCATATGTATGTATGTGTTTACATATATATAGATAAACAGATTAATAATTATTTTAAATAATACGGAATAAATAAAAAATAATCTGCTGAGTAATGGGAAATGCAATTAGAACGTTGAGGCTACTGATCTGCAAACCCAATACCTAAAGTTCGGAAAGTCAAGTGGAGTCGCTCCAAGATTTTTTTTTTTTTTTTTTTCAACATTTTTTTCTTTTTACTTTTAAGGGTGGTATGCTTTTTATATTGAGGTATTTTAAACAAAAGAGGAAGTAGAATACACTTTTTTCACGTTCCTGATACTGTCATATCGAAGCTGTTTCATATTGGATTTTGATTCCTGTTGAAAGTTTTAATGTCATTCACTTTATTTATTTGGTTTATTTGTTCATTTGTTTTCAACATTTTTTTTTTCTTTTTACTTTTAAGGGTGGTATGCTTTTTATATTGAAGTATTTTAAACAAAAGAGGAAGTATAATACAATTTTTTCACATTCTTGATACTGTCATATCGAAGCTGTTTCATATTGGATTTTGATTCCTATTGAAAGTTTTAATGTCATTCACTTTATTTATTTGGTTTGTTTGTTCATTTGTTTTCAACATTTTTTTTCTTTTTACTTTTAAGGGTGGTATGCTTTTTATATTGAAGTATTTTAAACAAAAGAGGAAGAATAATACAATTTTTTCACATTCTTGATACTGTCATATCGAAGCTGTTTCATATTGGATTTTGATTCCTATTGAAAGTTTTAATGTCATTCACTTTATTTATTTGGTTTGTTTGATCATTTGTTTTCAACATTTTTCTTTTCTTTTTACTTTTAAGGGTGGTATGCTTTTTATATTGAAGTGAAATATTTTAAACAAAAGAGGAAGTATAATACAATTTTTTCACATTCTTGATACTGTCATATCGAAGCTGTTTCATATTGGATTTTGATTCCTATTGAAAGTTTTAATGTCATTCACTTTATTTATTTGGTTTGTTTGTTCATTTCTTTTCAACATTTCTTTTCTTTTTACTTTTAAGGGTGGTATGCTTTTTATATTGAAGTATTTTAAACGAAAAAGGAAGTATAATATAATTTTTTCACATTCTTGATACTGTCATATCGAAGCTGTTTCATATTGGATTTTGATTCCTATTGAAAGTTTTAATGTCATTCACTTTATTTATTTGGTTTGTTTGTTCATTTGTTTTCAACATTTTTTTTCTTTTTACTTTTAAGGGTGGTATGCTTTTTATATTGAAGTATTTTAAACAAAAGAGGAAGTATAATACAATTTTTTCACGTTCTTGAAACTGTCATATCGAAGCTGTTTCATATTGGATTTTGATTCCTATTGAAAGTTTTAATGTCATTCACTTTATTTATTTGGTTTGTTTGTTCATTTGTTTTCAACATTTTTTTTTCTTTTTACTTTTAAGGGTGGTATGCTTTTTATATTGAAGTATTTTAAAGAAAAGAGGAAGTATAATACAATTTTTTCACATTCTTGATACTGTCATATCGAAGCTGTTTCATATTGGATTTTGATTCCTATTGAAAGTTTTAATGTCATTCACTTTATTTATTTGGTTTGTTTGTTCATTTGTTTTCAACATTTTTTTTTTCTTTTTACTTTTAAGGGTGGTATGCTTTTTATATTGAAGTATTTTAAACAAAAGAGGAAGTATAATACAATTTTTTCACGTTCTTGATACTGTCATATCGAAACTGTTTCACATTGGATTTTGATTCCTATTGAAAGTTTTAATGTCATTCACTTTATTTATTTGGTTTGTTTGTTCATTTGTTTTCAACATTTTTTTTTTCTTTTTACTTTTAAAGGTGGTATGCTTTTTATATTGAAGTATTTTAAACAAAAGAGGAAGTATAATACAATTTTTTCACGTTCTTGAAACTGTCATATCGAAGCTGTTTCATATTGGATCGTGATTCCTGTTGAAAGTTTTAATGTCATTCACTTTATTTATTTGGTTTGATTGTTCATTTTTTTTCAACAATTTTTTTTTCCTTTTTACTTTTAAGGGTTGTATGTTTTTTTATATTGAGGTATTTTAAACATAAGAGAATGTAGAATACAATTTTTTCATGTTCTTGAAACTGTCATATCGAAGCTGTTTCATATTGGATCGGGATTCCTGTTGAAAGTTTTAATATCATTCACTTTACTTATTTGGTTTGTTTGTTCATTAATTTTCAACATTTCTTTTTTTTTTTTTTTTTTTTTACTTTTAAGGGTGGTATGTTTTTTTTTATTGAGGTCTTTTAAACAAAAGAGAATGTAGAATACAATTTTTTCACGTTCTTGAAACTGTCATATCGAAGCTGTTTCACATTGGATTTTGATTCCTGTTGAAAGTTTTAAAGTCATTCACTTTATTTATTTGACTTTATAAAAAAAAAAAAATATTGAAATTCACATTGTTTTCGTATTGTTATCTATTTATTTAAATACATAAAAAGGTTTTTTTTTTTTTTTTTTTTTTATTAAAACTTATTTGTTGGTTTTGAAAATGAAGATGCGTTCTTTATTTATCAATGGCAGCAAAAATATTATTTATATTTTCAATTTTTTCAATTTTAAACGTAGAATTCTTTCAGTTAAATCTTCGGTTGTAAGATTTGTCGTCATTTATTTTAACTGTTTCATTTTTCCTAAATTTTATTCAAACTGAGCTGTTTGTTTATTATTTGTTTATATACTTACCTGTTTGTTGTATTAAAAGCAACTGTCTGACTGGTAATGCATGCATTACACTTCCCTTACAAACATACATGGATTTTTTTTTTTTTTTTTTTTTTTTTTTTCAAATTATTAATAGAATTTATCATATATTTAAATATAAAAATGATTTTCATAAATAAAACGATATTTGTAAAATGGGATTCTACATAAATATTTCTCTAACTTGAACCAATTACGATTAAATTGTGTCGAAAAGATACGATATTAGTACGTAATTAGTAAAATTCTCGAGGTTTAAAAAAAATTGTACATGGCCAATATTTAAGTACACAGACTCCGTTCAGTGATCTAATCAGTAATAATTACAAGATAAAAAGAACTTTTTATATACCATGTTTTTAAATCTTCTGTTGAATCATATAAACTTGACAATTCTATGTATTAATAAATACTTTCTTTTTTTTTTATGAATTATCTCATTCACTTGAAAGAAAATGATCAAATGCGTAATAAAGAGAGCAATTTTATAAATTTTAAAACATTTATTAATTGAATAAAAGTATTCAAAGAATGCATTATCATCGTGTTCTGAGCTATTCTAAAAGTTTCAAATGTCTGGTTAGTCGGGAAGTCATCGCTATAGAATTATTAGCACTTTATTAATGTGTATAAAATTTTTAAAGTGATAATGACGTCAATTTTTGTGAAACCCATAATTTAATTTTTTATTGTTCACGTTTAAGTAAATGTATTCATTTTGTTGTCGAAAAAAAAATGAACTCGCAAATTTTTTTGGCAACAATTAGATTATAAATAAACACATAGTAAAAAAACATTGGTTTTAAAAATAAAATATTAGTCCTTATAGAACAACATATATTAGCATCATGAACTACACTAGCACTTTATTAATGTGCAGGAAATTTTTAAAGTTAGAATGACGTCAATTTTTGTGAGATGCCTAATTTAACTTTTTATGATTTTTAAATATTCACGTTTAATTAAATGTATTTATTATGTCGAAAGAAAATGAACTCATAAAATTTTTTGGCGATACATAAATTATAGATAATATTTAAATGGCTAATTTTAAAACTATTAGAAAGTTATTATTTTCATATTTTAATTAATTAAAAGAAAACTAATAAAAAATTCGAAAATCAGGCTTCGAGGTATTGCGTTGTCGTCGTGTTCTGAACTGTTCTAAAAGTTTCAAATGTCTAGCCAGTCGTGAAGTTAGTTAAAAATCGATTGCAAGATTTGTACTGGACAAACAAACAAACAAACAAGAAAGCGAGTTAATAAAAACTTGGTAAAATGATGTTTGTCTAATGAGATCATTTTATAGAAATATATGTATTTTAATTGTTGCATCTTTACAATCTTTGCAGCAGTTATTTTAAACTTAGCAATATTTTAATGATATAAATAGAATATAAACTATTGTCATAAATTGACTAATAAAGACAGTAATAATAAAAAATAATATGTTAAGTTATTTTTACCAAAAATTTATGGCAAAATAAATAAAGAAACATAAATCCATCGTCAACATGGCAACAAAAATTTTAAATTCGCCTTGGGAGTCCTATACTAAAGCTGTACTGCAAGGGGAATTACGAAAACTGGGTCATCGAACATGAATTTTATTTTGAAACCTTGCTCTGAATGGTTTTTGATTTCACTAACGCACAATATTAATTTTGTTGTAATAATAATTTCGCTTCTGGTGAATTAAAATTTAAACTGGTTGGCGAAATTTGTATAGGACTTAAAAGTTTCAAATTTTAAAGGTAAATAAGAAAAAATAAAAATAAAGTGAGACAATTTCGCTCGGGTTTCCTAGTCAAATGAATTTTTTTTTTTTTTTTTTTTTTTATACATTTTTCATTTGTACTCTTTTTTAAATGTAAAGAAAAAAATGTCTTGGGGGTCAAATTTTCGAAATTGATATTTTCTGTATTTACGCGTTTTCAAGACCCATGAATCCAAAAATCAAGTGTTTGGCGATTTGTCTGTGTCTGCGCGTGTGAATCCGTAATCAGCATAACTAAAAACAAATATCAGCAGGAGATTAAAACTCAGCATTTTAAATTTTTATCATATGAGGATATTACTTGATACTTCTCATTGAAATCGGACAAATGGTTCGTTTACAGAAACATCCAAAATAATCAGGTGTGTCATTCACACGACTCTCTCTTACCTGAAATTTAGTACTATAAATACAGGTTGGAGATTAAGAGGTAAGATAACGAGTACTGTTATGTAAACCTATGTTAAACAATTCAAATTAGGCTTCGGAAGAGCTTTATATGATAATTAGTTCTGTGTGAGGGGGGCGGTCCCTGTTTCATTAATGCACCTACATTTATATACAATTTGATTTTGTTATTAAAATTAAGTTTACTTAAAATTACACAGACAATTTTCACACGCAATATTCATTGAAACTTATCAATCTAGATCAAACTTTCCCAGCAACAAATTTATATTAACTTCAAAATACAGCGTTTGGATCTCATAAAATTATTCATTTTTAAGTTACTCTAAGAGACACATACAAAGATCAAACGCTAAAAACTTGACTACGGTCATTAGGAAGCCTCAAAACGTGTAAACATTCAAAAAACAAGCGATGAATATTTAGCTTAAAACATACATTATTTACCATATCTCTATGAGGAATTTATTTCAATTCCCGAACAGCTTTCCTGGAAATGGTAAAATATTATTAGTAAAGCACATCCACTAACAAAAAATAAGTAGTGTGTTGTGGCCACCACACGACTTTCTTCTATATTTTCCTATACAAATTCACTCAGTAAAAATAATTTATTAAAATTATTATTTAAAAAAATTATCTTCCATGATAATGCAGACGATTTCCATATTAAAGAAGTAGTATAACACTAAATATCCAAAAAAAGTTGAATTTATTCTCAATATTACATTTAAAAAAATCGATAACTTTATTTTAAATTATCGCAGATCGATGGTTCAACCATTCGTTTTAAAGGTATTGGTGAGCTCTTTGAAAGATACCCGTCATGAAAATTTACTCCCCTTTCCCAGTTGACTACCTCTATCACAAAAAATATATATTCATTTCATTTTGTTTAGTGAAGTCTATAGATGTTAAACTCTAATTACCTGCAATTTCCCCCATAGACGTAATGTATTTGAATACTTTTGAGTGTCTCTGTACACGAACCATTTGTTTCACCTCAATGAAAAGCTTAGTGTAGCATCCCTATATGATACACATTTAGCATACTGAGTTTGGAATTTTTGCTACTATTTGTTTTTGAGATATGCTGATAACACACAGACAGACAATTCGCTAAATAGACGATTTTCGCATTCAGTGGACCTCAGAACATGTAAATATAACAAAAACTCACTTTCGAAAATTTGACCCTAAAACAATACTTTCTCGACCCTATGGGTAAGAGAAAGTAAAAATTCAAATATATCGAGTCTATAGGAAAAAATTCTCGTTGGTATCTTTAGACTGCTCAAGACAAAATAAAACTAAAACATTTTTTTTTCTTTTAATGCGTAAAAGCATCTTTTACATAGAAAATGACTTAAAAATCATTCATAATTCGTTTACAGGGCTAAACAAAAGAATTCAGATACATTCGGGAAACGCTTGAAAAATGCTGTGTTTTTCATACAGTGATAAATTTAAGTACATTATGTAATGTGTATATAATTTATGTATAATATACAATTTGAACCAAAATTAAGCATATACATTCCTTTCATACTGAATAAAATTGATGGAAGTGCTTAACTTAATTGTACCCAGTTCAGGAAAACTGATTAGGAATGATAATTAATACTTTCTCGTACCCATATGATATGGACAAAGTATTGTTTGAAGTGAAATTCTCTAAATTTTTTATTTTAAATTGTTTTTAATGAATTTTTGTAATTAATGGTTTAGTTTTAATGTAAGCTTATGACTTTTTTTTTTGGGGGGGGGAGGGGGGTTGTTTAATGGTTTTATTTCCTATAATAATTTTATGGACATATTTTTAGAATTACTGCTTTGGTAAGGTTGGTGATATTTTCATATTATATTAAAGTTATTACTTGTTAATTGTTTTCATATCTTTATTAAAGACATCACAGATTATTTAATTTAGTTATAAATTAATTTAATCTGGCTATTGAGGATTTCAATGGAATTTAATCTTCCGCGTTTTTTTTTTTTTTTTTTTTTTTTTTTTTTTTTTAATTCTACTTTATTGTTGTTGTTGTTGTTATATTTATTCTTTTATTAACTTTCTCTTTGTTATTATTATTAAAATTGCTTTCTTTAAATGTTAACTGTAATCCGCTACCGCTAACACTTTTTGTTTGTATTCACATGTACTATGCATTTTGCTGTTGGTAAGTTTTTATTTTTATTTTTATTTTTATTTCATTTTTATTATTATTATTAATTTCTTCATTTTTCACATCGTTTTTTCTTTTTTAATTGTGGTTCTGGTATGAAAACTGACTTCATTTGCAATAGACCTTTAACTTACAGAAAACTATAATTTGTTCGCCCAATTCGTATTTTGCCCCCGATCTTTAAGCTTACATTAATTTGATTTCGACTAATTTTTATCTTTTTCAATCTGCTCCTATTTTGATAATTTCGTCCATTTTTATCCTTTGCCATCTCTCTATATTTTTGTAAGTTTCTATAAATTTTCTTATATATATATATGCAGGTAATATATTCAAACACTGGTGGGGGTTAAGGGAAACGTCAAAGCCCTTCACATAAAAATATACCTCAAACAAATTTGTTTCTAAAACTATTTTCAATTATTTTAAAAGTACCTTAAACTTAATCGGCAGTTCTTTAATCCGTCCTTATAGTACTGAAATGCGGGATAAGAAAAAAGTCGTGTGAGTACCACATTAAATTATTATTTTTTTATTGCATATTTTTATGAACTTTAATATATCAAAATTTAATATATCCTTTAATATATCAAAATTCATTTGTATCTTTTTTTTTCTTCTTTTCCAGTTGGTTGACATTCATATATATCTTGTTCCCGCCGAAAAGTGGATCGACGAACGAAAATTAGCCAAGAGGGACATTATTGACCACTCTGTATCGTTTGGATTTGTCCGGTAGGATTTTGTTAATTAAGACAATTTCCAATATTATATTTGTCAATATGTTAATCCAAACACTAAATACAATTTTTAATATTAAATAAATAAAACATCGACTAAATTTAATAGGAATATGCAAATGGCACATTAATCCTGGACGACAGGACCCCAGCCCGCCCGTTTCCGTTCTTCGATGTCTTTTTCTAGTCAATTTTGTCCCTTTATTACTTCCGGTGTGAGCTTTTTTTTTTTTTTTTTTTTTTTTTTTTAACACACTTGACATTGTGAGTTTTTTGCTTTTCTTTCCATGCTGTTTCTATGGTTTTTTTAGCATTTCTTCCCTCTTTATCTACATTCTAAAGTAGCGGTGGTAAAGTTAGAATTGTTTCAACATTTGAATAACGCTTGATCAATAAATTGACAAAAATAGGTGTAAAAATGGAAAAAAAAATGCGCAAAATCCACTATACTTTGGCATTAGAAAAGTGTACATTATTTTAAAGATTTGAATATTATTGCTTGCTTGTTTCGTAAGTTTTTACTTAGAATATGATAACATGATAAATGTTTCATCAGAAATTTTAACCCTTTCAGGGGTGTCGAATTTTAATTCTCAACTGCAAAAACTCGCTCTAGAATTTTTTTTACAAAATTTTACTTTAGTGTTATAGAGGAAAAACATCATTTACTTCTTTCCTTTTAGACTTGCTGTTAAAGTCTAGTGGAAACTTATTTTAAATGAGCAAAACTAACCTTGTCCCTCGAAATGTTTTGTGAGATTATAGGAGAATTTTGGAGAATTAAGGAGAATTTTGTTCCATTAAAACTCATCAAGTAATACTTCTTTTTAAATTCCATTTCACATTTAGAAAATTCACAACTGTTAAAATGGTTATCGTTTTTTATTTTTATTTTATTTTATCTTATTTATTTATTTACTTTTTAAGCTGTAAAATTTGACTTTTAACAAAGCGAAATTTTGCATATTACAGATTTAAAATAATTAAAAATAATAATAATTAATTTTTGAAAAATAGGAACTGATTTAACTGTTATGAATTTTTTGAATGGGGAAACGAAATTTAAAAATAACTATTAGTTAATCAGTTATAATAATGGGCTGAAATTCTAGAATAACATTACCATTGGCTTTCGGAGACGATAAGTATAGAGAGTCTCCTGACATACGGAGAATTGCATAAAATGTTCTACCTGTCACAAAATTTTATAAATTAATTTTATAAATATTAAAAATATAAATAAATAAATAAATAGTACAATTATTATTTTATGACGGGTATGGCTTTTTATGGACTAGCTCATATGAAATTTTTCTTTTCGTAAAGATTTGTTTTCCACTGCTAACTATACTACTCTTAGTTCAGGCTTAATCTTTTCAATATCTAGGGGGGGGGGGGGGGGGGGGAATCATTGATAAATTCAGATACTGTTTCAGAGTTCTTGTGATAAAAAAATGACTCTTATAGCACTCAACAATTAGCTATACTTCGTCGATGCATAATATCTTCTTAACACTTAACAGATGGGTTGTATTTTCTCTGTCTGTCCCGGTTTCCGGAAATTTTTTCAAAGAATTAAATAAACATGTATATATGGGCGCTGTAGTTTTATTCAATAAGTACTATTTTTGAATGAAATTGTATAATGTTTTTATTTAGGAAGTGGAATGGTTATATTACGAAGTGGAACTTGCATAACTGACATATCATAGTCAGTAACTTTTCCGCGTAACCCCGCCCTTTAAAACAGCAAACGTAAATCTACGTTGCCCGTCTTAGGCAGTCATAACTTAAAGACGTAGATTTACGTAGTCCATCCGTTAAGTGTTAATTTGTTGAACTGAATGTTTTGAGTTTTGATATATGTGGTTCTTACACTTATACATAAAATTTTTAAAAGTTCTCTTTCAAGTACGCAGTATGCATCCCTTCTCTCATCTTTGTGTATATACCTATTTCAGTTCCGTCCCGTCCCTTACTTTTTCCCACCTGCGTAAATGCGTCCCAACAGACAGGGTCGCCAGGTGCATAAAACCGTCAAATGAAGAAAGTTAGAAAATGTAAGTTTATTTCGATGAGTTTCTCGTGCTGCATTTTCAGACAGATTTCCTTTTGGTTATTACTAGCAAACCCGTGCGAAATATTCGCATTTTATTTCTTTTCTTATTTACCTTTAAAATTTGAAACTCATAAGTGCTATACCAATTTCACCACCTAATTAAAATTTTAATTTACCAGAAGCCAAATTATTATTATAACCAAATAAATATTGTGCAATAGTGAAACCAAAATCATTCAAAAAAAGGTTTCCAAATAAAATTCATGGTTCACGACCCAATTTTCATACTTCCACAAGCAGTACAATTTTAATATTGAACTCCCACGACTCCTTTTAAATTTTTGTCGCCATGTTGGCGATGACTTTTTTTTAATTTTGGTATAATATTTATTTTTATTTTTATTAAATAAATAAAATAAAATAAAATAATTAATATTTTGATTATATTTTTTATGATTGTGTTTTTTAGTCAATTTATGACACAAAAGTTCATATTCTTTAAAATATTGCTAGGTTTAAAATGATGCTTGCAAAGATTCTGAAGAAACAACTGTTAAAAATACATTTTTTTTTTTTTTTTTTTTTTTTTTCGTAAAATAATTTCATCAGACAAATATCGTTACTTTTTCTTATTAGTCCATTGAGTAAGTCCGCGTGCTTAAATATTGTTCATGTATAAATATTATTTTTTTATCCTCACGTATCGTATCGTTTAGTCAAAAAATAATTGAAACTGGTCCACGTTAGAGAAATATTCTATAGATTATTATTATTATATAAAAATTTAACTCTCGAAATTATTATTTTTAAAGCCTTTGTTAGATTTAAATAAATGAAATAAATTTTAATGACTTGATTTATATAATTAAGATACACACCTAAATATTGACGACCAACATGTACACCCTTTGATTACGGAAAATTTCAGACAAAATTATTCGAAACCATTGGCGTGATACGGCAGAATGGCTCAGAATCTTCAATATTCCATTTCACCCACTTTTGAGTTAAATTTTGCATCACTTTCAATTTTTATCTCAATTTGTATTTAAGTGATGTGGGTCGTAAGAGGAACTGTTTTGTAAATTTCTTTAATTTATTCTAAACCACTGTTAAGATACGGCAAAATGATCAGAATATTCGGCATATTCTTTCAATTCCTAAGGAAGTGAAATTTATGAAGAAATTTTATTTTAATTAAATTCTAAAATGATTTATTTTTGTAAATTTCTCACTTCTGTATTCCAAACTGATGCTGAAAATGGGACAGAGTTACCTAAACATTTAGCGCCTCAGAATATTGCACTTTACAATCCCTTCCATTTCCCTTTTACTTAAACTAACTAAATTGGTTTTTGCTATTTTTACAAGTTTTGAAGTCTCCTGAATCCGAAAATCAGATTTTTAGGGGTTTTCTGTATATGTGTCTGGGCATTTGTTATCAGCATATCTCAAGAATAAATATCAGTAGGACATCCAAACTTGATATACTAAACCTTTATCTTATGGAGTCTCCATAAGATAAAGGAGAGGTAATGGAGATGCTACATACAGCATTTTATTGAGATTAAAGAAATGGTTTGCATATTGGGACATAGAAAAGTTATTCAAATATACAGGGTGTCCTAAAAGTTCCAGTACTCCAACTTAAAGAACTCATTGTGTCCATGATTTTTTTTAATATTAAATTTTATCGACTGCTTATTATTGCATCAGTTCTTTATTTTTCATAGTTTGTTTCTTTTCTCGCTCAAGTTGTGTGAGAATAAAGTTTTATGTTATTTTGTTCTTCATAGTGAAATGTTTTTATCACGCATTCAGAGAATTTCGCTGTTTGAAGCTTATTTTGAATGTAAATCGTATGAAAGATACAATGATGTTTGGAGATATAAATATCCAGATGATGCAATACCGAGTAAAAATATGCTATATCAGTTCATTCGACAATTTCATAATACAGGTTTTGTGCAGGTGGGTACAAGTTTCTCTACAAGAAGTCACTCCCAGCATGTTAAAACGCGTTTCTAAACACTTGCGCACAGGGCCCGATTAAGCTTTGAAGCTAGGGGAAGCTCAGTATCATTTCTGGGCCCCCCCTTTCATTTCGGATTTTTTTTTTTTTTTCATTCATATACCTGGGTAGTTTCTACACACAACATTAAAATCGTATAACTTATTAATTAAGAACATTCAAATTTTTGAGGCTAAATAACAGATTTTTCCCAAAATAGTGAGTATTTTACCTTGCTTTAGGCGACCTTTCTCAGAAAAAATTCAATCTGAGGGTGAAAATATGAAACAGAAATTCCAAGAACCTGTTTTTAGTCATTTTAGGGCCCCCTCTTGAATTTTAAAGGGAAAGCTTGTGCTTCATGAGCCTTTTGGGTAATCAGGCCCTGCATGCGCAAACGAGTTCAGCGTTGCCTCCTAGAAAAAGGTGGACATTTTGAACATTTATTATAAATGCAAGTTCTGTATTTTTTCCTCCGTTATTTTAAATGTGCCTTTTATCATTAGCATAAAAATAATCGTTTTAAGGTTTGTTGTTTTGTAAATAAAAAATACATCAGCGTCAGTACTCGAACTTTTAGGACACTCTGTATTATGTCTATTGGCAGTAATTCAGTAGATATAATTTGACAGATTTAGACGGCACTATACAAATTGAAATTAACACATATATTTTGTATGAACGAAAGCATTTTCTCATTGAATATAGTGTGAAAAACATTCAACTTTCTTTTACAGAGCGACACAAAGAAGTTCAGATGTATTAGGATTATAGTTGGAGTTGGCTCATGGTGCACTTCAAGTTATGTTTTGATTTTTTTTTTTTTTTTTACTCTGAGCTGAATTTATGTACACTATTTGAAGAGTGTAAAATTTACAGATAAATCACTAGATAAATTACTTGAACAATTTCATAAAATGGTGCCGGAATTAATTTTATGATTAATTTGATTTTTTTTTTTTTTTTTTTTTTTTTTAGTTTAATGGCAGATTTAAATATTTTATGCATGTAGCTGAAATATTTAGGAGGGGTGGGGTTGGGGGCACACAGAAATGAATGTCAAAAAATACTGAAAATAATTATAACATTCTTTAAATACGTCAATAATGTTCAAATATATTTTAACTTATACTTTATATTGTAATAATCTGGTGCTATACAAATACAGAAAAAGTGACATTTGTGAGCTCCTATATTATTTTCTCCTCAGATCGAAACTCAACATTTTTATTTAAAAAACTAAATGAAAAATAAAAGTAAATTTTAGGTATACTTAAATAAATTTAAAAAAGAAAACTAATAATAATTTAAATAATCTGGTGTGTCACTCACACGACTTTCTCTTACCCTGAAATTTAATACTATAAATACAGGTTGAAGATTAAGAGGTAAGATAACGAGTACTGTTATATAAACCTATGTTAAACAATTCAAATTAGGCTTCGGAAGAGTTTTATATGACAATTAGTTCTGTGTGAGGGGGGCTACCGCCCCCCTCAACCCCCCGTTTCATTAATTCACCTACATTTATATGGAATTTAATTCGGCTATTAAAAAATAATTCTGTTTTAAAAAATAATTTATTAAAATTATTATTTTAAAAAAATATCTTTTTTATGATAATACAGGCGATTTCCATATTACAGAAGTAGTATAATACTAAATATTTAAAAAAAAAAAAAAAAAAATTGAATTTGTTCTCAATATTGCAGTTTAAAAAAAAAAATTGTTAAAAATGAAAAAAATCGATAACTTTATTTTAAATTATAGCAGATCGATGGTTTAACCATTCGTTTTAAAGGCATTGGCAAGCTCTTTTGAAAGATACCCATTATGAAAATTTACTCCCCTCGAGGGGGGACTTCCCCCCGGGGGGAAGGCGAGGCTCCTACATACACAAAAATAATTTTCCCAGTTGACTATCTCTATTACAAAAAATAAATATTCGTTTCATTTGGTTTAGTGCAGTCTATAGATGTTAAACTCTACTTACCAGCAGTTTCCCCCATAGACGTAATGTATTTGAATACTTTTGAGTGTCCGTACACAAACCATTTGCTTTATCTCAACGAAAAGCTTACTGTAGCATCCCTATTTTATACATTTAGAATACCGAGTTTGGAATTTCTGCTACTATTTGTTCTTGAGATATGCTGATAACAGACACACAGACAGACACACAGACCATTCGCTAAAAACATGATTTCCGTATTCAGGGGACTTCAGAACATGGAAATATAACAAAAACTCACGTTCGAAAATTTGACCCTAAAACAATACTTTCTAAACTCTATTGGTAAGAGAAAGTAAAAAATTATAGAGGAAGATTTTATGTGTATGCATATTTTATTATAAACAATGGGAAAACTTTCACGTTTTAATGTAAAACCCGGATTCTGTGTAATTAAAATATATATAATTAAACGATTTGTAGTATATCGAAATTAGTATAGGTTTGGAATGGTAATCAATTTCTGAATCGGAAAGCTGGCGCACTGCACATTCCATTGAATCAATAATGATGTTATACGCCCCAGGAATCTAATCGAACAATTCCCAGAAAACTGACCATAGGATGACCAATGCCCTTTGAAGCAAACTGCAGCTCACATTATGTTGGGAAACACAGTATGAACATTAATGTCTCAAAAATATCTATAAGAGTCAAAAATTTAAATAAAATGTTGCAGGCACGGAAAAAAGAAACACTATGAGTAATATGTCGATTAAATTATATATTAGTTGACTTTTATTGTAAGTCTTTTATTACTTTTCTCATTACCAAATTACTGTTATATTATTATATATATATATATATATACAGGTGCGGAACAAAATAATGGATTCACTTATGATTTTTTTGCGTTTTGTTCAATATCTTGAAAAATACTTAACGTGTTGTTCTTGAATTTTGGGAATAAGAAAAACATGTCTTTCCTCATATTTTTCAGCAAAGATATTGTCATGAAAGTCATTAAGAGGGGACAATACCTAATCTCGCGGACAGCCGTGGCCAATGTTATTCTATGGGAAAATTTGTTGCGACAATTACACATTACCTAATGTATATTTTTTAATTGTGTTTTCGCAGTCAGAAAATTCATAACTGTTAAATGAGTACTCATTTTTGAAAAATCCATTTTTTTTTTTTTTTTTTTTTTTTTACATTTTAATTTTGAGTTCAAAAATGCGATTTTTCACAAAATGCATTTTTCTCATTTTCTACTCGGAAAATGAAATACTAAAATTTTAAAAAATCAATTTTTTGGAAAACAAGTACTAATTGAACGCTTATGAATTTTCTAAATGTGAAACCAGAATTGAAAAATATTCATTAGGTAATGAGTAATTATGTAAACAAATTTTCCCATAGAATAGCATGGGCCAAGGCTGCCGGCGAGATTAGGTATTGTCCGCTCTTAAGGGACGAACAACAAATCCAATAAGATAAAAAGTATTTGTGATTACGCTGTGTACGAAAAGCATCGATTGATCTGCAGATTTTAGATATGGTTATATATGTTATATTTCATACGTGCGTAGAGTTTTGTGAGGATATCTCGTATATTTAATGAGTTGTTAATATTTTATTAAAAAATGCAAAAAAATTTCGCCAGTTTTTACTTTATAACTCCAAAAGTTTTTCTTCCAATTTCATGAAACTTTCGGAAAACATGATACGTATGCCTAAATCGTCACACTATAGTTTAAAACAAATGTATTTAGTATTCAAAGAGATATGGACAGTTATAGCAAATAATTTATTACTGCGCAAGCGTGGACTGTTGAAGAAAAAAGAAAGGAAGAAAGAAAAAAAAAAAACTTTGCCATAGTTTAATACTCAACGGTCAACAGTATGAAGCACCTTATAAAAAAAATCTAGTTGAATATCACAAAAATTCATAGAGATATCCATGATTAAATGAGCTGTTCTTCAGTTGTTTCCTAAAAAGATCTTTACGATAAGGGATCATTGGCAAATGAAAATTTGTATCAGAAAAAAAAAAAAAATATTTTCAAACAATTCTTTTTTTTTTTTTTTTTTTTTTTTTTTTGTATAGGTTGGTTGGTTGGGTTTTTACGTCGCACTAGTGTTGCGCAGATGGGCAATTGGCGACGATCTGGGACTCACCCCTAGAGATGGTCCGGAGACATGCCATCGCAATTTTGATCCTCCACGGAAAGGATGTCTCTCCCGCTTCGGTAACCCCCAGAGGTATAATTTTTCATGGGAACATGGAGGACATTGCGGCCAATACAGATTTTACGTGCACCAGCCACCATTAGTGTACACGACAGTCTTTCGCCGGCTCTAGTACCGAACCCACAATCTTCCAATTACGAGGCCAGCGCTCTATACCGACTGGGCTACCGCGGCCCTTTTTTGTATAGGTATGTAGTAATTATCTATTAAAAAAAGAGAGAGAGAGAGAGAGAGCGAAAGAAAAATTAATCGCAAATGTTGTATTAAGTTTCATTGTCTAGCATAGTTTTTTCTGATACAAATTTTCATTTGTGAATGACCTTTTTAGAAAACAGCTGAAAAACAACGCATTTAATCACCGATATCTCTATGAATTTTTGTAATATTCAACTGTTTTTTTTTTTTTTTTTTTTTTTTTAAGGTGCTCTATACAGTTGAGTATTAAACTATATCAAAGTTTTTTTGCTGGAATCCACGCATGCGCAGTAATAAATTATTTACTACAGCTATACATATCTCTTTGAATATCAAATATATTTGTTTTAACCTACAGTATAACGACTTAGGCATACGTTATCATGTTTTCCGAAAGTTTCACAAAATTGGGAGAAAAACTTTTAGAGTTATAAAGTAAAAACTTGCGAAAAATTTTACAGGGACACAAAGAAAAATTGTTTATCATTATGGCCTATTGGACCAAAATCTTAAAAGTGCGATAGCATCTGAAAGCCTTATTCAATTGAGCAAAAAATTTATACACATATACTCACAGATACTCAGTCTGTATAGATTTTGGAGAATCTAGCACTTATAGTTTTTTTACAGGGACACAAAAAATTTTTTTTTTATCATTATGACCTATAGGGCCACATTTTTAAAAGTGTGATAGCGTCTAAACGCCTTATTAATATGAGCAAGAAATTTGTATACATGTTATAGGTTACAGTTGCACCAACTGTATAGATTTTGGTGAATTTAGCACTTACAGTTTTTTTTACAGGGGCACAAAGAAAAATTGTTTATCATTATCGCCTATGGGACCAAATTTTTAAAAGCGCGATAGCATCTAAACACCTCATTCAATTGAGCTGAAAATTTATATGAAAATTATAAATCACTGTTGCACTAACTATAAGCATTTTGGTGAATCTAGCATTTATAGGTTTTTACAGGGACACAACGAAATATTCTTTATCATTATGATCTATGGGCTCAAAGTTCAGTAGCGTTAAATAAAACGTCGTGTAATATATGGAGAAAAATACTCAAACACTCTATTATAGTTTTCTCTCTTTTGTTTGTTTAACAACTTCTCTTTCTTTACTTTACCTACAAAACTGTTAATTACTCAATGTTCGGAAAGTCGAGTGGAGTCACTCCAGATTTTTTTCTGTAACCCCTGATACAGATTTTATCTGGTGTACACACACACACACGCATATATATATACACACACACAAAAACATTGGTATTAAAGCAGGATTAAGACTATTTTCTGTGTTGTTCTGTTTCGGAAAATTTTTGTCAACATATTTTTTCCATTTAAGTTTTCTGTAATATAACAGGATTTATTTTTACAGTGTGTATCTTATAAATGGTAGACCATAGTATATCCGAATTTTTTGTCTCTGTACCCAAACTAGCGGTACTATTTATATCATTATTTACAGAAAATATGTTATAGTCAGCTTGAATAACATGCATTTCTAGTCATTTATGTTGTTGAATAATATGCACTTCTCAACATGTGACTTGTCATCATTTATAACATGTATTATGCAATAAACATGTATAACATTTACATTGCCATCATTCATAACATGTACAGGTGTTGGACAAAATAATGGAAATACTTTCATTTGTTTACGTTTTGTCGAATATCTCGAAAAATACTTAACGTGTTGTTCTTGAATTTTGGGAACGAGGAGAACATGTCTTTCTTCATATTTTCCAGCAAAGATTTTGTCACGAACGCCTTTAGGGAGCGAACAACAAATCCAGCAAAATAAGAAATATTTGTGATTACCCTGTACCTGGAAGTGCGTCCATTCATCTGCAAATTTTAGATGTGGTTATAAATGTAATACAGTAACCGCCGCTTAATAATTAACAGGGAAGAGGTGCCGCTCACCGCTCTAAGAGCAGTGTCGAGCGATTCCAGCTATGCTAGGCCCCTCTTCCGGAGTTTATTTAAACTCAAAAAAAAAAAAAAAAAATTACAAAAGCCGCTAGAGACAGGTCTCCCACGCGACAAGGAGCGGCATGTTCTATGCTGGTAGAAAAGTGACAAGTGGCTTAAGGCTTGTAAAAGTGACGAGCAAGTAGAGCAAGGCAGAGCAAGCAGAGCAAGTGGCTTAAAGCAAGAGCAAGCAGATGTGAGATTAATCTGTGAGATTAGTCATATTCAAAAGGAATTCAAATATATTATTTAGTTTAGAAAGCAGGCTTTTTCTATTGAGGATATTAAACAGCCAATCGGCTGGCCTGGGAGTGGGATTTCTTAAGTGGAAGGCAGAAGTTAAACTACAGTAGTAATAATAGTGATTAGGAGTTCCCTCCTCCCCGCAAGGACACGGAGGAAACCGCCGCTTAATAAAATCACTGGTAAGTAAAATCAGCCGCTTAATCTGATCAAATTGCTGGGACCGGAATCAAATCAATACACATTACTTTTAAAGCCGCCGCTTAATAAAATCAGCATCGCCGGTTAATAAACTCAAAAATATCACCTCAGCAGCCAAAAATATCAATTATGCACACTAAACAAATTTTTTTATTTGCATTGTCTCTTTTTTTCTTTTTCTTTTTTTTTTTTTTTTTTTTAATAAGAAAAGAAATTAAAGCACAACAATCCCTCCGTTGTCGTTCATTGTCGAAGATTTTACACTTGCATCACAGTTACAAATTAAACGCGCCCCATCACTTATCTCCGTAACAATTTCAAGGAACGTATTCTTCGAAACGCAGTAATAAGTTACAAATTTGATTTGAAATGATATTATACTTTTTTTTTTAAATTTCTAATTATTAAAACGCGATTTCCAATTCTTATTTTGAAATTACTATAATTCTTGAGGTTTAAACGAAAAGATTTTAAATTTATAAGAACAACGTGAACTTTTAGTAAAGTAATGATGATTTTCCTCAAACGAAAGTGCATGGGAACTTGGAATGCGTTTAATTTATTTATATCGAAGAAACAATTAATTAATTATCTATCAAAAATTAATTAATATTGTTTACTAATTCTATTATTCGTTACCATTTGAAGTTTCTTTCCAAATTTAGGGAAGTTATACATTTTCCTTAAGTTCAGGAACGTTCGCCGGATATAAAAATCAGCCACTTAATAAAATCACTTTGGCTCAGAACGAATGTGATATTAATAAGCGACGGGAGCTGTACTTCATTCGTGTGTAAAGTTTTTGAAGCTAACTCGAATGTTTAACGAGTTATATTTTATTAAAAACTCTGGAGTGACTCCACTCGACTTTCCGAACATTGAGTAATTAACAGTTTTGTAGATAAAGTAAAGAAAGAGTAGTTGTTAAACAAACAAAAGAGAGAAAACCATAATAGAGTGTTTGAGTATTTTTCTCCATCTATTACACGTTGTTTTATTTAACGCTACTGAACTTTGAGCCCATAGATCATAATGATAAAGAAATTTTCGCTGTGTCCCTGTAAAAACCTATAAATGCTAGATTCACCAAAATGCTTATAGTTAGTGCAACAGTGATTTATAATACTCATATAAATTTTCAGCTGAATTCAATAAGGCGTTTAGATGCTATCGTACTTTTAAAAATTTAGTCCCATAGGCCATAATGATAAAGAATTTTTCTTTGTGTCCCTGTAAAAAAACTGTAAGTGCTAGATTCACCAAAATCTATACAGTTAGTTCAACTGTGATCTATAACTTGTGTACAAATTTTTTGCTCGGATTAATAAGGCGTTTAGACGCTATCACACTTTTAAAAATTTGGCCCCATAGGCATAATGGTAAAGAATTTTTCTTTGTGTCCCTGTAAAAAAACTATAAATGCTAGATTCTCCAAAATCTATAAAGATTGAGTATGTGTGATCTATAATATGTGTATAAAATGTTTGCTCAATTGAATAAGGCGTTTAGATGCTATCGCACTTTTAATATTTTGCTCCCATAGGCCATAATGATAAAGAATTTTTCTTTGTGTCCCTGTAAAAAAACTATAAGTGCTAGATTCACCAAAATCTATAGGGTTCGTACTATGGTGACTTACAATATACGCACCAACTTTCAGGTTAATCGAACAAAGAGTTTAGACGCTAGCGTGTTCACTCACAGACATACACACATACACACATACACACACACATACATACATCATCGTAAAAATAGTGAAAACGGACTCAGGGGACCTCGAAACGTATAGAAACATCAAAATCTCGAATTCGGATTTTTGACATGATTACAATACTTTCCTCACTATAGTGTTCGGAAAGTAAAAATGCAAGTTCTCAAGTTCTTACTTTATAACTCAAGAGTTTTTTTTTTTTTTTTTTCCTTTTTTTTTTTATTTCATGAAATTTTCAGAAAACATGACAACATATGCCTAAATAATTATATACTATAGTTTAAAACAAATACCTTTAATATTCAAAGAGATCCAGACAGACTTTGATATAGTTTAATACTCAACTGTACAGAGTACCTTATAAAAAAAAATCCTGTTGAATTTCAGGAAAATTCATAAAGATATCGGCGATTAAATGTGTTGTTTTTCAGCTGTTTTCTAAAAAGTTTTTTAGGATAAGGGGTCATTCACAAATGAAAATTTGTATCAGAAAAAATTATGTTACACAATGAAACTTAATACAGTATTTGGGATTCATTTATCGAAAACTTACGAAAACTTACGAAAAATTTTTGCACTTTTTAATAAAATATTTTTAACTATTTAAATGTTCGAATTAGCGTCACAAAACTATACACACGTATAAAACATAACATCTATAACCACATCTGAAATTTGCAGATGAATGGACGCATTCCAGATGCATGGTAATCACAAATACTTTTTATTTTCTTGAATTTGTTAATCGCCCCTAACTGCGTTCGTGACAAAATCTTCGCTTGAAAATATGAGAAAAGACATGTTTTCCTTATTCCCAAAATTCAAGAACAACACATTAAATATTTTTCGAGATATTCAACAAAACGTAAAAAAAATAAATATGTTTCTATTATTTTATCCAACACCTGTATCTCTAGTCAGTATTTTCAAATCATTCTAAAAATATTTATTATAGAAATAAGAGTATACGTAGCCAGAAAGAAGAACATTGTCATATACACTTTTCGTTTAAAATGAAATAAATTAATTTGCTTAATTTATACATTCACTCTTCAAATTATTAGCATAATCCAAACTATTTTTAACTTATCCTTGAACATGCTAGATTTATTGCCAATAAAACGCACGCGCTTGCGGCATAAATTGTTGATACGCTCAGAATCTTCAATTACAATGAATATTTAAAGATAAAATTTATTAGTATAGTGTAGCCATTACAAAACTTTCTACTATATTTTTCTATACAAATTCATACAGTGAAAATTATCATTATTTACTAAAATTATTTTTTTATTATTTTTCATGATGAATGCAGGCGATTTTCATCTCACAGGAAATCAACTACATTTTTTTTTTTATTATTATTATTATTATTACTATAATGTATATACAGGACGATTTTGAGGTCATGGGTCAAAGTTGGCGGGGAGGTAAAGAATATCACAGGTTGGTTGGTTGGTTGCCTTTTTTTGGCGCAAGGTCCACGGTGGGACATGCTGCGCCAAACAAAGATGTAAAACAAAAAGTAGCTTCTGGATGGGTTAGATTGTTAGTAAAAAAACACATTAAAAGAGAAAAACGAGAGTAGGTGAAAGGTAGTAAAAAAACTGAAAACAGTGTATATAATAAAAAAGTGTAAAATGTTATGAACAGTGACTATAAAAACAGATGTAAAATGTGATAAACAGTGTAAATACAAAACCCAGATATAAAATGTGATGAACTTGTGTAATAAAATCAAATATCGTAATAAAAACCAGCCTCTTTCAGAAAGTTTGTAAATAAATGATCAGGATTAACCCAAAAGTCTCGTCAGATTTGGTGAAGATGAGTTGAAGTAATGCCTGTATAGATGGTGTAAGCAGGGACAGTCAGTTAAAATATGACGAATGGTGAGTGAGCTGTAGTGGCATTTTGGAATGTCACAGGGATTCAGAATTGTATTGGAACTCATAGGCGCAAACGTCATTTTAACCCTTTAAAGCCGGATGTTTTTCCGTGGATATGGGCGTAACTCTCGAGTGTTGCTTTTTTTTTTTTTTTTTTTTTAGTTTTTACATGCTAATGTTTATATATATAAATAAGTTCTGTGTTTTATCAATGTATATTATCGCAGTGATTGCAATAGTATGAACACTGTGTATGATTTTGCGAAGTAATGAAGCATAGAAGATTTTAAAATTTACGCAGTATGCGGAGTTAATAGTACACAGTAGCCAAAAGCATCCAATTCTTAAGGGCCCTCTTCACTCACCGCCACCGGAAGTCGAAGCTAATGTTATTCCATGGGAAATTTTTCTTTACAAATAACTTATTAGCTAATACATATTTTTAAATTCTGTTTTCACATTCTGAAAATTCCCAGCTTTTAAATTGACGGACCTTTTAAATATATATATATATATATTTTAATTTTTTATATTTTATTTTGAAGCTGCAAAATACGAATTTTCAGTATGTGAAATTTTTTCGTTTTGCAATTTCAAAATAAAATATTAAAAATTAAAAAAAAAAAATACATTTTTAAAAAAGGTCCGCCAATTTAACAGTTGAGAATTTTCTGAATGTGAAAACAGAATTTATAAATATGTATTAGTTAATGAGTTAATTGTAAAGAAAATTTCCCCATAGAATAACATTGGCTCGGGCTTCCGGCGACGGTAAGTGAAGAGGGCCGTTAAAGGGTTAAAATGACGTTAGCGCCCATGGGTTCCCATACAGTTCTGAATCCTTGTGATGTTCACCTCAGAATCACCTTGTATATATTTATTCACAGTGATTGGTAAAAACACACACACACACACACAAAGACACCAAATGTCGTTAAAAATGAAAGAAAGAAAAAAAAAAAGTCGATAACTTGATTTCAAATTATCACAGATCTATGGTGTTACCAATTGTTTTAAACGTATTCAGGAGTTTTTTTCGAAAAGCACTCATAATGAAAATTTACACACACACCAGAGGGGAAAACGATGCTATTACGGATACAAAAAATAATATATATATTATTTCACAATGAATGATTAGAAAAAAAAAAAAATTCTCATTGTGTACATTTATACGAGATTCCCCTTTATACTGCCATATTAAAATTCATGAAAAAACGAGATGATGGCGCCACCTGTTCACCGATATATCCTGAAATGTAATCAATCCCTATTAAAATCATAGTCCAACTCAATATAGAGCATAGTTAAATTCAGTTCATTGGTTCGTGAGATACAGCATTCACAAATTTGTCGTAACACAAACAAATATTTTCTAAAAATGGTCGATAAGCATTCAGGATATCTCAAAACGTGTAAATCCGTTGAAAACCAGCGGTCGAAAATTTTCGCGAGTCCAATACTTTCCTCTTCTATATATATAAATGAAAGTAATAAATTAGAAAGAACAGGGTATATTTTTTTGACTGGCTTAAAAATTTATAAGAAACTGACACACTAGATCAAGCCGGACGCAGTTTTATTATCGTCATTATTATTCTTATTTATTTAAGTGAAGCAGTTATGTCATATTCCTGTCAATGAAATTTGTTTGATACCGTCAGATAATCAAAAAATTGTTCTTTATGAGTTGTCATAGCAGCATTTGCACATAAACTGATTGTCTGATGGAAAACAAACTACGTCACCTTTTTTTACGTTATTGATTGGAAAAGGAGAAGTACTATTTTCTAGTTTTACTTTTTTTTTTTTTTTTTTTAGTTTTTTGCATAGTTAGTCTTGGTTTTCATGTGTGTGCTTCGTTTCTAGAGTCACGTGGTTCCGTGGATCATTTTTATCAAAGATGCAAGGTAAGATTTTTTTTTTTTTTTTCTTTTCCTGTTAGTGTGGCATTCAGACCAGTATAGCATGTTTTTTGTATATGTTAATGCCATAGAAACGATATCGTTAAAGATCGAACAATATTTTATTTAGGCATGATAAACATAATACTGGGGATAAATTTAGTCTGTAGCATTATATCAAGACTAATGCCGATTCACTGCACTAGGATCGTAGGCCTGAGTGGGTGTGCCCTCCGTGGGGGGTCTTTCTTAGGGGTTCTAGCCCGTATTAACTGCGACGGTTTTCCGTGACAGTTCTCCCGAACGGTTTTCGATCCGGGCACGACCTGGATCGAACCCGGCACCTCACACTTACCAGATTTGTGGACTGCCGTTGGTAAACCTGTTTATTCTGTTTTTTTTTTTTTTTTTTTTTTTTTGGTGTGTGTGCGTGTGCGTGTGCGTGTGCGTGTGTTTCGAATTAAAACAAAGTCCTATGATACGATACGGATATGAAAAGATTTTTTATTTATTCATTTATTTATTTTGTGTGTGTGTGTATGTTTCGAATTAAAGCAAAGTCATATGACACGATATGATATGGATGATAGTCCTACCGATATGAAGCATGTATAAAACCATTTGTGTAATAAAAGCTAATCATAACAAAATAAACAGAGGAAACAATAACCAAAAATTAAACAGGATGAACTGGAAATAAAAATCTAAAAAATTCATTAACAAATTTTAACTAGTGTGATAAATACATCTAGTAGCATTTCTACGGCAGAAAGGTCTAGGACTATGGTCACTAACCAATGGTCCGTGAACCATTAGCTGTCAGCGATAAAATTTTGGTGGTCTACAGAAAATTCTTGATATTTGCATTTTTGAACGCTTTATTAAAAATTATATTGATGTTAATTTTAATTTCAGGATTTTCTGAGTCATTTGTACTAATAGCATTAGACTTCAGAAATTTCTGGATGAGAGAGAGTATAAATAGAATTATCTTCTATAAGAAAATATTTACTGTAGGAATCAGGCATAGTTATTGCTTTGAATTTTTGATCTGCTTTGATATTTAGCTAGAAGTTGTATTAAATTTATTACAATGTTTAAATTCTTCAAAAATTTATAATGCACATCAAAAATATAATACCGCATTGGATTTTAATAGCTTAACAGTATAATGTACATTTACAAGATTTAAAGCAAGATGAAGAAATAGCAATTTATTACGCATTTAATATAGTATAATTTTGAACGCTAATATAAAACACATTACATATGTTATAAACTAAGTATTGAACAATTTGTGTTCTTGTTTGTCGATATTTAATTACCAAAAATCTTTATTAATCATCTGGGACCATGAAATACAATATTATGAATCGAATGAAGTTCGTTGGGTGTTTATTTATCTTTTTCTATTAGTGGTACACACACGCACACACACACACACACAAAAAAAAAAAAAAAAAAAAAAAGAAAGAAAGAAAGAAAAGACGTTTTAAAGGAAATTTAATTAAATTAATCACTGAAGAACAGAGATCAGTCTAAAACTAAAAAAAATAAAATAAAAATAAATAAGGCAAGGTTTGGAAGGGAGGAAAAAGCTGTTTAATCGATGTTTGCACTGTATAAACGAAGAATTTTTGTATTAAAATAAATAGAAATGAATTTGGACTATACTAAATCCATTTATAATCGTAAAAGACGTAGGGTAGGTGCTCCAGTGATTGGCATGCTCCAGTAATTGGCATATATCCCGAAATAATTATTAAATAAGAAAAATAATAAAATCATATATTTTACATATAAGAATTTTAACATTTTATGTCAAACACTGAAGCATAGGGTGCTAATAACTGGTAAAATAAATAACTAGCAGTGTCAAACACTGAAACATAGGGTGCCAATGAGTGACAAAATGAAAAATTGGCGGTGTCAATTACTGGAACATTGAGTGGGTGTCAAATAAAAATTCATTAAAAAAAAAAAAAAAAATATCAAATGTATATATTTTAACATATATGTGGTTCTGAATGTCTTTCATACCATATGTACTAATTTAAGATTTCTAAAAATATTTTCTGATGACTAGAACATTAAAAACATCAGAACTCTAAATCTGTCAATCACTGGTGCACTTACCCTATAAAAGATACTTTAAATATTACTTTCAACCTACGACTGTCTCAAAAATTACCAATCAAAATGCTTTCACAGGAAGTATCAATGTTCTCATTGCAAATTTCACCGTTTAGTAAAAATACTAACTCTTCTCGAAAGGGGAAATATATATACATATATATATATATATGTATTTACTTAACGCAAAATTATAAATTGTTGTCTTACTCAAAAATTTTTCTGCATACTTCCAAATAATTAGTGTAAATTTAACAGCAAGATTATGTGACAAACGTGTATGCACATTGCCAAAAGAATTTAAAATATATTTATTCTCCACAAGGGAAAAAATGTTTCATTCTTTCTTGAAAAGCAGCTATTAACCCTTTCATTCCCAATTTTTTCCATCCATAAAACAATAAATCCTATATTCAGTAGTATTTTCTTTTTCAAAGGTAATATATATAAATATTTTTTTTAATAAGGAGTCATGGCAGAGTACGAATTAATATAGCTAACAAAGCAGCTGAGAGGTGTTTATTTATATTTAATATAACCACTGATGCCATTAAAGAGCATAACTTTTCAATAAAAAAATATCAAAATTTTGGAAGAGATACATATTATAATTAATTAAAATACAAATTATAAACATTATAAAATAAAATAAAAGATATTTCAAACAGTTAATTTGCTTAAATTGCCCAAAACAGAAAACTGATTCTGATATTATTATCAGAATAGAATAAAATATACTTTCATTTTTGAACAAGGATAGTGAAATCATCTAAATTATGTATTTTTCGGTGTTAAAATGTATATAGATTTTAATAGTGTTCATTTTGAATCAGCGGGAGTGCTAGATGGTAAGAAAGAAAATCTGAAATGTTATGATTCCAATTGGCATCACGGGGAATGAAAGGGTTAAATTATGAATAATTCGCATAAAATTTTAAAATCTACTAGATCATAAAAAGCAGAAAAATTTATATTTATGTTTTGGATTATGTAATAATGTAAAAAAAATTTTTTACCTTTGTGTAATTTTTGAACACTACGTAATACAATTTTTTGTTCAATTACTGTCTATTTGTATTATTTACTGTTTGTTTGTTTAATTTGCATAATACTGTGTATTGTAATTTATTTTAAAAGAATCTGGAGTGACTCCACTCGACTTTCCGAACATTAAGTAATTAATAGTTTTGTAAATAAAGTAAAATAAGAGGAGTTCTTAAACGAACAAAAGAGAAGGGTGTTTGAGTATTTTTCTCCATATAGAACCCAATGTTTAATTTAACGCTATTGTACTTTGAGCCCATTGATCATAATAATAAAGAATTTTTCGTCGTGTCCCTGTGAAAACCTATAACTGCTAGATTCATCAAAATGTTCCTAGTTAGTGTAACAGTGACTTATAATATTTATATAAATTTTCAGCTCCATCGGATATGGCATTTAGACGCTATCGCACTTTAAAGTTTGAGCCCATATGCCACAATGATAAAGGAATTTCCATTGTGTCCCTGTTAAAAGAACCATAAGTGCTAGATTCTCTAAAGTTCATAACGTTTGTGTGATGGTGACCTATAACATATATATAAATTTTCAGTTCATTTGAATAAGGCGTTCAGTCGCTGTCACACTTTAAATAATTTGAGCCTATAGGCCATAATGATAAACAATTTTTATTTATGTCCCTCTAAAACTCTGTAAGTGCTAGAGACCAAAATCTATACAGTTTTTGTGATGGCGACCTACAATATGTATATATATTTTTTTTAACTCAAACAGATAAGGCATTTAGATGCTATCGCACGTTAAATAATTTCACCCCCTAGATCATAATGATACAGAATTATTTGTTGTGTCCCTGTAAAAGAACTATAAGTTCTAGATTCACCAAAATCTATACAGTTCGTGCAACTGTGACCTATAACATGTGTATAAATGTTTTGCTCAATTTAATAAGGCGTTTAGACGCTATCGCACTTTTAAAAATTTGGCCATATAGGCCATAATGATAGAGAATTTTTCTCGGTGTCCCTGTAAAAAAACTATAGGTGCTAGATTCACCAAAACCAATAGGGTTCGTGCTACGGTGACTTACAACATACGTACTAACTTTCAGCTCATTCGAGCAACGCGTTTAGACGCTAGCGTATTCACTCACACACATGCACACATACACACACATACATACACCATCGTAGAAATAGTCAAAATGGACTCAGGGGACCTCAAAACGTATGGAAACATCAAAATCTCAAATTCGGATTTTTGACATGATTACAATACTTTCCTTACATATGTATGTTCGGAAAGTAAAAATTAACTTAAAATATTTCCAGAAAGCTGTGTTTTTATATACTGAAAATCGGATCATCAGCTTAAAATTATTTTCTAATGAGTTTAAAAAAATTAAGCCAAGTCCTCATTCCTTAAGAGTTATTGTCATCTATATAAATAAAGAGAAGTGTCTGTGTGTGTATCTGCGCTCTGGTGCTCACACTACTAATCGCAGAGCCTCCAAATTTGGCATATAGGTACCTGGGACCCTGCAGGTGTGCACCTCATCGAGATTTTTTCGAATTTCGAATTTGATTTTTTTAAATTAATGTTTTTTCGAATTTAAATATTGGCTTCAATGTTTCATTTTTCAGAAATTTGTTTCGTTTCAAAAGTCTGCGTATCTTAGCAACGGCTATTAAACTATTTATTTATTTAAATTCATTTGAGGAAAAAATATTTTTTATTATATTTATTGAAATCAAATAGTTATACACATACAGTAGAAAAAATTAAACATATTAAATTTTTAGGTTTTGGCATATAGGTACCTGGGACCCCTGCAAGTGTGCATCTCATCGAGATTTTTTCGAATTTCGAATTTGAATTTTTTAAATTAATGTTTTTCCGATTTTAAATATTGGCTTCTTTGTTTCATTTTTCATAGATTTATTATTTTACTTCAATCGTCTGCGTATCTTAGCAACGGCTATTACGCAACTTATTTAATACATTCATTTGAGGGCGTTTTTTTTTTTTTTTTTTTTTTTTTTTAATTTGTTATATTTTTCGAATTTGAATTTTTTAAATTAATGTTTTTCCGATTTTAAATATTGGCTTCTTTGTTTCATTTTTCATAGATTTATTATTTTACTTCAATCGTCTGCGTATCTTAGCAACGGCTATTACGCAACTTATTTAATACATTCATTTGAGGGCGTTTTTTTTTTTTTTTTTTTTTTTATAATTTGTTATATTTTTCGAATTTGAATTTTTTAAATTAATGTTTTTCCGATTTTAAATATTGGCTTCCTTGTTTCATTTTTCATAGATTTATTATTTTGCTTCAATCGTCTGCGTATCTTAGCAACGGCTATTACGCAACTTATTTAATACATTCATTTGAGGGCGTTTTTTTTTTTTTTTTTTTTTTTTTTTTTTATTTGTTATATTTATTGAAAATAAAATCGTAATGCAGTAGAAAAAATTAAGTATAATTATTTTTAAATTTAAAAACGTATTTATAACAGTTATGTTTAATTTTTTTATAGTAGAACAACTTCTTATTTTTCATTTTTTAATTAATTCCTTTAAAAGAAAAAACTTTTATTTATTAATTTTTTTATTTACAGTATTTATCGGGAAAAATGGTAGTATATATATACATAGTAAAAAGGATTAAATTGATTAAAATTGATTTGTTTATATATATATATATATATATATATATATATTTATTTATTTATTTTTCAATCTACTTTTTATTTTATTTTATTTTATTACATTGGTCGGAATCAAATCGTATTATAGTGTAAAAAACACGGGCTATAAAATACATGGTTCAAAACTAAAATATTTAATAGATGCTGAGATACAGTCATCTTTAAAATCGTAGTTCTTAAATAGTAGCAGATTACCCTGTCGTCGATAAATATCCAGATTGAAGTGCCCGGGAAAGATCTTTCTGCAGGCATAGGAAACCTAGACCTGATGCAGTGAGGGCGGGAAAAGAGCTGCTGTAGACAGCGGGTACCCAAAGCGAGGTTTGGAGCAGTTTTAGTTACCTTCTTTTTAGTTTTTCTCTATAATGTGGTGTAAAAAAATAAATATTAATTCAATTCTTTCGAAAATTCATTTAAATATAGTGACCAGCGAAGCGGGCGTAGCCTGCTAGTCTATATAAATAAAGAGAAGTGTCTGTGTGTGTGTCTGTGTGTGTATCTGCGCTCTGGTGCTCACACTACTAATCGCAGAGCCTCCAAATTTGGCATATAGGTACCTGGGACCCTGCAGGTGTGCACCTCATCGAGATTTTTTCGAATTTCGAATTTGAATTTTTTAAATTAATGTTTTTTCGAATTTAAATATTGGCTTCAATGTTTCATTTTTCAGAAATTTGTTTCGTTTCAAAAGTCTGCGTATCTTAGCAACGGCTATTAAACTATTTATTTATTTAAATTCATTTTGAGGAAGAAATATTTTTTATTATATTTATTGAAATCAAATAGTTATACACATACAGTAGAAAAAATTAAACATATTAAATTTTTAGGTTTTGGCATATAGGTACCTGGGACCCTGCAAGTGTGCATCTCATCGAGATTTTTTCGAATTTCGAATTTGAATTTTTTAAATTAATGTTTTTCCGATTTTAAATATTGGCTTCTTTGTTTCATTTTTCATAGATTTATTATTTTGCTTTAATCGTCTGCGTATCTTAGCAACGGCTATTACGCAACTTATTTAATACATTCATTTTTTTTTTTTTTTTTAATTTGTTATATTTTTCGAATTTGAATTTTTTAAATTAATGTTTTTCCGATTTTAAATATTGGCTTCTTTGTTTCATTTTTCATAGATTTATTATTTTGCTTCAATCGTCTGCGTATCTTAGCAACGGCTATTACGCAACTTATTTAATACATTCATTTGAGGGCGTGTTTTTTTTTTTTTTTTTTTTTTTTTTTTTAATTTGTTATATTTATTGAAAATAAAATCGTAATGCAGTAGAAAAAATTAAGTATAATTATTTTTAAATTTAAAAACGTATTTATAACAGTTATGTTTAATTTTTTTATAGTAGAACAACTTCTTATTTTTCATTTTTTAATTAATTCCTTTAAAAGAAAAAACTTTTATTTATTAATTTTTTTATTTACAGTATTTATCGGGAAAAATGGTAGTATATATATACATAGTAAAAAGGATTAAATTGATTAAAATTTATTTGTTTATATATATATATATATATATATTTATTTATTTTTCAATCTACTTTTTATTTTATTTTATTTTATTACATTGGTCGGAATCAAATCGTATTATAGTGTAAAAAACACGGGCTATAAAATACATGGTTCAAAACTAAAATATTTGATAGATGCTGAGATACAGTCATCTTTAAAATCGTAGTTCTTAAATAGTAGCAGATTACCCCTGTCGTTGATAAATATCCAGATCGAAGTGCCCGGGAAAGATCTTTCTGCAGGCATAGGAAACCTAGACCTGATGCAGTGAGGGCGAGAAAAGAGCTGCTGTAGACAGCGGGTAACCAAAGCGAGGTTTGGAGCAGTTTTAGTTACCTTTTTTTTTTAGTTTTTCTCTATAATGTGGTGTAAAAAAATAAATATTAATTCAATTCTTTCGAAAATTCATTTAAATATAGTGACCAGCGAAGCGGGCGTAGCCTGCTAGTTAACAAAAAAAAAAAAAAAAAAAAAAAAAAAAAAAAAAATCTGGAGTGACTGCACTTGACTTTCCGAACATTGAGTAATTACTGGTTTTGTAGATAAAGTAATGAAAGAGGAGTTGTTAAATAAACAAAAGAGAGAAAATCATAATAGAGTGTTTGAGAATTTTTCTCCATGTAGTACAAGATGTTTAATTTAACACTACTGAACTTTGAGCCCATAGATCATAATGATAAAGAATTTTTCGTTGTGTCGCTGTAAAAGCCTATAAATGCTAGATTCACCAAAATGTTTATAGTTAGTGCAACAGTGACTTCTAATATTCATATAAATTTACAGCTGAATTGAATAAGGCGTTTAGACGCTATCGCACTTTTAAAAATTTGGTCCCTTAGAGCTTATAAAATAAAGTAAAATTCCATTGATACCGTTATCAAAATAGCAGTCATCCGTTTTATTGGACTGAAATATAGAGACATAAATCTTTTTCAGTTTATAGACACCTTGTTGCTATTCTGAATTAACCGCTATTTTAAATTTTTTCTATATGTATAAGAAGAATGCACTGGATTCCTGAAAATTTTCAATCGCCAGTTTTCAATGGATTTTTAAGTTTTGAGACGACTGAACATGATTTGACCATTTATAGAAAATGTCTGTATGTCTGTTATGAATGTGTATTATGAATATTGTGGACGCTATATCTCACAAACCAATGAACGAAATTCGACCAAACTTCGTATTCAGTTGGACCTTCATCTAAACTGTTGCTAAGTGCATTTGGGGATTAATCGCTCAACAGGTGGCATTGTCATCCGATTTTATTTTTATAATTTTTACTATTGCAGTATAGCACAAAATTTCGTATAAATGTACATAATGAGAGTTACTTTTAGCGAACGATTGAAAAATTAATATGAATTATTGATAATAATAACTGTAAACTTGAAACAACAAATGTGTGCATGTCGGAGCATCGCTTCTCTCCCTGGGTAGTAGTACTCCCCCCCCCCTCCCGGGTGTAATGTTCAAAATGGGAATCTTAAAATAATAATAATAATAATAATAATCAATATCTTTAAAACAAATGGTTGAACCATATATTTGTGATAATTTAATGAAAAGTTATTTCATTTTTAACGAAAAAAATAATAATAATAATACCATGTATTCTAATGGTGGCACAAAATTAACTTTCTTTTGGCGTTTAATGTTATACTTCTCTGAGATAAAAATCCTGTGCATTCATCATGGAAATTAAGTTTAATTCATAATAATTTAATAAAAAAAATTATACTGCGTGAATTTATGTAAGATAATTGAAAATAATATAGAACAAAATCTTGCGATGGCAACAGCATACTAGTTTTCTTTATCACACCAATTATACCTGTGAAACAAATGCATATGTATGAAGCCAATAACTTTTTAGGTTTTACACATCTACTTCAATAAAATATGTATATTTTCCTTCGCCTAGTTATCGTAACCTTAATTTATAACCAAATTCGATCAAACCTGAAATACCTGGTTGAAAAAATATCTAAATCTGGAGTGCTTAATAATAGCTTATTTTCTATTAATCACTGTACGTGCCGCTGCTATTTATATTCCACAGCAATTAATTCCATTAATATGACTATAATTTACGTATGGGAGGCGGAGCTAAAGGAGAGACGCATTGGCATAAACAAAGAAAAAAGTTATACTAGGTTCATTTTATGCTCTGTTAAGCACGGGGAAAGAGAAATACAGATTCGTTCTTCGAAAATAGTTTGACAGCGACGAATATATAACATAGAAGTAAAAAAGCATAGCAAATTTAAATAATTGGAAGGACTTAGTATACAAAATTATACATTGTCTATGATAAACAATAAGTTAAATTAATTAGTTTACAGTTCAGTACAGTTTATGTTTGGATTGTTTGATAGTTGCTATGATTCATTTGTGGTATTAGTAAAGAAAAGGTTAAAATAATAATACTTTAATTTAATTTATAGGAAAAAGCATAAAATTTTAATATATACAAATTGAAAGACTCGCATTTTGCCAAAAATGAGGTTGAATTTCCAATTACATAAATGATAAAACTGTTCACGCATGACAACAAAAACTACTTTGCCTTGGAGAGAAGTATTTTTTCATTGACCCCGTAAATGATTACTCATAATAAAATTATAAAATACTAGCAAGTGTACCCGGCGTTGCCCAGGTTGAAGCAGTTTTTATAGAACTTTGAAATCAAGGAAAGAACTGAACAAAGGTTTAAAATGGAAAAAGAAACGTACGAAGCATTTCCCGAAATCTTTAAGAGAAAATATTACAAATAAATAAATAAATAAATACAAAAGGCACAGCTTTAGTATGGGAAGCCTCTAGTGAGTTTAAATATTTTTGGCCATTTTTGCGATGAATTGAAATGGCTATCGTAATTGCGTAACTAAAGATCTCGGTAAGAATAATCCGAGCTACTTTGGCAGGGCCTGATTAATCTTTGAAGCTAAGGGATAGGTAAGCTCAGTATCATTTCGGGGCCCCCTTTCATTTCGGAAAATCTTGTTTTCCTGTTACATATTGTAATATAAAAATGCTATAGACCAAAAATTAGTGTGTGTATAAAGTTTTTTTTCCCCCTTTTCATTCATATATCTGGGTGGTTTCTACACACAACATTAAAATCATATAACTTATTAATTAAGAACATTCCGATATTTTAGGTTAAATAATAGATTTTTCCCGAAATAGTGAGTATTTTATCTTGCTTTAGGTGAATTTTCTCAGAAAAAATTCAATCTCAGTGTGAAAATATGAAACAGAAAATTCAAGATCCTGTTTTTAGTTATTATGGGGCCCCTCTTAAATTTTAGAGGGGAAGCTTGAGCTTCCCTAGCCTTTTGGGCAATCAGGCCCTGTACTTTGGTGCCCCCCTCTCCCCCCCCCTAAAAAAAAGAATCTGAATAAAATTCAAATTATAATAATTTAAAATTAGGGTGAGATTATAGAAGAACCCCAGAAGTTGCATATAAAGTGTAAATAAAAACGAAAAATTTTGTTTTACTCGTATTGTAGAAAAAAAATTGAATTAATTAAATAAAAATTTCTTGCTCATGCCAAATATCTATATGGAAATATTTATTTACACGCGAATCCCTGGTGAACTAGTATGTTGTGGCCACCACATGACTTTCTTCTATATTTTCCTATACAAATTCACTCAGTAAAAATAATTTATTAAAATTATTATTAAAAAAAATTATCTTCCATGATAATGCAAACGATTTCCATATTAGAGAAATAGTATAACACTAAATATCAAAAAAAAAAAAAAAAAAAAGTTCATTTTATTCTCAATATAAAAAACTTTTTTTTTTTCCCGTTAAAAGTTTAAAAAAAAAAAAAAAAAAAATCGATATCTTTGTTAAAATTATCACAGATTTATAGTTCAGCCATTCGTTTTAAAGGTATTGACGAGACCTTTCGAAAGATACTCATCTTGAAAATTTACCCCCCTGGGGGATACTTCCCGCACCCGCACAAGGAGGGAACTGATGCCCCGCATGCACAGAATTTTTTTCCTAGTTCACTACTACTATTATCAATAATTCATATTAATTTTACAATCGCAAGTAAAAAACTAGTATGTTGTGGCCACCACAAGACTTTCTTCTATATTTACCTATACATATTCAATCAGTAACAATATTTAAAAAAAGAAAAAAAAAAAAAAGTACGATTTTTTTTTTTTTTTTTTTTTTTTTTTGTTAAAAGTGAAAAAAATCGATAACTTTGTTTTAAATTATCACAGATTTATAGTTCAACCATTCGTTTTAAAGGTATTGACGAGACCTTTCGAAAGATACCGATCTTGAAAATTTATCCCCCCCGGGGGGGTACTTCCCCCCCAGGGGGGGAAGCGATGCCCCCCATGCAGAAATTTTTTTTTTCTAGTTACATACTACTATTATCAATAATTCATATTAATTTTACAATCACAAGTTTAAAACAACTCTTATTATGCACATTTATACGAATTTTTGTCCTATGCTGCCATGTTAAAAATTTAGATAAAATGCTATCACAGCGCCAGCTGTTGAGCTATTGATCCCCAAACATAATCAGCACCAGTTAATGTCGGGGACAAACTAAATACCAAGTTTGGTTAAATTTCGTTAAAAAAAAAAAAAAAAAAAAAAAAAAAAAAAAAAATTCCGATTTTTTTTCTAAGTTTTGTTTTGTTAAAACTAAAAAAAATCGATAACTTTGGTTCAAATTATCACAGATTTATCGTTCAACCATTCGTTTTAATGGTATTGACGAGATCTTTCGAAAGATACCCATCTTGAAACTTTGCCCCCCCGGGTGGGAACTTCCCCCCCCCCTGCGGGGGGGGGAACCGATGCCCCCACATGCACAAAACTTTTTTCCTAGTTAACTACTACTATTATCAACCTGATCTTTCGAAAGATACCCAATGTGAAAATTTACCCCCCCTGGGGGGGTATTTTCCCCCTAGGGGGGGGAAGCGATGCCCCCCCCCCCCATGCAGAAAATTTTTTTCCTAGTTATATACTACTATTATCAATAATTCATATTAATTTTACAATCACAAGTTTAAAAGAACTCTAATTATGCACATTTATACGAATTTTTCTCCTATGTTGCCATGTTAAAAATTTAGGTAAAATGCTATCACAGCGCCACCTGTTGAGCTATTGATCCCCAAACATAATCAGCACCAGTTTATGTCGGGGACCAACTAAATACCAAGTTTGGTTAAATTTCGTTAAAAAAAAAAAAAAAAAAAAATTGCGATATTTTTCTGTTTTTTTTTGTTAAAAGTAAAAAAAATCGATAACTTTGGTTTAAATTATCACAGATTTATCGTTCAACCATTCGTTTTAAAGGTATTGACGAGATCTTTCGAAAGATACCCATCTTGAAATTTTGCCCCCCCGGGTGGGAACTTCCCCTCCCGGTGGGGGGGGGGGGGAACCGATGCCCCCACATGCACAAAAATTTTTTCCCAGTTAACTATTACTATTATCAACGAGACCTTTCGAAAGATACCCATCTTGAAAATTTACTTTCCCGGGGGGGGAACCGATGCCCCCCCCATGCACAAAATTTTTTTCCTAGCTAACTACTACTATTATCAATAATTCATATTAATTTTACAATCACAAGTGTAAAATAACTCTCTTTATGCCCATTTACACGGAATTTTGTCCTATGCTGCCATGTTAAAAATTTGCATAAAATGCGATCACAACGCCACCTATTGTGCGATTGATCCCAAAATCTAATCAGCACCAGTTTATGTCAGGGTGCAACTAAATACCAAGTTTGGTTAAATTTCATTCATTGGTTCGTGAGATACAGCGTCCACAAAAAAATGATACAGACAGACAGACAGACAGACAGACATTTTCTAAAAACTATTAATTCGTGTTCTCCATATCCCAAAACATGTAAATCCATCAAAAAGTGGACTTCGAAAATTTTCGCGAATCCAATACTTTCTCTATATTACATATAGAAGAAAGTAAAAAGTATAACAATTTTTGTAGCGTAATAAGTTTTTTTTTTTTTTTTTTTTTTTTTTCTAAATTTTATTATTATTCACACGAAATTAAAAATATTTTATTTCCGGAAGAAAAAAAAGAGTCAATAAACGTGTGTTTTATTTGTTTATTTTGACATCAAATTTTCTTTTTTTTCTTTTTTTTCCTTTCTTTCTTTTTTTTTTTTTTTTTTTTTTTTTAATCATTCTTTTTATTCGATTATCCGACTGAGCTAAAAAATACGGCGTTAGCTAGATTTCGTCCTGATTAATAATTACACCACTTTTTGTAGAAGTTGGTTAAATGATGTAGCTTTGTGTAGCGAATTAAAAATACGGACAAACAATCAGCTTTATTTATATAGATTAACTAGCAGGCGACGCCCGCTTCGCTGGTTCTTATTTTTAAATGAATCACTATAATTACTGAATTATCAAAATTGCATTAATTTTTATCACGTGAAAAAAAAAAAGAGAGAGAAACAAAATCTGATTAGGAAATATGTCGCACCAGGTTCTCACTGCCTTCGGAAAAAATTCCCAAAATGCTCTAACTCTTATTTCTATTATTTTTCCCCTTCGCCCCCCCTCCCGTTTATCCTAATAATTTTACAATTTCGAAAATATCCGCAATCGATTTGTAAGTATCAAAAACCTCTATGCACCAGTTTTGAACGATCTATCTCTATTTTTATCTTTTTGCCCCTCCGCTCCCCCCCCTTCCCGCACCTCTCAGTAATTTTAAAAATTCGAAAATATCCGCAATCGATTTGTAGGTATCGAAAACCTCTATGTACCAATTTTGAATGATCTAACTCTATTTTATTTTTTTTTTTTTTTGCCCCTCCACCCCCCCCTTCCCTGCCCTTCTAATAACTTTACACTTTCGAAAATATCCCCATTCGACTTGCAGGCCTCTAAAACCTATCTGTACCAATTTTGAACGGCCTAACTGTATTTCTATTTCTTTTTGCCCATAGCCCCCCCCCCTTACCGCCCCTCCTAATAATTTTACAAATTCGAAAATATCCGCAATCGATTTGTAAGTATCGAAAACCCCTATATACCAATTTTGAACGATCTCACTCTATTTTTATTTTTTGCCCCCCCCCCCCCTCTCCCCCCTTCTCGTCCCTCCTAATAACTTTACACTTTCGGAAATATCCCCATTCGACTTGCAGGCCTTTAGAACCTATCTGTACCAATTTTGAACGGCCTAACTGTATTTCTATTTGTTTTTGCCCCATACCCCCCCCCCCTTGCTGCCCTACCTGGGGGCTGAATTTCTAAAATTCCAGAAATTGGTTTTTAGATATTTGCATTAGCTATATTTTAGAGCAAAACTTTCACGTATATCTGGTTTTTGTTTGAGATATATAGGATTATGTGAAATCACGTTTAACGCATGTGAAATCACGTTTCGCCCCCTCCCCCCCCCCCTTGGGGACCGAATTTCTAAAATTCTTGAAATCGATTTTTTAGACATTTGTATTAGCTATATTTTAAAGTAAAAATTTTACGGATATCTGTTTTTTTTGTTTGAGATATGAAGGATTTTGTGAAATCTCGTTTCCCCCCTCCCCCCCTTGGGGGGCTAATTTTGTAAAATCTCTTCTTAGTGGATGCCTACGTCATAGAAAGAACATTGTCACAAAATTTCATGCTTCTAGGTCCAGGGGTTTGGTCTGGGCGATGATGAATCACCCCCTCACTCAGGAAGAACGATTTTATATATGGGTCATTCTCTGAAAAGTGGGCTTTTTTTAAAAAAAAAAAAAAAAAAAAAGTTAGCTCCAATAAAATTGCTCCAATTTTTTTTTTAATTTTTTGCATATACACGTTAATAAAAATAATAAAAATACATACACAGTTAATAAAAAATAATATTAACCAAGCTGTATCTGATAATTTTTGAAATAGTAATTATTTTTATTAATTAGAAAAATGAGGGAATGATTGTTAGGGAATGACAAATTTCTTCTAGAAACTACCTTATAAAAATATTATTAAGTTTAGCTATATTTTCAAACACTAAATATTGATTAAAACATATTTTTATTAATATAATAGCATAAAAAAGCAAATTTGATTTCTTTTAGTTAACTTTATAATGAGTGAGGGAATGACATATAATAAAAATACTGTATTTCAATCTAACATTTGAGAGCCGTATGCTATTCATTGTAAAATGTTTCCAACAGAACACAAAATGTTTTCTTTACTTTGCTTCTATATAAATTAAGTTTGACTTATATAAAATACGTGCTGCCATTAATGGAGTAAGTAGGGGTATAATTACAGTTTGATGAGGGAATGATATCTATTACCAGATACAACAATAATAAGTGTTCTAATTTCTTTCATTGCATAATATATAAATGTAGTATAATGGGTAAATATTTATTAAAGTGTGTTTAATAAATTTTCACTTCAAATAATCTAAATATAGATGCTTTAATACCATAGAAACCATTTTATTCACTTACATGTGGGAATGGGGACACAATGAGGGAATGATATTTTGCATTTTAAAAATTATTTTTAAATTATATTTGAATTTCAATAACGAAAGAATAACAGTTTATATACAAAACCAATTAATATTGATAGTTTGGACTGCTTTTTGTTTTTGTGCTTTTAAAAATATGCCCTCAAGACTACTGGGACATGAAATGACCACTTTTCAGAGAATTACTCACATACAGATTAAGTACCGTAATTTTCGGCATATAACCCGCAGGTGAGATAAGTCAGTTTTGCCGCAGAAATTTTAACTAGATTTTTTTTTTCTGTTGAATAAAATTTTTGTTGGAGGAATGGCATACGTTACCTGCGGATTATATGCCGAAAAATATGGTATTTTGTATATAGTCTACTGCTCGCATATTTACTCAACAAAATCCTCTCTCCTCAATTTGCCCTGACATAATCTATTAACAATGCTATACAAATTGTTACTTAACAGTTTACTATTAAAAGAACCAAATTATTTTCAACAAGAACTGAGCATGAAAATAAAGAAATACAAATCAATAAATATAAAATTCGCGTGAAAAGTGCAAAATACGTTAATAATAATTACTTTTTCTTCCTTTATTTCTTTTTCTTCATCGCATCATCCTTTACATCTCTCTACAAATGGCTAAGAGATTTTTGAGTCTGTTTGTCTGTGTGTTGACGCAAGTTGCCACCAGCTTTTCATACTTTAGTTAATTTTAAAAAATCTAATTGTTCGATCGATAAATTAATTAAACCGACGGATTCAGAAAAAAATGCCCCTTTCATTTGGTACCTTATTTGTAACGAAATTTTTATTAGATTTTTTAAAATTAATTAAAATGTGAAAATAATAACCTGATAAAAGCTTTAAAAATGGACATTTAAATTTTTAATTGTAGCCAAAAAAAATTACTTTTTTTTTTTTTTTTTTCAACATAAAATGAAATATGCTTTCAAGCGAAAAACATATATATATTTTAAATATTAAATTTGTTCCTGCACATGGAAAAATGAAAATATGAAAATGGAGTAAAAAAAAAAAAATAATAATAATAATAATAATAATATACCTCAGTTTTAGATCCCCCCCCCTTTTGTTTAAATAGTATGTTTTTGACACGGATGAATTGCGCTTGGCATGAAAGCTAATTCAGCATTACATTAAAGAGCTTTACTTATTGATAATCCTGGGTAATTTTTAAAATTTTGATGCTGAAATAGATCGGACATTTTTCGCCAAGGACTCCACTTCCGTAAAAGCCTTTTTAAGCCAAGTAGCGCAAGTGACGATAAAAATTCAAAAGCCGACAAGGGAAGCTACATTAAGGCTGTACCATGATCAGGTTTACATATTTCATTATTTATTTGTCTATATACCAACTACTATTAACTAACTCAACTACTGTTATAACCACAAAAACTGATTGTCTCATGCGATAGACGTAGCCGATCATAGCACATTGTAATATTATATTTGGTGTGAAATTATTGTCATTTTATGGTTGATCGAATAAATCAAATAAATACAGAAATTAACGTGAAAGAAAATATTATGTACACCACGTATAGTGTTGTTCATATGTAACTGGGATTCAAATATAAAATGGCTACGGACAGTTTCGATACTGTCCGTTTCGAAACTGTCATCTGAAAAGCACCCAAAATGGAAGCCCACTGGTAAGCTATTGTCACAGGCAATAGAAATAGTGGAAACGGACTCAGGGGACCTCGAAACGTATAGAAACATCAAAATCTGAAATTCGGATTTTTGACATGATTGCAATACTTTCCTCACTATAGTGTTCGGAAAGTAAAAATACAGTTCGTTAAGAAATTATAAGACCACTTTAATTTTGTAAATTATAAGAAAAATAAAGATTCTAATCATAATTTAAATACATAAAATACCATATTGCTCTTTGTATTTTTTTAATAATTAGTTTGCAATAACTTGGTATAATGCAATAAATGTTTAATTAAAATATATATTAGAAATAAGTGAAAAATAATCTGTTAATAAAATATAAGGCCACGTGTCAAAAAACAAAATTGTATAAAAAATTAATATGATATTTGTCCTCCATTTTTACTTTCTTCTATATGTAATATAGAGAAAGTATTGGATTCGCGAAAATTTTCGACCTCCGTTTTTTGACGGATCTACACGTTTTGGGATGTCCTGAACACGAATTGATAGTTTTTAGAAAATGTCTGTCTGTGTGTCTGTCTGTCTGTCTGTGTGTCTGTCTGTCTGTCTGTATCATTTTTTTGTGGACGCTGTATCTCACGAACATATGAATGAAATTTAACCAAACTTGGTATTTAGTTGCACCCTGACATGAACTGGTGCCCATTAGATTTGGGGATCAATAGCTCAACAGGTGGCGCTGTAATCGCATTTTATGCAAATTTTTAACATGGCAGCATAGGACAAAATTCCGTATAAATGGGCATAATGAGAGTTATTTTAAACTTGTGATTGTAAAATGAATTTGAATTATTGATGATAGTAGTAGTTAACTAGGAAAAAAAAATTGTGCAGGGGGGGGGGGGCATCGGTTCCCCCCCTGGGGGGGAAGTACCCCCCCGGGGGGGTTAAATTTTGAAGATGGGTATCATTCGAAAGATCTCGTCAATACCTTTAAAACGAATGGTTGAACCATAAATCTGTGATAATTTAAAACAAAGTTATCGATTTTTTTTACTTTTAACAAAAAAAAAACTTAGAAAAATAATCGTATTTTTTTTTTTTTTTTTTAACGAAATTTTACCAAACTTGGTATTTAGTTGGTCCCCGACATAAACTGTTGCTGATTATATTTGGGGATCAATAGCTCAACAGGTGGCGCTGTGATAGCATTTTATCTAAATTTTTAACATGGCAGCATAGGACAAAAATTCGTATAAATGTGCATAATAAGAGTTATTTTACACTTGTGTTTGTAAAATTAATATGAATTATTGATAATAGTAGTACGTAACTAGGAAAAAAATTTTGTGCATGGGGGGCATCGCTTCCCCCCCGGGGGGGGGG
This sequence comes from Salticus scenicus, assembly GCA_963930645.1. Lineage (NCBI taxonomy): Eukaryota > Metazoa > Arthropoda > Arachnida > Araneae > Salticidae > Salticus > Salticus scenicus. The sequence continues at coordinate 32,977,017 of OZ005659.1, read as the reverse complement.
GTAAATTTTGAAGATGGGTATCATTCGAAAGGTCTCGTCAATACCTTTAAAACGAATGGTTGAACTATAAATCTGTGATAATTTAAAACAAAGTTATCGATTTTTTTTTACTTTTAACCAAAAAAAAAAAAAACTTAGAAAAAAATTTATTTTTTATTTTTTTTTTTTTTAAATATTGTTAGTGATTGAATATGTATTAATTTTCACAAAAAAAAAAAAAAAAAAAAAAAGGAAAAAAAAATCTTTTTTTTTTTTTAAATATTGTTACTGATTGAATATGTATAGGAAAATATAGAAGAAAGTCTTGTGGTGGCCACAACATACTAGTTCCTGATGACATCAAACACTCTGTTTTTCATTGAAGTAACCAGGTGGTTAAGTTCAGTTATAGAAATATTGTACCATTCTTTTACAATGGCTACTTCCAGTTCATTGGCAGATGAAAATTGTTTGTTATTAGCATAAACTTTGCGAGATAATATACCCCATAGGTTTTCCATGGGGTTCAAGTCTGGACTTCGACTTGGCCATGGCAAAACATTATTTTTTTCTTTTTTAAACCACTCCTGTGTGGATTTAGATGTATGACAAGCAGCATTGTCCTGTTAAAACATCCAGTTAGCACCACCTAATAAAGGTCCAAACGGTATCATATGATCATATAACATAGACTGATATTGTGTAGAGTTCATATGACCCGAAATCCGCTGTAAATCACACAACCCCTACTAACTGAAAGCTCACCAAATCATTACTGATCCTCCACCCGTTTGTCGACTGAAGCATTCTTTTGGATCCTTCCTCAAGTCATGCCAATAGTTTTTGTAACCATAAGAACCATCGAGGTTAAATTTCTTTTCATCAGAAAATATAATTTGTTTCCACTCATCATTCCATGACATGACATTTTTAGCCCATTTTAATCTTTCTTCTCGATGGCATTTCAATAACTTTGGTTTTTTCTTCAATTTCATATTAATATTTAATTTAAGACCTTTCCAGACTGTTACATGTGAAGTTTTCTTGCTGAAACGTTTCGAAATTTCACGAGTTGCAGGACCTTATTTAGTTGACAGTCGAAAAACTTGTCTATTATCACGTGCTGTCAAAATATTTTTTCTACCAGATCGTTTTATTTTGTTTGAATAATCTTTTCTAATTATGGCATTATGAATGGCAGTTTTAGAACGGTCGTTAACCTCGCAATATCTCTTTCAGATTTATAAGAACTTTTATAAAATAAAATTTTTCTTACTTCGCACTCCAATAATTCTTTACCTCGAGGCATCCATCGTCAAATTAATCGTAGATAACACATTCAAAACCTAAGCCTTTACTTCTTAGGTAATGCTTTTACAAAATACTGACGCATGCGCTTTATATTGAGTTTGACGTCATGTATAATATGCTAATTTTCTCAGGTGGTCTTATAATTCCTTAACAGTCACAGTCTTTAATTTTTAGAAAAATGAATAAGTTTTAATGAAAATTTAATTTTAAAAGTTGGAATTAGTATAGAATTCGTTTTCTTATCAATTTTAAATACGCAACTAAAAATTTGCATATTATGCTCTCTTCTTCAGAAATGCACCAATACGCTTGTGGTCTTATAATTTCTTAACGCACTGTATAAGATGTAATGCATAATTTCAGTGGCGAATCCAAAAAGTCCTTTGTCGCAAATGTCCATGTTTTAGAATTTTCCAACTCTGTAGCCCCTCAGAAAATATTTAACGGTTAAAATAATCCTCCCCCCTCCTAAAAATCAAATTTATAGCCATAAAACCCCGAAAAATGATAAAAATAGGGGGCCATTCCTAAAAAATAGTGAGTGATAGGGCAAAATGGGCATCATATTCGGATTCAGGAGGTCATTTTACATAAGAATATGTAGAAATGGTGTCAGAGGCAATTTTTATGCCGACCAGTGTAATTAAAGATAAAACTGAAGGAATTTTGTAAAATTCTGTAACGTTTGTTTGCACACCTTTTATCCTTGCAACAAAACTGATTTTTTACTTACAATAAAGATTTTTTTTTTTTTTTTTTTTTTTTTTTTGTCGTTAAAGTAAAAAAAAATATCCTCAACAAATATCAAGGTTGCCACATGCCACACAAATCAGGAGAAGAAATTCTCCGAGTTTTCCCTGTCTCTTTTAAAAGTACTAAAAATAGATGACACACAGTCTTGCAGCATTAGAATATAACATGTTTACAAGTCAATTGAACATATTAGGGTATATTATTTTTATTAACTTAATATATTTGGTGGAAAAAAAAAAAAAAAAAAACATAATAGACTTTTTTCCTTCATTAAAGCACTAAAATTTTAAAAAATATTTGATTATGAAAACGTTTTCTAATGTTTTTCCAAAAAATTTCAAAACTTCCTGAATTTTCCCTGTTTTTGCAATAAATTTTGAAATTCCCCGCTTTTTCCCTGATTTTCAATAGTTTTTTTTAAATCCCCTGAGTTTTTCAAGTGTTTTCCCTGAATTCCAGATACCGTAGCAACCTTGCATATTATATGCATTTTAAATGCATATAATTTTAATCGTTTTCCTTTTGGGTACAAAAGTTGGTAGAATTATCTTCGAAAAATATTTAGTCTTCGATCAAACCTAACAATTTCAAATTATTGAGTAATTATTTTAATTCTTTGATAGAGAAAGGGACCGAAAACAAGTGGGGTGAAAAAATGAGGGTAATGTTTGCTCCAAGAAGATCGAACGCTAGAGAACGATTTGAGAATAACGTCAGAGCAGTATTATTAAGTTATGATATGTTCGTTCAACTCCCTCCTCCGCACTTAATTTTCTGGAGTTATACTCCAGGGAAAATTAAAAAATCTCGGAGGAGTGGAAATCTCCCCCCACCCTTAATTGTTACATGGGCTCAAAACTGGGTTTGTCCCTTGACCTCCCGTGTGACAGACGTACCCGAACTGTACTCTCAAGACTCGCTAGCGGTCGCATCAAGTGCCTCACTTTCAACGAGGGCAGGAAAACCTTCGCCACCTGCACCAAGTGCCAAAATCATCAGGCTTCTCCTGAGCACCTTTTGGATTGCATGGGACTCTCTAAGGAGGATCTCTTTACCATCCTCTTCTGGTCTTTGACTTCCTAACAGTCAACGAACTCGTGGATCTTGTCTGACTCCGTCAGACAAGGAGGGTAAGCAACAACAACAACAACATGTTCGCTTCCTTCATTTGCCTTCTTTCTAATTTATCGTGCATCAAAATGTAATAAAACTTATTTTGTTGCACATTTTCTCTACACACAGGATTTCAAATTTTTTTTTTTTTTTTTTTTTTTTTTTTTTTTTTCTCTTAAAAATCTGATTTTTAGGGGGCATTTCTCAACATTTGGAGGAACGCACACAGGGCACAAAAAAAAAAATTGTTGGGAAGTTGAAAATTCAGATTCAGTACTCCCAAAATATAAAGTAAGCCCATTTCCAGAACTACCATGATTTTTTTCCAGGAGAGGCAATATCCTCTTTATTGCATAGACTACACTCTCAATTAGAGGTCTGCAAGGGCCGAAATTTTGAGGTCCGGTCCATACGAAAGCTTAGCTTACCCGGCCCGGTATGAAATCTAAAAATTCGACCCAGGCCCGGCCCGTTTATTTTTTACCAATGCACGGCCCGGCCCGAAGAAAAAACGATAAAATCAGGCCCGACCCGGCTCGATTGAAAAAAGGGAAAAATAATAAGGAAAAAAATGCATGCCTTTTTATGAAAAAGTATTGTAGTATGTGTTTCGCAGAAGTTTTATATAGCCAATTAATAAAATGTTCTTTAACAAAATTACTGATCTTTTACAATACAATTATATATAAACAGTAATTCCTTATTACAGAAGTACAGAAGGCACAAAGACAGACAGAAAAACAAATCAAAAATATTAGCATTCATCAGACAATATAGAAAGGTATTAAACAAGGTTAATGCTACTAAAAATGCACCTTCAACCATTTCCACTTATATAATGTATCCAAATCCTTTCATGTGATCAGGTAAACAAAACTTTAATGCTAATCTAACCATTTTAAATAAAAAAGATGCTTTTGCATATCCTAAAAATGATGCTAATTTCATCCAGTGCAGTGGAAAGTAGAGAAAAAGTTAAAGCGGAAGGATTTTTATATCCTTCAGACCACCTAGACTCTACAGACCATAGGACACAAAGGTTCATAGACAGTAACGTATCTAATTTCTTTGTAAATGTTGTACATTTCTTTGTACATGTGTAAAAACTAGGAGTGACATGCATACTATTTTGAATAAGAAACCATCTGTTACTTTAAATAAAATATATCAATTTCGAGGCATGCTAAAAAATATTTGTGGAAAATCAGATCGCAACCAGATAGATTGACAGACACTTAAGTTGAAGTTATAAATATTTTTTAACAAAATAAAATTTTATGTGATATACTAGTCTATAAAATTATGTAAAATAAATGACTGAAGAAATATTTTATCATCATTTTCTTTTTTCGTTAATAACGAGGAAAGTAGAAAAAAATCTGGACCGACGCGGCCCGGAAAAAATTTCAACCAGGCTCAGCCCGGGCCGAGAGCAAATTGAAAAATTCGCCGTACAAACCTCTACTCTCAATGCCCTAACCGCAGAAATTTTTAAATCATACTATAATTCCATAAAAAAAACATATGCCTTTCTGCACATTAATAATATTAATTTCATTATAATATGTGCAACATAATCATAAAAAAAAAAAAAAAAAAAAAAAATCCTTTCATAGAATGAAATGTTCTGGAATTCTTCTGGGTGCCTTTGTACAGTGACGTACAAAGGGCGCGGCGGAGAGGGCGGGTCGACTCGGGCCTCTGGTCATGAGAAACTTAACCTTTAAGTATATGTACCTGGAAGAGTTGTTATGTCATTCTTTTAAACTAAAACAATTCGTTGCAATTCCATTTTAAGCCGTAGCTTGTCTAATGAGCCTTGATGTACAAAAAGTGACCGTAGAGAGACAACAGACAACTCCAACACACACACACACACACACACACAAAAAAAAAAAAAAAAAAAAAAAAAACAGAAAAAAAAAACAGAAAAAAAAAAAAAAAAAACCTCATTTATTCAAAACCTTAGAACAATATCCCACGCCGTCTTGTTGGATTGGGTTTCCAAACCAATCTTAAAATTTACTTCAGTGCCTTTATATAATAATATACTTAAATAACGAAAAGCAAGGGGGCCTCACTATAAAAAGGGGTTGCAATTAAGGGGTCCCAATGAGATTTTTGCTCTGAGCCTCGAGAGTTGTAGTTTTGCCACTGCCTTTGTACACAATCAAATGGCATTGTTTATACCATTTTCAATAGGGAACATGCTACAGGGAACTTGGAAAACACGTATCAGTGTCAAAGCAGTATAACAATATTTAGGAAAATTACAGCGCAAGACAGATAAAGAAATTGAAGATAGGAAAAAAAAAAATATATATATATATATATAACTTTGTTGAAACATATTTCCAAACTAATGCTTCAAAGTGAAGCTCTTCCTGTAGTCAATCGCTTAGAAATTATCAACTTAAGGTGTCTACAGGGCAGTTGGAGACAGTTTCAAGAAGAAAAACACTGTGTCAAAAGCGTCGCAAGTATAACAGGCGCCCTACCCTACCTGAAATTGAGGACTATTTGATGACCCTTTGCGAGTGGCGCGTGGGACATGAAATAGTCCCCCTTGCCTCCCCCTCGCTACACCACTGCACTGTGTGGAACGAATCTATGGATGTCGATGAAGATGTAATGATTCAGAGTACTGTGCTATGGAATTTTAATGCGCTCTGAAAGCTCTGTATAGGACACATGGATAATACACATATCACATAATACGCAATTGAAGAAAACATATAAAACAATTTCAAATAACTGCTTATGAAAACGAGAATCTGTTGATATTTCTACCATATCCTGCATATGCATTTAATACGTTGTTTAATCACTAAACACACAATCTGATAAATATACACTGAAGAGCCAAAAATACTGGTACAACTAATATTATTGAATAGGGCCTCCACGAGCGCGCAGAATTGACGAAATCGACGTGGCACGGACTCTACTAATGTCTGAAGTTGTGCTGTAGGTAATTCATAAGTATGAAGCCTGTAGGACAATCTACAAATCCATAGGAGTGCAAATTGGGGGAGGATCTCTTCTGAACATCATGTTGTAAGGGATCCCAGATATGTTCAATAATGTTCATGTCTGGGGATTTAGGTGGCCAGTTAACATGACTAGTCAGAAGTGTGTTCCTGGAGCTTCTCAGTAGCAACTCTCAACGCGTGTGGTGTCGCATTGGTCTTGCTGGAATTGTTCAAGTCCGTGGAAATGCATAATAGATATGACTGAGTACAGGTGATCAGATGGGATGTTACGTATGCATCACTTGTCAGAGTCGTATCTAGACGCATCAGGGGTCCCATATCACGCCCTGAAACATAACAGAACCTCCATCAACTTGACCAGTCCCCTGTTGACATGTGGGGTCCATGGATTCATGAAGTTATCTACATACACGTCCATCCGACTGGAAACGAAACTCATCAGACGAGGCAGCGTGTTCACAACACCAGACAACACAAATTTCATTGCTGCCTCACAGATGATATTAACATTCTTTCGTGCACCGAATATAACGCCACGTGTCGATCTAACAGCTTTGACAGATATCTGTTATACAGGCACTGCCAACCGCATCACGTTATTCTGATTTCTTCCATACATACCTGTTACTTGCATATGCACGCCTATACCAGTTTTTTTTTGGCTCTTCAGTGTATATTCTTTAAAGTTTCACGCACTTTAAATAAACTTTAATCATTTTATATATTTATCTCCTATCAGAGGAACGAGTTTAATAGCATATTTAATTATTAAAATTAGTTATCTCCGACAGATAATTTGTATACAACCAGTATTTTATATATACAGTGTGGTATAGAGATTAAGTCCAATTGTCTAAGTGGGGAGGAAGGCTTGGGCGAGATGTTCTCCGTAAAGAGAGAGGAGTGGGGGGAAGGGGGTCTTTCTACGGGGACCTAGCCCTTAATTAGCAATTTCATAAAAAATAATCGAGGAGCACGACCTAAGCCGACACCCTCCCATTTACCAGCTTCAAGAGCGTAGCCACTCCAGCCATTAGTGAAACTTTATAAGTATGGGAAAAAGAAAGAATGTGCTATGCAAAATAAATGTGTAAGTTGAATGCATCATTTTTTATAAAAAAAGGTAATATTATTAGGCCTAAATAATATATTTATTTCTGCTTGAAAAAATAAACTACCACAACTAAAGTGCTCTTCAAACAATAAGTGCTTACATTTCATAATGTATTTGAATTCTTTCACGTGTCTAAAAAGAACTCAAATGCATATACGTTCAGTAGATGCATATGATTTTAATAAAGAAGCATCACAAAACTGGCGTTGTAAAATTATTACTTACAAACTTTGAATAAACACCATAAAATGCAATAAACTCGCAACAATTGTTTCGGGTCGAAAAACACACGACCCTTCATCAGGCGAACAAAGTAAGCACGAGTGCTGCAGTCAGAGCGGCAACACGTGCGTTGCCGCTCTGACTGCAGCACTCGTGCTTACTTTGTTCGCCTGATGAAGGGTCGTGTGTTTTTCGACCCGAAACAATTGTTGCGAGTTTATTGCATTTTATGGTGTTTATTCAAAGTTTGTAAGTAATAAAGATGCATATGATGTTCAGTAGGTCATCTTTTTTTTAAATGGATGAAGGAATGGATTAGACCATACAAAAAATCAAAAAGTGAATACAACTATAAATCATAATATATCAGAATTTAATTGTCCTGGTCAAAGTATTACGCAATGTAAAATTGAATGTGATGCAATGGCCTCTAATAATTATATAATTATCACAGTAATTAAAGCATAGTTACAGTCAGTAACAAAAGTATCCAAACACTAGCAAAAATTCCTGTATAAAAAAAGTAGAGTTAATATTGTTTTGTTAAATAAATCCTTGTCGAATCATGTTCTTAGACTGAATAAGAACATGATTCGACAAGGATCTATTTAACAGAACAGTATTAACTCTACTTTTTTTTAAATTCGTAATCTAAAAAGATTTATAGCGTGATGAACAGGCAATCTAACAGCCTAATTAAATCGAATTTTAACCAGACTAGAGATGACTCAGATATCGCAAGTCTACTTCAATTAGAAAACATGAGGGGAAAAATCCCCCCCCCCCAAAAAAAAAAAAAAAAAAAACTAGTTGGCATGGGTAGACTCTGCTCAATTTCTTACATGTGCTTGTTTTAATAAATTTCTACAATAGGACATACTACATTCGTTTTAAGAGAAATTAAGTTAACGATCACTTGGCTCGGTTACAGAATGATATGTCCCACCTATTAAGCTAATTCAACTTACCTCCGATACATTTACCATATCTGTTTTCATGCCACTCCATAGTATTTTCGATCCAATAATCTCCAAATTTATATAAAATATTTCTCTATTTTATCATGTTAAGAAAGTCGCAAATTTCGAATAACTTACGAAGTTTTCAAGACAGAAAACCACTAGTTAATAATCCCCTAGAAAACCTAGTTAATAAAAATAATCCTCATAATGCACGTTTATGCGAAATTTTCCTCTATTCTTCAGTGTTAGGAAAATCGTAAATTTCCAATAATTTATGAAGATACAAACAGGATTCTTGCCAGTGTGATAAGTAATATTTTAAAACTGGCCTGACCTCTCTTTGATCATTTGTTTTTCTGATACCTTGCACACAGACTAACAACCTACAGACTGACTTAACACTGATTTTATGAATTTTTCGATCACTCACATCTTGAAATATCTATAAACATAAAAAAAAGAGATGGAAAAAGTTTCTGTTACCCGGTTTTCTATATCTATAGTATGACGGGGAACTAAAAGAAAAGCATGTTAATTAAAAACGTTAAGTAAAAAAAAAAAAAAAAAAAGTCAAATTTCTGTTCAGTAAAATTTGTTTAGTTTAGCAACTAGTAAACAAAATCGCATACGCATCCATTGCAGCGTAAGAAGCTCAAAAAATGTGGTTCTAACTGACGTTTCATGTTCTGTAAAGCAATGCCTCTTAAAGTTATTAAAGCGAGAGAGCCATCTTTTCTTCAAAAGGATCAAAATTGTGATGACATGTTGCAGGACTACCCCTAAGTAGAGCCCCTAAATAAAATAATAGGCCGGCGCATCACCGCCATTTTTTTGCCTCCGAAGAGGACAGCATTCCCGCTTGGCGTCCTTATCGCTTCCCTAATGATTTTAAGAAACCTTGGTTTGAAGCTAATCCGGTCAAGATAATAAGAGCAATAAGCAACAATAATATTCCTAAAAACACATTTTTTTTTTCCATAGTACATTCTCAGGATGTCATTTTATTGAGGATATCCTATGGATGTACTGGGGATAAGATGTGTTAGGGCGGTTTCTGTTTCTTTTACAAAATGTCGCCAAAACTCAAATACACAGTAATAGAAGGTCTGTGAACACTTTATATTCACTTCTTGAATGATTATAGCAGTTTATCACTAAACAAACTTCCATATCATAGTTTACTTAGCTAAAATTATGAAATATAATAAAATAAGTTACTCTAAGTAACACAAGACGATAAAAATAAATGTTTGTCCTTTGTTTATCAGAGAAAAGCGCTGTGTACATGTGGCAACCCTAAGGCAACAAAATGCCTGATGCGCCAGCTCGTATATATAGGAGCCTTACCCCTAAGGGGTCAATCCCAGACCATCGCCAATGAGCTCTTCCCAGCGTCGTCTGCTTAATCACGTGATGTGTGAACGTAAAATTGGATTCCGAAAACCGAATTCAATTAAATATTGTTCTTAAGAACAAAAGTGTTAATATTTAATGTAAAATAAAATAAAAGTAATATTGTGCATTTGTAAACAGTAGAATAATCGTATTTGTAAATTAAATAATTTTTAAAAAACACTTTATGTGTTTATTTTTACCTGTAAGAATAGATTTTTGTATGCTGTAGTGTAACTGTTACATTAACTGATCTAGCAATAAATAATAGATTGTTCTTGTGGAATGTTTATGGGTTATAATTAGATATTTTAAAATGTTTTCAATTAAATTTAATTGCATAAAAGTGTTACAACAAGTTAATTAACTTAGCTACTGACCGAAATGGATTTACGCAGTACGATGTTGCACTGTCACTGATTTAAGTACCAAAAATCAGAGTATTTAACATGTTCTCCATGAACATCAATAACAAATATGAACTAAATGATGATTGTAAATGTATACAACAAACAAAAGATGATGAATAATGATATAAAATGGATTAAAAATGATGGTGCATAAAAAAAAAAAAAAAAAAAAAAAAAACACAAATTAAATACGATTGATCAAAAATAAGAATAGAAAATATGTTATTTCAGCAATCGCTATAGATATAGAAGACTTCGTCTGCTGTTTATCACCTATCATGTGACCTCTGATGTCAGGTGGGAAGAACCCATTACCCATTGCAAATATCTACTGCGAATGAAACTCACTCAACCTCAACCATACATTCGACACAGTTTTTTTTTTTTTTTAATGGAACGTTATTTCAGCATATCTCCTTGTATGATCATAATTACCTGTACCTTTATCTTCTTTTTTTGTCTTTAAATGAGTAGAAAATTCTTTCTTCATTTATTTGTGCATCCCAACCTCCGTCATACTCCACTTCCTTCCAAATACTAATAATACTGCCATCAAGACAAACTTTCATGCTTCTCCGATATATCCATAAAACCTTCATATATCATTCCATTGAGTTATTTTTAATTTTACCATGTTTTCATTAACTCGCTTTCTTGTTTGTTTGTTTGTCCAGTATAAATCTAGCAATCGATTTTTAACTAACTTCTCGACTAGCTACACATTTAAAACTATTGGAATAGCTCCGAACACGGTAATAACGCAGTACCTCAAAGCCTGATTTTCGAATTTTTGATTTTTTTTTTTTTTTTTCATTATTATTATTAATAAAAAATATGAAAATAATAACCTCCTAATAGCTTTAAAATTAGCCATTTAAATATTAGTTATAATTTAACTGTTGCCAAAAAAAGAAATTTACGAGTTGATTTTTTTTCGACATAAAAATAAATACATTTACTTAAACGTGAACAATAACAAATTGTAAAAAATTAAATCGCGCGTCCTCTCATAAAAATTGACGTCATTATCACTTTAAAATTTTATACACATTGATAAAGTGCTAATATAGTTCTATAGCCATGATTCAACAGAAAATTTAAAAATATGGTAAAAAAAAAAAAAGATTTTTTTTTAATCTTATAGGGTCAGGTGGGGTAAAATAGGTCAGTTTCAAAAAAACTCTTTAAAAAAACACCCAAACATTTTTTAAATTTCAATTTTGCTGGTTTTATATATTATTTATATTAGTCTTCATTTTGTATGCAAAATTAACTGTAACTGATACTTTTTAGTTACAGCCAGTAATTATTTGTGTGTTTCGTATCAGTAACTCGAATGTGTTGCTAAGAAAAACTTTGGTTTTTAACTAATTCAAAAGCAAATTTTACAGTATTTTCTTATCATATTCCAAAAAGCACATTCTTAAGATGAATTTCCTAAACTTTTGTGAAAAAAAAAAATAATAAATAAATAAATAAAATATTAATATTTTGGAGTAAAAAACACATGTGGGGTAAAATAGGTCAGGTGTTGAATCATGTTAGGCTTAGCAAATATTAAGTAACTAATTAAATTTTTTGGTGTTTTAAATAATTCCATATGTACTCTTTTAATATATTAGTTTAAAATTAAGCTATATATTGTTCTGGAGCTATTTCATACACTTAGATATTATATAATTTAATGTTAAGAGAGAGAAAAAAAAGAAAAAAAAAAGACAATACATATTAAAGCTGAATCAAAACATTTAGTTTGTAGGTGAAATTCAAAAAGTTGTTTAATTCGAGCTTATTTAAGAAGGGTGCCAATTTTTCATACAAAGGGCAGGCAGGACACAACATTCTCCTGAAACTGAGTGAAACTCTGCAGTTTAGCATCAACTTCATATGCAAGAGTGGATGAATCTAGATCATCAATCACCAATTTGACAAATTAACTCTAGTGCAACTTCAACAGTCATGGAACAGAATACTATTTATACAGTCTCCTTTTAAGTACATAAAATCTGCTATTATAAACACTTTATCACCCAATCAAACATTGCCTTCTAAAGAAGCTTTGAAAAATGCACACAGAAAAAGAACCCATACGCAACAGAAAACAGGAGTAATTTTAACAACCAACTTATTTTTCAATTGATTGTACGACGAAAAAATCAACAGAGATGCTAAAATTACAGAAACATCAACTTTAAAAGAAACAAAAAACCAAGTCTTTCTCAAAAGAAAATTTGGACAACATTAATACTAATCAATTTATAAAAGTTGGAAAATGTGTTAAAGTAGAATTCCCTGGGAAAAGATCAAAGAAAATATTTCATGGCATCAATCTTTCGCACAATCATGAATATTTTGAAAATTTTGAAGGGATAAGAAAAAGTGGACTTTTTCTTATCAATAGGAAATGGAAGTTCCTATTAGATTTTCCAGAGAAAGGTATTTCTGATGCAGATGCATCGTAAATTCTAAATGTCCTTCCCGAACTAATGATGGACCATGAGACTTTTTTTCTTGAAAGAACACAAAATCAAGTTTTTATCAGAAAAGGAAAGTGTATTTGTAATTTTACTTGCATGAAGTAAATTGTATAACAATTTAAAACAGCTTTAAAGCATGACCTATTTTACCCCCTGTACGACTTATTTTACCCCACCCCATGGGGTAAAATAGGTCACAAACAGCATATTTTAAAAGTTTTTTTTCAGTACAAATTTTTTTTTTTTTTTTTTTTTTTTTTTTTTCAGAGATATTTCTCTTAAAATGTCATAAGGAATATTCATTTGCATATTTTGTGCAATTTTTTAACAAATGGAACCAATACATTTTCTGCTGTTTAAGTGCAAACGTAAAATATGCTGTTTTTGACCTATTTTACCCCACTTGACCCTAGTTATTTACTTGTTTCTTCCTTCATCCTTATCTAACAAAAACCTTTTCAGAACTTCTTTTCACGCCTTTTCAGGATGTTTCTATTCTAGCAGTAATTAAAATTATATAAATAGCTGTTTTAACATTAAAAGTACTACATCATGTTCTCCATCTATCTCACTATACACTTAACTCTCGTTACTGAGAACCATCTGTTCCGTTAATTATATCACCATTATCACATTTGTACATTTTTGCTGTAATATACCACTGACTTGTTCCTTATCTACAGGATGTATAAGGAACGCATAAGCATATTATAAATTAGAAAAATGGTTTTAATGGGACGGTTGCATAACTTTGTTTTAGTCATAGAAGCATTCAAAAATTTTCACTATGACTATTCATGCAAATTTTTAGGAAATGGTAGATTTTATGTAATAATTCATAATGCTAAGCAAATTTGAATTTCCTTACTAAAATATGTAGAAATTTTTATTTTCCAAATGCATAGTAGTAACTATCTTGTTAAAGCTTGTTTATTTTTACACTTTCATCAAATCTTTTAATGTTGTGGTTAGCATTTTACTTACCATCATCAGCATTATAAACCAGATTCATCAACAATGTATTGTATCACTAGATCACAGCTTTATTTTGTACTAATTTCTTATGACTAGAGACAGAGAGCCTTCAATAGATCACTGAGAGCTAGGTACATCGACCACAGGCAGGGCCCGACTATGCTTTTTGAAGACCCGGGGCACTGATGCTATTCGGAGGCCCCCATACCCTGCTCTAAAGAGCTCAGCAAAAGGACCCATTCTCAAAATCAAAAATAAATAAATAAAAATAGTGCGTTTTTTAATTTTTTCCTTCAATTATACCTTATGTTTCCTCTTTGTTTTTTTTTTTTGTTTTTTTTTTTTAGCAACCTATAGCAAAATTATTAGTTTTATGTTCAAGACAAATGAAAAAATGTAGCACATTAATCAACCAATGTGTAGGAAATTAGTCACAAAATTTTATAATTGTTTAAGCTCTCTAATAAAATATAGAAAGAAAAATGTAATCAATTTTTGTTTTTAATACACATATAATGAAGAAATTTGTACTATTACTTCTCAATTTTTGGAAACGAGGCCCCCTAAATTTGGAGGCCCTGGGCCAGTGCCCCGTGTGCCCGTGCCATAATCTGGCCCTGACCACAGGGGCCTATTGCACCCAAACCTAAAAGCATCCTTAAGATAACCATCTCGTAGTTGAAGCAAGGTTCAGTAGACACTTGACAGGAATATATCTTGCAGATCCCAAGACTGAAGACTCAATGAGATGCCAGGTAATAAACTGAAAAAAACTAATCTGCAGAAATGAACTGCACAACAAAAAGGATATAAATCCTTGATTAGACACAAATAGATACAGCAAATTGAATTTAACTCGACGTATAAAACAACACCAACAAATAATCAAATTTTAGTGTTAAATATGTATACCCTCATCAGTGCAAAATAAAAAGACATTACACTGATCTGCATGAAAATCGGCCCCAACACCATTTTAACAAATTCTAATGTAAAATGACCTCCTGAATCTGATCTGAATCCTCCTGACCGGGGATTTGCCACTGAAATTAGAAATTGCCCATTGTGCAGGACTAGCGCGATGTAAAAACGCAACCAACCAACCACTGAAATTATAAGTTACATTTATTGCATTTTATTAATCAGTTATTATTATCGCTTATTATACATTATATATATTTTATTTTTAAGAGTTAAAATAATTATTTCCCATTCTCCAAATCAAATTCATGGCCATAAAATTACCGAAGAGTAATAGAAATTGGGGGAGGAGGTGACGTCCAGATTAAACGGTGGGTGATGGAGCAAAATGGGAGTCATATTCGGATTCAGGAGGTCATTTTACATAAGAATCAGCAAGAATGGTATCAGGGCTCTAATTTTTTTTTTTCTATAGCTCATAAATATAATACGGGAAAGTGACATCTAGCATTTTCCGATTCCCATGCTGAAACTCAAGATGATCAGTCTCATTTGATGATACACCAACTGATCTGAAAGAAATTAAGAGAAATCTCGCAGACATTACGAGGAGATTGCATTGCCTTGAAAATAATAAAGAAGTAAAGGATACGAAGATAAATGCTGCGGCTGTGGAAGAGATGGGCATGTGAAGAGAAACTGCCCTATACGACAAACTATTGAAAATAACCCGGTTTCACGATCACTGGAGGGAAACTAAGAGAAGGAGGGCCATCTCGCGGGGCGGAGGTTGCCGGAAATTAAAGAGCCCAACTTTGCAGTATTTTATGTGTCTTCGATGAGTGGTGGCGAGAATGGACTTTACGGTTAAGTTAACAACACCTGCCATATGATTCTAGATACTGGAGCCAACATAACCATCGTTTGAACGGATCTAGCTCATAATTTCAAAAAAAAGATCATCTGGACGTCGCCTTGCGTTAAACTACAGACTGTGACTGGTGACGAAATCAAAATGTATGGAAAAATGAACTTGACCATCACATTTGGAAATGCCAGCTACTATCATATGGCATATGTGGCTTATATAAGAGATCCTCTAATCCTTGGAATTGATTTCCTGAGAAAGTTTAACTTTAAATTGGACTTCAAGAATAATGAACTGCATTCAAGTTCTGAAGAAATAGCTGTGTTTAAAACTGAAAACCCACACATTCAGCCAATTTGTCAGATAACGGCTAAGTCCGAAATTTTCATCCCTCCACACCCAGAGACAATAGTTTCCGAGACATCACCTAAAGAGCAATACTTCTGCTATGGACTGATTGAATACCCGAATACAGACAATAGCCCAAGAGAAATTCTGGTGGCTTCATCTCTGGTTGATCTTTCAAAGAACAGTATTCCTGTGAGAGTGGCTAATATAAGTGATAAAGTAAAGGTTGTGAAGAAGGATGAGGTGTTAGCAACTTGCACTCCTGTTATATACATTAACTGGCCCACACTATCAACCGAGTTCAAGTCTTCTGAGTTATTAAATACTCAAGAATGCAGAATTAAGAAGTGAATAGAGACGTGCTGCAGAGAAGCTACTCTATGAATTTAAAGACTTTTTTCTCGAACACCAGAAGATGTCGGGAGAACAAATATCACCCAGCACAGAATTGATACAGGAAATCATCCTCCAATCAAACGACATCCAAAACTTCCATTTGCTAAGCAGGAAGAGGTGGCTGAGCTTCTAAATGAGATGCAGCGTAATGACATCATTGAACCATCAATGAGTCCTTGGGCCTCTCCCATATTTCTTGTGCGAAAGAAAGATGGTTCAACAAGATTCTGCTTGGTTTATCATCGTTTGAATGACATCACGAAGAAAGATAGTTACACTCTTCCCATAATTGACGACACATTGGACACACTTGTTGGCAATGAATGGTTCTCAACTTTGGATCAGAAGAGTGGTTATTGGCAAGTAGAGTTACATCCTGACAACCGTGAAAAAATTGCATTCACTACAGGACTAGGACACGGATTGTGGCAATTCAAAGTCATGCCATGTGGATTATGTAATGCACCTGCAACCTTCGAATGTCTGATGGAGGCAATGTTGAAAGGACTTTCCTATGAAGCCTGCCTGGTGTATTTGGATAATATCATTATCGTGGGGTGTACTTTTGAAGATAATAAACATCCATAAGGTGCTGAAAAAACTCTAACCTTAAACTGAATCCTAGCATGTGCAACTTGTTCCGTCGTAAAGTGAGTTACCTCGGCCATATCATCTCTGCTGAAGGTGTGAGAACTGATCCTGAAAAGATCTCTGCAGTCGCCCTGAAAATATCCATCAACTACGAAGTTTCCTGGGATTATGCACATACTACAGGAAGTTCGTGAAGGGTTTCTCGAGTATAGCCAGACCACTGCACAAGCTGACGAAAGCCAAACGGAAGTTCCTGAAGACAGGGGAATGTGAAAACTTATTCAAAAGACTTAAAAGAAGCCTTAACATCACCTATTTTGATGTATCCACAGCCAGATAAACAGTTCATACTTGATACAGATGCCAGTCATGAAAGTGTCGGTGCTGTTCTGTCGCAGGAAGTTGATGGCTAAGAACGCGTCATTGCTTATTGGAGTAAATGCCTGTCTAAACTGGAGTGAAACTACTGTACCACTAGGAAAGAACTACTCACCATCGTAAAAGCCATAGAACATTTCCATCATTACCTCTATGGCAGAAGATTCCTGCTCCGGACTGACCACACATCTTTAACGTGGTTGCTTAATTTCAAGAACCCGGAAGGCCAGATTGTCAGATGGATAAAACGCTTCCAGTAATATGACTTTGAGATACGCCATCGTAAAAAGATTCTACATGGTAATGCAGATGCCTTGTCATGTAAGCCCTGCTCGAGAGCTGAACAGAAATACCAGCAGAGGAATCCAGTTGCCTGCCAAGCTAACATCATCGAAACTGGACCAGTGGATTGACCAGGAACTTGGCATGGTAGAGAGGTTCAACCATACCATCCTGAATAGCCTCTCTCTTCTAGTATCAAGGAACCAGCAAGATTGGGACTCGAAGTTGCCATTGTTCCTTCTGGCTTATCGAAGTGCTGTCCGTGAAACTCCAGTTCAGATGCTGTTTTGGCGCAAATTTCGTCTCCCATGTGATCCCCTGTTTGGTTGTCCACCACATGCACCTTCATCGCCCGAGGAGTACATTCAATTTGAAGATGTACACAACTTTGCTCAGGAGCAGATTCGCATGTCAATGGAGAAGATGAAGACAAGGTATTTAAGATTACACCACATGAGTTCAAGGAAGGAGACAAAGTTTGTTGAATCCTGTTCGACACAAAGGACTCTCTCCCAAGCTACAGTGTAACTGGGATGGTCCCTACAGTCTTAAAAAGACTGAATGATGTCGTACTAAGAATTACTAAAACACTTTCATCAAAATCGAAGATGATCCATTATGATTGGTTAGCCACATACCACACGTAACGGTAATGTTCAAATTTAAAACATGAATATTTGTATAAAAATATTTATACTTATTTGTAAATATTTCACTTGATTTTGCAATCTGTATTTTTATTTTATTGTTATATGCAAGTTTTTGTTTTTAGATTGTTTATTTTTTAAATCCTTATTATCGATATACCAAAGATGGAAGCTGTAAGATGATTGGTTAACGAGATACTAGCAATTTCCAGAACAATCTGGGTTCGATAGAGAGGTATAAAAGGAGACCCAATGCGCCAGAAGAGGGAGTCTCTCAGTTGAGTTTTGCGAAACACTTTCATTGTAACCGAAAGAGCCCTGAGCCTCTTTGAATTATAGCCCTGCTTTACGTTAACGCTTTGATACAGTTTACAGTACACTATGAATTTGCTGTTGACAGCTGTTATTGAAGCTGTGTTTACTGGTGAAACTGAAGTTGATACCTGGTTTATAGACCTGTATTCTTCTGGAATTTTCTGTAAATAAAGTTTCCAGCCTCTGCAAGATTCGCTTTTCTCTCTCGGACAATTCACGAAGCCCCAGGTAAGCAAAACTACAAAATACTAAAAAACTTGCCAAAAAAATTATTTTGAAAAAGAAAAAATATATGTCTGCCTGAATAATTAATTGTGCTATTCCTAAAAAAAAAATTGTACATAGTATTGCAACAATTTGTTATAGTTACAAGTCATTTGTAGCTTTTTATGATACAGGGTGATCCAAAGACTTTGCACCTTTTTTCAATTTGTGGTTGGTACCCTAATTGCACTCTGGACTAAATCGATAGTGGAAAATGTGAGTTTTTAGATGTTCTTTGCAAGTCTGAAGTTCCAAGTCATTTTATTCAGTATTTTTCTAGAAAATCGAAAAAAAAAATTTGAACAATTTGATCACTCACTGTGTGTGTGTGTGTATGTATATATATATATAACGAATTAAGTAATTAAGGGAATTTAAATTATTTTATTAAATTTTACATCTCTATTTAAAAAAATCAAGTATGAAACAACCACAGAACTTCCATTGATTACCCACTATCTATAATAATAAAAAAGATGCCCGTCTGTCTGTGCATCTATACGTTCAGCCCCTACTGAACGCAGAAGTACAAAATTTGACATGCGGGTGCTCAGAAGCCTTCCCGAATGCATAGTGTAAAAATAATTAAAAAATTTTAATTAGATCCGGAGATATTAATTAAAACGTCAACCTATGTCTAATCAAAAAACGATTCAAAAAGCCAGGCGACCAAAATTTTTCCCCTGAACCGTGTTCCTCAAAAGAAAAAACAGAGAGAAAATTTCGCTGGTTTTTGTAAAGCGATCGCTGCTTAACTGTTAGAGATATTTAAAATATACCTGTACCACGAGAAAGAGCATTTATTACCGACTCTTACGGTACAAATTTTTTTGAAAAATACGGATTTTTTATATTTTAAAAAAGTTTTAAAAAGGGTCCAAAATTTCTCTTTTTCTCGATTGTCTTTTTTGAACTCTTCAAAAATTATTAGGATACTGTGTACACAACAAAATATTTTCTTTTATCAATTGACAACATTTTTATTAATTATATGCAAAAATTAACACCTCGGCCCGGCGAGGATCGAACACATGACTCTTGCGTTGTCAACTTGATGCTCTAACCATTTTTTTTTTTTTTTTTTCCCCTTTAAGTGGAAGAGTTGTTTTTTAGCGTGACAGAAAACGCGATGACAAATCCAATTTCATATAATATGTATATCTATAAAGCTTCTAAAAATATTTATGTATATATTTATGTATGTATGTATATATATATATATATATATATATATATATATATATATATATATTTTTTTTAATTTGTGCTTTTTTAATATCTAAAATAGTTTGTGTTTTCTAATTAAAAAAAAAAAAAATTAAAAAACTCTTTGGATACTGTGTAGTCAACGAAAAATGTTCTTTTATCAATTGACACCTTTTCTACTAATTATCTGCAAAAATCAACACACCAGACTTTTGGGGATCGATCACTCGAACACCGCATTATTAACGTGACGCTCTAACCATCTAAGCCATAGAGTGACAAACAAAACAGCTTATATTTACTTTTAAAATGATGGCGCCTTGTTCATTAGCGTGACACGAAGACAAAATCAATTTCATATAAAAAGCTTCTAAAAAGATGTCTCTGTCTCTCTGTGCATCTATACGTTCAAACGTAAAAGTACAAAATTTGACAAACGGGTGCTCAGAAGCCTTCCCGAGTGCATAGCGAAAAAAGAATTTAAAAATTTAATTAGATCCGGTGATATTAATTAAAACGTCAACCTATGTCAAATTAAAAAACCAGCGGATCGTATTTTTAACCCTCCAGCGCGTTCCTCAAAAGAAGCACAGAGGGAAAATTTTGTGCATTTTTGTAAAGCGATTCCTGCTCAACGATTAGAGATATTGAAAATACATCTGAACCACAAGAAAGAACATTTATTACCGATTCTTACGATGCAATTAAAATATATATATATATACAGATTTTTTATATTTTTAAAAAAAAGTTTTAAAAAGGGTCCAAAATTTCTCTTTTTTTCGATTGTCTAACTGCCCTCTACGAAAGACCAATTATCCTATTTCTTAACAACTGCTATATTTTGAAAGGTCATTTAATCCTCTTTCGAACCATATAAAAATTTTAACAAAATACGAATTAGCGATCCATATTTTTAGATTTTACGAAACATCGATTTTTTCACAAAATATTTTATAACTCAAAATCTTTTAGAGATAAATCACTTTTCTTTTTTTTTTTTTTTTTTTTTGTATATAGACCTCGATTAGATGAATCAGATTCCAAAAGATTGAGACATTATTTTAAAAACTCAGTGTTATAAATATTTTAATTTTCTGCAAACCTGTACATCATTTTCATGAGATTCTCAATCTAGCTTCTTGCATTTGCCGATCGAATACTTTATATTTTGGCTACCATGGCAACTCTCTTTTAACTTTGCAGACGGATATCTCGAAATTGATTGAAAGAAAAACATCTGTTATTGACTGAGGTCACATGTTTTTTTTGACTGGGATTAAAAATTGCAAATTTCAAAATTCTGCAATTTTTCTCTCCCGTGCACAAAACTTGCTATACACAGTGAACATCACAAGACAAACTTGCAGTTCAAATTTCATCGATTTCCATGAATAAACAAAAAATTTACAATTTACATTTTAATTGCAAATTTAATTTTATTAAAATTTCAAATTCTAATTATGATTAAATTATTTTTAATACATCATTCGAAAGATATTTTAAAGTACTTTTACATTATCGAAGTGGAATTCGAGATGTCATCTGATTTACATGTTTTTAGGTGTTCTGATTAGGATTTCTTTTGTATCTCAGCTACTAATTAAAATAATTTCACAAGTAATACAAACATCATTTGAAAGCTTTGTTGATTTGGAATTGAACAGTAGATTACAGAAATTTCTACTGCCAGATGGCGCTGTAATATTTTAAATTCTAATGAGCGAGGAAGGTGTAAGTTCTAAACCGGGAATAAGGCGCCACCGAGCAGGACTTTGCTAAAGTCAGAAATTTGAAAGATCATAACATGGTGAGCGAACAGGCTGTTTCAGACATTGAAACTAGAAGAGGGTGCCACAGGCGCTACCGAGCAGGAATTTACTGCGATTAAATTTTTCAATAAAGCTATATTCACTATTTGTCAATAAGCTGTTGTAAGACCTGAAACGTGAAAAAGGCACTGCAGGATCCACCGAGCGGGAGTTTCGTAAAGTCTGATTTTTTGAGGATCACAAACCAGCTGGTCGCCAAAGGCAGCTAGTTACACATATTATACACACTTTTTACATATAATGTGATCAGAAAACACAAAATTGTCCTTATAAATAAGACACCTAACAATTTTCCTGTAAGAGAAAGCTGATACATGTTTAAAGGCATATAAAACAAAATTTACATATAGCAAGATTTAAAAAAAAAAAAAAAAAAAAAAAAAGAAAGGCAGAGTTCTGAAATCAGTTTTTTGAAACACGGATTTCCTAGATCTAAAACTGACCTACCTAATCAGGATAACTTAATTTTACTGTAATGACGTCATGAGAAAAGATATCTAAAATAGTTTTATATTATAATTTTCAAGAAAATCGTTAGAGCCGTTTTTGAGATACAGACTTTTACCAAAACTTACCATAGTCAATTGTTCACAAGAAAACAATTGCATATAAAAGGATATCTGAAAGGGGGTTATTATGACTAGTTTTAAAAAAATCTATATAGCTGTTTTTAAAGAAACGCACTTATGAGACCTGAAATTGAGCTATTTATACAGGACGTCTATCAATTTTCCTGAATTCACCAACTAATTCATATGAATGGACATTTAATGGAGTGTTTATATAGCAATTTTGGAGAAAATTGTTAGAGCTGTTTTTGAGATACGGACTTACGGTCCGATTTTCAGGCCTCATAAAAAGTTTTTACCTCAAATATATAGACTTTATTTATTTACTAAAATTGTAAATTTATAGACTTAATAGACTAATATTAAATATATTAATAACTAAACTTAATAGACAAAGTAACTGTAACGATGATACACAAATTAAGATTTTTATGTAACGAAATTTGTTATAGTACATAAGATGCTTAGCTAATTTTTGAACATACATTAAAAAAGGCGAGAGAAAATGCCAACCTCACAACCACTCTCTTTTTATTTTAGTAACTGGATGACAGAGTTCACATGGTCTCATTGTAAAGATCACTCGTTGCGTAGATACAATGATTTGTTTAAAGATAATTATATTTATTATTTGTTTGCCCAGGGCAGAGCGTAAGTTATTACTGAATACTGAAAACTAATTTTTCTGGAAATAAGGAAAGTTAAAATCAAATCATCATATGAAATCACTAACTATAATTTCCTACGCTAATTTTTATGAAAAATAAGGTAAGTGAGACCGTTTTTCATCTATGAAAAAGTCAAAAAAAAATTTTTTTTTCCAAAATTATGGAATTTCCAAAAAAGAAGTGTATGCCACATTTCTCCTAGGTGGTGTGTGGGTTACCAGTGAACTCTAAAATACAGTTGAGGGTTATTTCAGTTCGAAATGTCATCTCAAAAACACCAACTCTAAATATTTTTCAAAGTCATTTGATTAAAAAAAAAAAGTAAATGCGAAATATTCTAAAGAGCAGATTTTTGTGCTGATAATTTAATTGTAAGCTCAAATATTCCCTAATTCTAAATTTTTATCAAAATCCTTCAAACAATTTCTAAGAAAACCACATCTTTATAGTTTGCCTTAAAGATTAACAGTCAAGACTATGAAAATGAGGAAAAATAAAACAGATTTCTCATCTCAAAAAACACTTAAAGCTAGTTTTTATTAAAACCATTAGAGCCATTTCCTAGAAACTTTCTGTTGTAATTTTCAGGCATGAGAGCGCAGAAAATTAAAAAAAAAAAAAAAAAAAAAAAAAAAGGAGGAAACAAGTGTGTTCATAAAATTAATTTCAAATGAAAAATAACGTGCGCGGGAAAACTATACAAATATGTTCATAAAATTTATTTCAAATGAAAAATAATGCGCTCAGGGAAAAACTATACAAAATATTTTAAAAGTGACAAATTTAACTGAAAGAATAATGCACATCAACACAATAAAACGTGTAAAAAAAAAAACAAAAAAAAAAAATATTAGCTAGAAATCAACATTTAATCATTGATTGGTGGTGGAAAATGGGAAAAGGGGGAGGGGGTAAAAAGTAGTTGATGAGTGAGAAATATTGAACAGTGTTGCCAACACAAAAATTTTTTCCCCGGTAAAAGAACACATGAAAATCCGCTAAAAATTCAATTACCCATAGTGTAGCAACAGTGCAATGTAATATCGAATCCGCTAAACCTTTATTTTTCCCCGTAAATCGCGACAAAAATCCGATAAATTGGCAATACTGATATTGAATAATTCTATTCTTTTATATGTTGTAGAATCTGATAAAGCACGTTTAAAATGAATATCGACATTTATATTTTGCATGGAGAAAGATTGAAAATCTAAACTCTTTTGTGGAGCGTTTGAACACTGATCGTTATTGAAGTTTGATTTAAACAAAACAAAACAAAAAAAAAAAAACGCGGAATTAACAGAAATCACATAAAAATGGAAAAGAATCTCATGCCTGAATTTTGCAATAGGCGGAGTGAAGGCTAACTGTACACGTTAATTTTCCTGAAGATGAAGAAAATTCAATTTGAATTGTCAGATAAAAAACTCATAAACCTTAAATAATTATCAAAATAGTTGAAACAATTTCCAAGAAAACCAATTTCCAGTCATATTTTGCTATGGTGAAGTGAAGGTTAACACAGCAATGAATGCTAACTTTTCTCAGGACGAGGATATGTCAGATAAGTTTCTCATTAAAAAAAAAAAAAAAAAAAAAAAAACTTCCTATATTTTTATTAAAATTGTTCGTTTCTGAGAAAACCAAGTTTCTGTCATATTTTGCAATGGACAGAAAGTTAACACTGAAGACCAATTTTCGTGAAGATGAGGTAAAGTCAGATAGATTTGGCATCTCAAAAAACACTTAAACCTAAGTTTTTATTAAAATCGTCATATTCATTTCCTAGTAAACCTAAATTCTGTCATGATTTTCAACCGGCAGCTGATGGGTTAGTAATAAGTGCGAATTTCCCTAAAGATGAGGATATGTCCAATCGATTTAGTTCTCTAAAAACACATAATCGCAAACTTTCATCAAAATCGTTATATTCATTTCCGAGTAAACTCAATTTCTGCTGTTGTTGCAACTGGCCGATAGAGAGTTAACAGTGAACGTGAATTTTCTTGAAGATGACGATAAGCCCAATCGTTTTATTTGACCTAAAAATCCCCTAATCCCAAACTTTCATCAAGATTGTTAGAGTCAATCCCAAGTCCAATGATTGACTCGTTTAATGTAAAAGAAGGATATACATTAGCAATATATTCATTACAAGTTACCAAAATAATACCAATAACAATTTAATCGATAATATTGATGAAAATTATAAGTGAAGTGATATAAAGAGGTGCAATATAAAAATGACACCTGAAAATTTTACATGCATATTTCCTTCAATTTTATATGCGTATCTGCTGGAAAAATATTTTTTAATATGGAAGTTCTTAAAAATATAAACTTTATAGACAAATTTTTGAAAATATAGACTTTTATAGACTCAATGTTAAATATATAGACTTTATAGACTAGTTGTGAGCCCAGCATTTTTGATTCCCCGATAGTCCATTCCTGTTTTTCCAATTTTCACCAAAAGTTAGAAATCATCTGTACACCAGACCTGTCTCAATTTCAAAGTTCTATCTTTATTAGTTTCAGAGTATGCTAGTCAGAATATTATCCACATACATACATACATACATACATACACACACCCACACCCACTGACCTATTGCCAAAAACTACTTTTTTGGACTCACAAGGAAAGTATGAATCGGTAAAATTCCTATTGAACCCAAACCAAGCTTAAATTAAAGAGCATGGTCTAAAACATAGGACAGCGTACAAATTTGCTGCAACAACCCCCCCATAGAGCGAGAAAACGACCCTAAAAGTTTTAGCTGTTTCCATTCAAAACCAACGAAAGATATCCCATTGTCAAGACGGCGTGGCGTAGTGGTCAGAGCGCTCAGCTTGAGTGACGAAGGTCCTGAGATCAAATCCTGGTGACTGCTCACAGTTTTTTTTTTTTTTTTTTAAATATATATATATATAAATATAATACAATATAAAAATATATGAATAATTTCAGGGGGGGGGGCATGTATTAAATTCCATTAAAAAATTTATGATATGTTTTTATATTATTAAAATATTTTATTTCAACTAATATATATATATATCTTATAATTTAAAACAATTTCTTTACTATACATTTTTCTTTTTCCTTAGGTTTACTTGAGTTTAAGCCCCAACAAAATGCCATTTATTATTATTTTTAAATATTAATGAAATATAAAAAATTAAAATAAATGAATAACTTTAGAGAAAATAATTATTAAACTTAATTAAGTATTAATAAATATATATAGGATAAAATTACCTCTTTGTGAAGAAAAAAAAAAAATCACATTGAAATTTACGAATTTATTTTCAAGTTAATAATGATTGTGATTAGAAGTACAGTGCGTTGCATGAATATAAACGCACCTTTTCCTATAACCAGAAATAGAATTTTTAAAATATTAAAGGAAGGAATGTGACTTACAGTTATTGCATATGACTAACAATTGCATAAGGTGATTTTAGCACGTATGCTTAGGCTCATACAAGCTTATGTAAATGAGTGTCTAAGCATTTTCTTATTTTCACTGTTTTTCGTTTGTTGCGCGAAATTAAACGCACTCTGTATTTTGCGTTTAAAATTTAACAGAGCAACCGGAATTAAATTAAAACATAGATAGTCGTGTTGCTAAAGTTCTCTAAAAATAGTTTTAATGCCTGAGTGTAAAATTTACGGAGTTTGTTTAGGATGGCAAGAGGGAAAACTTTGACAGTAGACGAGAGGATAAAAATCGACTTCATGCGTGGTAAAGGCTTTAGCAATCATGAAATTGGGCGCCGAATAGGAAGAAGTGAGAGGGTTGTGCGAAGTTATATAAAGAAAGGAGCAAATTATGGGAAAATAGCGTATAAGAAGCGAACAGGAAAGCTTACCAGTTACGCCAAACATCGAATATGCAGCGCTGCAAAGAAAAAGAATATTTCCTGTGTGAAGATAAACGCTCAATACAAGCTGGTTGTTCATCGGACAACCATATGGAGAACTATCAAAGCTCCAACATTCACTAAATTTAAGAAAATGAAGGCGAAACCACCCCTCACTCAAAAGCACAAAGCTATGCGGTTGGAATGGGCACGAAAATGGATTCTAGATCGACTAAATTGGGAAAAAGTCATCTTCTCAGATGAAAAAAAGTTTAATCTCGATGGCCCGGACGGATTTCATAGCTACTGGCACGATTTGGGAACCGAAGAAATGTACTGTTCAAAACGTGAATCTGGAGGTGGGTCTGTCAGGGTGTGGGCAGCCATAGGTTTTAAAGGGACTTTCAAATTAGAGTTCGTGGAGAACACTATGAACTCTGTAGATTATGTCCAGATCCTTGCAAGGATATTCCGCCGTCCAGCAGTCAAGAAAGCTGGAAGAAATTATATTTTTCAGCAAGATTGTGCATCTGTACATACAGCACATATCGTGAAAAAATGGTTCCGTGACAATAAAATTAAAGTTCTGGATTGGCCCTCAAAAAGCCACGATTTAAACATAATAGAGAACGTTTGGGGTATTCTGGTTCGCCGTGTTTACGTTAACGGAAGGCAGTTTAACACGAAAAATGAACTAAAATCGGCCATTTAATTATCTTGAAAGACAATCAGCTTGGATTACCTCATGCCACTACATCAGTGAATGCCAAGGCGTTTACTGCCTGTTCTAGAAGCCCATGGTAGCTTTACAAAGTATTAGATGCAGTATTTGTTACTCAGTTATCTATTTTTTACATGTGCGTTTAAATTCATGCAACATGTACTTTTGTCATAAATTCAATGAAATTATTTTCTAAAAAAGAATATTGGTCTTTCATTGTTTTGACTCGTATTTTCATTTCTTGAATCATACACATACAGTTTGCATCAAGTGTCATCCATTCATATTTTTTTATTACACTTCTATACCATTCTAATTCTTAAAGCTAAGGTGCGTTTATATTCATGCAACGCACTGTAAGAAAATGATCAAATCATAAGCACTTTTCACAATGAGAACAACATATAAAAGAAAATTTATCATGATTAATTTCCTCACAATCTTGTTCAACGTTGAAGCGAAAATTTGGAAATTATTTGGTTATTTTTTCGAGATAACCAGCTTTACAAAATGCATATATAACTAGATTTTTAAATTTTGGAAATGTATGTAAACCAAGCTGTAAACAAATGCAAGGGCCAACAGAATAATAGCACAATGAAAAGCAGATGAAAAATATGCAATAAAAATATTTTCTGTTCCATTATTCATTTGAAAAAAAAAGAATGTGCAATGAAGAAAAATATTTTTCCTTAAATTATTCATTTATTAATTTTATTTAAAAAAAAAAAATAATAATAATTAAAAATGTAGTTGAAATAAAATATTTTAATAATTAAAAATATATCATTATATATTTTTTAATTGAATTTAATACATGTTCCCCTCCCTGAAATTATTCATATATTTTTATATTGTACTTCACTTATATTTATACATGGTTCGTACACATTTATGATAAAGAAAAGTAAGCAGTTTTTAAGGACTTTTTAAGGACCTCCAGAAGATTTTTTAAGGACTATGTAAAATAATAATTTATACATTATGTATTCATATATATATATATATATATATGTAATTTTTTTTCCCCCAATGTACCTATATATAGAGTGAGAGGGGGAAAAGAGCACTGTTAACTAACATTACAGTCTAACACAAAACATAAAATAAAATTTCATAAGTTCAAAAACAAATTCAAAAAGGAAAATTGAGAAACAATCTTTTTTAATTCATAAAAAAAATAATAATAATAATAAATTTTTCAGTTACTCACCAGATGATTCTGGAAAGTTGTTTAATTCAGTAAAGTTGAAAACATATCTTATTTTTTATGTATAGTTCAAATGTTAAAGGAAAAAAAAAAAAAAAGAATAGTTGATGAAGTTGAAACTAGTGGAACATAAGGCATGCAGGACAGTACAAAAACAATTGAAAGTAAAAAGGAAAATGATATTTTTTATATACATAAACTTTTTCCCGCTTAAATGTCCCTCCCCCTTCTCATCCCCACCACAGATGTTGCCATCTCGGTGGCATAAACTGCGAATTTTCGATTGCCTCCACAAACAAATCTTGAATCCATACAAAAATTGCAGCATTAAAAAAAAATATATATAGTTTGATGTGGCTATTATAGCATAGACTTTCTTCTATATATCTTATAAAATTCATGCAATACCAAATTATTTATTACATTATTATTCACTTAAATTATTTTCCCATCATGAATGCAGACTACTTTTCCTGACAAGTGCAGACGATTTTTAAATATAACATCAAATGCCGAAAGCACATAGTCAGTTCTGTACCAGCATCAGAAAAAAAAGCATTTTTTTCTGTTTTTCTTTTTTCCATTAAAAATGAAAAATTGATAACTTTGTTTTAAAATTTAACAAATCCATGGCTCAACCATTCGCTTTAATGGTACTGACAAGTTCTTTCGAAGGACTCTCATATAGAAAATTCACATCCCAGGTGTAAGGAAGGGTATTTCTGGAGCAATGCTCCTAGAAGTTTGCACTTTTTTCCCCTAGTTTACAACTGGTATAATCAATAATTCATATTAATTTCACAATCAGCGTTAAAAATATCTATCATTATGTATATTTATCCAAAATTTTGTCCTACACTGCCCTGCTAAAAATTTAGGGGAATAAAAGGATGTCAGCGCCACCTGTTGAGTGATTGATCCTCAAATATAATAAGCACCAATTTAGGAAAAGGTCCAACTAAATATCAAGTTTGATTAAATTTCGTACATTGGTTTGTGAGATACAGCTTCGGAAAAATTTGCGATACATGGACACAGACATTTTCTAAAAATAATTAAATCGTGTTCAGGACATCACAAACTGGTTAAATCCGTCGGAAAACGGAGATTGAAAAATTTTATGAGTCCAATTTTTATATATAGTGAGCGAAGAAATTAAAAAAAAAAAGAAAAAAAAATAAGTATGCTGAAAAAAATCTGGTGTGTAACAGACAACTTTTAATACTTACTATTACACATAAATTCGTTTTAAAGATTGTGCGGTCAGAAGGCATAAAATATACCTAAGTAATCAGACGTTTGTAGTAACTAATTAATTAGCACAAATGCTGGAAAGACATCTAAGAGAGAGAATTAATAGCACGTGTTCAAAGAAAATCGGCAGAGCTGTTTTTTGAAGCACCTATTTCTTAAATTGTATATTGACCTATTTAATCTGGAAGCCTATCATTTTTTCTAAAGTAATATCAGGTATTAATGAAAAAAGGACACCTAAAATGAAATGTATTTTTTTTTTTTTTAAGATTTGTTTTTCAGACACCGTTGCTGTAATCCCATTTTCAGTTTTTCCACAAATCTTTGCAAATTCATCTCTTTATCAGAAATACACAATTACATATGAAAGAATATCTAAAAGAATGTTAATATGGCGAAGTTGAAGAAAATCCGTAGAAGTGTTTTTTATGAAACCACTTACAAGATGTAAAACTTACCAATTTATTGAAATCTGTCATTTTTCCTAAAGTAACCAACGGATATTTTTTTTTTTTTTTTTTAAATCCGGCAACTGACGTTTTCTGATTTTCTGACCATGCCTGTTAATCAAGGTTTTACTGTATTTATAAATCAGGTGAAAACTTTATATCGAAAATTTAGACCGAATACATTATTTCCATTACTTACGATAGTTGCGTAGTAGAAGTGAAAATCTAGATAATTCAGTGCATTGAAATTCCAGCTATACTCTAAGTCAATAGAAATACTAAAGTATGAGACCAATATCTCGGTTTAATTACCAATCAAAAAGTTTTCTAAATAATTTTGGTCCCACTAGAGACTTGGGGAATTTGTTTGAGACTGATTTATATACCTAAAGTTTATATTTTTAATGATCTCATATTTGTATTTAAAATATAAACGTAATTTTTAAAAATAATTCTTAACATGTGCGTTTATCTTTTTTTTTTTTTTTTTTTAAGAAAATATCTTTTTAAATAGAGGATCAACTTATACACAAGTATTTACGGTTATATTGCTAGGCGAAATTACTTCAAGAACTCAAGTAACATGGTTTTGGGGGTTAAGGACGATAATATACTCATGAACCTGAGCTTGAGTAAAATGCCTTATGTTTAGGTCTTTCTAAAAGATCCTAGCCTGTATTTCTAAGAGTTTCAGAAGAGGAAAAAAAATATATATAATGAATATATAATGATATAATATAATATATAATGAAAATTGAAAAGCACCTAGTCAGATATATGCTTTTTCTTTCCCGCCCTTTCCTCATCACATATTATTTGTTTAGACCTCAAGTAAATAAAAAAGATTGTTCTTTTTTACATTTTTTTTACCAAATCATTTTTCTTGTAGAACGTCTTTTTAGTAGTCCATGAAAAGCAGACGATTTTTATGTCTTTCCAACTTTGTTGCTAAGCTGTTACGTGTTTTAGATTTATTATCGTTCCAAATATAAAATTGTCAGTTCAAAAAACGAATTTCCTTTTTTATTTTTATTTATTTATTTTTTTTTTTAAGTTTTAAATACTATAAGAGAAAAATAAGTACTTTTTAAGGTACAAGTATAAAAAGTAAGGAGTTTTTAAGGACCTAAATCAGATATAAAAAGTAAGGAGTTTTTAAGGACTTCCTAGATTTTTTAAGAACTTTTTAAGCACCTGTACGAACCATGTTATATATAAAAAATAATAATAATAATAACAAAAAAAAAAAAAAACTGCGAGCAGTCACCGGGATTTCATCTCAGGAACTTCGTCACTCAAGCTAAGCTCTCTGACCACTACGCCACGCCGTCTTGTTAATGGATTCTCTTTCGTTGGTTTTCATGGAAACAGCTAAAAGTTTTAGGGTCATTTTCTCGCTCCATGGGGGTTTGTTACAGCAAATTTGCATGCTGCCCTATGTTTTAGACCATGCTCTTTAAGCTTGGTTTGGGTTCAGTAGGAATTTTACTGATTCATACTTCCCTTGTTAGGGGACCTTAAAACATGTAAATCAAAGGCAAAATACCATTTAGCAGGGGTTGATCCAGGTTTTAACCCTTTGTGGCGCAGGGTAATTCAGATCATTTAAATTACACTGCCACCAGAATTTACAAACAAAATTAAAATAAAAGAAATTTTAAATTTTCAGGTTAAAAAAAGGGTCTTTCCTGCTATGTTATAAATGTAAATTTTTGCTAAAAAATTTCCGGGATGAGTTTTTGCACTTGATAATTAAAATTAGGTGTTCCATCAGTGGGAATACTGCGAATGAAAGGGTTAATTTTTGGGGCCTATTTTTGTGAAAAACAAATTATTTTTGTGAAAATCAAAATATTTTTGTGGAAAAAAAAAAAAAAAATGTTACTAGAAACCTTTCATTTTAGCAATTACTCTATCTAATGTTTAATATCAAGTTAATAGCATTTTATTAAACAAGTATAGACACTCATTAAAAATAATACTGTAAACTTGGAAAAATTTTACAAAAGTATTATTTTTATAAAACAAAATTTTGTGAAAGGGATCCATTTTCTGAATTTGAATTTTGTGAAGGGACCCATTTTCTGAATTTGAATTTTGTGAAGGGGCCCATTTTAGAGATTTGAATTTTCTGAAGGGGCAGGAAAAGGGTCCCAATTTTTGCCTGGATTGACCCCTGTTTAGGTTATA
Organism: Salticus scenicus; assembly: GCA_963930645.1. Taxonomy (NCBI): domain Eukaryota; kingdom Metazoa; phylum Arthropoda; class Arachnida; order Araneae; family Salticidae; genus Salticus; species Salticus scenicus. Next base: position 32,944,340 of record OZ005659.1, on the reverse strand, counting down.
TATATATATAGTATAAAAAAAAAGACATGACACAGAATGAAAAAGAGAATTTTTATTTGAAATTTCCTAGCTCACAAAATGAAGAAAAACAATTATACAGACAGCTTCTCCAAAGATAATCCCAATAACTAACTCAGATTTCTCAAAATCAAGTTAGAAGCTGAAAATTTAAAATGAATGACCGAGTGAGCTCAATTTTGGTTTAAACTCTCTATACATACAATTTGTAAAATAGTTTTATAAAATTAAATTAAATTCAAGTTACAAAATGAATCCATATCACACAAGATTCTTTTTTCAAAACAATTTACAATATTAGGAGGGGGGAAATAGTAATTTATGATTTGTTGAAAATAAATAAAATCAAAATTTTACTTTACAATTAAAATCCTAATTTACAATAAATAAAGTTATATCGCACTTTCACACAAAAAAAAAATTAAGAACGACTTTTTGTATATACATATGGAAAGAAATCAACACGAAATTTGGGGACATTACTTCGGGCAAAAGAAAAAAAAAAAAAAAAAAAAATCAATTTGTAACTTGAATGGGCTTAATGTTTTTAACATTAGCAAAGATGAATAGTGAAATTTATTTACATATTTGCATACATCACAATTTTAAAAGCACAAACAATTTCCACACATAGTTTTTAAAAAATTTCCATAACTGAAAAAAAACATAAAATGAAATAAAAAGAACAAAGGGTGAAACACTACTACTGTGCAATGTGTAAATTAATGAGTACCGAATTATCATTCTATGCAACTCTTTCCCTATAAGGGAATACATTTTTAGAGCAAACTTCCAGTTTCAGCACGAACTATTTAAGTTCAAGCAAGTGAACTGATTTGCCTAGCAACTAATTATTAAAATAATAACAATAAGGATAGGATACAATACAAATTGAATAAACCAGGTCTTATGATATTTTCAAAATAAATAAATAAATAAATAAAATAGTGTTATTGAAATGTACACTTAAATACATAAATACCAAAAAAAATATTAACAGAGCTTTTTAAACTGTGTGAGTAACCTTAATAAAATAATTAAATATTCCACATAAAAAAATATTTATATGATCTCATTGCTAAATATGTTTAATATTAATGGCAAAAAGAAAACAAACAATTGAATTATAAAAACTTTTTTTTTTTTTTTTTTAACAGTAATTTAAATTGATTAAATGTTATGACATATTATTATTGAATTATTATTCGATTTAATCGAAATTCAAAATTTCTTTGCCAAAATTTCTGCAAAAATTGTTACACAAAAAAAGTTAAAATTTAATATCACTGCATGTGCATTTATTTATGCCAAACCCTGTGGCAGAATTTGGGCAACACAGGAACATTATTATTATTAAATATATATGAGGAGTAAACATTCAAACAGTGTTTTCTCCAAAAAAAAAAAAAAAAATCAGTTATGATTTTTCTTCGAATTTAATATAAAAACAGTATGTCTATATATCTTCCTAGATATATCTACGTATTTTCCTATTATCTAGTAATACAACTAAACAAACGATAATTGGGTTTTATTTTAAATTCAGTTATTTTTTAATTTATTAGTTTTTGTGTTGTCTGAAAAACTGTATTCGAATGAGAAAACACAGTTCAAATGTTTGCTTCTCATATATATAACATATATTGTCCTTTGAAGAAAAACTGCTCATAAAATTTAAAGATACTGCAAAATTTCAGAAGAAAACAGAAAATGGTGTCTTTTGAATTTTACTTAAGTAATAATGTATGATATTATGGTACCTTAACAATTGAATGTGCAAGTCATATGTAAATTAAATATGTTACTATTAAACAATATTGGCTTGCAGAATAGGTTTGTACAAATAAGGCTTGTCGCAGAAAGCATAAAAAAAATCATTCTGCCACAAAGATGCCTTGCACTTACAGAGCGACTACGTTTCACGTATCTAACGTAGAAGACTATTCTAAATGCTTGGAGGGGAATCAAATTAACTGATGGTTGGAATTTGTTAAACATCTAGTTATTCCACATTCCCTTACCGCTTATTTTCTCTTGAACTCTTAACACACTCATTTTAACATAGGACTCACAGAGTCAACACACGTGCTGAGAATCCCATAGTCAAACTATACTCGGGCTCAGAATCTTTATATAGATATAAATAAATTTTATTTCACTTTACATTTTTATTGTAAAAACATAGAATAATCATAAAAATGAATGTTTGACTTACGCCGAAAGTATTATTAAAGTAAAATGATTAATTTATTCAATTTATATTATCCATCAACTGGAATTTCAAAACATATTAATTTGATTTATTTTTTTTATAGACATACTGATATTGAGAAACATTGCCACACAACCCATATCTTAATATTCTTGAATAATATATATTTATCAATTTATATAAGAACAGATTCAATATATATATACAATTTTAAAATGCTAGATAAAGTTTGATACAAAATAGCCCTTAAGCTACAATAAAACTAAATTTTAAAAAATAATAGCTTAATGTAAGGCTGTATTTTGAACCTTTTGAAAGTATTTAATAATAGGTACATACAGTACTTTTTTTTTTTTTTTTAAAGAAAAGTTAGAAAAATTAAATGAATTAAAAAAAAAGAAAAGAAAGAAAGAAAAAATAAAAAACCTTTGGCACCAAGTTAGGAATAGGTTAGGAAAGAGCTAAAAAAAAAAAAAAAGCAATTTAAGTTCAATTTAAACTTATATGTTTATGATTACATTATTTTAAATTTGTTTGCTTAATACTACATTTGAAATGAAAGGAGAGGGAGGAACTGCTAAAAAAGTTAGTTCCAATTACTTTATCCATTAATCGCAAAAACTGTCTAACAGGTAACAGATTGTTTGGAAGGGAAGGGTTAATTCGCATATTTGGATACAGATTAATTCACAATTTTTCAAAAATGCTGAGAAAATAAATTATATGTTAACCATAGTACATATACAAAACAAAATGGCATGACACTGTAAAAACATAAATTAAAGAATTAAAAAAACATTTTTTAAGATAATATATATTTTTTAATTTGAAGATCTGCCGTTAAAAACTTGAATAAATAAAGCATTTTTAAAATAAAAAATTATAATTAGTTAAATGCTTACAAAATAGATAAAGCTATAAAATAAGCATATAGAGATTTATGTATATGGTTATATTAAAAAAAAAAAAAAAAAAAAGTGAAACATGTGCGAATTTTATAAATGTAATACAAAAAACACACTACTTTGAAAACAAAGAGCTTTTTCATACATAACAAAAGTGACAAGTAAAAACAGCATTTTTCTAAAACTTTCATTATTCAAGAGTACAATTTATTACTTGATATATGTATTAAATATATATTGACAGTGAAACTACTCTGCAACTAGCATAGTTCGTCATTTAGAGAAAATAATTATTACTTAACATATACTTTTTACTATTAAATAACTTAATATAGAGAAGGAAAAAAAAGGCGAGGGATGGATTCTGAGAAAAGATCAAATGTGAGCTTATTGTTATGAATTAAAATATTTTACAAAGCATTAAAAGCAAGTTATTTTGAATAAAATATCAAAAGATCCCCCCCCTCCCCTCCCTAAAGCAAAAATAATTTCAATAATTTTAATGTTTCTTTTTAAACATTACTTATTTTTAAAATAAAAATAATTAAATACTTATTAAATTATACAGATTATATAAATTGTCATCTTCATTTATATATAAGGATAACCAGAGACATAACCAAGCACATTTATGGGGGATGGGGGGTTGAGAGTGACTTCCTAATTTATTTCGATCTTCAAACATGAAAATTTAATTTAAAGTATCAGAGAGGTGAGGGGGGGAAGAGAGATTCAAGCTTCAATAGCCCCCCCCCACCCTGACAATAACTATACAAAATATTAAATACTAATGCAAGAATTTTTAGAAACATTTTTATCAAAAGTGGCGGCTTTATTCCTAGAAGCATTCAAACAATCTTGTTCAAAACTATTTTTATAAATGGAAATATGTCAAACAAATCTAAAAGCTATACAACTTGCACCAAAATCTGAATTTTTTTACATATTGAGTGCTAAAAATTGCAATTAAAGAGAATACGTATTTGGGCCTATTATGGAAAACAGGTTTGAAATTTTTAGATTACTGCCCATTAAAAAAAAAAAAAAAAAAAAAAAAAAGAGGGAGGGGGGGGGGGACAGTTCTCTTCTATTTGAAGAATTACCGCACTACTTAGCACAATTAGTAACTTACACACAGAGACTCAATGGTGTGCTACCTCAAATTAACACAGAGAGCATCTATGGAAAGAGTAAAATGTTAATGTTTTCACTGCAAGCTCATTACAATGTACAGCAATACTAAGATCTATAATTATGCAGCTTTGAATTATAAGTGTATTAGGGAAAAAACAACCGAACAGAATAATATGTATCAGCTGCTCTGAGGTCAAACCCTCCAAGATTGTCTTTTCTCACCAGCTCTAAAACAAGACATTTGAAATAATAATTAAATATATAAATTTATTTCATCTGAATTTGTTATTGGTTATATTCTCTTAATATTTTTTTTAAGTGTTTTAAGCAGAATTTGATGATTTATTGTAAGGGCCATGAAATAAATTTGCAAATGATGGTTCTCAAATAGAAAATTATCAAAAAATCTTATAAAATGCTTGTCACAAAGTAGTCTGACTGTTCAAATATACCTTAAATGCTTATCTCCCAATGACAGTACACATGGCATAATGAGTGAAAGAAAATGCTAAAATCTAGTTCATTTTCACTTTAACAAAAACAAAATACAACATACTTTTTTTTTTTTATGATGTCAATGCTAATGAGAACTAGAACTAGTATGAGATGAACAATATTTTAAACAAACATTGAATTAAAAACTATAAATGTATAGCATGTACTCAGACAACTCCAGCTTCATGCATTATATATATATATATAGAAAATGTTTCAGCATTTTTGAAAAAACATACAGAAAATGGACTACACTGTTAAAGTTATATGATACATAGTAGATGGTGATGTCAGTTTTGCAGTTTCCTAAAAAAAACCTGTGCTGCAACAAGTTAAGTGCTCCTCTTTTTTTTTTTTTTTTGTAGCCATTGATAAACCACTCTCTGACATTATAGTACACTAATAACAGTACTTAGTTCACACTAGAACAATGGAAAAGGTCATTTTTACCCTGTTTAAATTGAAATTAAAAATAAAATAACTCCCTATAGCAACAAAACAAATATAGTCTTCATTAAATAAACTGTTTTCAAATACTTAAGTAGCAAAAAAAAGGTTGTCAAAGTTTCAGAATCTACAGAAATGGTATCACATTAAACAGAAATTAATAAAAATAAAATTTAATATTAAGTGATAACACCTTTATGCAGCACAGTTTGAGATATTTTATACATAAATTTTTCAATTAAAATTAAAAAATAAATAAATTTGATTGTTTAACCATTAACCATTACAACTGAATTCTTTTTCTAATCATATTATGGTTGCAAATATTTAAACTCAGATTATTAGGGAAAAAAGAATATCGAATAAATTTAGGCATTTTAGATTATGCCTATGTAGGCAAGGGGGAACAACAGCTTACAGTTATTTAATATGATGACCTCTTTCTATGTTCTGGTGTTATATCACAATAATCACTTTCAAACTGAGTGAAACATGAAAAAAAAAAAAACTTAATCATCATCCTCTTCACCATTTTCCTTCTCATCTTCATCAAATTCTTCTTCTTCAACATTGATAGCATCTTCAGCCAATACTTTCTTTAAAACGTCCACAACATTGCCTGGAATAATGCAACCAACAATTCTAGCATCCTCAACTTTTAATCGAACTACTTGCAATTTGGCATTGTGAGTACCATGATGTGCTGATAAAATGCTCTCAATTTTGGTCCAAACAGAAAGGACTGATCCACTTAAAACATAGTACTGTCTTTGTCGAAGACCAACTTCACACAACACACCCATTGTTTTTCTTCGACACTGCCCATACCAATACATATGACTACAAAGTTCGGCAGATGCATCATAGTTTTCTTTCCAATGCTTTTCTACCTCTTTTTTGGTTGCTTTTTGATATTTTGATTTTAATTCATCTAAAGTCTCTTGTTTAGCTTGAAGGCCAGTATTTGGTCTGTAAACACGGAACAATTTGCCACCTTTGGTACTCTTTGATCGTCCAGTATCAGCAACAGCCAAAATAGCTGTTTTACGATTATTCCTAGCTTGGGATGAAAGATAGAAACCCTCATCATCATCAGAACATTCCTCCAATTTTTCAAGGGCAGCTTCCCAACTTAAGCCTCTTTCAACTAAAACAGTATGTAATTCTGTCTTGGCAGTTCCAGTTGCATGTTTCTGCATAAATGAATCACATTTCACTCTTTTAACGAGATCTCCACCAGTGCCTAAATCAAGGATACCTAAATCATAGCGTCCAGCTTTTTTAGCTTGAGCTATAACAGCATCTAATGTATCAGTGAAATATTTGAACAAATTGTTTTGAAGCTCAACAGGAAGTCCAAGTATTCTGTTCATGAATTTGCTCATATTATTATAGTCTTTTTCTAGAATTTGATATCCTGATGGATCTTCAGTAATCATTGCTACACCAAGCAAAGCTTTTCTTATCTCATAGAAGAAATTCTTATATGGTGGGTTTACTAGAGGAGCTTCATATTCCATTATAGCTCTCATTGCACTCTCTAAAGCAGTTCTACCATATTTGGTATCAATATTAAATTGACTGAGATCTCTACTTTCAGTTGCTCTACGATCACCATGTGTTAAAGCACCTAAACTTTCAAGTCTTTTAGCTACAATAGATGCAAAACGTCGTTCACCAGCTAAATCTGAGATTAAAAATAAATACTCAGGAGCATTCACTTGATTGGAACGATGTGTTCTCCCGAACTGTTGTATTGCTTTGTCGGCACTCCAGGGTAATTCTAAAGTGATATGTACCCTTCTAGCCTGATTTTTTACTCGTCTGTCAGCTTGGAGTGAAATACCAGAACTGGCAGCCTCTGAAATTATAGCAATGTGTTTTTCTCCATCCATAAATCTCTGTTTTTCAATTATATTTAATGTTTCAAGTGGTGCATCAACTTCAGATCTCGATTCATACTGAATAGTGCCATCATTACTAACAACTCTTCCCTTCCTACCAGTCATTTCAGCAACGTTTTCAGGGCCACCTAAATCATCGATAAGTTGATCTAATGTGTTAGGAGGTAAAACTTCTCCTAATCCTTCAATTTTTTCTAATAAATCAGCTTTCATTGCAGATGCTTTTTCAACAGCATCTAAAGGTGGAAGAGGTTTAGGTGGTTGTTTCTGCTTTTTAGAACTATGACTTCCTTTATTTTTTCGCTTTTTGCCTTTGTCTCTTTTGCTCTTTTTTCTAGAAGCCCATGGGCCATCACTGTCAGAATCATCTTCAAAAGGATTGAAATCACTTTCTCTTTCTGAATTAGATCCAGAACCAGCATTGAAGTCATCACCACTATCATTTACTCCAGGAGATTCATCATCGGTGGGTTCAAAGTCGCTTCCTCCACTAGGTATATAATCTTCTGAACTGCTTTCATCAGATAACTTATATTCTCTGTAGCGTTTTACACCTTGTCTGGCACGCCTTAATGGTTTTCTTTTTCCACCACCTGAAGTGGTTGGAGTAGGTGATATAGATCCACCTCTAGGAGTTGTATCAAGACCAAGTAATTTCATAGTCTTTTTGTGATCAGGAGCTGGAAATTGTTTTTCTACTAGTGATTGAAAGACACCTTTAGCTGTAGACACAAAATCGGTTAATTCACCTCCAGCTTCTTCTAACTGTTCAAGTGTTCTTGCTTCACCAGTAGACTGTAAACCAATAACAACACATTTGCCATTTTTTACAGCCTCTCTTGCAGTCTGAACAACATACTTGACTTTGGAAGCAATACAAAGATACTTAAAAAATCGCTGGTGAGACGCCCAAAATTGGCACCACATAGTTTTCTTTGTTCTAGGATCTCCTTCCATTAATTCAGCAGCTTCTGCAAATCTAGCACGGGCTTCAACCCACAGACTAACAGACTGATTATACATATTTACAAATTCTTTGCTTAATGGAATTTCTTCAATTTTGAAAGTGACACCAGCAAAACTTAGCTGCCTGGCAATATACAGTCCTCTCAATTTCATGTCCATAGCAACTAACTCCATAGCACCAACACCTCGTTTCTCTACTACAGATATAAAGTCATTAAATTCTCTAAAAGGAGTACCTTCACCCCATAAACCAAGTCTAGTCATATAAGCCATGTTTTTTGGTTCAGATGCACCGGTAGCACTGGCATAAACAACTCGAGCTTTAGGAAGTTTATTTTGCAATTCTAAAACAGTTAAACCAGTTTTAGTAGGCTTACTTGAACCAGCAGGACAAAGATTTTTAGCTTTGTGACATTCATCAAAAACAATGCAGCCATCAAAATCATCACCACACCAATGAAGTAGTTGCTTTAGCCTTGTCTTGTACTTGCCACCAGACTGACTTTCACCAATGAGAGATGAATAGGTGGCAAATATTACTCCCTTTTTAACACTCCCATTAGCTTTAGAAGATATTTTAGCATATTTAAATTTACTTAAAGAATGAACTTCAATTTTAGATGCTCCTATATCTTTGAGATCTCTTTCGGAATCATATTTCAAGTCATTGGAAACGCTGAGCCAAATTGCTCGTTTTCGGCCAAGGAGATAGTTTTCATATATTATTCCTGCCAGAGTTCGACCTTTACCAACACCAGCACCATCACCTATCAAAAACCCAGCACGTGTTCCATCTGGTAAAATTGTTTCATGTTGTTGACAAGCATACGTAATAGCCTCTAACTGTAAGGCAGAAAGTAATCCTCTATCAATAACTTCTTCCGGAATGCTCAAGTTATACCAAACATCGGGAGGTTGTACACTAGACAAAGAACTTGTCTCAACAACTGGATCTGGATGTCTAATACCTATTTTTAATTTTGAGGGCATGTAATCAGCATAAGTTTCAGCTCGTCCCAATTCTTCTTCCTCATCTTCTCCTTCTTCACCCTCAACTCTTTGAGGAACGGCACCCATCATCAAATTTCTGAATACACTTTCACCATTCATGAGATAAGGATTCATATCTTTTGGACTATATCCATACGGCATTCCTGCAAATCCATTCATCATAGGATTTTGGAACATACCCATGGCTGCTGCTGCATTAAACATGTCAGGCCTCATCATTGCAGCAAAATTTTTATCCATGTATGGAAAACGTGAAAAATCCATCATTGGATTAAATGGAAATCCAGCCCACGGATTGTTCATACTCTGTGCCATTTGCTGCATGTAGTTATAGTTATCTGGTGGATGTTGTTGTTTAAAAGCAGCATTTTTGATAAAGTCTTTGTCATCATTTTCAGGTTTGATGCCCGATTCGTCTAATGCTGTTGATAACAAATCAGGAGATTCCATTTTTGTAGAAATAAGGCTTTGCCAATACTTTATAAATCAAGCTTGAGGACTGTTAACTGAAAGAAAAATAAAAATAAGTTAAGACAATAAAAGAAGAAAAACAGAAGCTAAGCAAAAAATAAATAAATAAATGAATTCAAAAGTACCAAACAATATATATAGACACAGAAGGAGAGTCAATGTTCAATAATTTAAGCTCTCTCCACTCTCAAGAAGAATTTAAAGAATGTTATAATTATCCAATTAAAAAAAAAAAAGTTTTAAAGAATTAGAATTTAACTTTACTAAATTATAAACTTTTTTTTCCTATTCGAATATAAATTAAAAGCTACTTTCTTTCTTATTCTATAATTGACAGCACATGGCACTGAAATATACATATTGCTACAAAAACATTGACATTTTTTTTGTATGGTAAGTGGTTTATAAATAGGCAGGTTTCTACTCCATTAACATTCCCAAAAGCAAGCCAAGATAGTTACTTGAACCACAAAAGTACTATACGCATCGACAGTATAAATTGCTCAGGAATAGTTTTCCACAGCTTAGAGTTCAATGGAATTCATTTTAGCACAGATGGCTTACTTTTGAAATCTTTGGTGAAAGTTAGTGGTGAGAAATGATACATTATATATATATATATATATATATATATATAAAAGAGACTTAAAATTATGAAAGGGCTTACTGATTCTGACAACCCTGAACTACTATCATTTACAAAATTTGGTAACTAATTCAACTAAATTGTCAGGTTTGTCACCAACACAAACTTTGGACTTAGCGACCTGGAGAAAAAGGATAGTTTAGGCAGACCACGAAATTTCTGCTTGACCATCAGTGAGCAGAATTTTCTTCTGTAGAGTAAAAATTTGGTCTGGCTATAGATTAAATTTTTACACTGTAGAGTGGGCCAAAAAAATTTTTTATGCCAATTTAAAAAACTGCAAAATCTTGTCGATCAATCTGAGGCAATAAACTCTCATTTTTTGCTTCACAGAGTGTCAAATCTGTGTATGTGTTGCCTGGCGATCGTCCCAACCTCTATTCCTGCCCCACAACACAGGGAGAGAAATTCTTAGCGTATGCTTAAAAGTTCTGATATCTTCAACAATTTTGTTTCTCCAAGCAAGGAGAGAACAGAGTGCCACTTGTTTAAATTTCGAGCTAAGCGGTCATCTCTGAGAGACTGTGTTTAAAGGGAATACTACACTTTTCAACTATTTGAATGGCAATTTAACCCCATCCCATATAAATCTATGGAGAAATTTATTTTGTGAATTACTCATTACTTGATGTATTTTTTTTTCAAATTCTGTTTTTATATTTAGAAAATTCCCAACCATTAAAATGTTTTTCACTGATGTTTTCCAAAATTGTTTTAATTTTATCTTTAAAATACAATATTGAAAAAAAATATATATATTTTTGCAAAACGTGAAATATTTTAACAGTTGTGAATTTTCTAAATATGAAAATGGAATTTAAATATATATTAATCCATTAAAAGCCGCTACATAAATCCCATTAAAAATTTATTTTCATAATCATATGTAATTGAAATAATTAAAAAAAGTTATTTTGTTAGAAGATGTGATATGGTTCCAAAATAGGAGATTTGGCACCTAATTGGGGAAGAATAGAAGTTGAAAAACTGCAAAACCCTTTTAAATTAGTTTTCTTGATCCATGTTTGTTATAATTTAAGAAAAGAACAGTTTTATTTCATATCCATTATTTTAAACGACCCCTGGACTCTAATGAGTCATTTTTGCTGAAAAACAGACATCTTTGTTTGAATAATTACAAAAAAAAAAAAAAAGTAGAATTTACATTACAAACTTTTTTGAAAAAATTACTAACAAGCTAGACACTTCAATATTTAATATAAAAAAATAAAAAATGTATTTATCTTAATTACTTGCAGAGAAAAAAATTCTTTAACAGTTGTTCCCCCAGCCGGAGCTTTGATGGCTAATGGGTTAAGTAATGAGTAATTTATAAAACATTTTTTCCATAGAACACAATTCTAAAAATAAAATTCTCTGACTTTCCTTGGTCTATTTTAATAAAATTCCAGGTCACAAAATTTGAAGTTATCAAATCTGATTTACTTGATTTTTTTTTTTTTTTTTTACAATTGTTTAATTTGCGTAGAGATGTAAAATTTCCAGAAATTTTGAGGCAGTTAAAAAACCAGTTTTTTTTTTTTTTCCTTTTTTTTTTTTTTTTTCTGGAAAAATTGAATTTTTACAGATAAAAATAGGGTTTCTTAATAGGTATATCTTAGAAAATATAAAGTGTTAAACATTTAAAAATACACACAATTTATATATATACATATTTTTAACAGAAATATACAAAAAGCTTTTACTATTAAAAAATGAGTCTTTCTGTTTAAAAACTGCCAGTACCATCCCTTGTGTAAAATATCAGAAACTATCAAATCATCATTCAACCACTAATTTTGTGTAGTGTGTGCATTCCTATGGAACATTCATCTCCCAGCAGTACTGATACAATGAATTTAGATTAGAATAAAACCAACACACAAAAAAAAATTTCACCGATCCGAACCAGATTTCTTTACATCTGAAAACCGAAAATTTAATAAAATTTAATAATTCATCTGAAAATCATGCAAAATGTTTTAAAGTTATAAAATAAATTTTCTTTGTCACAGAGTTAGTAAATCACTTAAATTTTTTTTTTAATAGAGTCACTGATACACTAAGTTAAAAAATTTAAAAATCAGAAAAATGGACTAATAATTTTTGACTAGGTATTTTTGTGTGTTGTGTACTTCAAGAGTACAAAAATATCCTGTAACCTGTAAGTTTATATATCCAACCAATTTTAATAAAAAAAAAAAGGAAGATTTTTGTTGAAAAACCAGATGATTTCATAAAAAAAGGGAAGATTTTTTTTTTCTTTGACGTAATAAACAATAGTTTTACAATTTTAATATTTAGAAGCAATCTATAAAAACGATTTACTATAGATTGATTATACTAAATATATAAAAGTTTTAAATGAAGTTATTCCTCTTCAACATATAAATATCTACAAAACAGAATCTGTAAGAAATTTATTTAACAATAGACAAAAAACTTAGTTAAGTTAAAGTATAATTAATTTTTTTAAATATATAGAATATGATTTTTGTGTATGTACATTAATCATACATATAGAAAAAAGTAGCAGTAGCTAATTATCAATTTCAAATGTGCATAAAACCAACTGAGTATTAATTTTCTTAAATTGATTTGGGAAAAATTTTCCTACCTGAAAAAATTATTCATTTTTCCCCCATGTTTACACATTTGGTATAAATATGACATACAAATATTTAATTTAATTGAAGAAAAATAAACAGATTCATTAAATTCAGCAATAAAGATCTAAAAATAATTACATACTATGTGAGAAATATTGAGCACTTCCACTGCTTTATTGTTTCTAGAAATGACCATTGATCACAATCCGGGGGAGGGGGAATACAAAAATAATTAAAGAGTAAGAAATATTAAACTCTTTCAACTCTATTTCTAGAATTTAATGAAAGAAGTTTAAAATTAATATTATAATTTATGTTGCAGGTGGATAAAGATTAGGAAACAAAAGACTTCTGCAGAACATCTGATTGCTGATCACTAGTTGGAGATAAATGAAGGGGGAGGGGCAAAAAATAATTGCATCAGCAAGAAATATTTAACAATTCTATTTCTTTACATGTTCTAGAACCTAGAACAGTGTTTCCGCTACGGTAGCATTTTTCGCGAAATGCTAAAAGACTTATCAAAATGAGAAAATGAAATAACATATTTTCATTTTTTTACTAAAGCATCTTACACAAATTGAAAAAAAAAAAAAAAAAAATCTTCGGCGCAAATAGTATAACGAATCTTTTATAGGGAAAAAAAAATCGCGACATTGATCAAGAAAATTCCATCGGTTCATTCATATAAGGAAAATCAAACTCTGAACTATGCATAAGATTCACATACAGGAAATCAATTTGTAAATAAGCATGAGGCATTTGTAAAGTGGTCTAATATGAAAGAAAGAAAAATTATAAATTGAAAACCAAAGGCTCTGAATAGTAATAAACAAATTTCACTTATATTACAGGGGAAAAAAAGTAAGTTATGATTTTATTTTCAGATACAGTATAAGCTTAATGTACTTTTACATGCTATAGTGATAATTATATCTCCAGAAAAAAAAAAATGTATCTAAGATGTTCATATTGCTTTAAAAAAGTTTACAATATAAAGTAATAATCTAAAAAGTTTAATATTTTTCATGTCTGCCAATAAATGTGTTAAAATATATGCTTGTACTATATTCGAATTGATCTGGTTACAGTGGAAGTACAGTTATTAATTTTTTTTGTTTTTCATTTTTAATTAAAAAATTTTTTACCTTCTGTGTAAAAAGTTTTTAATCTGGTCTTTAAAGAGTTAAAGTTTAATTTACAAATTAAAATCAAACATATTGAGGAGTTTAAAATAATGTGTTAACTGATATACATTTTTTTTCTACTGTTTCTGGCTTTTTAGCATTTTGGTTTGACAAAACTTTTTTTTCTGATTTTAATTTTTTTGCTAAAAATTTTTTTTACTCCGCTTAAACCCTGTTCTAGAATCTCATAAAGCAAGTTTGAAATGAATATTAACATTTATGTTATGTATGGAGAAAGATTGGGAATCAGGAGTTTTCGTAGAACATTTGGGTTTTCTTTTTAAAGCGAACGATATCCGCAACTTTTTTAAAAACGGAAGATTTCATCATCTGTCTGGAAGACCGGAAGAAACGTTAAAAAAACAGAAGTCTTCCGGGAAAACCAGAACAGTTCGCAAGTATGTGTATGTAATAATTTATGTACACATTATTTAATCATGGGAATATATAGTATGTTTATAATTATATTAAACAAATTTCAGCAAGATGTTCTCAAGTTGATCTGACTCGTTGAACACTTAACCTACACCGCAGCACGAAAATTCAGTCAATCTAATCCAAACCCTACCCACTAGAAAAATAAATCAGTCAACCCAGCCCCTACGAAAAATATCCAGTCAACCTGACCCATAAGAAAAATAAATCAGTCATCCTGAACCGAACCTCACATGCAAGAAAAAAAAATTTAGTCAATCTCAACCAGGTCGAAACCTAATTGCAGGTCAGGCTTGGGTAAAATCAGTTTACCTGATGCTTGACCTGCCCACATACCCCCAAAAAAACCTAGGTGAGTTTTTTGGGGTTTACCCACTTAAAAAAAAATCTAATGAAACCCACTCTCAAGTGAGTTTCATTGGGTTTTTTAAACCTAATAAGTTTTTTCACCTTTTTTTTACATAATTTATTTTTTACTTATATAATTTTACGTGACATTATTATTATATAATAAAGATATATTTAATATAATAATAATTAAATATATATAATTATTATGTATATCTACACTACATATCATAGTTTATCATATTAGTGATACATGCCAGATTGAAATTATGCAATTATTTTTCAACTTAGAAAAGTTCCTTTCATTTCAACCATCTATCTAGAACAGGGTGCGAAATTTCCGCTTGCGATTGGCAAGTGGAAATTTTACTTTGGCAAATAAAATTTTGGTCTAAATGTAGATAGAATTTTTACAGTATAAGGTGCTATGAACAAAAAAAATATATATATATATATATCGATTTAAAAACGCAAAATCATGCTAATCTTATGTAAGGTGACCAGACATCCCCTTTTTAAAAGGATAGTCTTCTTTTTCAACAATATGCCCTCTTAAACGGGGGAAGAAAAAAAGAAAAAAAATTACAGGACTAAAAAGTTCTCTTTTTTATGTTTTTTGTTCTCTGTCCTGTTTTTCAAATTAAAAAGATTTAGTCCTTAATTTAAAAAATTTCGCAAAACTGGGAAGCTCAATTGGTTGTTGGCTGTATCGAAAGGTGAATACTAACTTTTTTCTGCGTTAGGTTCGCAAAAGAAAAACTTTCTAATAAACTTGCCAAAGTATATATTACGATTTATATCGATTCAGATTCTTTGAATCACAAAGAAATAAAAATATTCCATATATTTGCACAGTTCTTTGATTCAAAACACTGAATCATTATTGAAATTGTCATGAAATCATTAAGAAAGTGGTGCTCCAGTTGGTATGCGGTGGGTTAACATGTGTTCGCACTTTTGCATGAATAATATTCCTCATAAAAATAGGCCCACCAGTGACCGAGAGGTTTTGTCTTCGTATATGTGAGGCACTGGGTTCGATACCCGGTCGCGCTCGTTGGTTTATCCGTTAGAAAATTCTCCAAAACTAGCGTAAATATGGGCTAGGACCTTTTAGAAAGACCCCACAGAGAACTCTCTAACACAGGCCTAGAGTCCTAGTGCAGACAATTGACTTTAATGATAACACTACCACCACCTCACAAAAATATGCAAAAGTTAGTTGAATTCATTTTACGTCCTCATGTTAAAAACGCTCCCACAACGCGACTGTTTTCTTCAATGAACAAAATGTATACATGTGAAAAAAATCTCCTTTATATACCTACTTTAAAAGCTTACTAGTTAATACCCGTCAAAATTTGACGCATCATGTGCATCTTAAATCTTCATGGCATAAAGTTTTAAACAACCCTGTTTTAATATTCCGCATTGCTCTTAACCAGTTTAAAATCCACTGCTGTAATCTATTTTTTGGTTGGAGGGGAAGGGTGAATAAATTTCATGAAATTTCAATGTACAGAATTTAAGCGTACTTCGTATAATAAAAATAAAATCCGAAGATTTTTTCTAATTTTACTCTAAATGTGACCAAAAGAATGTTTTGAGTAATTAAAAGAGACAGAATTTATAAATTATGGTAAGAATGGAGAAAGAAAGCACACATCAATATTCAATATTTTTCATATATATTATTTTAATTTCCTCGCATCGATAATATTTCATTTAAGTTACAATATGACTGTGGCGCCATCTGTAATCTGTCAATAAAAAAAATAAAAAAATACAAATCTCAGAATTTTTTTTTTTTTTTTTTTTTATAAAAATATTTTTAAAATCATATAAATTTATAAGGCAAAATAATTTAATTTAAAATAAATTTTAATAGTGTTTTGTTGTCTTTATATTCTATAATTGCAATTTATTTGAACTTAGATCATGCTACTCAGGGCTCGAATAAATAAGAATGCATTTCATACTTTAGCAAGTTAATTTGCTCATTAAATTTTTAATAATAAATTATTCTACGCAAATTTTTACTCGTATACGATATCAATATTTTTAAGGTTATTCTTTTTAAATTATTTTTTTCTGTAATATAGTACAGAAATAAAATATAAGAGATCAATTTAAAATTAGATTAAAAAATAAATAAATAAAATAAAATCTCCTTTAATTTTAAACATCTATCTTCATTTTTTCTAAACAAAGTTTTCAACTGATAAAAGTTAACTTTTAAAGAACAATAAACTCCGACAATTTATTACTTTTGAAACATTTTTTTTTTCTTTTAAGAAATTGAAAAAAATAATATTAGGAATATGGTATGGTATGTTCGTATGAAAAGAGATGGCGCCACAAAAACTCTAGAACTATTATCCTGTGTACGAAAATTTTCGGTGAAATGAAAATGCATGCGATGATAGCCAAGTATTCGCGAATTGCTTTGTTTTTAATATACTTCCTTAGAAAGTATGAATCAATAAATGTATCGTGTGAATTGTTTTTATTATTGAGATTTAATCAGGCGTCTCCTGGTGTCGTCTGCTCCACCTCTATGATCGATGTTCATATTGCATTGCATAAAGGGGAAGGGATATTCCCGTTCCTAATTGGTTCGAAATTTTCTGGTGCATGCCCAGTTCGAACGATTTTGGTCTTAAAGAAATACCCTTGTGTTTTAATATTATAGATTAAGACTAATTTAGGTTATGTTTGTGAGAACTTTTATAAAATGTTGATAAAGAATGACTGTTCATTAAAACAAATAGTTTCCTCTGCCGAATATTAATTATTTTTTCAGTTGACAACATTTTTTATGTAACTGCATAAAAGCAGCTACAGTAAAAATCCGATAGCAACCCCCCTCCCGATTATAACCCCCCCCCTCTCTGAAATTTGACGTACTTTACTTTTTTGGAAAATTCCGTTTATAACCCCTCCTCCCTTACCTTTGGCGGCTAAGTTCACCATTCGTTTTTCCCATGAACATTGCAAACATACTCTTTTTTTTACTTCTGAAGTCTTATATGTTTATTAAAAACTTTAATTTACATGTAAACGTATCCAAGTGTTATTTTTACTCATCTTTTAAAAGTAAAATAACTCTAAATAAAAGAATGCAGTGTTGTTTACATTCTTTAAACTCCAAAACGTGAACTGCTATCTGCAAGAGGCCGTGGTTTTCACAATCTTGCTTATGCAACTCTGTTTTTGCGATCATAACTCTTTTCTAAATTTTAAATCATTAAATAACATAATAACTCTGTAATAGTACTTACATATAGAACTTTAATAGTTATCATTCACCCTGTTTTGTTTTTTCATATCAGTTAATAGCAGTGCAATTCAAGGCTGTAGCCAGGATTTTTTTTCGTGGGGTGCCCATTATATTTCTAATACAAGGTCACCGAATATGATATAATAATGTACACACGCACACACTAAAGGGCAAAATTAACGGTCGCCACCGGCCACATGGCGACTAAATAAAAAAAGATGGCGATTAAAAATTATGCAACGATCGCCACTAAAGTCGTCACTTTTGTGATTATTAAAAGTTTTTAAAAATCGAGCAACGATTGGCAATCTAAGTCTTGTGATTCCCAATCTTTCTCTATCCATGGCATAAATGTCAATGTTCATTTTAACTTGCTTTATTATATTCTACAACCTATAAAGAAGTAGAATTGTTTAATATCTCTCACTCATATAATTTTTCGGACCCCCCCTTTCCCTCCATGTAACGATTGGTGATCACACAGCTTACAGAAAGCTTTATAATTTCTAATCTTTCTCCATTTGCTGCATAAATATAAAATATCTATTTTAAACTCTGTTTTTAGATTCTAGAATCTATAAAGAAGTAGAATTGTTTAATATATTTTACTCATAATTTTTGTTATCCCCCCCCCCTTCCCTCCTCCGCTAAGGATTGGCAATCCCATACTCCACTGATGCCTTGTGATTTCCAATATTTCTCTATCCATAACATAAATGTAAATATTCATTTTAAATTTGCTTAACTGGATTCTAGAACCTATAAAGGGGTAGAATTACTCTCATTCATGTATTTTTTTTTTTTTTTTTTTACTCCTCTTCCTCTCCATTTTCAACTAGCAGTCGAAGATCAGATGTCCTGCAAAGCACAATCTTTTTCCATTATTATTTTCTCCATGGTATTTAGTGCACATTTAACCCATTTAAGCTGTTTGGCAAATGTGTGCATCAAAATTTGATTTGCCTTAAATGTCTATTTTTCAAAAATTTTCATTTTTGCTTTCTTTAGGGTAGAAATCTGCATTTTTCCTTTTTATTTTCAAGTAGAAATCTCCCTATTTTTAAAGCTGCAAATTTGGCAGCTAAGTCGGTTATTTTTAATTAAGCAGCTAAGTTTTTATACCAATTCTTTTTAAGAGAAAATACTTTAACTCTAGTGAAATAAAATCATTTAAAAAGGTGTGTTTTTAGAAATAAGGAAAAATAATAAAATTGCTAACTGTATTTACACATGACCATGTAAAAGTTATAGTGATGGTGATGAATCAGCTGATTCATTTACTAGAAAATACTGATATGAATTGTGAATGATAACAGGTTATTTCATTGAAATAAATTTTGAAAAAAAAAAAAAAAGTACTACTGAATTAATTAAAAAATAAAAACTTTTGCTGTTATTAATACAGCCTTAAACAGATTTTAATTTAATAATAGCAGGAGACTTGGCGTTGGAATATTAAAACAGGAATAAACTACTATGTCAGAAACGCCAAAGAAAAATTATTGAGGTGCATACAGCTGTTTCGGTAGCCTAAAGCGTACCGTCTTCAGTGCAAAAAGAATGCACTGAAGACGGTACACTTTAGGCTACCGAAACAGCTGTATGCACCTCAATAATTTTTCTTTGGCGTTTCTGACGTAGTAGTTTATTCCTGTTTTAAGATTTTAATTTAGGATGTGCAATTTAGAATTTTTAAAAAGAGCGAAGTTACAAATTACAATTCCATTGTTCATGTGTTAATTTTATTATACCACAAAATGGTGACAAAGTTGTTTGCAATCTGAAAGAAATAGTCTCATCATGTAAAAAGTGGCAACTAACTTAAAAAAGTGGCTACTAGCAAAACTGGCAGTACCGGCCACTAATGAATTTTCCCAGTTTTGCCCTTTAGCACACACAAACCAGGGCTAACACAGGGGCGCATGGGGCCCGTGCCCCAGGCAGCAAAGGGCCCTAAAACGTCCTAAAAATGACAGAAATGGTATGGCAAAATGCAAAATGGGGGGGGGGCCACCCCCCACCCCCTTGCCTACGACCTTGGTGCAATTAACTGTTTTTTTAACTGCTAGCGAATCTTCTAGACTGTTTCGCTTCGCGATCGCGATTTGTTTATCACATGTTTGTGTCTGTTTCTGTTATTCGAATACCTTTTCTTTTTGTTGTTAAAATAAAAATTTAAACTGATTAATAAAAATTGTTTATTATTAATAAAATTTAATAAATAATAATCAGTATTATTATATTGTTAATACAATTTAGTAACCATTAATATATATTATAATATTAATAAATTTATACTGTAAAAAAAGATTGTGAAACTTCCAATTATAACCCCCCCCCTCCCTTCCGAAGTCATCGTACTTTTCCGGAAACTTCCGATTATAACCCCTCCCCCAGTTTTGACAGATTTCCCCAAGAAAAAAAAAAGGGGGGGGGTTACTATCGGAATTTTACGGTAAATAATATCACATTAAACGTAAATGTTTCGCTATTAGTGGAGAAATGATCCCGTCTTTCAGAAATCTACTGTAAAATTATTCTGTATTTCAAGATTCAGTTTTGAAATTATAAGTGCAAATTTTGCTGCTTAGCGGCAAAATAATTGAGTATCTGTGATTCAGCTTTCAAAAGAATGCAAATTTCATTGATTAGTAGCTAAATATTAGCATGCAATCTAATTACATATCTTGGTAACTGACTGCAAAAATATCGTGAATTTCAACAATAAACTTTTTTTGGGGAAAAAAAAAAGGTGAATTAATATAAATTAGGACAAGATAAATTTGTGACAAGAAAACATTCTTATATTATGTAAAATTATTAAATACAGTTATGTATTATGTAATTTTCAATATTTTTCACTAAATATATTTAAAAACAATTTTTTTTTTTTTTTTTTTTTTTTTTTTTTTTATTAAGGTGACCGACGGTATTTGGCGAAATATCTGACGGTATTCAGCCAGGCCAAATATTCAGCAAAATAATAGAGCGGAATATTGGTTTTGGCACAATAAGTAGAGTCCCTTTAACATTAACCCATTAAACACTGCTATATGAATCCCACTAAAATTTTTTAATTTTCGTATATTTAGGGTATCAATGTGTATTTCTAATCATGAAAAAAAAACTATATATTTTGTTAGAAGATGTGATGTGTTTCTAAAATGGGAGATTGACACCTAATTGGGGTTGAACAAGGGTTGGCAGGTTTTTGACACGTGACAGTTTTTGACGATTTAAACCATGGTTAAAACCGTCATGTCAAAAACCTCCTTGTCAAAAATATCAAAAACCTATATTCATAATTTGTCATATAAAAACTTAGCTTAACAAAATATAGTTATAAAGATTTTCTGAAAAGTAAATAGATTGATGTTCTTTGAAAACACATTATTACAACATTTTGATTAATACAAAAAAAAAAACTTTAGGCTTTTAAAATTTTATTATGAATTATTTCATGTTCATTCAAAATATGCTGTGGCTGTGATACTTTTATATATTATTACGAAATTTATTTATAACTTTGCTTAAGAGCGGACAATACCTAATCTCGCCGGCAGCCTTCGCCCATGTTATTCTATGGGAAAATTTGTTGCGACAATTACAGATTACCTAATGAATATTTTTAAATTCTGTTTTCGCAGTCAGAAAATTCATCACCGTTAAATGAGTACTCATTTTTGAAAAATTCATTTTTTTTAATTTTTACATTTTAATTTTGAGTTCAAAAATGCGATTTTTCACAAAATGCATTTTTCTCATTTTCTAATCGCAAAATGAAATACTAAAATTTTAAAAAATCAATTTTTGGAAAAGAAGTACTAATTTAACGCTTAAGAATTTTCTAAATGTGAAAACAGAATTGAAAAATATTCATTAGGTAAGGAGTAATTATGTAAACAAATTTTCCCATAGAATAAAATGGGTGAAAGCTGCCGGAGATATTAGGTATTGTCCGCTCTTAATATAGTATATGTTAAACTTAGTTATGTGACACTTTAAAAATATAGTTGTTTTTAATAAGGTAAACATATTAATGTTTTTGGAGAAACATTATTATAACATTTTAATTAAT
Organism: Salticus scenicus; assembly: GCA_963930645.1. Taxonomy (NCBI): domain Eukaryota; kingdom Metazoa; phylum Arthropoda; class Arachnida; order Araneae; family Salticidae; genus Salticus; species Salticus scenicus. The sequence goes on along the minus strand of OZ005659.1, from coordinate 32,922,194 downwards.
ATAAAAACAAAACTTTAGGCTTCTAAAAATTCATTATTTATAAAACATTGATAGATCATTTTGATTGATAAATCATTTCATTTGCAATATAACATTGTATATTTCAATTTTTTTTAGTATTGGGCTTTTAGTATTATGTATTTAACCCATAAAATAAAAATGCATAGAGCCTAATATTTTGTATTTAAATATTTTATAGAAAAATACAACTTTTTTTTTTTTTTTTTTTTAATGACTGCTGATATTGCACGTTCATAAGAAAAAGCATTAATTCTGAATGTTAAACAAGTTTAAATTGTGTCTGAAATTCTTATAATTACCGTGAGACAAGAAAAATATGAATGCTTTCTGGACATGTATAAATTGCAATAAATTTAATATTTACTTGTACAGATTAAAAAAAAATATATATTAGTCTAAGCTGTAGGGCCCACTAGCGGTTAAGCGTTTCTACGCTTAAAGCTGGTAGAGGTGAGGTGCCAGGTTCAATCCCAAGGCGCACTCGTTGGTCTAGGTCTAGATGTTTAGAGTTTTTCGTGGTTTTCTCCGAAACTTGCATAAATACAGTCTAGGACCCTTTACAAAGACCCCCACGGGGCACTCCCCCTCAGGCCTAAGACCCTAGAGTAATCAATCAGCCTTACTCCCAAAACACCAAACGTCCAAGCTATAAACAGGTACAAATATTTATACAATCAATAATAATAGTAAATAGATAAAAATTTATTAACCCCTTGGGTACAGATTTATTTGAGAAAATATTTGCATGTGGAATGGATATAATTTTTGGTTGCTTGGAGTAGTATATAAAAGCAGTACATTTTACGTAAGAATTTATTTATTTCTAAAATATTTGTGACATATGTAATGTTAAGATGTCTTCAAGTAATTAGAATTGCAAAACAAAAACAAAAAAAGTGAATGACGTGTCTCAGACATCAAATGTACCCAAGGGGTTAATAAATGGTAAAGTGTACTAAATACAGATTATAAATAAAATTATTTTCAAATTCATACTAATTTACTGCCCACATATTATGTTTTACTTAAAGAAAGAAAAAATCCTGTATTCCTATGTTTTCATGGCTTATGTGAAAATTCATAAATAACTTTGGAATTTTAGAATTTCATAAATATTGTTATAAATAAACATAAACATACGAAATATATCTATGCATACCTTGTATATATTTCTTACGTTATAAACCAGTATATTTACCTAAATTTTTATAAATTATCTACAAATTGTTTTAAGATTTGTTAATTTATAAACAGCATAATATTTAGATATTCACTTGTATATGGCAAATATTACTAAATCCTATTTCTAACCAGATTCTAGCTCATTTATAGATTTTGAATTTTGACAATACAGGTTTTTGATGGTTTAAATCATTGTCATGTCAAAACCACTTGACATCAAAAACCCAAACCTAGTAGAACAGATGTTGAAAAACTGCAAAACCCTTTTAAATTAGTTTTCTTGATCCCTGTTTGTTATAATTTATGAAAAGAACTGTTATATTTCATATCCACTGTTTTAAACCCCTGTAATTGAATAAGTTATTTTTTCTGATTTTTTTTTTCTTTGCTGATGTTTTGCAGAAAAACAAACGTCTTTGTTTGAATAATTGAAGAAAACAAACCAACAAAGCTAGGTGCTTCAATATTTAATTATCTTAATTTTACCGCAGAGAAAAATTTAAAAAAAAAAATTGTTCCCATAGCGGGAGCTTTGGCTCCTAATGGGTTAAAAAAATTCCAATCAGATCCTGCCCCTTCCCTTTTTAATTTTTTCCAACATAAAGTTTAAAGTGTTATTAATGCATATACAAAGTGAAGACTAATTGTTAATGAAATCAAAACCGACTTGTAGCATGATATTGTGAGAAAATTAAAAATCAGAAGCTTCTCTGGTACCATCTGTAGTGTAATATGACATAAACATTGTTAAAAATTATCATTTTATTTTTAGTGCTGTTGTTTTACACTAGAAATAAGAAATTGTACTTCAAACCACTTATGTTTCAGAATATTTCATTGTGGAATGTTGATAGAATTTTAAAAAATGTTTCATCAAAAGTTTTAATTAAAAAATAATTATTATAAACTATGTTATATATAAAAAATATATATACATGTACATATACATCAGGGGTGTATCGTGAATGACGTTTTGGGTATGCTCCATATGAGTGGTTAGAAACAGCTCGTTTCATGGGAAGTTCATTCTTCTGATTGACCGTTGAAATGTTCTCATACTTACGTCATTTCTCAAAATAAGCAAATTATCCAATAAAATGATTGAATATCTTTTTTATTGTACTGTTTTTAACTACTCTAGTGGAGCATACCCAAACCATCATTCACGATATGCCACTGATATACATACATATGAACATTTTTTCAAACATGTCAGAGAAAAATAATGTAAAATATCACAGAAAGAAAAAAAAATCCAATATTATATAACTATTTAATAAATAAAAATCCCTTTATGAAATTAAAAAAATAATAATAATTAGACTTTTTTTATTAGCTTGATTCACACTAAAAAGTATGAAAAGTTTAAAATGAAGTGTTTCCGCCTAAATTTCATACTTTAGTTAATTAAAAAAAATTAATTGTTGTGTTGAAAAACTATTAGCACCCCTGGATTCAGAAAAAAAGCCCCTTTCATTCGGTATCAAATTAGTAATGATAGGACTGATATTTCTAATTTATTTTCCCCCTTTTAACCCGTTAGTAGTCGCTAGTTGGTCGATTTGCCGCCCATCCTTCAGTTTTTCCAGATTTTTTTATTCAATAGCCACCAAAAATTTTTGGAAGTGGCATTTGATATACATAAAACGCGAATAAAATCGATTTAACGTCGATCACATCACTTCTTAAAATTATTGGTGACAGTCAGGGTTAGAAATAAGTGGTCGTTAGTCGCATTTTGCGACCAGTTTTTTCATTTTGACGCCTAGAATTCCAATCATAGGTGACATATTTGACACCTGGATTTTTCCATCATCATACCTAATAATTTTCCCAATCCCACCAGACTGTAAACAAGTCTATTTCGGTCAATTGAACCTTATAGAAACTGATTTAAGAAATCATATCTCTATGAAAGTAGTTGATGATTTGTTAATGATTAAATTAAACAGCCCTAAATTGGAAGATTTCTGCCCAGAAAATGCTATTAAATTGTGGTGGAATGAAGTATGTTCTAGTTAAAGAATGAATTTGCGATTTTAAATATGTACGTTTAATATTGTCAATGTAATTACATTTATTACATAAATATTTTTTATATAATCTTGCATATATTATTTAGAAGTTGATGCTTTATTATTTTTTTTTTTATATATATACATATTTAATTATAGATGGCACCTAGATTTTTAATTTTGACGCTCAAAAAATTTAATTCAGGCGTCATTTTGACACCTAGTTTCAAAATTCTTATTTCTAACACTGGTGACAGTTAAATAAAAAGTTCGCAATCTGTAATAGGTGGCGCTGTCGATAGCGACTACTAAAAGGTTAACATGGATTCGGCAGAAGGTTTATGACAGAGAATGTAAGCTAAAAAAAAAAAAAGTCTTTAATAAACAAAATCCAGAGTGAACAATGAAAGCTGTACAATAATCAACACTCTCCAAGGGGCATTGGTCAAATCACTGCGTGTAAATCATATAAATTTTATTTTTGAAATAAAAATTTATCGCTCATTCACAAGTACTTTTTTTTTTTTCAAAAAAAAAAAAAAAAAAAAAAAAATGCAAGGTATTTACCTTGACAGATGCATTATTTTCCTTTTTTTCTTTCAAACTAAGGATTAAAGTAGTTGATATTAGGGAGGCTTGTTTTCTTTGCAAACTATCACTACGTGGTATTTTGTTGTAAGCTGATATTGTTCTTTGAAACAGAGAGCTTTTAAGTTAAAACAAAACTTGCAGTATTGTGTATTTAACTTAAAATTATTGTGTATCTTAATATCACTACCATAAAATATAAAACTGGTGAGTTTTATTTTCTTTATCCCCTGCTGTTTAAAATGCATGTGTACATTTTCTTTTAGAAATACAGGGTGTTTATAAAGTCCCGGACCCATTTTAATGTTTAATAACTCATAAAATAATGAAGATATAAACAAACTTATCGCATTTATTGATGGAATAACTCATATTTTCTTTTCAGGTTTGAATATCTTTACTTTTGTAAATATTGTCATTGTCTGCGCGTGTGGTTAATTTCAGATAATTTCATTTTCCAGACTAAATATCTGTACTTTCTAAATATCGTCTACTTATTAATTGGATTTTTCTCTCTTTTGTTTTTGGCAACTATTGCAATGTTATGTTTGTTCTATGTAGTACTTTTGTATGTGATGTTTTATTCGAGCGGCAGTCGAATAATTACCTAAAAGTCAGAATTACAACTGCAATAGCCTCTGTGGATGTCGACATGCTTGCCGCTACCTGGCGTGAAATTGACTATCGACTTGATATTCTCCGTGCGACGAAGGGGGCACACGTGGAAGTTCATTGACAAGGGTCATGAAACTTTTTGAGTCTATCTAACCATTTATGTTATTAATTTTAATCTATCTTTATTATTTTATGAGTTATTAAACATCAAAATGGGTCCGGGACTTTATAAACACCCTGTACTTTTAGAAATATTATTTTAAGTTATCACTTACACAAATTCCTTTTAAAAACATTGGATTTTTGACCTTGTTGCACTTAACTTTATATCTAGAAAATATAATTATCTAAATGTTTATTCCTCAACTCTTCCTGTAGCATTACTTTTCTTTTTCTTTCTTTTTTTAAGTATTTTAAAGAAATAAGCTGTAATATGCAGGGTTGATAATATTTAAATCAATTGATTAAAAAAAAAAAAAAGGTCACTGATTTAAATAATTTTTGAAAAATATTACACTTATCGGGTGTAATGGAATGAAATTGTTTTCCTAGCTTTAAAGAAAAAAAAAGTTTTTTTCTTTTTTTTTAAATATGCAAATTTTAAAATATAATTTGTAAAATATATATATTTTATTAGATGAGCTAATATTTTTCATATCTTGATATTATTTAATGTTTATTAGAGATGAATCTAAAGACAAAAATAAATTATCTATGTGTATAATTATTTTTAAAATTTATATATCTTTAATGGAAGTATAGCTTAATGACTGGTATATGAATTTTACATACATTCAGTTAGTGTATAATTCATTGATTAATATATATTAGTAATGTACCAAATAACGGTTTTAGCCAAATGAAGAATATTCAGCAAAACAAAGTACCTGTTTTTCTGAAATCACATATTCCATCTTATTGCTATATTCAGATGTCAATGTGTTAAGTTTTTTTTTTCACTTTTTTAGTACTACCATTTACATTTAGTGGCATTTTCGTTCTTAATAATGAAAAAAAAATTATAAAAAAAAAAAAAAAAAATTACTATTCAGGAACAATGTTCTATTTTAATGTAGAAAATTTATTAGAAAATATTATACATTAATAGTGGTGTAATTAGGGATGTGGGTTTTCCAGAAAATTTTCTAAATTATGTCTCTAAATTACGAAGGTTTTGTAAAATAAAAATAATACATTAAAAGCTACAAGTAAACAAAACTATTCAAGGAAAAGTATGAATATGTATTCAATTCAAAAAGAAATTAATAAACAAAGCACAGAAATTATTATTTAATGGTTTTTTAAACATGTATAAAGCTAGAAAGTTATTTTTAATGACTGTTTTGCATATACACCATGTCCCAAAAGTTTAGACAATCGATAAAATTTGCATTAACATAAAAAGTAATAAAATACAATTAAAATTTGTGAGATAGGTAATAAATAAAAACAGTTTTGCTGAGATACACATATAAATTATGATCAAAGGTTTGAAATTATAAAATATGCATTAAATTATGTGAAAATGTGCTGTCCCAAAAGTATAGACACAATACAGCATTACATGTTTTCTTTTACATTTTTGTTCACAGAATAAAATATTTTTATTGTCATCTGTTTCTATAAATGTAGAATAATTTTTCCCTTTAATTGAAATATTGTTTGCTATATTTTTAGCATAATCATTTAATGAGTTCAATGCATTGTTTTGTTTGTGATTCGGAAAAGACGTTTCCTGCGTATTTTTATAAAAATGCCACGTTCTAAAGAAATTTCTAAAGATGAAATTATTAAGATTTTACAGTTAAAAGCGCAAGGACAAAATCCTGTACAAATATCGAGAAGAATAAAAGATTCTTGAGCAATATTGATAGAGTTTTGAGATCAGGTGGAACATGAAATACTTGAAAACGAGTCAGAAGACCAAAGAAAATAACTTCATGTGGTGACAGAATGTTATTAAAAAAAGGCTTGAGTTGATAATTTATCAGTGCGTGCAACTGAATCAACTTCAAGAATTTCAAAAAGCACTGTACACAGAAGAATTAAAAGCTTCAAAACACATTGTTTACAGGAGAATTAAAGCAAAACTTTGCTTAAAGCAGAGACATAAAGATGCACATCTAAAGTGGGCTAGAAAGCATATATTAGATGCGACAGAAAGCCACCTGATGATGACAGGTGGCTTTCTGTCACCTTCTTCTTCAGTGACGAAAAGAAATGGAATTTGGAGGGCCCTGGCGGTTAAAAGTTTTACTGGAATGACCTAAGAAAAGAACTAAAGAACTGTTTCAGCAGGCGACAAGGTGGAGGATCTGTAATGACCTGGGGAGGGTTTTGTTTCAATGAGCAAACATTTCTAGGATTTACAAACAGAAAAATGAATTTAGAGGATTATCAGAATAGTTTATGTACCAATTTACTGCCAAATATGGATTTGGTTATGGACCGGACTGTGTTTTCCAACAAGATCCATCCATACCTCCAGCAGATCAATGAAAATGTGGTTTATGCAAAACAATATCACACTATTAGACTGGCCAAGGCCAGCACTTAGTCCGGATTTGAATCCCATGGAGAACATATGGGGGATCTTATCTCGTGAAATATATGAAAATGGAAAGCAATATACATGTGTAAATAACTTAAAAACTGCAATTCACAAAGAGTGATATGAAATATCTCCTTCTGTAATGCAATGTTCTATGGAACAACGTGTATTTGATGTTATAAAGTGTCGTGGCAATACAATTCAATATTAAAAGTAAGTTTTTAGTTACTTTTATAATTTTAAAACCTAAAACACTTACAGGTGTCTATATTTTTGGGACAGCACATTTTTATAAAATTTAATGTATGTTTTATAATTTCAAACTTTTGATCATAATTTATATGTGTATGTCAGCAAAACAGTTTTTTTATTAGCGATCTCACAAATTTTAATTGTACCTTATTACTTTTTATGTTAGTGCAAATTTTATTGATTGTCTAAAGTTTTGGGACACGGTGTATAATGGTTGAATAATCTACATAAATAAAATACAGCGTCTGTAAACATTCTGTAGCTCTCAGAGACCCTCACATATCATTGCCAACAGCTGAATCCCATTTTATTATATAGGAAAAATTGTTATGAGAATTAATGATTTTATTTTTATTCTGTTTTCATTATCAAAAATATCTAAAAAAATTTAATTTGGCTTTGTTTTTCCCAAAATTTATTTAATTTTTAATACTTTGTATTGAAGTTATAAAATGGAAAAAAAAATCAAAGTTCTTTTTTGCGGTATAACGTTATAACATCACCTTGCCAAAAACATTGTTGACAGAAACATCGGCAAAGAATAATTTTTATTTCTATGTATAATAAGAGGTGTCTATTTTTTTGTGTGTGTATGTCGGTCGCTTTGTGGACAAACGAATGCCAACAAAAATATAAAAAATTACACGGAGGTCTGTTTTGACCTTTCATGAAGCACCTCGGAACTTGATATACAAATACAGTTATAAAAAATTAATAAAATAGAAATTTGACTTTGTTTTATATTTTTTTTCGGCGAAGTTATGACGTGGTACCTTTTGCTGATTCCCTCTCGCAAATGATTCTCCTTGAATAGGAGACACCTTGTCTGGAATAAGAGATAATTATATTTTATTCTTTATGACATTGGGGTAAAATTAAGAATGCCGTAAATAGCATAGAACTGTTCTGATTCTTTTAAAAATTTGTAAATCTGGCTATCTCTATAATTTGACCAAATGCTGTGAAAATCAAGTTTTTAAGTTAAAAATTACAGATTTTACTATTTAAATACTTAATTTTGAAGTTTTTACGTAGCCATTCTTTCTAAATACCAGTCAATAAATGAATGGTAAATCGAAATTTTACATTACTAAACTTAACAGTAAAAAACACTTTTAAAAAAAAGCGAATAAAAGCTCCGATTTATTTATTTTGTAATTTCTGTTTTTATGATTGTCAGCTGTAATTTGCTGTCATATTTTTTATTTAAAGCTTAATGCCTTACAGTTAACTGCATTTGACTGCTTATTTTTGAATTTTATGGATTTATTACTTTTATCTCCATATGTAGGAAAAAAGTAGGTATAGGATCTTGATAAAAATGTTCAATTTCTGATTGTCGATGAATTTACACGTTTTGAGATGTCAAGAACAAGATTTGGCTAAATTTAGAAAATGTGTGTCTGTGCAAGGCCAGGGCTCGAAATTTGCAGTCGTTAGTTGTATTTTGCAACTATAAATTTTGTTTTGACAACTGTGATTTTACACCAAGTCGACATTTTTGATGCCTAACTTTCTGTTATTTCATTATTTTTAACGAGGCATGTGACATCTCGAAAGTTTTGTTTTTAGTATTTCAACTTATTCTTTGATCTTCTCAAGGTCATAAATCTTTCTTTCTTTCAGTAAGGATTCATTAATTTAATCAATGTGTTGCCTCATAATATATCTATTGACAAAGAGGCAATTATTGAAGAGTTTGAAGATTACAAACATTGGGCAAAAGAAAAATTAAATATCCCATGTTTGTCTGCTTGGCAGCGTTTGCTGGCTGAATCAATTTCATCTTCTTCCTTTCCTAATTTAAGGGAAGTAATAAATTTGAATTTCATTATGATTCTTCCCTAAGTACAGCTGAGCGTGAAAGAGGATTCAGCCATTTTAACTTAATCAAAAGAAAAAAGACTTAGTCCCAGTGGCAGAAACACCATGACACGGCGACATAGTCGCGGACACAGAAAAACAGCTTGCGGACAGTTTTTGTCTGCACTGAGAAAAAATTTGTCCTCAACTTTTGGATAACAATTCACTTATAAAAATTTCTGTATCAAAACTAAAACTTTTATTATTTATAATTATTTATATTGTGTCAAACATTGCTATAAAATATTTAATTGAATGAGATGAATGAATACAATTGTTTATACTATATTGTTTTGTAGTAAAATTGTATTAGTGTATTGTTGCACGAGATCACCACTGATGTTAACCCCAATTATAGCTCATTAACTAATGCATATTTTAAATTCTGTTTCCAAATTCAGAAAATTTATAACTATTAATTCGTTTATCATTTTCTAAAAATTATTTTTTTTTTTTAACACTCTTTTATTAGCTTCACCTGTATGTATGTTTGTAACCGATCTGGGAGCAAACAAAAAATCTATATTGTAAAAAAGGACTTTCCCTACGTGAACGCTGTGGCTGTGAGGTAAAGCTCCGCTCTACTAACCTAAAGGTCTAGCATTCGAGCCCAGTCAGGGGAGGTTTTTAAAAAATGGTTTTTGTTCAATTCTAAATTATTTTAATTAAAGATTTAAATGTATGTAAATATTATGGTGTGTCACTCACACAATTTTCTCTTACCCTGCATTTTAATACTAAGATAGATATTTTGTGCTTTTTAGTTCACATTTCTAAAAAAATGTGTTCTTTAATTTTTTTAAACTATGATATTATCAATATTTTATTTTGAATCTGTAAAATGCAAAATACCACTTAATTAAAATTTGCAATATACCTGTAATCTGTAATTCATTTAATTTTTGAGCTTATTACAGAACTTGTAATATATTTTGTTACTTTCAGAAAAATAGCTATAAACATTTTAAGCACAGAACCAATTTTTCTTCTTCTTTCTTTCTCTCTTTTTTAATGTTACTTTGGGGTTATTTTAACATGGTTGCAAACTACCCTGCAATAATTCTCAGGATTTTTGAAATAGTATTGCAATTACCCATGCAAATAGGTAATCTTTCTTTTTGCATGTGTGTGTGCTTGTTATTTTAAAAACCAAACTTGACATTTTCTTTCAGTTGAAATTAATTAAAATTGCTCTTAAAAATCAGCAAATACATAACTCAAAAAGGGTTGATTTTTAAATCAAATATATATTTTTAAGCAAAATGCATGATGCTGTATTTATTGTATTTGTGTTTTAATGATTAATTTTTTTAGTTTTATAAAATTTATAAAAAAGGTTAAAATGTTTCTAACTGCTTTTCTCTCTCAATCTATATTTTTATTTTGGTTAGGATTTTATCTTTAAACAGACAGAATGAAAAAAAAAAACTGATAAATGTATATTTGATTTAATAAGAGTATTAAGTTAATCACACTAGGATGGGGGAGGGGGGGGGGAGATTGCATATTATCCATCTGGCCCCTTTTAGTTGTAGCCCTGAATCAATTTAATCATTAACAAGCAAGACACAACAAATAACACATCCATCCCCCTTCCCGATATTTATTAAAATATTACATAGGGATAGAAATCTTATGAAATAACAATACATATTTTTTTACTTTCAAACTACTTAAAAAAGTGCAATATTTGCTAAATACTCTTAAAAGTACAAAACTCTGAACTATTTCCAAATACTGAACTAGAAAATTATAAACTAATAATACATTTAAAATTAATTACAAAAAAAAAAAACTCTTTTATAAAGATTGGGGTGAAACTACCTTATAATATTCAAAAACCCTGAAGTGAAAACTGCTACTTGCATCTTGCATACAGGATGAATAGCAGTGGGAGACAGTATATCATATGGCTATTATTAAAAGAATTTATTTATGATTAAAACAAGTAAAATTTGGCGAGTTTTTATTACATTAAATAGCAAATTTCGCATTCAAAATGAGAAATTTCTATAAAAACAAAATAGTTTTACATTTTTTTTCTGTTTTGAGTTTCATGTTTATAAAAAAAAAAAAAAAAAAAAAAAAAAAAAAGGAAGAAGAATTCAACGGTTACTGCTGAAAGATTTTAGAATAAAAAATGTACAAAATACGAAAATAAATCTTAATTTCTACACGTAGCTTTAAATATTAATGTTAATTGATTTTTTTTTTCCCCCATACATACATAATCGTATTTTCTTGTACAACCAATATATGAAGAGTGGGCTATGCCAAAACATACATATTAGTTCAAAATAGTAATTATTTACTTTTATTTATTTATTTTAACAAATCAAGATCAAGCATAACAATGCCGTCTCAAAATTGTATAATTAAATAGATGCTAAATTGAGTTTATTATTTATTACTTTATTTACTCATTTTACTGACATTAATTCGAATTGACATGAATAAATTTTACAAAATGCACTTATCATTAAGAGACGATTTAATTCATATCTACACGAATTAAGATATTTATATTCTTTATTATTACTTATTATTATTTAATAATTTTAAGACAGGAAACATCAATCCTGTAACAGCTGATCAGAAGAAAATAAAAATATTCTTCGCTATTATTCATTATTTAACTATTGTAAACCAGGAAAAAATAACCCTGTGACAGCTGATCAAAAAGAAAAAAGGGGATTTAAAAAATATATATACATATATTTATATGCGCTTTCACAACAAATTATAAATTTCATAATCATGAATGAAACTAACATTTTAATATTACAAGCAATAAAATTTCAGTGAGTAATATCAGGATGTCACTTGATATCAATACCGTATTCATGATTAAAAAAAAAAAAAAAAAAAAAAAAAAAAAATTATTTTTTGTTATTTTATTTAAGATCACCAATGATATGAAATCTACAGAAAGGTTCATACTCACATGACAAAACAAAATATTTCATGCTTATATTGAAAATTCAATAATGGAAACAAAAAATAAATAAAAATAAACATTGATATACCTATGAATAATTTCAGATAAGTATATTATTTTATACATGTTTTCAATGGAATCAAATTATGATAAATCTTTTTAAAGAATTTTTCGCTGCATTAAATAAAGGAAACACGCTGACAACTATTTCAAATAGAAACAGGAACTACAAAATAGTTTTTTTTTTTCTTTGTGTTGTTGTTTACTTTCATCTACATAGATACATATCAAAACGAGTAAGCATGTTTTGAAATATGTATTGTATAAGATACTTTCATCATATGTAAGAAAATAATGTCATGAGATTCAAACATAAATGTAAATACTTTTTTTTTTTTTTTTTTATCATTGATATATACTAACGCCATTATCGCAAGTTAATGGCGGATTTCGATCGCTATGTATAAATAAGAAATTTCATTTAAAACAATTCTTACCTCATTGGGTCGATATTATTCATATAAATAACAAACAAATAACTTGTTAGATCTATATGTAATGTGCATATAATGACGAAGTATAAAAGTATGGCGGGAATATATACCGGCAACACACACACAAACAGACACCTTTTGTCCGATAATCTCAACGAAGCAATCAATTATACGTTTGGATTCGATTTGCTGTCTTTGGTAGAAGCATGACAACACTAAACAGCAATTATAAATAAAACTTACTAGATCTTATGGAAGGTTATTAATCTTCAGCTCTTTCACCACGCATGTGTTTTAATGATGGAACTGGCAAAGCGTTCTACATTGATATTACCACAGCGAAAAAGGGTGGAAGGAATCGGTGCATGGATTACCATTGGCGGGAAAAAGCTGACGTCACCAAAATGAAGCGCACTCGAGCTGCCATTCTCCGTCGCTAGGGTAAAGGAAAGTAGGGGAGCTAGCTAATGAAAATTTAAAAAAAAATTGCTACAACTAAAATAATTCGGCACTATTACTTAAGATTTATGAAAACTTTATACATTAGAAACTTCTTATTCAATGAAACCAAATTTTAATATATTTCATTTCTTTTCAAGATGTTATCCTTTATTTATCTCGGTAAATAGGTGGGTTTTACGTCGCACTAGTACTACGCTAGGAGCTTTTGTTCCTTTAAAACATTCATTAATACTTTAACTAAAAATTAAAATTTTTCGTGTTGATGTTTTCGAAATTTATTTATCATGCTTGTATTTCCTACTTATATAAAAATGAAAATTGATAGTTTAATTATTGCATATGTATGTATATATATATAATATTATAATTATATATATATATATATGTAATGTTTATAAATGTAAAATTCTAATAAAGTTTTAAATAGAGATCCTTATACAAATTTATCTTTAAAAAAAGAAGATATAAAAAGAATCAACCGAATCAGCAGCATTACATGCGTCTTCTAGTGAGCAAAATCTAAACTTATATGTGTCGGTATATATTGCCAAATGCAGCAATTAGTTTTAAATTAATATTTTCGATATGAAATACTTTCATAGACGACATTATTAGGTAATAACATATATTAGTCTGTGGGTAATAAATGAGAAAAATCATATAAATTTCAGAAGCTTCTAAGACAATTTATAAGGAGATTGGTTTAACTAACAAATTATCTTACTTTCTTAGAACAATTTACAAAGTCGATCTTACAGTTTAGTTAGAGTTTAGGAGTTGCAAACCTAAAGAAAAGAAAAAAATACACGCTACATTGATTTTCTCAGATTTAAATATTTTTTAGCAGTTAAAAATTCAAATAATACTGCTTGTAAACCTCTTAGAGGGAAATAAGAATAAGAAAATTTTATCAAAATTGGATGGTACAGTCGAAATTAAAAATTTATTTTAATTTTCATTTTGTAGATAACCTTAAATACTTGATTCACAATTCACACATGCTATTAAATTATAGAATCAATTCTTTCAAAACAGTATCAATTTTTTTTTTTATAATGATTCGTTATAAAATTAGAAGATTTTTATTTTGCATAACTGTACATCTTACATCACCTGGGTACGATTTAGGCTTAGGCCCGTGAGGCCTGGGCCTAAGGGCGCCAGACCTTTTCATGTGATTAAAATTTAAAAATTAATCAAAATTTGAAAACGAATCCAATTTAAAAAAATATTTAAACTGAAAATCGATTGAGTTTTCATCGACAGTACGAATACATTCTAAGCCACTATGACCCATTATGGATTTTCCGTATTTGAAACACATGATTGTATTTATACGATTGATCAGACAAATCGAACAACGATCGTATGTAACTATAAGCTGCTCCTACTTTCATGAAGCTAAGGTTGAATTTATGCCTTAGGCCTGCGATGCCCGTGCGGGAGGCAATTTATAGGTCTTTATAAATTTGAAAAACAATTTAATTTTAAATACAAATTTGTATGTAAAAAAAAAAACTGGGACACAAAACAGAATAAGTTTTAAATCGACAGTACAAACAAACTTGAAAAATGGCTGCTATGACTTTAAAATGTTTTTATTTCATTAGCAGAATTATTTTGTTAAAATAATTATGTTGTAATGATTTAAATATAAAATATCGAACGGAAAGCTGTAAGGAATATTATGAAGCATAGCGATAATGGAAAATATAAACGAAACGTTTTTTCCTGCTTCTCAGTAATTAAATAAAACTTTTAACTCTGCCTATTTAATCATATATTCATAGTAGAAACCACATAAAGTAATTAATTTCTTTCGTGATTTATATTAACCTCTCTTTATATTTCAAGATATGGGGGGGGGGGGGAAGGTCGCCATAACGAAATGGGCCTAGCGCGCCATCTAACTTAAATCACGCCTCTGTACAACACACATATATGCATTTAAGCATCATTAAGCTGTCTTACGTGCATACATTACGTCTGCATTCATTTAGCAAGATACATCAACTTAAATTACATAAATTGCATTTATAACTCTAGCAATAACGATTGTTCAATGTATGAAAATAGAAGCCATCACTTTACTAGAAACTGAAAATTGAAGAATTGTTTTTTAGGAATTAATTTTTAAATTGATATATCGTATTTGATCCCCTACGCAAAAAATTAAAATTGTGATGGTATGTCCTCGGCCCACCCCTAGGGGAATCCCAAGCTGTCGCCAATTACTCATTGCAGAGCTCTAGTACAACCACTGAAGCTCAGTAAAGGCAATACAAAACCCATTTAATCAATTGTATTCGAATTTGATAGGAGTAGAGAAGAATGGAATGGATTTTAATGTCGCACTATAGCTACGCATTGGGTAATCGGCGATTGTTTGGGACTCATCCCCAGGGATGGTCCGAAGACATGTCATTACAATTTTGATCCTCTGCAGGAATTTGTTAGGAAAACTTTCAAGAAGTTAAAATTATAGAGGTGATTTCCTCTCTTAAAACCGTATGTAAAATTAGTTTCTTTTTCACTTTTTGAGCTATTTACTTTATTACGATTAAACGAAGGGAGAGCGAAAATCCTGCAAATGAAGCTGCGATACCTTAGATTCGCCCAAATCTATAACTCTATATAAATACTAAATTGTTCTAAGTGATATAACTTTTAAGTTTTTAAACTGAATTTATTTAAATATAAAAATCACCTATTTATAAGAAAAAAAGAAAGAAGAAAAATCCTTTTTGGTTAATATTACCAATAAAATGTTGCTTTTTACCGAATTCCACTAAAAAGGATGTACTTAGTATGTATTTATTATTTATTTCGTAATAAAAAATTAAAATATTTATTTTTTTAGAGTCCTTCCTTCGACTACACTGCAGGATCTTCGATGTGAAATTACTGAACAACTAGAGACGGAAAATGTTCCAGAAAAGTTTGTGTTTTTACGAAACGTTGGAAGAAATTTTACTCAGGTTTGTATGTACAGATACAGTGACACAGATATCAGAAGATTTAAAATGATTTTGTATTGATTTGTTTTCCAGACTATCGGTTAATAGATTGAGAAAGACTACCAAATTAACAACAGTATTTTGAAATCGTTTGCATGTGTATCAAAATGTACACTATCTACATAAATAAAATTAGATTTTTGTCCATAAATTGCTCAGAATAGAAAACTTTTGCAATAATTTCACATTTCGGACATCAGGGAAGCCAAAAATACCTTCAGAAACCTTTCTGATTATTTGGATGCGTGGGGGTCGTTGTATCTATATGTCTGTAACGGTACTGTAGTCCAGGTATCACGTGAGATCAGTTGGACTGAATTCAATGACCTTTGGCCGAGACTTAGACAGGCCTATGCTTAGCTTAAAATTATATCTATCGAACATTTCAAAATTTTGAATAGATTAGATTTAGAGATACAGTCGTCAGCAACTAGGCAATCAGCACTAGGAAAAAATCCTATGTAAAAAATGTACACTTAATACTGTTTTATAAATCCTTGTCGAATCGTTTTCTTAGACTAAGAACAGGATTCGACAAGGATTTATTTAACAAAACTGTATTAAGTGTACTTTTTTTACATAGGAATTTTTGCTAGTGCTCGGATACTTTTGCTGCCGACTAACGGCTGTATTCACCAATAACTTCAACTTCCGGTTGAACACGAAAACTTGAAAAGCGCATAAAGTCAAGATGCAACTTTTCATCAAAGTTGGATGCGTTGCTTATGCCATCTAGCGGCATAGTTACTTTCCGATTTTTTAGTGGAAAATAACTAATCAAAGATTATATGGAATCTTCGTCGCTTGATGGCAGAAAAAGCCGGTCAATTTTTTAGAAAGCTGCACCCTGCCTTTAGACGCTTTTCAAGTTTTTGCTTTGAACCGGGAGTTACAGTTAATGGTGAATACGACCGTAAGAGCAGGATTCGACAAGGACTGTATTAAGTATACTTTTTTTATATAGGAATTTTTGCTAGTGTCGGATACTTTTGCTGCCGACTGTATAGGCGAAAAACTTTTGCGCATGCGCAGTAATATTTTTGTCAGTAAAACACCTTAAATGGGAAAAATGCGATGTTTTTACGTTAAACATCAAGGAAGCTCAAAATGACTTCAGAATATTTTTTAGGTGCGCACGGAGGTATAAAGAATGTTTTATTTTTCGACCGAGTATCACGTGAAAATTTCGCGACGGAATTCAATGACACTTGACAGAAGTTTAGGTCTGTAACCAACTTAAAATTATACCCATCAAACACTTAAAAATTTTAATTAGATTTTGAAATATGGGCAAGTCTTGCGATTATGCAATGACGCAATAAGGGTTTTGTTAGTAAAACGCATAGAATGGAAAGATTTTTGAGATGTCTTCTTGTTTCAGACATCAATGAAAGCCAAAATTACTTCAGAATATTTTCTGTGTGTGCATGGGAGATGTGGGTTTATAGAACTTTTTTTTTTCATACGTATACAGTACAGCCTCGCTTATCCGAGGTAATGTGAACCGAGGGTACCTCGGATAATCGAAAACTCGGATAACACAGACTTTGTTGTAAATCGAGGAGGAAATATACGGTAAAGTTTAAAATGAATGAAAAAGTAGTCAGTGAAGTAAAATAACGCATCTATTCCATATTTAAATATAGATAGTTACAAATGCAATAAAAAACATGCATACATAAATTGTAAAATACAGTACTGTATAGTAAAATTTGTCAAAGTAATCCACACCATTTGTTACAGGCTACGCCTCCTTTGGGGCGTGGCCTGTTCCTCGGTTAACCCGGAACTCGGTTAGCCAAGGCTCGGATAACCGGAGTTTTACTGTATATTGCTTTTAATTTACATTCATTTATGTGTACTGATTTTAATTACTGTCCCTTTCATTTCCAACAGCATTTCTCATGCGAAGAACGGTTTTAACAATTAGTTTCTCTTAAAGGAATGCTACTTTTTACTTTCCGAACACTATGAGGAAAGTATTGTAATCATGTCAAAAATCCGAATTTGAGATTTTGATGTTTCTATATGTTTCGAGGTCCTCTGAGTCCGTTTCCACTATTTTTACGATGATATATGTGTGTGTGTATGTATGTGTGTATGTCTGTGAGTGAACACGCTAGCATCTAAACGCTTTGTTCGAATAAGCTGAAAGTTGGTACGTATATTGTAAGTCACCATAGTACGAACCCTATAGATTTTGATGAATCTAGCACTTATAGTTTTTTTTTACAGGGACACCAGGAAAAATTCTTTATCATTATGGCCTATGGGGCCAAATTTTTAAAAGTGCGATAACGGTTAAACGCTTTATTAATCTGAGCAAAAAATTTGTACACATGTTATAGGTCGCAGTTGCACGAACTGAATAGATTTTGGTGAATTTAGCACTTACAGTTTTTTTACAGGGGCACAAAGAAAAATTCTTTATCATTATGGCCTATGGGACCAAATTTTTAAAAGTGCGATAGAATCTAAACGCCTTATTCAATTGAGCTAAAAATTTATATGAATATTATAAATCACTGTTGCACTAAATATAAGCATTTTGGTGAATCTAGCATTTATAGGTTTTTACAGGGACACAACGAAAAATTGTTTATCATTATGATATATAGGCTCAAAGTTCAGTAGCGTTAAATTAAACATCGTGTAATATGTGGAGAAAAATACTCAAACACTCTATTATGGTTTCCTCTCTTTTGTTTGTTTAACAACTGCTCTTTCTTTACTTTAGCTACAAAACTGTTAATTACTCAATGTTCGGAAAGTCGAGTGGAGTCACTCCAGATTTTTTTAATTTTTACTTTCCAAACGTATATTAACAAATATTACAATCATGAATAATTTTACTATGATATTTTGACGTATTTATACGTTTTGAGGTCTCATAGGGACCGATTTACTCACTTGGAGGCCCAGGGCACTATTGTTCAATGGGCCCCTTTTTCTCGTACTTTAATATTACCAACAAACAAAACAAACCGCCTATTTCCAATTCAGCCGTCTAAAAATTCACTTCACTTATCATTTTGTTGGTAAGAGTAAACAAAATCCGTCACTTGTCTGTCGGATCGACATACGTCGCCCCCGTGTATCTGCATTGCCGTGCGAGCCTCGGATTGGAATGCATCGGTAGTATGCAGTTGTATTTGCGTTTAACCGTTTAGCAAAAATATTGCAATTTTTCCGATGAGTTGATAGTTTCCTTCAACGATCATCACGCCGATTTATAAAACAGCGCAGTAATTCTCACATTCATTGACGAAAAACAAAAACAACGATAATTATAACAAAATTTGGAAATTTTTCATTTTAACTATTTTTTTAAATGTATGATGAAATTTCTTGGGGGCCCCTTCACTGTGAGGGCCCAGGGCACATGCCCCGAATGCCCTGCCTTAAATCAGGCACTGCTGTCATGAATTCATTCTTGCTACCTGTTGCGCCTGCGCACTCTGTAAAGTTCGCTCCTTCGTTACGGAGCTCAGTTAGTTTGTAACTCCGCTCAAGGGAGGCTGGCATCTTTCTTTACTCCCATTTTTAAAGTTTTAAATAAATGTAGTAGTGATGTTTAAATCACCTCTAGTTTGTCAAGTTTTTATTACAGTCCACTATTTAAGTATTCAGAATGTTCTTATATAGTTTTAATTCTATGATCTAACATTTTTTGGTCCGTGCGACCACAGCGTAACCAGCAAAGTTTCGTTTTCAAAAAGAAAACAATAATGGCTTTAACAGCATTAAATAGAAAAAAAGGGAATATCAAATCCCAATTCACAAAGTTACTCAACATTCCTAATGACGAATTAACCACAAAAGGTGAAATAACTTCGAGAATATCAATTTTAGAAAAACTTCAAAATAGATTTGAAGATTTAAAAATGAAGTACTATCAAGTGGCAAAGGATGATGAGTTTCCTACAATAGAAGAAGAGTTAAGTGAGCTAGATTCTCAATTTCAAGAATTAGAGGTAAGATTCAATACCTTACTAATTAACTGTAGTGACAATATGAGTAATATAAACTCAAATAATAGCTCGTTAGGAGCGGAAAGAAACATTGTTCCAAATCATACTATGCATTTACCCCAAATACCGTTACCTGTATTTTCAGGAAAATTTGAAGAATGGAACACATTTAAAACGCAGTTTCTAAATTTAATGAATGATAATCCTTTATTAACTGCAAATCAAAAACTCTTTTATTTACGCGCTGCGTTGAAAGGCGAAGCAAAAACAGTAGAAACCACTGATGATACTTACGATTCTCTACTAAAAACATTAGAACAACGGTTTGAAAATAAAAGAGCTATAATAGATGCTCATATCAAAACAATTATTAATTATGAAAAAATAACTCATGAATCTGGTAAAGAATTACGAAAATTATTGGATTGTATTTTAAAGAATTTAAAACGTTAAAAGTATTGAAATATGAACGCGATAATCTTTCTAATATTATGTTATTAAACATTGTTTTGCAAAAGTTGGATCGGGAAACTCGCAAAAATTACGAACTTACATTAAAGAACAACGACGTTCCTGACTTTGATCAGTTTCTAGAATTCCTAGAAAAACAGTGTTCAGTTTTAGACAGTGTACATCGAAATTTACCGCTTAAGTACTCAAAATATACTACTGATAAGTCTGGTTATCCCAGAAGTTTAGTTGTAAAAACCCAAGGAAATAATTCTAACTTGTGTATACTGTGTAAAAATAATTCTCACACGCTATATCAATGCGATATATTTCTTAATTTTACAACAGAAAAACGATATGAATTTATTCGAAAAAATAATCTTTGCTTAAATTGCTTCGGATTCCACAAAATAGCAAAATGTAATTCTAAGTATGCATGCAGTAAATGTGGCTCCAGACACCACTCATTACTTCATAAAGACAAAGATTTATTACTTCCGTTATCAAAAGAGAGTGCAACCCCCCCATCAAGCTATGATAATAGCGATCGTCTGCTTGAAACAGCAGGTGCATCGACTGAAAGCAATGAGTCGGCGCCGATTACATGTTTTGTTTCTGAAAATAAAAGAGTTATATTAGCGACGGCCACAGTGTTTGTGTTAGATGAATACGGGTTTTATCACCCAGCTACTGCGATTCTTGATAGCGCTTCACAGTCTAATATTGCAACAGCAAAATTTGTAAATAAGTTAGGACTGAAAAAAGAAAAAATAAACATTCCTCTTTCGGCGCTGTCGGGAATTCCGATAAATATAAAAACGAAAACACAAGCACTGATAACAAATGAGAATAATTCGTTTTCAGCTAATCTGGAATTTTTGATTGTTCCAAAAATTATTGATGCGTTACCAATAAACTATTCTAATACATTAAAATTAAATATTCCAAGGGGAATTAAGCTGGCCGATCAAACACTATTCAAAAATAACAACAATGTTGATTTACTGATTGGGGCCGAAATGTTTTTTGAATTAATGTTAACCAATAAAATCAAAATTCCTGAAACGGGTGCAATTTTACAGGATACTGTGTTTGGATATGTGCTTAGTGGAGCTGTTCAAGGCACTCCACATCCATTGTATTGTGCTATGATTTCCCAGTCAGATAACTCCAATTTAGAAAATATTATGAAAAGATTTTGGGAGATTGAAAATATACTAGATTCACCTAGTTTGAGAAATAAGGAAGAGATAGAGTGTGAAAAGCAGTTCGTGAAAACATATCGCAGAGATGATAACGGGAAGTACATAGTGAACTTACCAATGAAAAATAATTCTGAATTGGGAGATTCTTTCCATTCGTCCAAACAAAAGTTAAATAATTTATACAGACAATTAAATAGAAATCCCAACATTTCTGAATTGTATGTAAATTTTTTGAATGAATATGAACAGTTAGGCCACATGCGAGAATTAAATGATAATGAAATAAACACTGTTAAATATTTTCTTCCACATCACGCTGTGCTTAAACCTGATAGCAGCACTACAAAATTAAGGGTGGTATTCAACGCCAGTTCACCCACTACCAATGGGTTATCATTAAATGATTGTTTATTAAATGGAGGTGTAGTACAAGAAGATTTGTGTGACATTTTATTACGTTTTCGTACGCACAAAATAGTTTTCACTGCGGATGTTAAAAAAATGTATAGACAGATATGGGTTAATCCTGAACAATGTAATTGGCAATGTATTCTTTGGAATAAAACCCCTAAGGAAAAGCCTAAAATTTATAAATTATTAACTGTAACATACGGCACAAAATGTGCTCCTTACTTGGCCACTCGTGTACTAAAACAAATCGCTAGTGATGAAGGGGCTAATTATTCGTTAGCTTCTGCCGCCACACTTAAGGATTTTTACGTTGACGACATTCTAACGGGAACTGATGAAGTGTCGTCTGCTCTGGAACTCCAGAAACAGTTGGTGTTAATGTTAACGGCTGGTGGACTGGAGTTGCATAAATGGGTTTCAAATGCCAGAGAATTATTAGAACAAGTCCCTTACAGTGAGCAAGACTATCACTTCGAAAAAAATGATAAAACTTCGGTGAAAACACTAGGGCTAAAATGGAATCCCAAAGATGATAATTTCAGTTTCACGGTATCATCAGATTATTCTAATACAATCACCAAACGTGGTGTTCTGAAAGAGATCGCTAGACTCTTTGACCCATTGGGTCTAGTAGGACCAGTGATAGTACAGGCTAAAATATTTCTACAAAAATTGTGGCTTTTGAAAATTGATTGGGATCAGGAACTTCCAGCACAAGAAAAAAACACATGGATGAAATTCCGAAATGCTCTAAACGAGCTTAAAGATATTACGATCCCACGTTTCGTGTTCTCAAACTCTAATTGTCGTGAACTGCAGCTCCACGGCTTTTCGGACGCGTCACAAGAGGCATATGGCGCAGTGGTTTATTTACGTGTGATCACTAGTTCAAACGATGTACATGTGAGCTTACTGTGTAGTAAGTCCCGAGTTTCTCCTCTTAAAGTATTGACTATACCTCGCCTAGAACTTTTTGCGGCTGAATTGTTATCTAAACTGATATCAAAGGTAACCACATCATTAAATATACAATTAAGCTCTGTATATCTATACAGTGATTCAACAATCGTTTTATCATGGATCAACTCATCACCCCACGTGCTCAAGGTTTTTGTGTCTAATCGAATATCTCGAATCCAGGAACTCACGAAGAATTTTTGTTGGAGGCATGTTAAATCAACCGAAAATCCAGCTGATCTTGTTTCACGAGGAAGCCCTCCTCATCAACTTTCTGAGTTCTGGTTCAATGGACCAGATTTTCTTCATCATGAGCCTATACAACTTTCGAATAATGACATTACTGATTCTAGCGACGAATATTTTTCTGAAGCTAAAAAACGTCTTAATGATTCTGAACTTAAAATTTCCCTTTATGTAACTACCCAACCTTTCAATTTTGTTGATGACATTTTAACCATTAGTAATAGTTTTACTAAAATTGTGCATGTTTTAGCGTTTATTTTCAGATTTATCAACAACCTAAGACATCCAGGGGAAAGAAAAACTGGATACCTAGGTCCAGAAGAAAAGAAGGCTGCACTAAATTTTGTACTAAAGACCTTACAGGAGGGAGAATTTAAGAATGATATAACAAGTCTAAAAATTAATAACTGTATTTCTCTTAGCAGCAGGCTTCGCCCCCTGGCACCGTTCTTAGATTCAGATGGTTTATTAAGAATTGGAGGTAGGTTGCATAACGCAGATTTGAACTATAAGAAAAAACATCCAATAATATTGCCAAAGGGTAAGTTCAGTGAGATAATTATTAAACATTTTCATGAAAAACTTCACCATTCAGGTCCTCAGACATTACTTTATAACATTAGGCAAGAATATTGGCCCTTAAATGGTCGAAATGCATGTCGTAAAATTATCCATAATTGTGTCCAATGTTTTAGAGCTAACCCTAAGTTATGCTCGCAAAAAATGGGTGATCTGCCTAAAGAGAGGA
This sequence comes from Salticus scenicus, assembly GCA_963930645.1. Taxonomy (NCBI): domain Eukaryota; kingdom Metazoa; phylum Arthropoda; class Arachnida; order Araneae; family Salticidae; genus Salticus; species Salticus scenicus. The sequence continues at coordinate 32,898,208 of OZ005659.1, read as the reverse complement.
TAAATCCTGTTTTCGCATTCAATAGTACGGGTATAGATCTGTGTGGCCCATTTTTTATAAAAAATAAGCATCAAGGAAAAGGGGCTCCCATTAAAATTTATGTTGCTCTTTTCGTTTGCCTTACAACTAAGGCAATACACCTAGAAATCGTCTCTGACTTAACTTCAGAGTCACTAATTGCTGCCTTGAAACGTTTTATCGGCAGACGAGGTAAATGTGCTAAAATCTTTTCAGACAATGGGAGTAATCTTGTTAGAGCTAATAAAGACTTAAAGGAATTTTTTAAATTAATTACCCAACAAGATGAAAAATTGGCAAATTTCTCCTTAAATGAGAAAATAGAATGGAAATTTATTCCTCCCAGGGCACCAAATTTTGGTGGCTTATGGGAGCCGGGATTAAATCTTTTAAGTATTATTACAAGCGTATTATAGGTGATGCTAAACTGACATACGAAGCCTTTCAAACCATCATGATTCAAATTGAATCCATGTTGAATTCGCGTCCATTAACTCCTCTCTCGGCAGACATAGAGGATTTGGAAATTTTGACCCCTGGTCATTTTCTTATCGGTCGATCGTTAACGGCCATCCCCGAACCCTCACTGACCAACATTCAAACCAATAAATTAAATTTGTGGCAACAAACTTGCAAACTAACTCAAACATTTTGGAAATTTTGGTCTAACAATTACTTAAATAATCTACAGCAAAGGACTAAGTGGTACTTTGAAAAACAAAACGTAAAGGTAGGCGATATGGTCGTCATAAAAGAGGATAATTTGTCCCCTCTAAAATGGTTACTAGGCCGCATTACTAAAACCTATATTGGAAGGGATAATATTGTGAGAGTAGTAGATATTCGAACAAAAAATGGAATACTGAAAAGAGCTATTTCAAAAATAGCAGTATTGAGAATTAACTGTACATTGTTGAGTTATTATAGTGTTTTTCTATTTTCTTGCTTTATTTTCTTATAAGGGATAAATGTTAATACAAACTAAATCATCAAAATATTAACTTCATTTTACTGTTTATATTATATTGAGAAAAAATTACAGTTTATATTACGGACATTTGTTTTATTCTTATTTAGAAATGAAAAAATGGTATATTGTAAAATATATATTTAAAAGGTATTTATTGTACTTAAAAAAAAAAAAAAAAAAAAAAAAAACTATTAAAAATTGAGAAAGAAATAATACTGAATTTTCTTAATATTGCTATATAAGTTTTCCTTTGGTTTTATTTACTTACCTTGCATATATAGATTGTTTCATGTATAAGTTAAAATTGTGTTAATTATTGTTTTTTTTTTCAATGTGATTAATCTATAAATCAGTTTGTATTTCCAACATATGTTTCTATGGTTATGTCTCATGTAATTTTGTGTAACTTTTTGAAATTTGCATTTCAACGCCGGGCGGTATGTTGCGCCTGCGCACTCTGTAAAGTTCGCTCCTTCGTTACGGAGCTCAGTTAGTTTGTAACTCCGCTCAAGGGAGGCTGGCATCTTTCTTTACTCCCATTTTTAAAGTTTTAAATAAATGTAGTAGTGATGTTTAAATCACCTCTAGTTTGTCAAGTTTTTATTACAGTCCACTATTTAAGTATTCAGAATGTTCTTATATAGTTTTAATTCTATGATTTAACACTACCTTTACGGCGATCTATGTATGTGGTGTGAGTGAATACGATAGCATATCTAAGTGCTGCATTCGATTGAGCTAAAATTTGGTAAGTATATAGGCGACCGTCGCATGAACTGCACGAAGTATTATATATGAGTGTAGGACTTACAGGGACACAGACATTTCTTTTTCATTATGGCCTAAGGACTCAAATTATTTGGAGTGCGGCAACGTCTAAATTTTACATTTGACTAACAAAGAAACATTCAAAAGGTGTCGTCTTCAAAAAATATTGAAAAAATGTATGTGATTCTGCTCTTTATGAAACACCAAAAATTAAAAGAATTATCGGCTGAAACGAATTACAGCGACCAGGCCACAAAAAATTATCAAAATTAAGCATATTTGGCGATTTAGCGCTGTTAGGCGATAAGTTCGCTAGCACCGAGATTGCCGTGTATGAACAGAACAGTGTTTTGCTTCTCCGCCAAGTACTCAAAATCAATCGCCTAACAGTGTGAAATCGCCAAATTTTGATAGTTTTTTGTGGTCACTGTAATTCATTTCAGCCGATAATTTTTTCCCTTTCTCGTGTATTATGAAGAGTAGAATCATATATATATACATTTCAATATTTTTTGAAGACGACACCTTTGAATGTTTCCTTGTAAGATAAAATTGAATAATCTTGTTATACATGATCATCAGAAGAACGACATAAATTTTCATGATTATAGGGTTACAGTTTTTTTTTTCCAGTGACACGAAATAGAACTCTTATAGGTTGCATTCTATAAATTCAAATTAATTGAAATTTGTTTTAAAGAGGTTAAATTGTTTAAAATAGGGGGAAGAAAACTTATCTGTGGGTCGTTCATTGTAAAAGTGAATTATCTCCTTGTAAATGGATTTTGAAATAACGAGATTTTTTAAAATTTATGCGTAGGAAAATAAATCAACATTCAGTAAGTGTTATCGACTTTTGTGTTTAATACAAATCTTAGTTATAAGAATTTATAAATTATATTAAAAATAATTTGAAATAACTTAGAAACTTCATTTTTATAATGAATATTTAGAGGTTTTAGCTTTCTGAGAAAAACATGTATGGGATTTTTAATGCAATTATTGGAGTTTTTTCTTTTTTAACACGCTTTTATTAGCTTCATATGTATGTATGTTTGTAACTGCTCTGAGAGCAAACAAAAAATCTATATTGTAAAAGGAGACTTTCCCTGCGTGAACACTGTGGCTGTGGGGTAAAGCTCCGGGCTACGAACCTAAAGGTCTAACGTTCGAGCTCAGTCAGGGGAGATTTTTTAAAAATGGTTTTTGTTTAATTCTAAATTATTCTAATATGAGAATTGACTGACTTTTTAATTTTGTCAAAAATAGAAAATTAAAATTTTAAAATAATCTTAAAAGAAAATAATTTTATACAAAATTTGAATGTTAAATATATTCAACATTAAAAGTATTCGAGAAACTTTTAATTTTACGGTCAATACTATTTTTTTTTTTTTTTACAGGTTGGTTGTATGTTTCATACAACGTAAAATTACTGGCGATACATCATTCATTGTCTAAATGTTTTTTTTACGTGCATTGTCTGGAATCTCTGCTGCCGGGCTTTGCCCATAATTTTACTGCAATATTTTTAACAGTGCATGACTTTCTCTTACTCTGCATTCTAATACTATAAGGATAGATATTTTATGCTTTTTAGTTCACATTTCAATAAAAGCGTGTTCTTTAATTTTTTTAAAGTATAATTTTATTATAATGAAAGATGTGACAAAATGTGATGCAATTAAGCAAAAAAAATATATATTTAGAAAATATGGTGTTACACCACTTTTACAATGAGCCGTCCATATGTTGAATTATTTTTGAAAAATATGATCATTATAAGAAATACTATATTTATAATACCAATAAAAAGCATTAAAGAATTTAAACACATTACGTCCTGTGGGGACAACTTATCTGAAATGTATTACATTATTTAAGGAGACAGACTACTTAAAAAAAAAAAAAAAGAGAGAAAATGGAGAAATTTTCGATCAACTTTCAGAAATTTTATAAAAAGAGTGAATGCATGTCCAAACATTTTTTTTTTTTTTTTTTTTTTTTTTTTTATGTTGACTAGCATGGCATTACTCTATTGGTAAAAATTATTATTTTAGTTTACTTTAAAATATAAAATTTTCAAAATATTATTTTATTGCAGATTATTTTCAAAGGTGCTTTCTCACCGCGCGTGATATTACAAAAAGTATTTGAGATATGAACTTAAAATTTTTCTCAACCCCACATTTTGACATTTTGAATAAAATGAACTAAAAATAAGAAGGTCTGTTGAATAGAAAAAAAATCTGGAGTGACTCCACTCGACTTTCCCAACATTGAGTAATTAATGGTTCTCTAGATAAAGTAAAGTAAGAGGAGTCGTTAAATAAACAAAAGAGAGAAAATTAGAATAGGGAGTTTGAGTATTTTTCTTTATATAGTACATAATGTTTAATTTAACGCTATTTTACCGAACACTAAGATCATAATAATAAGGAATATTTTGTTGCGTCCCTGTAAAAACCTAAAAATGCTAGATTCACCAAAATGTTTACAGTTAGTGCAACAGTGACTTATAATGTTTATATAAGTTTTCAGCTCCATCGGATAGGGCATTTAGACACTATCGTACTTTAAAGTTTTAGCCCATATGCCACAATGATAAAGAAGTTTGCATTTTGTCCCTGAAAAAGTACCATAAGTGCTAGATTCTCTAAAGTTCATAAAGTTCGTGTGACGGTGACTTACAACATGTATATAAATTTTCAGTTCATTTGAATAAGGCGTTTAGTCGCTGTCGCACATTAAATAATTTGAGCCTATTGGTCTTAATGATGAACAATTTTTATTTGTGTCCCTGTAAAACTCGTTAAGTGCTAGGGTCACCAAAATTTATATAGTTTGTGTGATGGTGGTCTATAACTCGTATATAAATTTTCCACTCCAACGGATAAGGCATTTAGATGCTATCGCACTTTAAATAATTTTACCCCATAGGCCATAATAATACAGAATTATTTGTTGTGTCCCTGTAAAAAAACTATATGTGCTAAATTCTCCAAAATCTATACAGATTGAGTATCTGTGACCTATAGTATGTGTATAATTTTTTTGCTCAATTGAATAAGGCATTTAGATGCTACTGCACTTTTAAGATTTTGGTCCCATAGGCCATAATGATAAAGAATTTTTCTTTGTGTCCCTGTAAAAAAACTATAAGTGCTAGATTCTTCAAAATCAATAGGATTCGTGCTAATTTGACTTGCAACATGCGTACCAGCTTACAGCTCATTCGAGCAAAGCGTTTAGACGCTAGCGTGTTCAATCACACACATACATACACACATACACACACACATACATACATACATGATCGTAAAAATAGTGAAAACGGACTGAGGGGACCTTAAAACATATGGAAACACCAAAATCTCAAATTCGGATTTTTGACATGATTACAATACTTTCCTTACGCATGTATGTTCGGAAAGTAAAAATTATGATTGTAGAAATATAAAAATTTTAATGGTAATTTCAAATTTCAAATTTAATTATTAATGAAACTCTATATTAAAATAATGAAAACCTTTTAGTTCAGATTCTTAATTTGAATATTTTGTTTCATTTAATGTAAAAATTATAAGTATAAAGGAAATTATAATTGAGATATCCTGCGCGCAGTGAGAAAACACTCTTGAAAATAATCTGCAATAAAATAATACATTATTATTATTCTATTTTAAAGTAAACCAAAATAATTTTTTTAATTAATAGAGTAATGTCATACTAGTAACACACACACAAAAAAAAAAAAAAAAAAAAAATTTGCTTGTACAGTCGGTAACAAAAGTGTGCGAACACTAGCAAAAATTCCTATGTAAAAAAAGTACACTTCATACGTTTTTGTTAAATAAATCCTTTTTGAATCATGTTCTTAGACTGACTAATAACAGGATTCGACAAGGATTTATTTAAGAAAACTGTATTAAGTGTACTTTTTTTACATAGGAATTTTTGCTAGTGTTCGCACACTTTTGTTACCGACTGTACGTGCATTCATTCTTTTTTTAAAAGTTCTGAAAGTTGATCGAAAATTTCTGTACTTTCTCATTTTTAACAGTAGGCTGTCCCCTATAGAAATTTGCGTCTTTATTATTTATATGCTTCTTTTAAAAAGATGCGCAAAAGATTCCGGATATATTTCGGTCGACATAAACAAACATTGTTATGATTTTCTGTTTTGCTTAATTACTGATTTATTATCTGGTTTCAGTTTATTTAAACAACTATTAATTTTTAAATGTTTGAAAAATTCCTAAAAAAAAAAAAGGAAATAGCGTTACAGACATACAGACACAATGACACACACACACAGAAGATTTTCTGAAATCATTTTCAGCTTTCATGGTGTGTAAAACGTGAAGATATAGCAATTCTTTTTTATTCTGCCGAATTTACAGACAAAAGTCTGAAGTTATTAATGTAGATAACTGCAATTTGTAAAATGCAAAAGAATTTTCAAATAAAATAAAATGCTCACTATACGTATGACTCAAGCACATCTGGCATAAACATTTGTTAGTTAAACGACAAAAAACATTTGTATGAAGTAAAATTAAATACTTTTAACCGCAAATCCCTTCGGTGTATTATAGAAACTTATATTATAATGTACTCAATTATTGGAACAACTTGCCGGTTGGTCCACAACTATATTTGGCAAATTATTATTATTATTATTTTGATAAAAAGAAAAAAATCAACATATAACACTTCTATGAAATATTCCTACTGAAAATTTACGCATGCTTTTACATAAATATTACATTCCCCCTATTATTATTATTAAATATAACGTGTTTTTTTTCTACAGTGGTTTGTTAAGGGCCCGCTTCACTCACCGCTGCCGGAAGCCGAAGCTAATGTTATTTTATGGGAAATTTTTCTTTACAAGTAACTTATTAACTAATACATATTTTAAAATTCTGTTTTCACATTTTGAAAATTCCCAGCTGTTAGATTGTCGGACCTTTTTTAAAAAAATTATTTTTTTAATTTTTACTATTTTATTTTAAAGGTTTCAAAATGCGAATTTTCAATATGTGAATTTTTTTCATTTTGCAATTTCAAAATAAAATATTAAAAAAAAAAAAAAAAAAAAAAGAGAGATTTTGATGAAATTCTGGCAAAAGTGGAATTTAGTTTAATACGGAGGACTATTATTATTATTTTTTTTTTTCAAATTATAACATGGTTTTCAAATTATTCAATTATATTTTCGATAAATTTTCGATTTCGATAAATGTTCAACTATCGTTAAATCGGTGTCGTAAAAATCCGTAGATTGAGACTAATAGTACTCCGTCATTAAAAAAAAAAAAAAAAAAAAAAAAAAAAGACTGGATATACAAAATTTTTATTGAGATTTGAGATGCGAAAAGTCACTTGATGCTCAGTTTTCTTCAAGATATTGCTGGATTCTTCTGATTGTTATTTATTATCTTTTAAATAAATTTCATATGTTCGACAATTTAATTGTATCTTTTAGCAATTTATTGAAGCCTTGAATAATATTTTCTTTTTTAGAGTGTTGACTTTTCTAAAGCAGCTGATAAACCGAAAATTTCCCAAAACTTTAGTAGCATAATCAACGTTTTGATAAAATATTTTTAGGGGTACAAGCCGTCATTTTTATGTAGTTAACAACCTTAACTTATGCCATGGACGCAGATCCAGGATCCAGATTAAGACATGAAAGAGCACATGGGGCACTCACTGGCCCAGGGCACCCAAATGTGGGGGGACACCAAATCAATAAATGAAGAATTTGTTAGTACTTTTGAGTACTATAGAAAAATGTAAATGTTACTTTGCAGTTTTTAAAACAAGAGAAGTGGTAAAGGAAAAATAGCTTTTTTTCATGCATGTTTATATTATTATCTAGATTTAATTAATGGATACCTTTTTCGGCCCAGCATTTTGGAATGAGGATATCTTGCTAACTCTTGGAATTTATTCTTTCCCACAGGATAAGAAATAAGTACAAACATCTCCCCCTTTCAGGATACTGGGACCAAAAAATGAACTAAACATATGCTTTTAAAGAATTTTCGTTTTTCAGAATTGTTATTTAATTTTGGAAATGTGTCATGTGTCTCGCCATATTTTAGAAAACTCATAAAATGTACTACTTAAAATCCATTTGTTCTGGTTTCAATGTTATTATGGATATTGTTGCGTACTTGGGGGTTCGTGAGTTGTCCGAGAATGAAAGGCAAAACTTACAAAAATTCAGTAATTTATTCACAGAAAGTTCCAGAAAAATACAGGTCTATAAACCAAGTATCAGCTTCAATTCGACCAGTAAACAACAGCTGTCAATAGCAAACCCACAGTACAAACTGTATAGTAATGACACTTAAAGCAAGTCTCTTTCAAAGAGGCTCAAAGCAATCCAACATTGGCAGAAGCTGGTCTCAGACTGAACTGAACTGACTCGCCTTGGCGAAGAAAACAGGCTTATATACCCCTGTAGAAAAGTGTGGAACGTTCCAGAAATCTCCATATCTCATCAGCCAATGAGATTAGAGCTTCCATATTTGGTATATCCCTTATAAGGATTTTCTCGCCAAGGTCGCCAAAAAAAATCGCCAAGGTGGTGAAAAGTCGCCAAATTTGGCGCCAAATCCACTACCTGCCTTATTGGGGCTCTTTAATGCGTTTTTAAGAGAAAATAAGGCTATTTCAACGCTGAAACGACTAGAAATGCACAAAATTGGCACTTTATCGACTTACTAAGCCTCTTTGAAAGAATTTATACTAAAATAAACACAATTATTTACAATTTTGTAACAATATAAATTCACCCTGACTCTACCACCGCATATGTAAACTATTGTAGATAAATCGAATATTTTGTATAACAAGGAAACATTCGAAAGGTGTCGTCTTCAAAAAATATTGAATATATATATATATATACATATATATATATATATATATGTTATTCTACTCTTCATAAAACACCAGAAAGTGAAAAAAATATCGGCTGAAATGAATTACAGCGACCACAAAAAAATTATCAAAATTAAGCATATTTGGCGATTGCACACTGTTAGGCGATTGATTTTGAGTACTTGGCGGAGAAGCAAAACACGGTTTTGTTCGTACACGACAATCTCGGTGCTAGCAAACTTATCGCCTAACAGCGCTAAATCGTCAAAAATGCTTAATTTTGATAATTTTTTTGTGGTCGCTGTAATTCATTTCAGCCAATAATTTTTTCACTTTCTGGTGTTTTATGAGGAGTAGAATCACATACATTTTTTTAAATATTTTTTGAAGACGATACCTTTTGAATGTTTCCTTGTAGGTATTCCTCAATTTTATTTTTCTCGGAGATTACGTTAAAAAAAATTTTTTTGAGTGATGAATAATAATTTAATTCTATTTATATAATTCGAAATATCTATTTAATTATAAATGTTGTATCTATACTACTGGCCATTAAAGTTGCTACACCAAGAAGGAATAATAATAACGGAATGAAATTTGTTGGATACATACATTATAGCAGGAAGAACAAATGATTAAAATTTCAGGAAATTTCGAGTTATATGCACTGAGAAAACAGTACATAAAGCAGCGACCTCTGTGTACAATAATAGCACTTATTTGCCTAGGCATTGAATAGAACAGCGATTGGATGACATGTACGGATGTTTTAACACGATGCCAAAGTTCATCGATCGAAGTTACTGGTGAGTGGTGGTGGTGGGGGGGGGCAGTCGCTTTTCAACGATTAAACAGTCATTTTCCTTGGTGCGAGATCAGGAGAACGCGCTTGCCAGAGCAACAGTCGATAACATTCTGCATCAAAGAAGGTTCGAACAATAGAAACAACTTGCGGTCGTGCATTATCTTGCTTAAATGTTGCGCTTCGGAGGCCTTGAATATAGGGCAGAGCGATGGGTCTTAACTCGTCAAAAATGTAATGGCTGGTATTTAGAATGGCCAGAAGGAAAACAAGAGGTGATCGGGACGTGTATCCAATGGTACCACATACCATCTATCCAGGTGGTGACCCAGTATGCAGCTACCAAAATTCTGATTACCCTCAAAACTGCATCATTGATATGGGCGCCATTAATGCGTGATCAACGATGAACCTGGAAGCTGGAATGGCGTGAAGTCACCTTTCAGACAAATCACAATCCTGTTTACAGCATCAAGATTGCCTTATCCGTACTTAACGCCATTATGAATAATGCACATTGCCAGCTGGGATTCGACATAATTATACTGTCCATCATTCCCAATGATGTTATGGGTTCCCATTGGATGCACGTCTCGATTACTTCGTTCATATTCCTGGCACTCTGAACAGCGGCCATTAAATTTCTGATGGGTTAAGACCCGCCCCTCTGCCCTGTATTCGAGGTCTCCGTAGTGCAAAAATTAAGTAAGATAATGCACGACCGCAAGTTTGTATTGTTCGAACCTTCTTTGATACAGAATGTTATCGACTGTTGCTCTGGCAAGCGCGTTCTCCTGATCTCGCACCAATGAAAATGACTGTTTAATCGTTGAAAAACGACTGCCCCCCCCACCACTCCCCAGTAACTTCGATCGATGAATTGTGGCATCGTGTTAAAACATCATGAAGTGCTCTATCCGTACATGTCATCAAATCGCTGTTCAATTCAATGCCTTGGCAAATAAGTGCTATTATTGCTCACAGAGGTCGCTGCTTTATGTACTGTTTTCTCAGTACATATCACTCCAAATTTCCTGAAATTTTAATCAATTGTTCTTCCTACTATAATGCATCTGTCCAATAAATTTCATTCCGTTATTATTATTCCTTCTTGGTGTAGTAATTTTAATGGCCAGTAGTGTATTTAATTATAAATGTTGTACAATACATAATACACGAAAAAAATATTTAACTGTATATGCATGGGGAGGAGGGGGGGGGGGGGTGGACACCATATAAAAGATGTGCCCAAGGCCTCCAAAAGTCATAGTCGGGCTCTGCATGGACGTAGGAGTATATCACCGTTGAAAATGAGATGTTTCTCTTACACGTAGATGCCGCTTTGCCAACGTCTGATTCCGCTTGTCGAGTCATGTTCTTAGTCAGTCAAAGAACATGATTCGACAAAGATTTATTTAACAAAACATTATTAAGTGTACTTTTTTTTTATACAGGAATTATTGCTAGCGCTCGAATAATTTTGCTGCCAATAGTTTTTAAAGAAGGTTTCGGTATAATCATAATTTTTCTATTCATTAAAAAATTTTGTCAGTTATTAATTATGTAGCAAAAGTTCTCATTTTGCTCGTATTTAAATTAATTCTCTAACAAACTGTAAAAAGTTATTCTTACTTTAGGATATGTACACTGTTACGCCACCTACAGTCGGCAGCAAAAGTATCCGAGCACTAGCATCTAGCAATAAACCCTGTCTAAAAAAAGTACACTTAATATTGCTTTGTTAAGTAAATCCTTGTTGAGATTTGTTCTTAGTCAGTCTAAGAACATAATTCGACAAGGACAACAAAACAGTATTAAGTGTACTTTTTTGACATCAGAATTATTAGCTAGTGCTCGGATACTTTTGCTGCCGACTGTATTTTAAAAAAGATGGTTATATGAAATATTGTTTTATAACTTTTTCAAATTATTTCTTGATTTACCAAGGTATGTTTACATTACAAATATTGTATGTATCTTTCCAAAGAACAGTTATTACTCATAACCTTATAATAATTGTATAATTGAAAGAAAATATATCTTAATAGTTTTTATGAGTTATGTTTCGATTTCAGGTGAAGCCGAAACAAGAACTTGACCTTAAGGTGAAAAGTTTCATTCCTCCTTATGTAAGTATAGTTCATTAAACAATTAAAAAAACAATGTTTATATGATCACGAATTACGATTACCATTAATTAGGGTCTGATTAACAGGCGGTTTATTTGGGCCTTTGGCAAGAAAGCATTGATTATTTTGGGGGCCCGAAATTTTGTTTTCAGTTCAAATAACTGTTTGAAATATGGAGGGATGGTTGGATGGTTGGTTTAAAATGTGGAAAAATCTTTCTGAAAACAGTATTTCGTAAAAAATTTTCATTTGCACAATGAAAAATTTTCTGAAATTTAATACTTTAGTCAATAGCCAATGCAGTTTACCTTTTTACTACACTCCGACTTCAGGGGGGGCCGCGGTAGCCCGGTCGGTAGAGCGCCGGCCTCGTAATTGGAAGATTGCAGGTTCGGAACTTGAGCCGGCTAAAGACCGTCGTGTACACTAATGGTGGCTGGTGCACGTAAAATCTGTCGTGGCCGCAATGTCCTCCATGTTCCCATCAAAAATTATACCTCTGTGGGTCACCGAAGCGGGAGAGCTATCCCTTCCGTGGAGGATCAAAATTGTGATGGCATGTCTCCGGACCACCTCTAGGGGTGTGTCCCAGACCGTGCTAATTGCCCATCTGCGCAGCACTAGTGCGACGTAAAACCCATCCATCCATCCGACTTCAGGTTACGTATATAAGTGACTTATAATTCATAAGATTGCACAAATACAATATTAAATAGATACTTTTGTAATAAATTGCATATCGGGTGTCCAGAAAATGACATACGGATTTTGAAAAGAAAAAAAAAAAAAAAAAAAAGAAAAAAAAAGAAAAGGGAACGTGATAAAGAAAAAAGAAGGATTAAAAAAAAGAAAAAAAAAAAGAATTGAAATTTTTTGCATAGTTGTAACCAAAAACAGTACAGTTTTCGATACATTTTATCCTACGTAAATTAAGTTGTAATCGAAAAAAAAAAAAAAAAAAAAAAAAAAAAACAGAAAGAAAACCAGAAAGAAAGAAAGAAAGAACAATCCTTCGTTAACCACTTAGTCAATTCGATTTGGCAACTAAGTAATTGCGGATTTCACTCATAGATGGCGTCAGTTGAATTTTTAGGTTTGCAGACGTAGTACAAATGTAAAACACATTTTGTTATTTGATAGTTGGCAATTCAGCTGTCAATCAGTAAAAAAAAGTTTTTTGATCGGTTGCGTAGTTTTCGTTTGGCGTTCGTTGAAAAATGGAAAATCAAAAGGAACATTTTCGTCATATTTTGCTTTTTTATTTCCGCAAAGAGAAAAACACATCGCCAGCTCATAAAAAGTTATGTGCTGTTTATGGTGACGAAGCCTTAAAAGAACGGCAGTGTCAAAATTGGTTTGCCAAATTTCGTTCTGGTGATTTTTCACTCAAAGATGAAAAACGCTCTGGTTGTCCAGTTGAAGTTGATGACGCCCTAATCAAAGCAATAATCGATTCGGATCGTCACAGTACAACGCGTGAGATTGCAGAGAAGCTTCATGTATCACATACATGCATTGAAAATCACTTAAAACAACTTGGCTATGTTCAAAAACTCGATACATGGGTTCCTCACGAACTGAAAGAAACGCATTTAACGCAACGCATTAACAGCTGCGATTTGCTAAAGAAACGTAATGAAAATGATCCATTTTTAAAACGACTGATAACTGGCGATGAAAAATGGGTTGTTTACAACAATGTCAAGCGGAAAAGATCGTGGAGCAGGCCAGGTGAATTAACTCAAACAACATCAAAAGCTGATATTCATCAAAAGAAGATTTTGTTATCAGTTTGGTGGGATTACAAAGGAATTGTCTACTTTGAACTCTACCACCCAACCGAACGATCAATTCTGATGTCTACATTGAACAACTAACGAAATTAAACAATGCAGTTGAAGAAAAGCGGCCCGAATTGACAAATCGAAAAGGTGTTGTATTCCATCATGACAATGCAAGGCCACACACATCTTTGGTCACTCGGCAAAAATTATTGGAGCTTGGTTGGGATGTTTTGCCACATCCACCATATAGTCCTGACCTTGCACCAACTGATTACTTTTTGTTTCGATCTTTACAAAACTCCTTGAATGGTAAAAATTTCAATAATGATGATGATGTCAAATCGTACCTGATTTAGTTTTTTGCTAATAAAAACCAGAAGTTTTATGAACGTGGGATTATGATGCTGCCTGAAAGATGGCAAAAGGTCATTGATCAAAATGGGCAATACATTACAGAATAAAGTTATTTAGTTCCATGAAAAAATTGTCTTTGATTTTCTAAAAAAAATCCGCAATTACTTAGTTGCCAACCATATTTTAGAAGTGTGCAAAATTTTAATAAGATCGGTGTATGAGTTTTTGAGAAATCGTGCCCGCTGCTTTTCTGAAGTGTCACCGGAAACCAGGATCCACCAGCTGATTTTTCCAAAGTTTTTAATGATATGTTTTTTTAAATATTGTTTAAATGTTGTTCTTTTATATGCTCAAAATTGTATTTATTATATTAATAGAAAAAACATGCTCCTTTCCCCCCCCCCTCCCCCATTGAAATCCATCTAATCCCTTTAAAAAAGGATTAGTATATCCTTAATGAAATAGTACATTAGTGTAACTATATTTATTTTTATATTGGAAGCATGTTTTTCTGAAATATTACGAGGGGCAGTCGGAAATCTTTTAGGGCGCACCAGTGCTGCGTGGATCGCTGTTTCAGAAACACTGATAGAGGCGAAATCGATTTTGAAAAGTGTGACATTTTAGACAATTCAAATAAATAATTATTATATATTTTTTATTGATACTACTAGGTTACTTGTTTGAAACTAAGGCTCCTGCTGGTGCATCAGGCATTTTGTGGCTTTAGGGTTGCCATATGTACCCAACGTGTTCATTAGATAAACAAGCGGCAGATATTGATTCTTATATTTTGATTTGTATTTCTGACATGTACAAATGTGAAAATACAAAAAAAAAAAAAAGTTTTTTAATCTTAGTATTTATATTAATAACCATAAATTAATATAAGAGGACCTTTTATTGCTGAAACGTCAGTGGAGGCCTCCCACTTGAGACTCAAAAAGATTTTGGATTCCGTCTGTTTGTCTGTCGTGCGATAGCAACCGCAAAAATCCCGCTATTGACTTGAAATTTGGTACACCAGTTCATGAGCCCAACGGCATTAGCTGCTTAGCTTTAGGTGTGTATTCCATTTGTATTTCGTGTACAGGGGCACGCCAAAGTTTTTCTTATCATTACGCCCTATAGGAAGAATTTGTATGTATCGCGATAGCGACCGCAAAAATCACGCTATTGACTTGCAATTTGGTACACAAGTTCATGAGCCACATACAATTAGTTGTATAGTCTTGGGTGTGTATTCCATTTGTAGTTCGTGTACAGGGCACATCAAAATTTGTCTTATCATTACGGTCTGTGAGCAGAATTTGTATGTACCGCATTAGCGGCCGCAAAAATCCTCCAATTGACTTGCGAATTGGCACATATGTTCAGGCTTTGTATAGAAATAGCTGCATAATTTTTATGTCTATATTGTTAATGAATTGTGTACAGGGACACGCCAAAATTCTTATCATTAGGGCATATGGGTGAATTTCGTTTAAATGCATTTTAGCATCATTACTTTGCAATAGACAAAATTAGAGATTAACCTACAATAGGGAGATGCTTAAACTTATGTTTTCTGCAGAAGATATGTGTTCTTAGGCTTCCTAATTAATATATAGGATATATTAATTAGGAATTTTATAGGATATTTCTTATATTAATATATAAGAAAAATTGTAAATTACGGGAAAACGTTCTTTAATTTATACATTAAAGATAGTTTATAATGAATTACAACAGTTTCTTTCCGATTTTCTGGAAATTTTTACAAAATATCCGTAAAGATCCGTTGAAGGAAAAAGACGTATACGGAAATCACGGATTAAAAGGGTATAGGATGTATTACGAATGTTACGGAAAGGCAGTACTTTTCCTCTTACAGATAGAGGGCGACCAGATCTCGAAAATCCACCAATCAGCGCGTTTGTTTACATTTCTGGCTGTTCGTTCGTAGGTCGTTCTCGGAAATCGGATGATGACCGAAGCCGAAAGCGGGCTTTCACTTTCTTCCGATAAGTTTAAAAGATACAACACCAGGCGGTGATCAAATCGCTTTTCTACACTCGGCTGAATTAATGCGGAAAAGAAAGCTCCGGTTCCCGCGCTCGCTGCCATATCTCGTTTTAATTCCTACACAATCTTCTTCCGTGACGGATATGGATACGGGAGCTCCGGCGCATTACTAGTCCTAGTACATATTAAGCGGCACAACGGTCATTGCCAAACGGGGTCCACAGATAGGCGAGGCAGTTGCGGCGGAAGTAAACATAACAAACTGTATAGTTATCGGAATTTACAGGAATCAATTTTGCGAAAAACTCAAGGCGTGGAAATTGATTTCGCTTATTTTATCGTGATAAACGTGTTCAGAGCCAAGAATAGTTTCAGGCATTTTTTTTTCTTTATTAATACCACATAACATTTTAATTTTAAACAAATTTAGGTAGTTATAGCTATGTCTTGTTTTCAATACAGATAATTAAAATAACATTTCCAAAACTCGACAAATTTTCAATAACAAATACATAGTTCATATATTTCTGATAATATCTGTTTATCATCAATATCATCGTGTTTAAAATTAATGAAAGAGGATAATAAATAAAAATATGTAACTTTTGTTTTGACAGGTAAGAATATGTAAATATAAATTAGTTCATTAATTACATTATAATTTAAAAATAACATTCATTACTGTATAACTTTTATTTTCAATTTATAGAAATAAATATTTTAGCTAGATTTTAGAATATCAACATATAATTGTAATTAAACAAAAAGTGAAAATATACATGCCCTCACTAATTAATTTAATTTAAAGTGTGTAAATTAATTTTTCACAAGAGTCTATTTTAATAGCATTGTCCGTTTTTAAACATTGTGAAGTACAAAATTTGTAAATTTAAAAAAGAAAAGAAAGCAAGTAACAGCTTTGCAACAAATTTATCGAATTCTCGCGTTTGGAAATAAATGAGCCAGAATCGACCTGAACGTCATTCACTGCCTCTTTTGACAACTTAGCGCCTTGACAATTGCCAAATATTTGTTTACATTTGACATTTATTTGACAGCTTTGAGACGTATGTTACAATGACTTTTGTCTCGATTGATCAATATTACAATAATTCACAGAAACAAATGCACAGAATATCTGGTAGACATAGGACATCACAAACACTCATGCCCGCACCGGGACTCGAACCCGAAACCTGGAGATCCACAAGGCAGCGCCCTGCCGACCGAACCGCCAGGCCGGCAAATATTTGTTTACGTATTATCAATTCCGAATTGGTAATACAGTCGGTAACAAAAGTGTCCGAACACTAGCAAAAATTCCTATGCAAAAAATGTACACTTCGTACGGTTTTGTTAAATAAATCCTCGTCGAATCCTGTTCTTAATCAGTCTAAGAACAGGATTCGACAAGGATTTATTTAACAAAACCGTATGAAGTGTATTTTTTTTACATGGGAATTTTTTTGCTAGTGTTCGGACACTTTTGTTACCGACTGTACGTAAACAATACTTGGCAATCGCGAAGACGCTAAGTTGCCAAAATGAGGCAGTGGATAACGTTCCTCTGTTATTTATCCATAATGCTTTGCTAGTTTGCTACGCTGTAGCTTGCCGCACAACCACTTCGCAGTATTGGCGCTGTTATCGTTGGCCGGAAATTTAACGGTGCATTGAGCCGCTTAATATGTTCTCGCTTTGGTTTAAATCTATAATAATAAAAGAAGATGTTTGTCTGTCTGTGCATCTATACGTTCAGCCCCTACTGAAGTATAAAATTTGACATACGGGTGCTCAGAAGCCTTCCCGAGTTGATAGTGAAAACAGAATTTAAAAATTTTAATTAGTTCCGGAGATATTAATTAAAACGTCGACCAATGCCTAATTAAAAAGCGAGCGGATCGTAATTTTCGCCCTTCAGCGTGTTCCTCAAAAGAGAAAGCCGAGAGAGAAAAATTTCCCGGGTTTTTCTAAAGCGATCGCTTCCGATCTGTTGGAAATATCGAAAATACACCTGTACCACGAGAAAGAGCATTTATTACCGATTCTTACGGTACATTTTTTTTTTTTTTAAATACGGATTTTTAATATTTTTAAAAAAAGTTTTAAAAAGGGTCGAAAATATCTCTTTTTCTCGATTGTCTTTTTTGAAACGCCTTGTACGACCGAGTAACTGTTCCATTTCTTAACAACTGGTATATTTGGAAAAGACATTTAATCCTCTTTCGAACCATATAAACATTTTTACAAAATACGGATTAGCGATCCATATTTTTAGATTTTACGAAACATCGATTTTTTCACAAAACATTTTATAACTCAAAAGCGTTTAGAGATAAATCATTTCTTTCTTTCTTTTTTTTTTTTTTTTGTATATAGATCTCGCTTCAACAATTGAATACCCAAAAGATTGAGAGAAAATTTCAAAAACTGAATGAGTTATAATTTTTTTAATTTTCAGTATCGCGGCAGTTTTCGATGAAATTCTGAATCGACGTTTCTAAAACTCTTGTAACTGACCTTGACAGAGAAGAGAGAATAAAATTCTTCAGTGCCAGGTGCTAGAGGTCGGGAAAAAGTTTTTCGCCCACGTGACAAAATATACTGGAAATAAAAAAAGCAGTTTTTGAATTTTTTAAATTTAAAATCGATCAAAAGCAGAACTTCGAAATTGCCCGTCATTATGGCTCACCTGTATGCAGTTAAAAAATCTAAAGTATAGCTTTAAAAATAAAATAAATAGACATATTATATTTATTTAAATTCATTTTTATTTCATCTGTTAATGACACCATTCACGATATTCATCTGTTAATGAGTTACTTTTAACAGAATAATATTGATTTTTTTTTTCCTTTTTTTTATGAATTCGGTTGTAAAAAAGCAGTTTTGGAATTCTTAAATTTTAGATGGATTTCAATAGAAATCATTAATCGCCCTTGATAGATTAGCCATTTTGAGTCTAAAATATATCATAGATATTCATTATTGTAATACATAATACATCATTCAAAAGATATTTTAAAGTATTTTTATTGCAGGCTATTAAAATGATATAAGCCGTTCAAATTCTGTACGAAACTTTCGGAGAAAACTACGGAAAAACCAGAAAATTTTTATTCTTTTATATTTTACAGAGTTTCAAATTCAGATTTTCGCTCACATTTCGTACTAATAATTTTTAACGATATATAGCCCGGAATTAAGCAGTTTTCGAGAAAACCACAGATAAGTCAGACACAAATCTTTTTAAAAAATGTTATACGGCGCCGCAGGCGCCACCGAGCGGGACTTAGCTAAAGTCAGAAATTTGAAAGATCATAACATGGTGAGCGAACAGGCTGTTTCAGATATTGAAAAAGGAAGAGGGCGCCGAAGGCGCTACCGCACGGGAATTTACTGCGCTTTCAATAAGCTATTTTCACGATATATCGATAAGCTGTTATTAGACCTGAAACGGGAAAAAGGCGCCGCAGGCGCCACCGAGCGGGAGTTTCGTAAAGTCGGATTTTTCAGTGATCGCGAACCAGCTGGTCACCGAAGGCGGCTAGTTAAACATAAACCACAATCTATACTAACTGAAATGGAATGTAATCAAATCTTTGTTGTAGTGTGAAAGCTGTCCTGTTTGACTTTTCTTTGGAGTTTTGGTGGTAAGAGGAACAAACCATTTAAAACATGAAAATTCCCAAGAACCAGTTGCCAAGAAAGCGATTATCGCCAAAAGAAAGCGTAAAAAACGTAGTGATGTTCCAGGAATTTTTCTCCATAGCCAGCGTAGGGAATCCGTACTCTTACAGTCGGCAGCAAAATTATTCGAACGCTAACAGTAATTCCTATGTAAAAAATGTACATGGCAGGTTTGGCAAATAAATCCTTCTCGAGTCATGTTCTTAGTCAGTCTAAGACCATGATTCGACAAGGATTTATTTAACAAAACAGTATAGTCGGCAGCAAAAGTAGCCAAGCACTAGCAAAAGTTCCTATGTAAAAAAGGTACACTTAATACTGTTTCGTTAAATAAATCCTTGTCGAATCGTGTTCTTAGACTAAGAACAGCACTCGACAAGGATTTATTTAACAAAACTGTATTATGTGTACATAGGAATTTTCGCTAGTATTCGGATACTTTTGCTGTCGACTGTATTATGTGTACTTTTTTTATATAGGAATTATTAATAGCGCTCGAATAATTTTGCCGCCGACCGTATCTGCTCGGTGGTAAATACTCAGCCGTTGCCATTCGTACATAAGGTTCATTGTTTATAAACATACGCAGTAGTAAAAACGCCATCTATCGGGTCATTACAAACGCAGAATCCTACTCTTTCCTGATAATCTGTAGGTTCTTTTTTTTTTTTTTTTTTTTTTTTTTTTTTAGTTAATACCAGTTTTTTTTTTTCCTAGGATTGATAAATAAATCCCATTTCTTTGAAAATGCATAATAATGATAATTTGAGGGAAATTCATTGCAAGTTATAACAGAGTTGCTATGATTTATGAAATGAGCTTTAAATAAATATAAATAAAAAATATTTCTTATTTATATTTTGATGATAGGCTGATGAACCCGAGTTATATGTAAAAGAAGGTAATTATACACTGCTGAGGAGTGAATCCTTTGGGCCTGAGTCACGGCAAGCTTCATCACGAATTCATCGTAAGTTTGAAAAACATTTCTCACATCTTTGAATAACAAAAGACAAGTATAAAAAATTATCTTGTCAGCAATAATAATAATGTCATTTTAAATAATAATAATAATAAAAATTAAATATTTTGCTCCATTGCATGAAATCTATAATATTAAAACACAAAGCATATTCTGTAAAACCAAAATCGTACGATCTGGGCATGCGCGAGAAAATTTTGAACCAATTGGGAATGGGAATTATTCCTTTCTTTTTATGCAGTGCTATACGAATAATACCTAAAGATATATCAAGCAGACGACATTAATATTGATATGTCTATGGCAGACGCCTAATTAAAGCTCATTAACACCTAATTAAAGTTAATATTACTCCTTGGCTCAATCATAAAAATAATTCACACGATTAATTCATATTTTCCAAGGAAGTATACCTATTAAAACAAAGCAAATCGCGAATAGGTATCAGTTACCATCGTATGCATTTCCGCTCGCCGAAAATTTCTTTACACTGGATGTGGCGCCATCTGTTGCCATGTCAATATATTATACCATATTCTTAAAATTATTTTTTCTATTTCTTAAAAGAAAAAATCTTTTAAAATTAACAAATTATCAAAGTTTATTGTTCTTTAAAAGTTAACTTTTATCAGTTGAAAACTTTGTTTAGAAAAAATGGAGATAAATATTTAAAATCAAAGGAGGTTTTAAACCAACAATGGTTATGGGCCCATTTAAACCAACAATGGTTATGGGCCCAGAGACACGCATCTTACTGCGGACTTTTTAAAATTTAAATTTACATTCACTAAAACGAAAGTGCGACTTACTGTTAAGCCTAAGAGCTGAAATCGAAAGTACATGTGAACTGACTTTTGATTCTGTTTTTATAACAAAGCTATTATAGCTGATTGAATATGTCGCAAATACTAAATATTGAAAAGTTATCAAAAAGTAATTTTCACACCTGGAAGCTTCATATAGAAAGTGTCTTAATCAAGAGTGGTCACTAGACGTACGCTAACGGAACGAAAATCAAGCCCGATAAAAACGCCGAAGACGAAAAAAAATGGCTCGAAAATGATCGCAAAGCAAGAGCCGATATAATTCTCGCAATCAGTCCAAGTGAGTTATGTCACATTAAACATTGTACCACCTCAAATGAAGTATGGAATAAATTAAAAGAAGTTTACGAATGGAGAGGACCGGCAAAGAAAGTCACCCTATTGAAGCAGCTACTCTTTAAGAAATGACTGATAGTGAAAATATGTCCGATCACCTCAATATTTTCTTTGATATAGTGGACAAGCTAAAAGAAATGGACATTCAAGTAGCGGAAGATTTATTATCAATTTTGCTCTTGTACAGCATTCCTGACAGCTTTGAAAATTTCAGATGTGCAATTGAAGCAAGAGAGGAATTGCTGCAGCCTGAAGCTCTAAAAATTAAAATGATGGAAGAATATGAATCAAGAAAAAATAAAAAGCATCAAGAATCGTCAAATGCTTATTTTGCCAATAACAAGAAAAAAAAAATTCCGAAAAGAACAAAAGAGAAAACTTAAAGCCTGTACATAACAAGAACACGTATGGAGAGAGAAATTACACAGTATTAAATGTAATTATTGTTCAAAAGTAGGACATAAAGCCTCAGAATGCCGAAAGAAGATGTCAGACAGTAAATTCACTTCATCGAATAAATACAAAGAAAGATCTTTTATGGTTGAAGACAGTACAGAATTTACGATGGCTGCCAGTAACTCTTTCCAAGAACATTCCGAGTGGAGTCTAGACAGTGGCTCAAGTTCGCATATGATTCATGACAAGAATTTGTTTACAGAGTTCGAACCCAGTAGTAGCTTATTTATAAAATTAGCTGTAGATAAAACAGCGAAGATCACAGGTGTTGGAACAGTCAAATTAAAAGTTCCCGGTAATCACGGTGTAACTAATTTAAAGTTGAAAAATATTTTGTGTGTTCCAAATTTAAAATGCAATTTGATGTCTATGTCAAAAGCTACTGCAAACAACCGCCGAGTTATATTTAACGAAAAAGGAGCGAAAATTATTGAGCAGGACGGCTCTCCGATTATAAGTGCCACAGGAAAAGGTGATTTATATTTTTTTCAGCCGCAGATGGATATCGCTGCAACAACTCAGGTAAGCAACTTTCATAAATGGCATTTAAAATTTGGTCATTTAAATGGAAAAGATTTAAAACTGTTAAAATCAGAAAATATGTTGAGAGATTTAAATTATAATGAAAAAGATTCTTTAAAAGTCGTAAAATATGCATCCAATCTAAACAATCTGTGAAACCATTTTGTAAAGAAAACAAATTTCATAGTAAGGAATTATTAGAAGTAGTTTATTCTGAATTATGTGGCCCTATAAATGTTAAATCCCATGGCGGATCACGTTACTTTATTACTTTTTTGGATGATAAATCTCATTACGTTGAAGTAAATTTTCTAAAAACAAAAGATGAGGCTAAATATGCATTCCGAAAATACAAAGCGGCAGTCGAAAATCGATTAGGGGAAAAAAATTAAAATATTGCATATTGATAATGGTTTGGAATATTGTGGCGAGGAATTCAATAAATATATATTGAAGAATGCGGCATCAAACGCGAGTATTCATCTCCGATGACGCCTCAGCAAAATTCTAGAATTGAAAGACAAAATCGTACATTATGCGAAATGGCGAGGTAGGTGTTTATTAATGCAATCAAATCTTCCAAATACATTCTGGGCTGAGGCAGTAAATAGCACTGCATGTATAAGAAACAGGTGTCCAACTAAAGGATTTAAAGAAAATAAAACTCCCTTCGAATTGTTCTTTGGTTATAAGCCAACCGTTAATATTTTAAAATTTTCGGGCAGAAATGTTTTGTTCTAAATAAAAAATCAAAAAGGAAGCTTGAACCGAGGTCACACGAACATATATTCGTTGGCTATTCAAATGAATCACGCGTTTACAGATTATGGAATAAGGATACCAGAAAAATTGTCATAAGTCATGATTTTCGATTTATAGATGAGTTTCAAACTAGAGATTCAACTACTAATGATCAATCAGAATTAATTTTTCCGTCTGAGAATAAATCCAATCCCTGTAATATTAAAAATCAAGTTCCTTTTATTTCTGAAACTCAGACAGCAGATATCCATAGCGATGAAAGGGGGAGGGGAAACAGCGGATCAATTTCCAACCCCTCGCAAGCAGAAAGCTGAAAAAGTTTCTCTTTTTCGAAAGGGAGGGGGGAAACGAGCAGCTCGATTTCCGTCCCTTTGAATTCAGAGAAGAAATCGACTCTCTTTCCAAAATGGAGATCACTGACTTTAATTGTAAACAAGAGGAAGGGATTGACCAAAACAATCCTCTTTTTAAACGTGGTCCAGGCCGACCTAGAAAATTTAAAAGTTGGAACTTTCAAAAGTCTCGTAAGGAATATATTACAGATACAAAATATAAAGATGAAACTTCTCAATTAGCTGATAACTCATTTACTGAAATTAATCCAGATGTATTCGATGCGCTAAGCGGACATTATGCTAAAAATTGGGAGAACGCGATGAAATTAGAATATGATTCTTTAGTTAAGCAAAACGCTTGGGAAATTTTAGATAGACCAAAAAACAAAAAGGTAATTGGGTGTAAATGGGTTTTAAAAACAAAATTCAAACCAGATGGTCAAATTGAAAAATTTAAGGCCAGATTAGTTGCAAAAGGGTGTTCACAGAAACAAGGTATGGATTTTGAGGAAAATATTTCACCAGTAGCCAGATTAAGTTCTATAAGAACTGCAATTGCGTATGCTATCCAAAATGGTTTCACAGCATACCAGTTAGATTTTAGTATGACATATGTCAATGGTGATTTAAATGAAGAAATTTTTATGGAGCTTCCTGAATTATTTGAAAATGATATACATGAAAATAAAGTGTTTTTATTTAAAAAAAATCCTTGTATGGACTTAAACAGTCAGGAAGACAGTGGTTTAAGAAATTAGATGAGAAATTAAGAAAAATGAAATTTAACCCTTTGAATTCTGACAAATGTGTCTATTACTCAAAATATCCTTTTGCTGCTATTATAATCGTCTATGTCGACGATTTAATTTGTCTCAAAAAAAGTGAAGAGCACTATTTTAATATTTGAGATAAATTAGCAGAATCTTTCAAAATGAAAGATATGGGCCTTTTGCTTTATTGCTTAGGCATTGAATTTAATCAAGATAGGGATAGTATCACCATTACACAAAAGAAATATATTAAAGATTTATTAAATACATTTGGTATGCAAGATTCTAGAATAGTGAATACATCTTTAGATAATAGTATGAAATTAGCTAAAGATATGTCACCAAATACAGAAGAAGAAAAATCATACATGTCAAAAATTCCTTATAGACAATTAATTGGTTCTCTTATGTATCTGTCGGTTGCTACCAGACCAAATATCACCCATGCTGTAAATTATTTAAGTCAGTTTAATAACAATCCAGGAAAACCCCACTGGATAGCTGCTAAAAGAATACTAAAGTATCTCAATGGAACTAGAAATTTAAAAATTGTTTATTACAGCGACAATAAACCATTAACAACATTTGTTGATGCCGATTGGGCATCGGATATAAATGATAGAAAATCATTTACAGGTTATGTCTTTAAGTATGCCGGTGGACCTATCTATTTCTTGGGAATCGAGAAAGCAGCGAACCGTTGCTCTGTCCACTACAGAATCTGAATATATGTCTCTGTCCGAATCCGCAAAAGAGACAATTCATATTAGAAATTTCTTAAAAGAACTGGATCCTGAAATTGTATCAAGTCCGACAGCAATCATGTGCGACAATCAGTCCGCACTGAAATTAGTAAGAAATCCTGTTCATCACAATCGCACAAAACACATAGACAATTCGACATCATTTTGTACGAGAAATTACAATAATAAACTAACAGGCATTAAATATACAGGGTGTTTATAAAGTCCCGGACCCATTTTGATGTTTAATAACTCATAAAATAATAAAGATAGATTAAAAATAATAACATAAATGCTTAGATAGACTCAAAAAGTTTCATGACCCTTGTCAATGAACTTCCACGTGTGCCCCCTTCGTCGCACGGAGAATATCAAGTCGATAGTCAATTTCACGTCAGGTAACGGCAAGCATGTCTGAATTAACCACATGCATCTGAAATTAACCACACACGCAGACGATATTTACAAAAGTAAAGATATTAAAACCTGAAATGAAAATGTATGAGTTATTCCATCAATAAATGCCATAAGTTTGTTTATATCTTCATTATTTTATGAGTTATTAAACATCAAAATGGGTCCGGGACTTTATAAACACCCTGTTTATCATCAGATGAACAACCTGCAGACATTTTAACAAAAAGTTTAAACGCATGTAAACATGAAAAATGTTGTGATATGATAGGACTTAATACTCAAGACTGATGAACTCAAAAAATATTTAAACTGTGTTTTCATTAAGAAATTAACTACTTATATTTTACATATTTTATTTTATTATATTAATCATAATTATTTGTTTATAATTTTATTTCTTTACTAACACTTCTCTCATTTTAAGTAATTTTTGCATAAAAATAATTTTCTGTAATTTTTTAATATGCTATTATAATGTCTAAATATGTTTCATTTTCAAAACATTTATTGAAAAAAGGGGGAAATGTATGAATTTTCAATACATGTTTCCTCATATCATTTGCTAACCAACCAGCGCACACCTGTGATGACGTCAGATGTGACGTATCTGTATTACGTAATTAACAGAAGAGCGGTGCATCCTTCGCTCTTCAGAGAGAAGTTTGTATTAGTCTGTATGAGAAAGCTGTTCTGCGTGCGGCATAGAAATGCTAGCAGCATGTTATGCTTCTTTTCTATATCATTAAATGTAATTGTGAATGTTAAAAGGACTCTGCTTTTACTCTGTGGTCTCATTTAAACCAACATCCGTCAAGTCCGTCATTGATAAACCTAAGACTACTATATAAGATAAGACTATTATATGAGACTATATAAGATTATTATATGAAACTATATAAGACTATTATATAGTAGTCTTAGGTTTAGCAATGACGAACTTGAAGGACAAATGGCGGCGAATGATTCAGCCCGTAATAAAGTAGTCTTAAATCTTTGAGGGAAGGTAGGATACATCACAAGAATTGATAACTGCATATAGTAACTCATGAACCCATAATCGTGTAGTGCATTGACTACATATTAAAGAAGACCCCGGACTAGTAACCTTTTTGATTTTCATGATTTTTTTTCAAATTCATGATTTTTTCAGCATGTAAAAATGTTATCGTCTCTAAAATATTAAATAACATGGTTATAGTTTTGAGAGTAGTTCACTCCTTAAGGACCTTTCAATAATCTAAATAAAACTTACAGAATAAAAATATCTTTATTTAAATTTGACTTATGATATTTTGCAAAAGTCTTTTTTTTTTTTTTTTTTTTTCGCAAATTTTATGCATATTTTGAGCTTAAATATCAAAATATTTAAAATTTGCATACTTTTTTCAGGTTATTCACTGTTTTTTACTATATTCTATCATATAATGCAGATAAATAGGCAAATTTTTAATTATTTAAAAAAATCACCTCCGAAGGTAGGCTGGCACCTTAAATAAATCCTTGTCAAGTCATGTTCTTAGTCAGTCTAAAAACATAATTTGACAAGGATATAGTTATCAAAACAGTTTTAAGAGTACTTTTTTGATATCGGAACTATTGACTAGTGCTCGGATACTTTTGCTGCCGACTGTATAACGTGCTGAATCATTCGCCACCATTTGTCCGTCATTGCTAAACCTAAGACTACTATATAAGACTATTATATGAGACTACAGTCGGCAGCAAAAGTATCCAAGCACTAGCGAAAATTCCTATGTAAAATAGGCACACTTAAACAGTTTTGTTAAATGAATCCTTGTCGAATCCTGTTCTTTTTAAATTGATGGGCTCCCTTTTTAGCACGGATTAGGAGATAAGGATGAAACACTAGATAGGCCAGCGAGCGCGAAATCTGAAGCTTCCCATTCCGCATTAATTCAGCCGACTAGATGAAAACGATCCGATCGCCGCCTGGTGTAGTACCGTTGAAACTTATCGGAAGAATGGGAAAGCCCGCCCCTTCGGCTTCAGTCATCCAACGAACGAACAGCCAGAAATGTGAAAACGCGCTGATTGGTGTATTTTCGAGATTTGGTCGCCCTCTATCTGTAAGATGAAAATTACTACCTTTCCGTAACATTAGTAATACATCCTTCTCTTTTAATCCGTGCTTTTTAGCGACAGTGAGAGAGGGATCAGTTAAGCAGTCGTTTAGTTTAAGATTTTTAATCGATAGCGGCGCTTCTATGTCTGTCTTGCCTAAGAATAAAAATATTCATAAAAAATCAAAAGATTGCATACTTTGTGCTGCTAATGGTACTAGAATACTTATGGACTTAAGCGGTGAACGTTTGATCTAGGATTACGCAGAGAGTTTCCTTCGTCATTTATGATTGTCGGGTATCCGTATCCAGCCCAATTTCGGGTGGAGAAGTCTTGAAAAAAATATGCAATTTCACTTGATTTAAATATAGGAAATTATTAGATCAAAATAAATTACGAGATAAAGCCTTTATTTTGCATGGAAATTTTTAAAGTTAAATTACAGTAAATAAAGCTTCTAAATATTATAAAACCTAATCTAAATTTTCAAATATAAATAATTCCACAACATTAAAAAAAAGGAGAGAGAGAAAGAGAAAAGAAAGAAAGAAACATGCAGTTATTCAGCTAAATGACCTAGCAGAAGTTTCAGTCTTACAGCAAACATTTAACGGAATCTCTTAATTTTCGCCATTTGTTTTCCTAAGAAACTTTCGAGTGCTGAACAAAAATATAGTATATATGACAGCAAATTACTCACAGTTTACTTATTTGTCAGTATCCATATGTTTGAAGCAAGTTGGTTTACTGTTTTTACTAACCACAAACCTCCTATATTCCCGTTTTTTTTTTTTTTTTTTTTTTTTTAAGGCGCTTCATCGCCAATAAAGGAACGTCAGTTGGAATATATTGCACAATTTTCCACTGATATAAAATATACAGAGTGTTCATAATGTCTCTTTACAAATACAGACATTTATTAAATAAAATACTGAACGGATACAAACTTGAAAATTATTTTATTTTAAAAGGCAATTATTAAAGCTTTTTTTTTTTTTTTTTTTTTTTTTTTTTTTTTACAGCAATTAATGAGGACCCATTAGTAGAGCGAAGCACATTAAAGCGATACTCAATTTCCAGCTATGTCTTCTGTAACAAAATGTTATTAATGATGCCAATGGCATCTACGATCCTTTGCTTCAGATCAGTAATATCCCGCACCCTTGTTCGGTGTACACGATCTTTAACATACCCCCACAGACAGAAACCCAGGGGCTTGAAATCAGGTGAAAGAGGTGAACAAAGAATTGGGTAATTTCGTCCAATCCACCAACGTGGAAATCTTTCATCAAGGAAATTACGAGCATCAAGACCCCAATGTTGCAATGTACCATCTTATTGGAAAAAGATATTTGGTTGAAGGTTATCCAAGTGTTATACCACAAATTCAGTTAAAAGGTCTCGGTACACACCTGCAGTTATTGATTTCTCTAAGAGGAAAAATGGTCCAATGACTCCGCTGCCTGTCAGGCCACACCACGCATTCAATTTCGGACTATCTCTCTTGAAATGCCCTATACTCACATGGGAGTTTTCTGAGCTTCACACCATACTCTCGCATTATGTGTATTGATTTTCCCTGAAACATGAAACATACTCAAAATTGGACTTTTTCTTGAGTCATAGTCATTTTGATATTTTGGACCTCTAGTTCTTCAAATTATTATAAGAAATACACAAAACTATAATTAATAAAATCTTTAAGTAGTAACTGAGTACCTATAAGAAGCTTAATTTTAATATCACATAAAAAAAAATTAATGAATTTTTGAAGTTATAAAGAGACTTTTTGGGCTCCTTGTATTTCAGGTAAAGAAAATGTCGTAGCAGATGCATTAAATATCAAGAATTTCACAAATAAGTTTAGGGATAAGAGATTCAAAAATTTAAAAGAAGGAAATACATCCTAGGAAAGGTTAAAAAAAAGGGAATAACCAAAAAAGTGAGTTGGTCAAATGGGTTTAAGTTCTTTTAATGTAAAAGAGCTATAACTAATGTAGTCTTATTGGCTTATTATAAACCCTAAACATACATTTCAGTAATGGTGGATGCTAGTGATCTAGTGATAGATTCAGTTTTACTGAAGACATTTAACAGAATCTTTGAACATTTGGCCTTTTTTTTCTTTCTTTATAAAAAATTTTCGAGTGTTAAACAAAAATATAGTACATATGATCGCGAATTGCTCGCAGTTTACAAGTCTGTACGTTAATATCGCAGTATATTAGAAGGACGCCAGTTTACTATTTTTAATGACCACAAACATATTTACGTTTACAAAAAGGAGTCCTTTCATTGTCGAGAAGGAACTCAAAAATGTAAAAGGAATTTTAATTCCTTAAAAATCACGAAAACATTAAACCGAAAACACCATGAGAAAGTAGGAGTAAAGCAGTGTTGGGCATAATTGATTAAAATGTAATTGAATTACAATTGAATTACAATTAAATTACAATTATTTTACTGTTAATCGATTAACAAGTAATTGATTGCAAATAAATTGAATTACTTATTCAATAAATTTAATTACTTATTCAATTTATTTGTAATCAATTACTTGTTAATCGATTGACAGTAAAATAATTATAATTTAATTGCAATTCAATTTTAATTCAATTACTTTTTAATCAATTATGCCCAACACTGGAGTAAAGGTGCAAGAAATGAAAGGACACAAGTCAAAGATTATAGAAATATTCATTACAAATAAAAACTTAAAATTATTCAACTTAAAAACACTTTGAAATTATTATACCTAAAAACACTGATGTACCCGTCAGCGCATTCATGAACAGGCCACTTACCAACACAAGATGATACTCCCAGTCATGAGGTTATATATATTGAGGCAGACTAAATATTATGTCAGTAACAAGCCTCTGCAGACAAGATATAATCAGTTTCCCACCACTGAAACTGAATTGGAAAATCAAACAGACATACATGAAATTTGTTTGATTACCAGAGAAATAACTTTTTTGTGTGTGTGTGTGTGTGTTTCTAGTAGTAGCCGCTTTGAAAAAAATCATGCAATGTATACCATATGCAAATCATGCAATGTATACCATAGCCTCCTAAACTAGATGCGTGGCTCGGAAACTTGGCAACAGTTCAAGCGGTAGACAGCGCCACCTGGTACAGATTGCGCGACTTTTTTATTCAACTGTCACCAATAATTTTAAGAAGTGATATATGATATTTACAATGAACGTTTCTTCGATTCCATTCGCCTTTTATATATATGAAATCCAACTTTTGAAAATGTTTGGTGGCTGTTGAATAAAAAAGTCAAGTAATCTGTACTAGGTGGCGCTGTCTACCGCTTGAACTGTTGCTAAGTTTCCGAGCCACGCGACAAGCATCTAGTTTAGAAGGCTATGGTTATACAAATATGGAAAAGACAGGCATTTACTTAGTACTATATGCATTAGCTGATAGGAATGTACGAACAACTCAACAACTGTAATGAGGACAGTTTACACATGGATATTCGCAGTAGTTCGGAATTCACATTAAGCTGTAGGTCCCGTTATTATAAGCGTCAATGTGCAAAGGGCGACAGCCCAAATCAAACTAAATCGAACCACAGATATACATTTCAGACCATCATTTGTTTTCGCACCTACATCATAATTTGCGTGAATATGGATCATGAAAAGAGGTGGCAGACAATCACAGTAAGCGCAGGTCATGAGAAGTGTTGCCAGACTTGGGGACATTTTTATGTAATAATCTCCAATAATTTTCAGAAGTGATATTTGATACACATAATAGATGATTAATTTTCGAAGTGATTAGGCAACCGTTACAAATAAAATTTAGCGGTAGATACTTAATAAAAAGTCCCCAAATCTTCAATACTGCTCAGGAATGACTAGTTTCTCATCAAGAAACACAATGCATTAGATACCGTACACGCACAGAATACGAATACCAGCATATGTGCGATTGCTGCTGTCGTAGGAGAGTTTAGAAATAGTCTAACCTCGTGTTTTGCGAGCCAAGTCTTCAATCTATGTCATCTTTGAAGGGTTCAGTCACTGTGCTCCACAAATCATTTTGCTAGTGATAGTGAGCTAGAGGTCTGCACGAGCCAAAATTTTGAGGCCCGATATGAAATCGAAAAATTAGGCCTGGGACAGGCCCGGCTCGTTTATTTTTTACCAGTGTATGGCCCGGCCGGACCCAGACAAAAACGATAAAATTAGGCCCGGCCCAGCCCGATTCAAAAATATGTAAAATAACAACAACAGCAAAAAAGCATGCCTTTCTATGAAAAAGATTTTTAGTATATGTTTTGCAGAGGTTTTGTATAGCCAAGCAATAGAATGTTTTTTAACAAAACTGCTGAACTTTTACAAGATAATTATATATAAACAAGAATTCATTATTACAGACAAGGCACAAAGACAGACAGAAAGTCAAATCGAAAATATTAGCATTCATCAAACAATATAGAAAGATATTTAAAATGGTTAATACTACTAAAAATGCACTTTCAACCATTTCCTCTTATATACCGTAATGTATCCGAATCTTTCATGTGATCCGGTAAACAAAACTTATATGCTGATCCAACCAATTCAATAAGGAAAGCGCAGCTGACGTCACACTCAGGGCAAAACATTGGTATTTCCACCAATAGAGATTGTCCTTTTGCCACTCGTGAGTGGAAATGATTGATTAAAAGAGCGTTTGTTTGTAAACATGCCCTTTCCTTATAGAAAATATGCTTTTGCACATGCTAAAAATGATGCTACTTTCATCCAGTGCACTGGACAAAAGAAAAAGGAGCCTTAG
Source organism: Salticus scenicus (assembly GCA_963930645.1). Taxonomy (NCBI): domain Eukaryota; kingdom Metazoa; phylum Arthropoda; class Arachnida; order Araneae; family Salticidae; genus Salticus; species Salticus scenicus. The sequence continues at coordinate 32,865,763 of OZ005659.1, read as the reverse complement.
AGAAAAAATTACAGCGGAAGGATTTTTATAACCTTTATACCACCTAAACTCTACAGAATCATAGGATACAAAGCGTTATACACAGAACGTATCCAATTTCTTTTGTTTGTTCATGGGCGCAAACTGGTAGTGACAAGCATACTATTTTGAATAGGAAACCATCTAACATTACTTTAAATAAAATATATATTAATTTCGAGACATGCTAAAAATATTTCCGGAAAAATCAAATCGCGAACAGACAGACTGATAGACAATTAAATTGAAGTTACAGACATTTTTAACAAAATAAAATTTTATGTGACATACTAGCCTGTAAAATTATGTAAAATAAATGACTGAAGAAATAGTTTATCATTTTCCTTTTTCGTTGATTAACGAGGAAACTAGAAAAATATTCGTGCCGACACGGCCCGGGAAAAAATTTCATTCAGGCCCAGCCCGTCTCCAACAATGGATTCAACATGCTATATTCACATCATAGTCTTGTAAAGCGTATTTCTCGAGAGAATTTTTTTTTAAGTACTTAACTTAAAAAAGAATATACTCAGTAAGGAGAATATAAAATAGATTAATTCGACTTTTTGAGCAGATGTACTTATGATGAATTGTGTATATTATGACACACACTCACACAAAAAGGACTGGTTTAAATTAATTATTATTATTTTTTTTTTTATTATTAACTGTGTTGTACATATTTTAAACATATTTAAAATTACACACTTAAACACTTTAAATTTTTCATTAAATATAATTTAGCTTTTTTTTTTTTTTTTTTTTTTTTGTTAACTTTTTAAATATAGTTTGCCTATTACATATGTAGTTGTGCACATACAGCATTTTTGAAAATTATTATTTATATAGATACATTTAAATTTCAAGGGTAACAACAATCTACATGAATGTTAAAAAACCCATGTTAAGGGAATATCACTTAATCATCACAGACAGCCAAACCCATGTTATTTCTACGTAGAGGTTCGTAAGAAAATTACAGTAGAGTCTCGATTATCCGAGTTAATGTGGACCGAGCTCACCTCGGATAAGGGAAAAACTCGGTTAAACCGGAATTACATAAATGGATTTCTAAATAAATGACTGAAATATTAATTTATACAGAATTTATTAATTAAATGGTATACTTACAATTTTTATTGATATCCACTGGTAATACTTGTAGTAGAATAAAAACAGGGAATGCAATTGTTCATTTGAAATAGTCCTTAATAATTTTTTGTTTGTGAATTGATAACCGTTTCTTGGCTGCAATATTACGCCATTTAGTTAGATTCATTAGGATTTCAGGTGTAGCCTCTTCTTGCTGCTCAATGTATTCAATAGTTTTTTCAATTGATTTTAGACCTTCAGAATGCGTAATTTTTTTCTGTTTAACACAGTTTTCATCATCACTGCTCTCTTGCTCACGATTTTCAACCATATCTGCAATCATGTCATCTGTTATTTCTTGCTGCTCATCTGCATTCATCCACTCATCAATATCTTTCTCAGTAAGAGATTCAGAAACAGGAAGTGTTTTTGCCAAGCTCAATAATGATTCGTCATGAGATGCTTCATTTTCATCATTTGGCTGCACTTCTGATGATAAAATTTTCTGCCACGATTTCTGTAGAGTCGTTGATTGAATTTCTTCCCATGCTTCGGCTATCCAATACACGGCATCCTTCAGTGTAATCTCTTTAAGACATTCTGTTACTCCTTTTTCTTCAAGATCTTCAATCAACTTTCCTAACAACTTTTTTCTGTAATTTCTCTTCAAGTTCTCAAAAACACCTTGATCTAATGGCTGTACGAGTGAAGTCACATTTGGGGGCAAAAAATAAGCTTTGATATCTCCACTTGACAGTTGCTCTTCATCCGGGTGGCATGCGGCATTATCTAAAAGCAAGAGTGCTTTTCTTTCCAAATTTCTATCTTTTAAAAATATTTCCACTTTAGGGACAAATTCCTCAGAAAACCATTTTTTAAAAAGTTCGCCACTCATCCAAGCATTTTTTTGATTTCTGTAATATACAGGAAGACTTGAAATGTTTATATTTTTAAATGCTCTTGGTTTCTTAGACTTTCCGATGATCATGGGTTGAAATTTAAAAGTACCCGATGCATTACAACAATTTAAAATGGTTATTCTCTCCTTTTTTTTCTTATATCCGGGAGCTGATGATTCTTTTCTGGCAGCTAAGGTTTTTGATGGCAACATTCGAAAATTTAATCCTGTCTCATCGGCATTGAACAGTTGATCCCTACTTATATTATTTTCCTTAATAAATTTATGGAAATCTTCTTTGAATTTAACAACTGCTTCAGAATCTGCAGATAACTTTTCACCAGTTATATTCAGTTGGCGAATTCCGTAGCGTTTTTTCCACCTATCAAGCCATCCAACACTTGCAGTAAAGGGTTCATCATTATAAAATTTCTTGTGAAAATCCAAAGCTTTTGATTTTAACATTGGTCCCGATACAGGACTACCCTTTTCTCGCAATTGCGTAAACCACAAAAACAAAGCTTCAGAAGTTTTTTCAAATTCACAATGCTTCATTGTTTTTCTTACTTGGCTGCAGTTTGTTTTGTCGGCAAAATATTTTTCAATCTGAGCTCTATTTCTTTTCCAATCACCAACAGTTACTTCTCCAACACCCAGATGTAACGCAACACTTTTAATAGATTCTCCTTTGTCCAACCGCTTCAATGCTTCAATTTTTGTTTCTATCGAAACAACGATTCTTTTCCGTTTTTTGTCTTTGGAATTCATTTTTTATTAAATTTTGAAATTTTAAGCACGACACAAACGTAAAAAGTAGGACTGAAAACTGTCTTTTTCGTTTCTAGAATGTAGATAAATATCCAATATGAATTTCTTGAAAGAATGCAAGAAACTCTTTTTCAAGTGTGGGAAAGATAAGAAACATCTTGGCACACTGCCATTAAAATTAGACCAGCCCGGAAGTCGGGAAGCTATCATTGTGTGTTTGTGGGGGGTGGAGAATTTGTCCTCTTTCTCCTTTCAATACCCTCTTTCCTTTATTAGTAATAGATCCGTCTTATCTATTCCTGTTATACTACTTAAGTGACGGCTTTTTAAAATTTGGCTCTGCAGTACAATTGAGTGTAATCTTTTCCTGATCCAGAATTCCATCAATCACAGAATACAAAACCGCTTATTTAGGGCTGAGTACATACAACTGACACTCCTCAGTACATTGTTAAATTGAAAGAGAGATAATTCGAATAAGAAATTGCCTTAGCCAAAGAAAGTGTAAGGTAGAAGTAGAAAAAAAATAAATTCTTAAATTCTTAATAAAAAAAAAAATAATAATATTTTTTTTTTTTTTTTTGGAGTACCTCGGTTAAACCGAAACTCGGTTAAGCGGGACTCGGATAATCGAGACTCTACTGTACTTCATTACTTAATGTACTTCTCTTTAATTCCATTTCACATTCAGAAAATTTACAACCATTAAATTAGTCCTTGTTTTTCTTCTTCTTCTTCTTGTTTTTTTTTTTTTTTTTTTTTTTTTTTATGTATTACTTATTGAAGTTATAGAATGCGAAAAAGAATCTAAGTTCATTTTTTACACTTTATAACTTAATATAAATTATTATGTTATAAATAATTCTGATTACAAATTTCCCCATACAATAATATGTTGTTTGGCTGTCAATGACGATAGATGATCTGTCTCCTTCTGTGAACTTAAGAGGCCTCTCCACTTATCGTCCCCAGAAGTCAGAGCCAATGTTATTCTATGGAGAATTTCGCCCCATTATAACTTATTAACTAATATGTATTTTTAAATTCCGTTTTCACATTCAGAAACTTCACAACTATTAAACAATTTATCGCTTTCTAAAAATTATTTTTTAAAATTTTTAATATTTTATTTTGAGGTTGTAAAATGCGAATTTTCACAGTGTGAGATTTTTCATTTTTGAGCTTAAAAATAAAATCTTAAAAATAAAAAAAATCAATTTTTAGAAAGCGATAAATTGTTTAATAGTTGTGAATTTTCAGAGAGTGAAAACGGAATTTAAAAATTTGTATTAGATAATGAATTATAATGGGGCAAAATTTCTTATAGAATAACATTGGCTTCGGCTTTCGGGGACGATAAGTAGAGAGTCCCCTTAAGAGAAATTTGAGACGATTATTAAGCGTTATCTAATATTAAATTAAAAAAAATTCTTTTCCATAAAATAAAATTGTAATTCTATTCCGATACACCGCGTTTTTGAAAACTGACCTCTTAAATTCTATTACATATTAAACAGGGAAAAATTTGAAAATTTTGCTAAAGTAAATTTTTTTTAAATTTTGTGTTTTTTGAAAATGATTTAGCATTAGAAAAAATATACTTCAAAAACACAGTATGTTAGTAACGAACATTAAATTTTAATTGAAAAATTTTTGAAATTGTTCAATGTAAAGACATAATAAATAATATTGCTTTTAAAATTTCCATATACAGTAGACTCCCGATTATCGGCGGTCGGATAATCCGCGGTCCTCAAGAGCCTGAATATAAAAGGGAATTTAAAAATACAGAACAAACTTAATACAAAAAAAGGTCGAAGAGATTAATGACCTTCAAGGCTTTTGGAGATACAACCCCTGGCAAAAAGTATCCGATCACCGAAAACAGTGCTTATGATACGTTAAAACATAAGGTTATTTTTTCACAAATTCAAACTTTTTTCAAACGTATGAGTATGCTTTTGTGAAATATGACTAATTTTGTCAAATTCTATTAAATAGTAATAGAAATTACAATATCAGTTAAGAGTTTACACGAGAAAATACGTTGAATCACAAAGGAAAAATATTTCCGATCATCATTGTGTGGAGAAAAAAGTATTTGATCGCAAACAAAAGCAACACAGTTAAATGATATATGCAAATTTTTTTTACTCGGCGCATGCGTTCAAGTTCGAAGAAGACGGTATAAAAGGTCAAATTGTAGTTTGAAAGTTACAAGTTAGTTTCGCATCTGCTGAAGTATGGCTCGAAAGAGAGAATTATCTAATGATGTAAAACTTTTGATTGTTAAACGCTTAAAAAGCGGAATTTCCCAAAGAAAGGTTGCTAAGACATTTGGATGTGCTCAAAGTACTGTTTGCGAAATTTGGAAGAAATATCGCTTAAGAAATGATGTAAGAAATCTGCCTCGAAGCGGTCGACCACGAGTAACATCAAGTAGACAAGACAGGAAATTAGTTGATCTTGCCAAATCTATGCGAAGGTGTACGTCTAAACAACTGAATGCCGAGTGGTCAAAGTATGGAGTAAAGGTATGTGCACGTACAGTGCGAAATCGTTTAAATAATAAAGGATATCACTTCTGCAAAGCCAAAACCAAGCCATATATGACTAAGAAACACAAGAAAAATCGTCTTCAATGGTGCAAGAAATACAAATGCTGGTCTTCTGATGATTGGAAGAAGGTTATTTTCAGTGACGAATCTCGTGTTTGTCTAGGAACTGGGGATAACCCTGGAATGTTTGTGTGGAGGAGAGCTGATGAAAAGTTCAAAGAAGATTGCCTAAAAACTAAAGCTAAATATCAGCCTTCATTTATGGTGTGGAGTTGCATGACATCTCAAGGAGTTGGTAAATTGTGTATAGTGTTGCAAACAATCAATTCAGAAGTATATGTTAACATTTTAGAGCATTATTTGATACCTAGCATCGAGGAAGCGTTTGGTGACTCCTCCGATTTCCTATTTCAAGATGATAATGCGTCCTGCCATAGAGGTAAACGGGCCAAGGATTTCTTAAATAAAAACGGAAATTCTCCAATAAAGACTCTGAACTGGCCTGCAAATAGTCCTGATCTTAATCCGATCGAAAATATTTGGAATGTTTGGAAAAATAATATAGAAAAGAGAAGACCGACCAATATGAATGCACTTCGTCTAGCCATCAAGGAAAGCTGGAAGGAAATTCCATCACATTTATGTGAAAAGGTTGTTGAATCCATGCCCCGCCGTTTAAAGGCAGTTATTAGAGCAAAAGGAGGACCAACCAAGTTTTAAATTGAAATTTATCGAATATTTTTTTCCCGGTTATGTGATGATCGGACATTTTTTTCTTTGAATACTTTATATTAATTTTCCTCTGTATTGTAAAAATTAATTGCAATTTATGGTATTATTTTTTATCATGTCACAAAGTAAGATACTTTTGTAATAAAAAACTTTATTTTAAAAAATGTAATAAATTTTTAGAAAAATAGCCTTTTATAGTAACGTATCTTAGACACATCTTTCAGTGATCGGATACTTTTTGCCAGGGGTTGTATTACACGATTCTTGACAGCATTTATGGCATACACACTGCTTGGGAGGCAGTTAAAGCAGTCTACATTGGTAAGGTCTTGGAGAAAATTTTTACCAAATGTGGAAATACTTTGATAGGGTTTATAGAAGAGGAAGAACTTTCTGCTCATGATTTGGCAAATGTAGCTAAATCTGTTACTGGAGGAGAAAAAGTCAATGAAGGAAACATTGAAGAGTAGATTAATTGTGACGCCAATGATCCAGGCATTGAACACCTTACACATGAACAAATTGTGGGCCAAGCATTAGATCCAGTCTCAGAAGATAGTGAAGAAGATGAGAAAGAAGGAGATAAAACTCAGCAGAAAATGAGCCACACGACGCAGCCCTAGCACATGCAGATGGACTTATAAAATATCTCGAGAATCAGGACGATGTATCACTTTGTGACAAAATGCTGATAAAGAAACTGCAATCGCAAATTAAGAAAAAGTGTTTTAGTACAAAAAAACAAAAATGCTTGACCGAATTTTTTGTTAAAAAATAGAGCAAAATGTAAGTAGAAATTTTTATTAGTATGTTAAATTGTATATGTAAGCCATGCTTAACTGTTAATTAAATAGTATTGCTCAAAAGGCTTTATGTGTTGATTTATATCCCCTTTTTGACCATTTTGCGGATTATCCGCTGATTCGATTATCCGCGGTTGTCTATTTCCCGTTCACCGCGGATAATCGGGAGTTTACTGTACTAACAAAAGGGTTTTACAGTATGTGCAGGGGAAAAAAAAAACCTTTTTAGCTTGATAACTTTGAAATCTTAATCATTATTAATTATGATCTATTTTATGTTCTGATTTTTTTTTTTTTTTTTTAGATACAACGTTATCCCCTGAATCATCAACAGGTTTTTCAGCTTCGTCCGGATCAGCTAGACAAGCTCTTTCAGAAAGTAATTTAACAGATATTACAACTAAAGAAGTAGCCGACATAAAAAATCAGAAACTTAACGAAGAAAAATCGAAATCTTCCATGGCTTCGAGAAGAGCTGCCCCAGTAATGCCTCATAGGCTGCAGTACACGACGCAACGTAGATACAGCATGACTAGAGGTGTAAGGCCACCTACGCCTAGAGTAAAAGAGACACCCATCAGTGATTTACCTGCATCAAGGTAAGAAAGAATTTACTTACAAGGAAACATTCAAAAGGTGTCATCTTCAAAAAGCATTGAAAAAAATATATATGATTCTACTCTTCATAAAACACCAGAAAATGAAAAAATTATCAACTGAAATGAATTACAGTGACCACAAAAAATTATCAAAATTAAGCATATTTGGCGATTTAGGGTGCTACCACGAACGTATCGAAATCTTTCGATGGTCGAATATGACATCATTCTGACGTGATATTTTAAAATAAATATAAGTTTTTAATCACTTTGTACACTGGAAAAAAATTATGATAATAAACATATCAAACAATTTCCATGTAGAATTAGCAAGCGGAACTGCTGTTACGATATCTTTCACTTTATAATTTCTGAAAACATATTTCTACGTCACTATTCGACGATCGAAACTTATCGATGTATTCGTGTTCGCACCTTTAGTGCTGTTAGGCGATACGTTTGCTAGCACCGAGACAACAGAACCGTGTTTTGCTTTTCCGCCAAGTACTCAAAATTAATCGCCTAGCAGTGTGAAATCGCCAAATATGCTTACTTTTGATATTTTCTTGTGGTCGCTGTAATTAATTTCAGCCGATAACTTTTTCATTTTCTGGTATTTTATGAAGATTAGAATCACATATATTTTTTCAATATTTTTTGAAGATGACACCTTTTGAATGTTTCCTTGTTAGTATTTGAACAGGACAAACGAAAAGGAAAATTGAATTTAAACTACAAAACTAACACAAATGGTACGCAAGCATGACTCCTAATAACAAATAACAACAATAATAATCATCATTCAAAAATCTGGGTTAACATAATTTCCCCGTATAATAATCAACGAATCTTTTTCCTGAATAAGGGATTACCATAGTCTATTATAACTTATGTAGCGGGTGAGAGATTATCCATAGGTGAAAAAATAAAATTTATGTGATGCATTTCTGGTTTTAACATACTTAGGACGAGTAGCGTTATCAGTTGAGATAAAGTTATGAGTATTTTAAGCCTTTGCAAAAACATAAATATTACACTCCTTAAAAGTGGTGATATTTTTATAATCTTATTCATTGAGTTTATATATATGTTATATAAAATAAAATAAATGAGTTCACCCTTCATATTTAAGTTATGTAATTTTTGGAGGGGGAAGGGGCATTATGCAAATATTGAGATAACTTTATATAGGAGAGTTTCTTATCAACTTCTTTCTCTTAAGGCTGTATTCACCAATAACTTCAACTGCAGGTTAACCCTTTCAGTCGCAGTGTTCCCGCTGATGGAAAACCTAATTTTAATTCTCAAGTGCAAAAACTCATCCCGGAAATTTTTTAGCAAAAATTTACATTTACAAGGGGTGTTCAAATGAAAAGGTACGAAACGATACTGTGGGTATAAATGAAGACTTTATTCAAAGTGTGCACCATAGGCCTGAGCACAACTATCCCATTGATTAACGAGCCGAAGGATTCCATGCTCCCAGAATTCCTGTGGCCGTGACGAGACCCAGTCCTTCACAGCGTCCTTGAGTTCGTCGTCCGAGTTGAAGCGCTGCCCTTTCAGATGTTTCTTCAGGGGACCAAACACATGGAAATCGCAGGGCGACATGTCCGGGCTGTAGGGTGGATAGTCAAGCTGCTCCCACTTAAACTTGGCGAGTTCCGCGTGTGTGACCCTGGATACGTGTGGACGTGCGTTGTCATGGAGCAGAACCACACCCTCCGTGAGCAGCCCAGGTCTTTTGTTCTTGATGGACCTGCGTAGGCTTCGGAGTGTCTCACAGTACACATCGGAGTTGATGGTTCTTCTGTGCTGAAGGAATTCAACAAGTAGTGGACCTTGGACATCGAAAAAGACGGTGAGCAATACCTTGCCTGCTGACGCCACAGCTTTGAACTTTTTAGGGGGAGGGGACGACGCATGCTTCCACTGCATGCTGTCCCGCTTTGTCTCTGGCTCGTAGTGATAGCACCAGCTCTCATCACCTGTGACGATCCGCTCCAAGAAAGCGGGGTCTTCATGATACCGAAACAGATTTTGAAATGCTATCCCCATACGCAGTTCCTTTTGCTGGTCAGTGAGTTGCTTCGGAACCAATGCGCGCACACCTTCCGATAACGCAACTTGTCGTGGACTATTGTCCACACTGTTCCAACGCTGACATCCACCTTCACCGCCAACATTCGTAATGTGACACGGCGATCACTTCTCACTATGTCGTACACCTTGTCAATGAGATCGGCCGTGATGACTGTGTTTGCCTGGCCTGGTCTCGGGTCATCAACCAAACTCTCACGGCATGCACGAAAACTGGCACTCCATTTTCGCACTGACTTGTCGGACACACAGTCTTGCCCGTATACGGTCAACATCCGACGATGAATAGCGGCCGGTTTAACACCTTCCGCTGTCAGAAATCGGATAACGCCTCGCTGCTCCTCAATCGTCGAATTTTGCAACATGAACGCCATCCTGTCTTCTCACGCACTACCGCATCAATTGGACGGCGCTCTTTATCAGAGCCTTTGCTCTCTCCTGCGCATGCGGGTGCCCGCGCATGCTCCGATCCACAACGGAGACTCCAATCACAACGTTACATGTCTGGCTACGTTCCTCCCATAGTGACATAGGCAAATATGCTAACGATTACGTTGTTTCGACGTTTCGTACCTTTTCATTTGAACACCCCTTGTATAACATAGCAGAAAAGACTAGCGTCTCGCCGCAGCGCCGGCTCCCTACAAAAATGCTAACTGAGCATGCGTACAGACTTGAATTTTTGGAAGTTGTTGGATTCGAGCAAGTTAAACAGAGTTTGGCGAGGCATCACCCCTTTAGCACATTTTCCTAAGTTATGTGTATTACTTTAGTCTTTAATACAAAAAATGTTTCAAATGACAAAAACATCCCCACCGCTAAACATTTCTATTTTTTTTTTAAATAGTAACTTTATTTTTAGGAAAATTAATAGATAATTTAAAAAAATTAACTAAGAAAAAAAAAAAAAAAGCTTGGATTTCATTACAAATTTAAAATATGTAAAATATTTATTTTTAAGTTCAAATAATAAAGAAAAATTATTTTATTTAAATTTTAATTATTATATAAACTTGTTTGAATTTGTTAAATGTGTTACTTAAATTACTTCTTTTTAAATTTCCTTTAATGCAAAGATGTTTCAAATGAAATTTAAATTTATTGCTTTTTTTTTTTTTTTTTTTTTTTTTTTTTTTAATCTATTAAACAGTTTATTTTATTTTACTTAGCTTAAGGGAAAAAAAAAAAAAAAAAAAAAAAAAAAAACGTGGATTAGAATAAAAATTTATAATAGAATTTTTAAATATGTAAATTATTTATTTTTATGTTTAAATAGTAAACAAAAATTTTTTCATTTAAATTTTAATTATTATTTAAAATTGTTTAAATTTGTTAAAAATTTTTCTTTTTAAAATTCCTTTAATGCAAAGATGTTTCAAATGACAAAAACACCCCCCCCCTAAATATTTCTTTCCATATTTTATTAAAATAACTGCAATTTATGAATTAATACACTACATAGAGACTTGCTTTTTTATTTAATACTAATTCCTGCGAAGATTTTAAAAGAATATTTTTATGAGAGTTATTTAAGTTAATTAATGTGAAGAAAATAAGAAAACTTCTCAAATTGTAAAAGCATTCAGCAATTTTTTCAATTTAATAAAGCATGACTCACCATCAGACCAAAAAAAAAAAAAAAAAAAAAAAACAGGCAAATGTGCAACATGAATGCACCAGCACAAGGCAGCAATTTTTCTACAGAATCTTTAAAAGTGTGTTTCTGAATGTGGGATTAGGCCTGAGTGAGGGGGGCAGTCTTTTTTAAGGTGACTTAGCACACTCCAATGCGAGTTCCTAAGAAGACCATGGAAAAGTCGCACAACTAGGTTAACAAGCGTGTACCTGATTCAAAGCTAGCTCCGACCATCTATCACCTTAGATGACAGAATCTCTTTGCCAGTGCAATAAATTTAGAATAAGAAATTTGTTTAAAATACGGATTTCAAATTCGAAAAGAAATTTTTTTAAACTGATATTTTGGTAGTATTTTTATTTATTTATTTATTTTATTTTTTCCATATAAATAAAAAATATTAAAAAGGTTTTGACAACAAGTTTTCGTCTGTAGTCAAAGCCTGACTATAGCACGGGAACATGGGGCTCCTGCCCTGAGTGCACCAAGATAAAGCACTAAACTCCTTAAAAATGTATTCATAAATGTTTGTTGAGACTTTTTTTTTTTTTTTAAGAAGTAATTTAAATAAAAAAAAAGAACTCTTTTAAATAAAAAAAAGAACTCTTTTCTTAAGTTTTTAACGAACTCTTTTACCCTTTTTTTTTTTTTTAATTATTTATTAATTTTCCTAACACACACACACACACACACACACACACAAAAAAAAAAAAAAAAAAAAAAAAGGTTGCTGTTTTTTAATAAAACTTTTTACCTGGTCAGTTTTTTAAATTCTCTTTGTAGTCTATAAATTCATAAATTGCAGTTATTGTAATAAATTATGGAAAGAAATATTTAGGAAGGGGGGAGAGTTTTTATTATTTGAAACATCTTTGCATTAAAGGAATTTTAAAAAGAAGTAATTTAAATAACATATTTAATAAATTTAAAAAAGTTTAAATAATAATTAAAATTTAAATAAAATAATTTTTGTTTACTATTTAAACGTAAAAATAAGAATAAATATTTTACATATTTAAAAATTCTATTATAAATTTTTATTGCAATCCACGTTTTTCTTTCTTTCTTTTTTTTTTTTCTTTCTTTTTTTAAGCTAAGTAAAATAAAATAAACTGTTTAATAGATAAAAATGCAATAAATTTAAATTTGTACTGAAGTTATTTCAAGAAAATGGCAGTTTCGTTTATAAAGAATTTTTTTTAACTATCTATTAATTTTCCTTAAAAAAAAAAAAAAAAAAATTGTTATTTTTTCATAAAACATTTTACCTGGTCTATTTTTCAAATTCTCTTTGTAGTCTATTAATTCATAAATTGCAATTATTGTAATAAAATATGTAAAGAAATATTTAGGGGGGGGGGATGTTTTTGTCATTTGAAACATTTTTGCATTAAAGGAATTTTAAAAAGAAGTAATTTAAATAACATATTTAACAAATTTAAACAAGTATAAATAATAATTAAAATTTAAATAAAATAATTTTTGTTTACTATTTAAACATAAAAATAAATATTAAATTTGTATTGTAATTCAAGGTTTTTTTTTCTTAGCTAGGTAAAAATAATAATAAACTGTATCAGAAACAACTTCCAAAAATCCAAGTCTGTACGCATGCTCAGTTAGCATTTTTGTAGGGAGCCGGCGCTGCGGCGAGACGCTAGTGCAGAAAAGGGTCTTTTTTTTAACCTGAAAATTAAAAATTTCTTTTAGTTTAATTTTGTTCGTAAATTCCGGCGGGAGTGTAATTTAAATTATCCGAATTACCCTGCGCCGCAAAGGGTTAAACAGGAAAACTTGAAAAGCGTATTAAGTCAGGGTTCGACTTTTCAGCAAAATTTCAGGTGTCGCTTCTGCCATCTAGCCGCATTATTATTTTTAGATTTTTTTTTTTTTTTTTTAGCTGAAAATAACCAATCAGAGATTGCATGAAATCTTCGACACTAAATGGCTGAAACAGCATGCCAAATTTTGTTGGAAAGCGCACCCTGACTTCTGACGCTTTTTAAGTTTTTGTATTGAACCGGGAGTTGCAGTTAATGGTGAATACGGCCGTTAGACGCACAATGGACGACTAAAATGAGGCAGATCTCTCAATGTTTGTGGGAAAATATCGTGTTATGATTGGCTATATTCCAATATTTGTGGGTTAAATTAAGACTTCTATAGGTCAAATGAAACAAAATCGTCATCGTGACGTCGAATGGCGTCAAATAGTCATATGTTCATTGAACAATTTTAATATTATTAACGCGAAAACTTTTTTCAGTGTATTTTCCGTTTCTTAACGGTGAGCAATTCACCTCCAACAAGTTTGTAGTTCATTTGAAGAAAACATAGTCGTCAATTTATTGTATCCAGAAGGTATAGGTAGGTAGACATATAGGTAGGTTGGGTTTAACATCACACTACTACTGCGCTATCTCTATCTAGAAAGGATATTCTGCTTTTGAGAGAGAGAGAGAGAGAGAGAAAGATATTTTCTAATTTGTGACATTAATACGAAATTGAAAATGATTATCAACAGGTATAAAATCGAAAATACTCCTTGAAAGATATTCTAATGTTCAAATAGGGTCACAATTTAGATTTTTAAAATAAGTCATCTTAGAGTTTTCATCTTGAAGATATAGATTTTGGTTATTCTCTGTTTCAAATTGAAAATTTTACGAACTTAAGTTATTTCTAATTATTTCATGGAAAATATGTTTTAAAGAGTATTCTTGTCTTCTTTTAATTTAAAAAAAAAAAAAAAAAAAAAAAAAAATCATTATTTCAAAACAATTTTTTTTTTTTTTTTTTTTTTTTTGTCAAAGGATAATAAGTTAAATCAATAATAATGCCTTTAAAGATAAGTTTTGTGTTGTAAATTCTTGATAATTTTATTGTATTATTTATATTTTGTAGGTCAAAATCAAAAGCTTCAATCAAGCCAGAAGAAATCATCCCAGAATCTCCTGCTGAATTACAAGATGAAAGGGAAATATCTAGCCGAAATTTGTCGGTCGATGAAGAATCTAGAACTGCAATAAATAGTCCACCTCCCAAACCTTCTCCGAGACCAAAACAAAAAGAAAAAGACATTCAAATTCCAGTTCCAACACCGAGTCCTATACAATTACATAAAGGTAAGGGAGAATCTACTATTTTTAAATCTTCGAATGAAAGGGAAAATTCTAAAAGAGAAAAACAAATTCGAGAATCAAAAAGTTTTAAACCTTCACTTGGCGATGAAAAGTACTTAGAGTTAAAACAAGAGCAAGAATTGCAGATTTATAGACATACAGCTAGCAATCAACATTTTTCGGAAGAAAAACAAATTGACGACGTTAACGCTTTTGTTGATCATTTGGCAGACATGAAAGATTATTTTAATGATGAACTTGAAAAGAAACTTGAAAATGATGTTGATGTTAATTCTGATGTAGAACAGGCAAATAATAAAAATATCAATTTAAAAGAAATCGAGGAAAAAGACCCAGAAGCTTCAGAGGATTTTGCTCAACAGAGAGCATATGAATCAACGCAACTTTTATTTGAAAATATCCACTCTAAAATGGGTGGTGAAGATGTTATCGTTGATCCAATTAAACTTCTCCAAGGAGCAGGAGAATCGTTAAAAACTGCTGAAGAAAATGGTAGAGATCATTATGATGAAGGGTTTCATAGCGGAGAATTGATAAATTCTGAAGAAGATAGCAACAGTATAGAAACGATAGGAAGTTCTGAAACCAAAGAGGACAATATTACAAAACCGTCGCGCGCTGCGACACCAATGCCTAGAAGCAACAGCTTCTATAAATCTACTAAAGTGGATTCAGAAAGTAAGCGCTACAAAAAGCATGATTCAAGCTTGAAAATATTTGAGAATCAAATAGCTTTGTTTAAATATGTTTAGATTAGTAAGCATGTAAATATTTATTTTAACTGGGGAACGATTAGTATTGTTATTCCTTTTGCATGAATTTTTATTGCACGAAATCCTTGAGTTACATTAATTACATAGATTAGACTGTTTATATTTTTCGCTGCTTGTAGATTTTCATTTATGAAAAATAATGACATAGATGTTAGATTATTAGACTATCAGTTAGACTATTTGAAGCATATGCTTCAAATAAATTGTATTAGTCTGCTTTTGCTGTGTTTTTTAAATTTCATTTCTGTTTCAGATACTTTAAACATACACAGGTGGTTCGAAATTCGACCGACACATTCAGAAAGGTGATAGAAGACATCAAAGGGATGAAAACTCACAATAGAAAATGGGGTCACAAACCACATTGAGAGGGTTAAAATCGCAAAAAAAAAAAAAAAAAAAAAAAAAAAAAACAAGTTGGTGGATTGGACGCGCGTGACCCTTGCATGACCTGACCACCGTGTTCGCCGAATCTTAATTCGTGTAACTTTATTCGTATGGGGTGACCTTAAATCACTCGTTCATATAAATCCTTCGGACAGGCGTAAGGCCAAAGGATCTCATATTGCAGATTGTTCATCAAAAGCATTCCTGGAATTTTCCAGCACATCCTGAAATAGTTTTTACGACGTTGTAGACTGTGCAATGACGTCAGAGGGTGCCACTTTTACTTTTTTATGACAACGTTGGAAATTTTCGATTCTGTTTAGTTGAAAAAATGACTTTTTTTACAAAATATTAATTTTTAATATTTTCCACCTGTTTTTATGGCTTTAAGCATACTTTTCACTAATTTATAATTCTACGAATCGGAACAAAATGTACATGAATTTCTTTCTTAGTCTAAAAAAGAGACCGGAGTGAATTAGAAGCCTCCCGAGTGATCAGTACAAAAAGGGGACACTAAAACAGTCTTGGGGGGAATGAATTACCTTAGTGTACCATCAATAGGTATGATCAAGATGTGTACTGTTATAAGGTTAATTACAAAATGTCAAGATAGTATTTCCGCACACGTCTTACTGTCACTGAGAAAGCAGTTTTACACTGTTAAATCTAAGTCCTTATAATTAAGTCAAAATCATTCATTTTCAAGCACATCATGTACGAATCAAAATGACTTAACTTTGAAAAACTGGTGTTCTTAATTTTTAAATACACTCTCTTCCTGAAAACAACAAGCGTACTTGCTTTGAAACACCCCTCTTCTCAAAAGTGAATCGTCACACAGTCTCATTCTCTCATTTTTGTTCTCTCATTTTTGAAGCACCACTCTACTCAAAACTGGTGAAAATGTCAGATGCCGTATGCGTATCCTATCCTACTATCTATTGTTCTCGAATGGAGATGGGATGATCAGGGCCCGATTAAGCTTTGAAGTTAGGGGAAGCTCAGTATCATTTCTGGGCCCCCTTTCATTTCGGATTTTTTTTTTTTTTTTCATTCATATACCTGGGTGGTTTCTACACACAACATTAAAATCGTATAACTTATTCATTAAGAGCATTCAGATTTTTGAGGCTAAATAACAGATTTTTCCCGAGATAGTGAGTATTTTACCTTGCTTTAGGCGACCTTTCTCAGAAAAAATTCAATCTGGGGGTGAAAATATGAAACAGAAAATCCAAGAACCTGTTTTTAGTCATTTTGGGGCCCCCTCTTAAATTTTAGAGGGGAAGCTTGTGCTTCCTGAGCCTTTTGGGTAATCAGGCCCTGGGGATGATACCGCCTCATTCTCATATTTGCATCCAGGGAGTAGCTAGAATCGAACTGGGGAACGACCGAATTGTAGGCGAGCGCTTTAACGCAAACCCAGACCCAGGCGCACTCATTGCTAAATTGTCATATTGCATTATTATTGTTGTCATATTATTATTATTATTAGATATCACTTTCGTGAGATGACTTATGACTACAAATTGATCAAATGCTTTAAATCTTCTGAAGCCACTTGCAATAATAGTTCTTTAATTTTGATAGAAGTACTATTGTATTAAAAAAAGTCATACCAAACTTTACTTTAATAATGAATGTAACGTTGATCTACATAAATCCTTATTTCATTGCGATAAAAGAAAATATTTGCTAGTTCTGTACCTATGTAGGTTTTAGGAATGTGTCGGTATTTAGAACTGAGAAAAGTTAATACACATTTTCAAATAAAAGTTATAGGGTAAAACAAGCAGATATTTGTTAGCATTTTTAGGTACACATTTTTTAAAAGCGTAAAATTGTTTGGGAGTGAGTATAATATGGGTCGTTCATTGTAAAGTGAATTATCTCCTTGTAAATGGATTTTGAAATAACGATATTTTTGTAAATTTATGCGTATAGAAAAAAGGCAAGTTTCAGTAAATGTTATCGATTTTTTGTGTCTAATACATCTCAGAATTATAAGAACTTATAAATTATATTAAATATAATTTAAAGTAACTTCCCTAACAACACACTTGTCCACAATACATCCTAAAGATGTCCATAGGATGTCCATAGACGCCCTTTTCATCCATAGGTTATCCTGATGATGTTATTTGGAGAAAATGTGCTTTTGGGTTTAGAAACTTCATTTTTATAATGAATATATACAAGTTATATTTTTCTGAAAATAATAAGTAATGGCATTTATGGGATTTTAATGCAATTATTGGAGTTTTTTCGCTTTTATAATGAAAGATGTGACTAAATGTGATACAATTAAGAAAAAAATAACATATTTAAAAAATATGGAGTTACACCACTTTTATAATGACTCGTCCATATCTGGACCAGTATAAACACCAATTTGAAAGCTTATTTCATAACTTTTTTCTGGTCTTGGAATTTGGTAAATTAATGTTTTGAGTTTGTGTTTATTATACTCATAAACTCGACAAGATTTTCCATCTAATTCGCATTTTTTTCTGTAAAGCCTCACCAGAGGCAATACTGTTAGACGGAAGTTTCTGATTATGAATTCAGGTTGAACTCGTCGTCCTATACTCGCCGTTTGCAGTTTTTCTTGGTTTTTTCCGAAATTCGTGTGTATACAAGCTAAGATTCCTTTGAAAAAAAGCCCCCCGGAGGTCATTCCGTACAGGGTAGTTCCCTCATGTCGACAATCGGCTTTAATCCACATACCAACACATTACAGTTCTTTTCCAATCCGGAACAGTGGTAAACAAATACACTACAATGAGTAAATTTATACATGTTACGTTAATAGAATGTAGAATTCCTCTGTTCTATTTATTAATGGTTAGATTTACAAAGTTAGTTTTTCGTTTATGCAGATGAACAGTTGTTAACTTTATATGAAGATGTAAAAGCGGAGCGAAGACTGAAAGAGCTAAAGAGAGAAGCTTTGTTGCAGAAAATAAAAGATTTACAGCGAAGAAAAGCTTCAAGTAAAGATCAAGGTAAGTTTGTTTTATTAATTTATCATTCCTCATAAGGATCTCACTATATATTTGGTCAGTCTGGTCTCAATCCGCTAAAAGTATCAGTCGAGGCGCTAAAAATATCTATCTGCTCATTAAAAAAAAAAAAAAAAAAATGAAATTACGGAAATTTACTTTAAAATTATATCTCTCTGTCAAAAGACACATTTTCTTTTTTAGTAAAGAGATAAAATCTATATAGGTTTTATCTAGTGCGTACATTTTTTTTTTTTTTTTTTTTTTCTTCATACGGAAAACTTGGTATCAAATCATAAATAAGTCACTTGGTACATTAACATAACAGCACATCTCATTCACTAATTATGATAATGCTTTTCTTCATACTTACTCGTATGTCCTTATACCTCGCTAAAAACATTACCTGTAATATCTGATATTAGGAAAAGACGTCCCGTGGAAAGAACGTGCCCTGGAAAAAAACGGCCCCTGCAAGTTTATTTATTATTCAAAATTAAAAACAAAAAATTATATATATGCATATATAATATATGTATATATATATATAGTTCTTTTTTATACAGACTGAATTAAAAACCAAATTTATTACTTTAATATAATAGATTAATTCATTAATACTCTAGTATTTCATTTCAATGTCTTGCGTTTACGTATAATCTCAGCTTTTTCGTGCTTCAGCTAATCTCATCTCTGAAACTCACATTGAGTTTTGAATTCATGGCAAAGCATTACTCTAAGTTTTTTCACTTTCAAAAAAGTTTGGCTTCGTAAAAAGAAATGAGATATGAATTATTTAAATTAGTATGATTTTTTTTTTTTTTTTTTTTAATTGAGATATAGATGGCAGTACTAAGCAGAAACCAAATTGGAAGTTTCACAGTTAGTAATAGAATTACATAATCAAAATTCTCTAAGATGAATAAATCTCCTTTGCACAAAATTTGCGATAAATAAATAAATAAATAAACTTTATAAAAAATTAAAACTTAAGGATTACATTAAAAATTTAATTAGTTGAAAATTATTGTGACCTATTTATTTTTAAAACCCGAATAAACTACTACGTCAGAAACGCCAAAGAAAAATATTGGAAATGCATACAGCTCTTTCGGTAGCCTACAGAGTACCGTCTTCAGTGCAAAAAGGATTCTGAATCAGGAGAAGTGCTCGTATATATAGGAGAAGGGCCGGATTTAGTTCAACCAATAGGATTACGGGAAAGGTGGGGAAAGTGGCCAATAGGAATTTAGGAAAGTTAGCTGTGTAAACAGTAGAAAAATTAAGAAAATGTGGACTGAATATAAAATTTCCAACAGCCAGACAAATAGGGAACAGCGAAATCACAATTTACAAGGTTTTTAAAATTTTTATAAATATGAAAAGCTTCAAAGAAATCGAGTTCATGAATGGATTTAGGTCTGCAAATTATTTTAGCTGAATTAAATTTAAAATTATGATTTTCCTCCCAGCAATGTTTAGAAATAGCCGATTTATTGGTTTCTTGTTTGCGGACGTAATTCATATGTTCTTTTAGACGAAATTTAAGACTGCTTTTAGTTTGGCCAATGTATGATAAACCACACTGACAGGAACCTTGTAAATTGTGATTTCGCTATTCCCTATTTGTCTGACTGTTGGAAATTTTATATTCAGTCCACATTTTCTTAATTTTTCTACTGTTTACACAGCTAACATTCCTATTGGCTACTCTCCCCACCTTTCCCGTAATTCTATTGGTTGAACTAAATCCGGCCCCTCTCCTATATATACGAGTACTTCTCCTGATTCAGAATCCTTTTTGCACTGAAGACGGTACGCTGTAGGCTACCGAAACAGCTGTATGTGTTTCCAATATTTTTCTTTGGTGTTTCTGACGTAGTAGTTTATTCGGGTTTTAATATTCCAACGCCAAGTCTCCTGTTATTATTACTATTTATTTTTGCTTCAATAAAACTATTTAGTTATTATTATTATTGTACAAGAAACTTAGTTTTCAGAAAAATAATGAATCTTATTCAAATTTACAGCTCGAGAAGAATGGAGAAAACGGTACTTCGAAGTGAAAAAATCCACTCCAAGACTTGAAGATCACTGCGGTAAACTCAGACAAGAGTTGGAGAAACTGGTTAAAGATATGTTAGTCAGCATCAAAACAGATCCTGAATCAAAACCTCACAAGCCATCAAAGAAGGTAAAGAAATTAACTAACATTTTTATGTTGAAATTCCAATGCTCATTTGAATTGTATTTGTGGCTGTCACTGTTGCTTTAATTAAAATAATAATAATAATAATAAAAGGCAACTCTATAAATATTTTGTTATTGGATTCTTTCCTGTTAATCCACACCTTTGTCATCTGTTAAAGATAGTTTACTTTGCAAAAGGTGAAGCTGATCAGCTACATACTCATAATTTTCGTACATATGTCATATTATGTATTAGGTCTTTGCATAAATTCGTGCGGTTTTTTATTGATTCATTTCATAAAAATGCATCAAATCAAATGACAATTTTTAATCAAAATACTTTCCATTACTTTCTACAACCTTTGCCCATTTTTCGGGTAACAAATGTATACCGCGGCGATAGAAGCTAGAGGTGAGTTCGAGCTTTTTTTTTTTTTTTTTTTTTTTTTTTTTTGGCAATCCGAGTCCGCCCGGGCCCGAAACATTTTTGAACTGAGCTCGCCTGAGCCCGAAAAATTTTGTGTAATCGGAGCCCGAGCCCGATATTGAAAGCGGTACGCTATGCAACGCATACACAATAGTAAAATTAAATACCGTTTTCATTTTCAAATTAATTTTCTTATTATCAATCCTCAATTTAAATAACTATAAATGTTATTATAACAATTTATAATGTCTGTGTCTCTGTATACATGTATATATATTTATAATATATATTTATAGTGCAGCCCATTGTTTATAACGCGTCTATCGGGGAACAAAAAAATTATCCGAATGAGTGATATAATGCAATATAACGAAGGAGGAAGTATTACTGTATAACACTATGACATAATATGCATCCCGTTGAAAAAAATGTTCTATTTAGAAAAAGGAAAGTCAAAGCTACTAAAGTTTGCAAGATTTGTAATTTATAACCTATCATGACTATTATGGCATTACTAAAGGTGCTCTCAAAATGAATATGTATATTTTTTTTACATTTTCCAGTTAGTGAAGAATAAAATAAACGGAACTTTTAGCTTGAATTCGAGCCCGCCCGGAGCCCGAAGACTTGCGTAAGATTTGAGCCCGTCTCATCTCTAATAGAAGCTCTCGTCTTTGGAGGCAATAAAATGATCCGCGTCCGCACGAACTTTTGCATTGACCTAATATATATTATTTCGTTAATGCACTTTATTTTCATTTATATGCTATCACGTTATTTCACTTCGTCGCGTATGTAAAATACAAAATTGTATTCTCCCTCGTATAATAATTTTATATTACACCGAATATATAAATGTAAAATTAAGTATAAAAAGAATATTACAGAGTATGAAAAAGAATGGTTAGATGTGAAAACCTAAAATTAATGTTTTCTTTACCTTTTCTCCCCCCTCCCCCCCCTTTTTTTAATACAGGTTATCAATGCGAGGTTGTATGTAAGAGAAAGATTTTTACATAAAAGTAAATAATTATAAGATTAAAAAAAAAAAAAAATACCATGTTTTTAAATTTTCTGTTGAATCTTAGCTATAGAACTACATTGGCACTTTATCAATCTGTATACAATTTTTAAAGTGATAATGGCGTCAATTTTTGTGAGATACATAATTTAACTTTTTACAATTTTTTAACGTTCACGTTTAATTAAACGTATTTATTTTTATGTCGAAAGAAAATGAACTCGTAATTTTTTTTTTTTTTTTTTTTTTTTTTTTTTTTGCAACAATTAAATTATAGTTAATATTTTAATGGTTATTTTTAAAGCTATTAGTAGGTTATTATTTTCATATTTTAATTAATTAAAAGAAAACTAATCAAAAATTTGAAAATCGGGCTTCGGAGTATTGTGCTATCATCGGGTTCTGAGCTATTCTGAAAGTTTCAAATGTCTAGCTAGTAGGGAAGTTAGTTAAAAATCGATTGTAAGATTTGTACCGGACAAACAAGAATAGAAGTTAATAAAAACACGGTAAAATAATTAATGAGTGATCTTGTTTTATTTTAACGCCGGGAGAAGGGAATACTTGCAACTAAAGAGTGCCAGTGCATAGAATATTATGTTGGCATTCCCGAAATTTCCCAGTACGTGGAGATCGTACGGTTTATTTCCACAGGTACCGCGGAAACTGGGCGAGAAGTAAAGAAAGTAAATGGTGTTATGATTTAGATTTGATGTCTCTCAGAGATAAACAAAGGTTTTGGAAAGTTTATGTGGTTTTAGAAAGATGTGGACGGTCAGTAATGTTAGTTAACCAGTTAGTTGGTATAGGAATTGGACAAAGAATGTGCCAGAAGGCTGTTAATTGACAATTATAGTAAAAGCGTTATGGAAAACCCTCTTCACCACACGCGGGATTCTTGATTTGATTTCGAAGGTATAATGGCCTTTTATCGATCTTTCCCAGTATGATTGCCATTCGTCTATTATTTTAGACTAGTTTGTTTTAGGGCGACTAAGGCGCCCGTTGAAAAATAACCGTTTTATTTTATTTATTTCTCCCTTTCACTTTAAATAATTCATTTGCTAGCAAGCCCGTGCGAAATTTTCTCACTTTGTTTATCTCTTCGTTACCTTTAAAATTATTATTTTATAGACGTCATTTTTTTCATATGCATGAGAAAATTTATTTTTACTTTTATTTTTTTACGGGAAAGCATATTTCATTTTATGCTGGAAAAAAAAAAAAAAGGCAACAATTAAAATTTTAAAATGAATTTTTCATTTAGAAATTTTTAAATGTATGTTGATTTAAATGAATTTTTCATATTTTAATTAAATTAAAAAAATCTAATTATATATTCGTTACAAATAAGGTACCAAATGAAAGGCGTAATTTTTCTGAATCCACTGGTTTAAACAACTTATCGATCGGACAATTAGATTTTTTAAAATTGACTAAATAAAGTATGAAAATTAGGAAACAAAGTCCAAGGAAATCTCTTAAAAGTGTGACAGAATTATCCACGGATGAGGGTAACAATATATATGCTGATTAAAAAAACTTTTTGACGTATGAGGATGGAATTGATAAGTATATGTCCACCGTTTCTTTTCAAGTTGCTTTCTTAGCTGTTAGCTATTTCGTGCGCTAGCTTCAATTGATGTGTCCTACATAATTTTGTAGTAAAAATGTTAAGCTTTCTGATCCATTCATCAGAGTTTCTCTAAGTATTGCATTAAAAAAAAATTAAAAAAAAAAAAAAAAAAAATCCATGTCAACTAGACCCGATCTCCCTTATAAACATAATTTTTATGAGTGTTTTTTCTTAATTGAAAACAAAACGTTTTTAAATTGTCATCACAGAGGCAAAATACATTGAATGTTAGTGATGCAACGATACATTTTTGGGACTATAAATGCAAGTTTCAAGCACAGTGGTTGAAACCAAAAACATGATCGCTGTGAAATAAAAGCTGTGTGTTCTTATCATAAAAATTACAAAAAGAAAAAAAAAAAAAAAAAAAACTGATGTGTAACAACCACACGACTTCCATTACCCACTATTACACACATGTTAGTTCGCCCATATACCCATTATGCACATTTTGGAGATAATGTGGTCGGAAAACATAATATTGACATAAAAAAGTAGACACATAACAATTTTCCTGTAAAAGAAAACTGATATGTGTAAGATATATAAAACATAATTTACATAGAGTTAAATGAATAAATAAATTCGGTAGAGCCTTTTCTGAAACTCCAATTTCCCGAGATCCAAAACTGGTTCCAATTTTCACCAAAGCCAAAGGTAAAAAAAATCCTCTTTATACCAGACCTGTCTCAATCCTGAAGTTTTGTCATTCTATCTTTATTAGTTTTGGAGACATGATAGTCAGAAGATTCTCCACACACATACATACACACACAATGACCAATTGTCGAAAACCATTATTTTTGCACTCAGGAGACCTTAAAAAATGTAAATCGGATGGAAATTCAATATAGAATTTTTTGACCGAATACAATATTCTCATTACCAATGGTGGTCAGGTAATGGAAGCAAGAATTTAGAATTAAACTATTAGATCAGTAGTGTTAAATAAAAAAAATTTTCATTTTTTTTTTTTTCTTTCATTTTGCAGACTAGCTACAAAATTATGATTATGCGACTTTTACAAGAAGTGGAAGATCTCCGTAGACGGTTACAGTCTATTGCAGTAAAATTAAATGCTGAAACAAAGGTATTTGATAACTTTTTTACCTGTTGCTTTTCAGAAATTCGTTAAAATATTGTCTAGAAAGTTTTACTTATTTTTTGTTTATCATGGAATGTGAAGTTAAAATTTTAATTTTTTAATTACAAAATTTTATTTGATGAATTTTGAATGTATATTGAAGTTTTAATAAATTCCATTTCATTATTTTGCTTTTAAAAATATCTTTTGCCTATACAGGATGGTTAAAATTTAACGGTAATCAGAGGGAGACAGCTTTGAATCTACTGATCGGATAGAAAGGAGGTTTAAGAGTCCCCAGTAGTCAGGTACCTTCCTTTCTCCTTCCCCATGTAATCCAATGCGATTTTTGCTGCTTTGTATTTTTCGGATATCTCTTTCAAAAATAAAGTTTTTCAAATTCTGTTTTTTGCATTCCACTCTTTAAATATGCCATTTTTTTTCTTACTAAGCAATTTTTTAAAAAATACAATTTAAATATTTCTTTTTAAGATTGAAAATTATATCCTTAAGTTTGCTTAATGAAATAAAATATTGAAATTTTTTTTTTCTAAAAATTGCTTGGTAAGAGAAAAAGTGGCATGTTCAAAGAATGGAATTAAAAAAACAGAATTCGAAAAACTTTATTTTTGAGCGAGATATCCGGAAAATACAAAGCAACAAAAATCCCATTGGATTACATGGGGAAGAGAAAGGAAGGTATCTGACTACTGGGGACTCTTAAGCGTGTATTATGTAGATCAAGGAGCTGCGGTTTATATCAGAAAGAAAATAAATAAATAAATAACTGATGTACATTTTTAGCATAGTATCATAAAATGTATCTGATATATATGACAAAACAAAAAGATGACTTAAAAATACAAAAAAAAAAAAGGCACATGCACAAATTACGAGTTAAAACAATGATAAAGTAAATAAATGAATTTATGATTTAATCTATAATGAATTCCGCAACAATTTTGTTTAAACATATTTAAGACATTTTTATAATAGAATGCTGAAATTTTGTACATAAAATTATTATGGTATGAGATAATATTTTACTCAAGAGATCTTTTTTTTTTTTTATATGTGGCAGTTTTAATATTTAATTTTTAAAACTGTTGAAGCTGAATTTTCTGACATTTTTGTACAATATTATAAATTCGATAATTTTACGTATTTTTGTAATATTTTATTTAGGGAATTAAAGTTGTGATAAAAGTTTTTCTAGCACATTGTTTATAGACACATATGTAAATTAAAATTTATGACAGAAGTTTTGTGATCTTGATGGTCACAATCAATAAAAATATTGTTACAAATTCGTAAATATTATTTGTATTCTCACAAAAATTCCACACACTAATTACCTCTAAGGTTACGATCAGCGACTCTCTACAAAACTAAGAACTTTCCTAACTTTCACAAATTTCCCTTTGATCACTTTGAGATGTAACCTTAGGGATTCACGCCAACATTCTAGAGATTTTCAGGCTAATTCCTTAAACATTAATAGCAGTTAAATTTAAACATAATTTTTCGTGACTAATTTATA
Source organism: Salticus scenicus (assembly GCA_963930645.1). Lineage (NCBI taxonomy): Eukaryota > Metazoa > Arthropoda > Arachnida > Araneae > Salticidae > Salticus > Salticus scenicus. The sequence goes on along the minus strand of OZ005659.1, from coordinate 32,839,353 downwards.
TTTAAGGGCTTACATGGGCTTTGAGTTTCAAAGGCTAAATAAATCACATTTTTTCTATTTTGTTTTAGGTATAATAAATAAGCTACATGTGGGGTAAAATGTACTGAAAATTGTACTGTTTTTGCATACAGCTCTACCAAAAATTCAACTTTCAATTAAAAAAATAAAAATAAAAACGTGTATATTGCATTTTTGAAGGGTCTCTAGACACCAGGACTCACCTTCCAAATTTTTTAATAAATATTTTACAAAATATTGTTTAAATGTCGATCTTTCATATACTCAAAAATGTGAATAAAAAAATTTATTTAAGCATTTGAAACCCATCTAACCCCTTAAAAAAAGTTTTTATTTTCAAGCTAATAATTTTTTTTTTATTTTATTGGCAGTTACGAAGCCAAGCTGAATTTGAAGTAAAGAAACTTCGTCAAGATCTTCTACACAAGAAAACACAAGTGACTCTCACCAGAAAGCAAGCATCTTTTCCACAAACAACTGAACAATTTTTTATAAGTGCTGTATAAATTGAAAAACAACGATATTTGGAAATTAATTTAATATCCATTTCATTTCCAGCCAGCCAGTTTCATGGCTTCTGTGTGCTTCCATAACATTTAGCTGAAATTTCCAGCTATAAGTGTGAACAAAAAATGATGTACTAACTGTGAAAAGATATTCATGAGAAATATTAACATTACTTTCTATCACTTGTTCCTTGTTCTACTCTTAATTATTAGAAGAAAAAAAAATCCTTGTAAATTTTTCTATTAAAAATATGACAAGCACACTTTAAAGTAATCAGCAAAATTGTCAGCAGCATGCTGTTTTATTACAAAGACAAATGTATTTTAAATGTATCGATTTGAAACATTCCAAAAGAAAATAGAACATGCATCAAAATATATATGCTTATATACGCATAATTCTACTTTAAATAAAATGTTAGCTCAGATTTGATAACCCAGTGTCATAAGAACCCCAAAAGAAAATGAAACAATGTGTATCAAAAGAGGTAACGCATGTGTTATATATATAGCTTTTGTATTACAAGCAGAGTCTTGTATTGGGACTGGTAAACATTTTTACCAGAACCAAAAATAAAAACTAAGAATAACATGTGTTAAATGAGACAGTGCATATATACATAACATTCTGATTAAATGATTTTTATTTTATTTATTTTTTTACTATTATCTCAAAAGAAATTTTCTATGCATTTCACCAGTAATTCTATGTATTTCACCTGCTATGTTTCTGCAGGATTCATAAAATTTTATAACTGTTCATTTAGAAATTTTTATTCATTAATTTATCAACCATGAAAATTCATTTTAGAAAGGTAGGAGTGTAAGGTGAAAAATACCACAGTCGGGAATCAAACACAGGCCTCGGCTTAAAGTGTGGATGCTCTACCACTCAGTTGCCCTGGCTGATAACCAGGTCGGCATTTTTCACATAATATCCATTGGTAAGGTCACTGTGTCTGCAAATGCAGATGTAACAAATGACAATATTAATCATGGCACAATTCCAATAGGCCATGAGATTTTTGTTTAGGAATTTTTATTCACCAATTCATCAACCATGAAAATTCATTTTATATGGATAGGAGTAAATGCATGTGGATCCGCTCAAGAGCATCCCTACGTTAAGTACAGTGACTGGGTTCGATTCCCATCTCTGGTATTTTTCACATAATTGGTATAAAAATCAACCTTACACTCCTATCTTTCTAAAATGTTCTTCATTTAATAAACAGCTTTATATGTATGAATGAAATTCCAATAATATAATGATAATACAAACTTTAAACAAACACCTTCACCTTCAAATGCTTATCTAGAACTTAATTTAATACTTTAATTCTTCCATTATAAATATTACAGTGTTACTTAAATTTATTCAATGGCCACTATTTAATTATATGAATAACTTATTAGTAGAAAAATGTGTATTAGAATAATCAGAATGTTTTATAGATAAATCTGTAAATACAGTATAAATAAAATGATTTTAATAAGAATATTTGTTTGATTATATACTTAATAAAAACAGATAAATAAGTTCAAAGTTTCCCAATTACTTTTTAACACAGTTTTTAAAAATGAATAAACATTTGTTGAATATATGTTACTTTTTGTCAAGAACAAAATGTAAGGTCAAAAATGAAAAAAAAATTACTACTAAACTAAATTAGGTAAAAAGAAATGTAGCTGATATCCGAGTGTGCGCTCTAGAGCATAAGACCGCCCGCTGTCAATGGCAGAGCTACAAAATTCAACAGGGGTAAAGTGCACTATGTAGAAATGCATCTCATCGAGAATTTTGCAATTTTTAAATCTGAATATTTAATTTTTTGTGTTTTTAGACATACCTATGAAATGCAAAATCAAATGTTTTAATCAATATCTTCTTATATAAGATGTTGTTCTCATTTCAAAAGGCGTTTTCTGGAGATTTTCAAGTGTTTTTTTTCTCCCTCCTGATTTTCTTTCTTTTATTTAGTTTCTAAAATTATTTTAACGTGGAATTTTCTGAGATATTTTTCAGATAGGGTAGGTGCTCCAGTGATTGGCATGCTCCAGTAATTGACATCTACCCCGAAATAATTAATAAATAAGAAAAATAATAAAATCATATATTCTACATATAAGAATTTTAACATTTTATGTCAAAAACTGGAGATAGGGTGCTAATAACTGGTAAAATGAATAACTAGCAGTGTCAAACACTGGAACATAGGGTGCCAATTATTAATAAAAGGAAAAACCGGCAGTGTCAATTACTGGAACAGTGAGTGGGTGTCAAATAAAAATTCATAAAAAAAAAAAAAAAAAAATTATCAAATGTATATATTTAACATATACCATGTGGTTCTGAATGTCTTTCATGCCATATGTACTAACTTAAGATTTAAAAAAAAAATATTTTCTGATGACTAGAACATTAAAAACATCAGAGATTGCTCTAAAAGTGTCATTCACTGGTGCACTTACCCTACTATTCAATTTAATATACCGTATTTTTCGGCGTATAACACACACTTTTAATACAAAAAAATGAGGTCGAAATTTACGGGTGCACATTATATGCCAAACATAAAAATCATAGATTTAAGCATAACGAAATTTTGAGCATAAATATATTAGATTTCTATATATTACTAAATGTTGTTTATTTAGAAGGAATGGCATACCTTATGAACTTAAAGATTTTCATTATCAAAAGGTCTTCATATTCCTCTTCTATTATATCTTCAGGCTTAAGGAGACAGGCAGACCATTGAATTCTGTCTCATCTTCCCTATGATTGTCATTTTAATCCCCAAATAAATGATCATCTTCCATTCCGTCTGAATTGTTAGATATACTACAATTTCAAAATGATTTTTTGAACAATGTCAGGTTCAATTTCATTCCATGCTTTTAATATCCATTCTCATACTACTTCTAGACTGGCATGACACATTTGGCCTCCTTTTGTAAATGTTTTTTCACCTTTGAACATCCACATATCCCCCTGTCATTTCAAATTTCCCTTGAATGGTTTGTTGATACACACATCTACAGTCTGAACGTATGGCTTTAATCCGTTTGGAATAACTGCCATGTCTGTAATATTACACAGCAGTCTTTAAGCAGTTTCTTCGTATTATCCGTTAGATGGGATCTGAATATGTCCGAAACTGGAACATTTGGTGAATTCTTGGCACAAGGATGATTTTGCTAAACATTTCTTATCCACAATTTTACATTGTTTTCATCCATCCATCATTTCTTGTGCCCGTGAATGAAAATGCCATTTAGAAAAATGCATTTCTGTATAGTTTTTTCTTAATAACCATAGGTTTTAATTTTGTACCGTCCATTACGCAGGAGAGAATTATTGTGAAGTAGAATGAATTACTCCTTCAAGCATTTTCCGCACCCATATAGTTTCCTTTATCGATTGTCAATTCAATATACAATTATTCGAAAGCCAAGGATAATTTTTTGTGTGAATGACTTGAAAAGATAAGAGATTTAAGCATGTACATTTCAGATTTGTTTCATTAAAAGGTGGGGGGGGGGGGGGGTGCATTATACGGCAAAAATAACTAAAAATTAAAAAATATAGCCTGAAATTACGGATGCACGTTATATGCAGGAAAATACGATATTTTTTATACAAATGAAAAAATAGAGCACATCTTTTTCAATCCAATTTATTAATTAAATCTGTATGTATATAACTGTAAGTTTATCAATGAATCTGCCTGGATTTTTTGTTTCACTTTACAAAGCTAAACTGTTCAACTAATCACTATGGAAATTGGTACTTATTAATCAGAACAAAATCTAATGTCATATGTTGAAGTTTAATCTTCAATCAGATAATTGGTTCAAAAGATATTAAATAAAAATTCCAGTTTAACTTTTAAAATATAAAAAAGAAAAAAAAAATTAGTGAAAAAAAAAGTTGGTTAAATTATCCTTGTTTTTTTATGAGCCTTTCCCCAAACTTATCAAATTCATCAAACTGTTCTGGCATTCTTTGCATACAGGGTTCATACTCATATATGGGAAAAAGATTCCCTGAGTTTTCCGTGAGTTCCCAGACAATTTTCATGATAATATTAGCGACAAATTAGAAGAAACGCTCCTCTAGACAGGACAAAATACACAGCTACTTCCACTGTATGATGTCATATTACTGTCGACCATGATAGAAATTCAGGTAGAAATCATTGTTTACATGCGTATTTTCACAATACTTAATTAATTGAATTTTGATATGAAGCTAAACAAGAAAAATATAACTTGAGAGAAAGAAAATATTTGTTTTTCCAGGTTTTATAACCGATTTTCCCTGACTTTTAATGAAAATCTTTATTTTCCCTGACTTTTTTAAACAAATTCCAAATTCCCTGAGTATTCCCTGTTTTCCAGGTTTTCCCTGATGAGTATGAACCCTGGCATAGTAACGATACTTTCAGTCAGCATTAAATAAAAGATAAACTTGCATCACTGGTAATTAAAGATTAAAAGTCTAAGAAAATTAATTAAATTTAAATGATAATTATTGTTTTGTGAATATTTTATCAGTTTCTAGCAGGAAATTTAAAGTGAAACAGTTTACAAATATAAAGGAAAAGATACTTAAAAAAAAATATTTTATTGCTGGCTCATAGTGCTAGTACATTATAAAAGTTCTTACATATATTGCACGTGATTAATACTTACATACCTTTTCAATACATTCTTAATAACATATAATACTTCCCAATTATAGAGATCTTTACATCTTGAATATAAATAAATAAATAAAAATATATCAGTAAATGAAAATTTTCACAAGCATTATTTGGCACTTTACTCAGTATTTTATCAATACAAGCAGTTCAACATTTATATCATTCAATTCACATACAAAAACTCATTTAATACATAAACAAACAACATCATACTTACATATGTACACAAATCAAACAGTTCACAAACAGTTTAAAAATTATGTTCTGCACCAGTACCATTATAACATATTTTCACACTGAAATGTTTTATAAAATTTACTGTACTTATTAAAGTTTTATTGTTATTATTTTATGATTGTTGACAACTAATCACACATTTTAAACCTGAACTGTGCCAAGACCATTGTAAAGAAATGAAATGCTAATATACATGTCAAATAAACGAGTCATACAGCCATTAGAATGTTGAGCTATGCTATGCATATATGAATACACATATGCAAAGACTTCAATTACATTAATCAATTAAAAAATAAAAATTGTGACTAAAACAAACATTATCACTATTATAATTAATGACTGATTGTCCAAACTTGTTGCAATAAGCTTACTTTGGATCTGCATAAATTTGGATAGCTAGACAAATTATGTAAGATACAGAGCTGTGGGTATCGAGGGCCATTTATTAGAGATGATTGGGATTACTACTAAGGTTAATGTACACCAGGTGTTCCATTAGTCAGTAGACATTTTAAAAAATTATAAAAATTGGTAGAATTGCTTTACGAAAAAGTTATTTCTGTAAACAGGGATTTTTTTTCTATTTGATAAGGAAAAAAATAGTTAAGACTTTTGTCGACAGAGGGCGCTGCACAAATGCATAACAAGAAATATGCAAATCAGAGTCTGGTTACACAGTTTTACGATTAACAGCTCCTTTCTTATTTTTCTTCCTACTTATACATACATGAAGTTTTAATTATGATACTGGCTTGATGTATAAGCAACTGATTAGGATGTTTTCCCAAAGCTAAGAATCACTGACTAAAACTGCAGTTAGCAGTGCTGTAACTCGTTTGCAAGCTGAAATTTGTGGTGATGATAAACGCATGGTATAGGGGTTATATGTTTGTAAACATTTTCATAGAAATAAATATAGTTTTTCATGGAAATATGTGATTTGCTCACATACAGCGCCCTCTGTCAACAAACATTTTAACTTAAAAAAAGAATCCCCCTTCACGAGAATTACTTTTTTCACAAATTCTGTTTTATTCTACCAATTCCTTCAATTTTTTTATGAATTTTTAAAAATGTTTACAGACTTATGGGATACCTGGTATATATCTGCATAGCTGTTATCAAATTTACTGTTACAGTAAGAAAATTAATCATCAACATTTTTTTTTTTTTTTAATAATTATACTATTGAATAATTGAGGTGTTGACACTGAGACTTGTCTAAGGTAAAAATAAACAATCCATTCTTTAATATTCATAATTTTTTTTTTCACATTAAAAAATTCATAATATTTTAAGATACTGATAAAGTTATGTTACATCCCATCACATAGTGTGCTATTGCATTTGCAGCCAAAAGCAAAGTTGCATTTACTTTGATCTTTTATAATAGCCTATACTATCCTCTTTGTAGCAATATCATTCTTCAATTAGTTTATCCAAGTATAAATTTCTATTTTAGCAGTGATATCAGTATCTAAGAGCCATATAACTATTAATGAAACCTATTAAGTGATTATTCTGTTTTTCTAATAATTATTATTGAGTTTATTTATTTATTTATTTTTTATCATAAAGGATGATTTTTGAGATTGTTTCACCCCCCCCCCCCCCCAATATGAAACATGATGCTGTCCTCTAACTAGCATAAATGCCAATTAAATGTACTAATATTTAAACATTTTATTTGCATCCTACATTTATAGTAATTGATGCCCATTCTTACATGAATATTTCTTGTTTAAAGTAGCATTTTTTTAGCCTCTTTTATAGCTACTATAAGAACTGTAATTAAATTTAATGCTTGTCTAAAGCAAAATATCACTGCATGCCGCTGGAACATACCTCCCCCCCCCCCACCTCCTCCAACGGCATCTTGTGAACTCTGTCACAACTAAACTGTTTGTGCTATGAACTTGCCTAATTTTTCAGCACTAATAGCTTCTGAACATAGTATTTTTTTAAGGCAAAAAGTGAATTTTGATGGTTTTGTTACTCACCTCCAGTGTCAACACTTCAATTATTAAATTATACATTTCAGTGTTAACATCTCAATTATTAAATAAAACTAACTGAATAATCATGATTGAAAAGAGAATTAGAATTTAAAAAACTTTTCGGATAGCCACAAGTTAACCCCTCAATACAAGGTTCACACTCTAATGTTTAAAAAAAAATCTTCGATTTTTCCAAATGATTTATAAAATGTAATGATGTAGGAGTGAGAAAAAATCCCATTTTTCCAGATTTTACAATATTTTTTCCAGAATTTTGATAAAAATTTTCATTTTTTAAGAGATTTTTCTGAGATTTGGACTAAAATTCAAATTTTCAGAGTATTCCAGATTTTCCAGGTTTATCCTGAGGAGTATGAACCCTGCAAAAGTCCCATTTGGCTTGCAGGCCATAGATTGCACACTACTTATTCAAACATTTAATATTAGATACTACAGAAGAGATCATACACCAGAGAATTTGAATAGAAGTTTTTGTTTTTTTTGTTTTTTTTTTTTTTTTTGTAAAATAATATTTCTTTTATTTTATGAAGAAGTTTTGTGCTTAAATGTAAGATTCGGTTTTTCCAAATGATTTATGAAATGTAATGATGTAGGAGTGAGAAAAAATTCCATTTTTCCAGATTTTCCAATATTTTTTTTCCAGAATTTTGATAAAAATTTTCATTTTCTAAGAGATTTTTCTGAGATTTGGACTAAAATTCAAATTTTCAGAGTATTCCAGATTTTCCAGGTTTATCCTGAGGAGTATGAACCCTGCAAAAGTCCCATTTGTCTTGCAGGCCATAGATTGCACACTACTTATTCAAACATTTAATATTAGATACTACAGAAGAGATCATACACCAGAGAATTTGAATAGAAGTTTTTTTTTTTTTTTTTTTTTTTTTTGTAAAATAATATTTCTTTTATTTTATGAAGAAGTTTTGTGCTTAAATGTAAGATTCGGTTTTTCCAAATGATTTATGAAATGTAATGATGTAGGAGTGAGAAAAAATTCCATTTTTCCAGATTTTCCAATATTTTTTTTCCAGAATTTTGATAAAAATTTTCATTTTCTAAGAGATTTTTCTGAGATTTGGACTAAAATTCAAATTTTCAGAGTATTCCAGATTTTCCAGGTTTATCCTGAGGAGTATGAACCCTGCAAAAGTCCCATTTGTCTTGCAGGCCATAGATTGCACACTACTTATTCAAACATTTAATATTAGATACTACAGAAGAGATCATACACCAGAGAATTTGAATAGAAGTTTTTTTTTTTTTTTTTTTTTTTGTAAAATAATATTTCTTTTATTTTATGAAGAAGTTTTGTGCTTAAATGTAAGATTCGGTTTTTCCAAATGATTTATGAAATGTAATGATGTAGGAGTGAGAAAAAATTCCATTTTTCCAGATTTTCCAATATTTTTTTTCCAGAATTTTGATAAAAATTTTCATTTTCTAAGAGATTTTTCTGAGATTTGGACTAAAATTCAAATTTTCAGAGTATTCCAGATTTTCCAGGTTTATCCTGAGGAGTATGAACCCTGCAAAAGTCCCATTTGTCTTGCAGGCCATAGATTGCACACTACTTATTCAAACATTTAATATTAGATACTACAGAAGAGATCATACACCAGAGAATTTGAATAGAAGTTTTTTTTTTTTTTTTTTTTTTTTTTTTTGTAAAATAATATTTCTTTTATTTTATGAAGAAGTTTTGTGCTTAAATGTAAGATTCGGTTTTTCGAAATGATTTATGAAATGTAATGATGTAGGAGTGAGAAAAAATTCCATTTTTCCAGATTTTCCAATATTTTTTTTCCAGAATTTTGATAAAAATTTTCATTTTCTAAGAGATTTTTCTGAGATTTGGACTAAAATTCAAATTTTCAGAGTATTCCAGATTTTCCAGGTTTATCCTGAGGAGTATGAACCCTGCAAAAGTCCCATTTGTCTTGCAGGCCATAGATTGCACACTACTTATTCAAACATTTAATATTAGATACTACAGAAGAGATCATACACCAGAGAATTTGAATAGAAGTTTTTTTTTTTTTTTTTTTTTTTTTTTTGTAAAATAATATTTCTTTTATTTTATGAAGAAGTTTTGTGCTTAAATGTAAGATTCGGTTTTTCCAAATGATTTATGAAATGTAATGATGTAGGAGTGAGAAAAAATTCCATTTTTCCAGATTTTCCAATATTTTTTTTCCAGAATTTTGATAAAAATTTTCATTTTCTAAGAGATTTTTCTGAGATTTGGACTAAAATTCAAATTTTCAGAGTATTCCAGATTTTCCAGGTTTATCCTGAGGAGTATGAACCCTGCAAAAGTCCCATTTGTCTTGCAGGCCATAGATTGCACACTACTTATTCAAACATTTAATATTAGATACTACAGAAGAGATCATACACCAGAGAATTTGAATAGAAGTTTTTTTTTTTTTTTTTTTTTTTTTTTTGTAAAATAATATTTCTTTTATTTTATGAAGAAGTTTTGTGCTTAAATGTAAGATTCGGTTTTTCCAAATGATTTATGAAATGTAATGATGTAGGAGTGAGAAAAAATTCCATTTTTCCAGATTTTCCAATATTTTTTTTCCAGAATTTTGATAAAAATTTTCATTTTCTAAGAGATTTTTCTGAGATTTGGACTAAAATTCAAATTTTCAGAGTATTCCAGATTTTCCAGGTTTATCCTGAGGAGTATGAACCCTGCAAAAGTCCCATTTGTCTTGCAGGCCATAGATTGCACACTACTTATTCAAACATTTAATATTAGATACTACAGAAGAGATCATACACCAGAGAATTTGAATAGAAGTTTTTTTTTTTTTTTTTTGTAAAATATTTATTTTATTTAATGAAAAAGTTTTGTGCTTAAATGTAAGATTCAGTAATTTATGGAGGGGGGGAAATATAGTATTGAAACCTCTTGAGATATATAAAGCTGTATTACTGTTAAATATTTTTCTAAATCACACACTGTTATCAATCAGATATTATTGTTAAAACTTCTAGTCTCAAGGTAATCACATTAAGTGGTATCTCTGTGTTAACAAATAACATATTTCTAAATAAGGCACTATAATTTATAGATTAATAGACATTAATTAATCGACAAAAGTTTTAAATTTTTTTTTTTAAAACAAATTAATATAAAACTGAGAAACTACAAGTTTATCTGCCTCTAAAAAGAGTAATTGTTTTTACACATTCATATTAATTAAGACGGTCAGTTTCAGATAGACATAGCTCAATTAGTTTCGAATGTACACAATGTACTTAGTTTGAAATGAGTACTACAATTTGAAAAAAATTTCTATTTAAAACAAATATTGAAAATAAAATGAAATAATTAAACAGTTTCACAATTTTTATTCCACAGAATTATACAATTTTTATTTATCGAAAATAGAACTTTTAAAAGGGAGAGGTAAAAGAGAGAGAGAGAGAGAAGAGAAAAAAAAAAAAAAAAGCTGGTTAGATCAGGATATTTTATTTCCTCAAAAAATAAATAAGATAAAATGCGGGATAGATATTTGTTGGCTCATAAGTTGAGTGAAGGAATGGATATTTTTTCTGTATTTATCCAATGTCTGAAAAATGGTTCCTGGGATTGCCAAAATTCAGGATACTTCAAAATCCAATTTTTGTATATTACAGTAAATCAGGCAGTAGACCCTTTTCTTTCCTTCCAAACTGCTGAAGTCCACATTCATAAATACTGGTAGGGGAAAGACAACCCTCTTAAAGGGAGAGAAAGAAAAAAAAAAAACTTGTCCTGCTGACAATATAAAATAAAGCCCCATGAATTGCTTTACGGAAAGTTTTTTTTTTTTTTTTTACCACATTTATATTATGAAGCAATTAAATATTTAGTTACATAAAAGTTACTTAACAATTTTAATTCTGGACAAAATGTGGACAAAATTTTCATTACAACAAAAATTAAAACCCATAAAATGTTAACTGAGACCAGTTTTGGGTATAATTGATTAAAAAGTAATTGAATTACAATTATAATTTTTTTACTGTCAATCGATTAACAAGTAATTGATTACAAAATGATTCGATTTATTTGTAATCAATTACTTGTTAATCGATTGACAATAAAAAAATTATTATTGTAATTCAATTACTTTTTAATCAATTATGCCCAACACTGTGAGACCAGGAGAGAATTTTTTTCACCTAAACAATAAATTAATTGAACAAGCTTTGTACTACATATAAGAATAAGGAAAATATGTATTTATTTTTTTAATTAGGTACTGTAATTTACAGAATTACAAATTAAAAAGTTTTTTTTTTTTTTTTTTTTTTTTTTGTAAGTTAATGAATTCCATAATCATTGGCCATTCTATTTAGTTTCTATTAGTTTCTATTCGAGTTTCTATTCTTAGTTTCTATTCGATTTAGTTCATAGTCTAAAAAGGGCAATTTTAATTTCCTAAAACAAATACATTTAAGAATATATATTATATATCTCCAAAATAAATTATATTTGGGAGGTAAAATGATTAAATTTTTTAAATAAAGGTTAATTTTTTTAAGTGAAAAACAGGAAAGGATATTCATCATTACATTGACTAGTTAAAGTAGAGTAGATATTTCTTTCATTGTTTTGTTTTTTTCCTTGCAAATTTCTGATTATATGTTTAAAGAAATTTCTAACATTGCAAATAACATATTTTACATATAAATATTATAAAGACATTTTAACGAACATGATACTAATTGTCAGTCATCAATCTTCTAACTGAAATGAAAAAAATTGCATACATTAAATATTTAAAATAATAATAATCCTAATGAGATATTTTCAGTTTACTGACCATAAACCTTAGTGTTTACTGTCAAGGTATTATCTTTAATTGTGCGCAAATATTGCTAATTAAGATGTCACAGGAAAGACTACCTCATCATCACCATTTTTTTTTTTTTTTTTTTTTTTTTTTGTGTGTGTGCGTGTATGTCTCAACATCATGAAAAGTAATGAGTTAAGTTTACAGCCTAATGCTGGAGATAAAAAAAATAAAAAATAAATAAAATTAATTTTAGTTGTGAAAAAATTAATTTTAGTTGTGAAATAGAACTTCATTATTCATAGGTGCAGAAGCAAGACATTGGTCTCTAAATAATTCCATTTTAGAGGGATGAAAAGAGAGCAGTAAACTTTTATAAAACCTATAGTTTTTTCCAAGTAAAGTTTTATTTAATAATTAAATATTACAATTTTTTTTTTCAGAAATATAAAAATAAACACAATTTAAATGAATTTTGAAAATCTTGAGAAGGGTCATACTCACTCCCTCTCGCTGCTTTTATTTCCCAGTACCTATATTAACACTTTGCTGACTGAAGCAATTGCACCTGAGTAGAAGCTGTGCATTTTGTAACGGCTACAGCTAATGATATTCCCAAATATAGGCAACAATAAATTTTTTATAAACATTTGAAAAAACAAAATAATGATGCTATAATTTTAATTCAAATGACCTAAATTTGATTCAATAATGTTTAGTAATCATTTTAAATGTGATATCGATGGAAACACATAAGTTTGTGCCATGGTACTCCACAGCTTTCACATATATATCAAGTATATTCAGTTTTTTTTTTATCAGAATGTCTGTCTATGAGGATTTTTTTTTTTTTTTTTGCCTCGGGTAACAATTGGAGCAAGTTTGTGTTTTTTTATATTCATCATGAGACTATCAAAATATATTGGAAATATTCTGCAAACCACACATATAGTATTGTATTATATTACATTAGCTGCATTCTTTTAGGAGGCATTTAAAGAGTTCCCAAACATAAAGCATTTTACCTCTGTTTCTCAAAAGAACACAGCTATTGTCAAACGGGGAGATATTTCCGATTGGTTGGTAAAGTGTTAATACCTGACAAATACGGGATCTGGACATAATATCGCGGGACAAAATCTCGTGGGACAAAAAATCGCATAAAAAAATAGTATGATCTATTTGAAAATTTGATTTTGTGTCACGTGTGATCTCTGGCGGGAGCCACAGGGCTTTATAAATATTAATTAATTAAAATAAATAATTAAATAAATCAGAGTTGAATTTCATTATTTTATCTATGTTTATTTTTAAGTTATTCTATCTTTTGCTTTTCACTATTCAAAATACATTTTAAAAATCGTGTACATCACTGCTGACATTAAAGCTGAACACTGTTCACAAACTTGAATTAAAAATTTAAAAATTAATAAGCACGATTGAATTCATTATGACTAATTTTGACAAAAGTTAATAAATATAGTCTTTAAATTATTTTAAGTAAAATTTATAAAAAATTTTGTTGTAGGTTTGTCAGAATGTCAGTGCTCTGACTAAGGTATATGTTGTCATGAAATTTTATACAACATTACTAATAATTACCAACTCATTTTTGCTTTGTATTCATTTACGACGACAATACTTTGTCCTCGCGATATTTTGTCCCCAATCCGACAAATACATAACTATTTTCTTCTTTTATAAACAAGGTACTGTTTTAATTTGAATTGGGATGGAAATACAATCAATAAGACTATTTTCCTTAAAAATTAATCAGACATTTTTTTGGTTACATTACAATTAGTATAACCAAAAATTGTACAGATAACATATTATTCAATAATATTCATACTATTCAGAAAATCATACTAATGAAGCATACTATTAGAAATTAAAACATATAGTCATAAAGGTGTACATTTTTTATTAAATATTAAAATCTGCAGCTGCTATAAAAATGTCTAAAAAATAGTTTCCGAACATTGTGAACTAGAATAACACTAAAACTTGGGGGGAAAAAATTCTAGAAAAATAACTGGAGAACAATGTTAAGACAGATACAAAAAAATATGTTTCTCAATACAAACACTATATAATATAAATAACATTGTAAATTGCATTTTGTGTCAAGGTACAGTCCTCTTTTTCTCAATGTCTTCTACTGCAGCTTTCAGTTTTAACAGACTGAGTTCTTCATTTGATGATTCATTAAGCAAGTCTTCATTTGATGATACATTATGACTGATTTCTAGAGTTGTACTTTCACTATCATTGATACAGGAGCTGGGCGATTCCATTTTATCAGCAGCCCATGATGGAAGATCTGAATTGGAAAATTTCACGTCAGTTGGCAATGGAGATCCAGCTGAAGATTGACAAGCAGACAAACTCTTATTTGATAACATACAGTCAGATTTTCTACAAAAAGCAGCATTATTTACAAAATCATCAGACATCCATTGAGGTGAGAAAGATCTGTCAGATCTATAAAATACATTTGGTAATTAGCAGTTTCTTAAATATTCAATATATTCTCAATAACAAAACTCATACGATGACATTTTAAAATTCTTTAAAATATTTAACTTGCAGAAATAATAAAATACATACTCTTTTGTGTATATAAAAGAAAAATGACAGATATCATTCCAAGAGCAATATTTTAAAAACTTGTTTAATAAAACTTTTATTGATAAAATCCCATTTCTCTTCCTTTTTTGGCAAAAGAATTTATTTCTCCTTCTGCCATATTCTCTAGCTTATAACTTCATTGTAAATGTTTGTTCTCCTTTTTTTAATTTTACAGCTTCGATAATAAGCACAATAGACTCCCCTCCCCTCCCCTCCCTCAAAAATAATAATAATAATAATAATAATAATTATTATTATTATTATTATAGGAAATTAAAGCACCTAGCTTAATTTTAAAATTATTATTGTAATTATTATTCTTAATATAAATTTAACCCTTTCATTCCCCGTGATACCAACTGGAATCATAACATTTCAGATTTTCTTTCTTACCATTTAACACTCCTGCTGATTCAAAATGAACAGTATTAAAATCTATATGCATTTCCCCACCAAAAAATACATATTTTAGATGATTTCACTATCCTTGTTGATAAATGAAAGAATATTTTATACTCTATTCTGATAATAATATCGGAATCAGTTTCCTGTTTTGGGCAATTTAAGCAAATTAACTGTTTGAAATATTTTTTATTTTATTTTTTAATGTTTATAATTTGTATTTTATTTTAATTAATTGCAATATGTATTTCTTCCAAAATTATGATATTTTTATTTATTGAAAAGTTATTATTTTAAATGGCATCAGTGGTTATTTGAAACATATAAATACCTCTGAGTTGCTTTGTTAGCTATATTAATTCATGCTCTGCTATTACTCCTATTTAAAAAAAAAAAAAAAAAAATATATTTATATATATTACCTTTGAAATAAATTTATGACTAAATATAAGATTTATTGTTTTACGGATGGAAAAAAATTGGGAATGAAAGGGTTAACTGTTAATTCGACACTGCTAACTATTCATGGCCAGCTTCCATTTTTTTTTTTTTTTTTTTTTTTGTATAAATCAGTCTCAAAATTCATGAATTTAGAAATATGTTATACACAACAATAGCATATTATATGACCTTCAAAGAATAAAAGTAATTATCTGTGATCCACACAAACTTGCAAGATGTATTTAAAATGGCAACAAAAATGCCTCAAAATTAAATATTTAAATTGTAAAATATGTATTTTTTAACTTAAAAACTTGATTTTCACAATATTTAATATTTAAAATATATAAATTTTAATTGAGAAACTTTATTTAATAACTCTTAGACAGAAAGACAATTTCTTTTAACCCTTTGTATCCCACCGGGACTTTAAAGTCCCATCAAACAAATTCCTCAATATAGCCTAAATTTACAACAGTAAAGCATAAATTTACTACAAGAACTTCACAGTCCCTATAGTTTAAGCTTTCCCTATAGTTAAGCTATAGTTTAAGCTAAATTTAATATGAGATGTTTCTCATGCATAAAGATATATAATAAAAAAGTTTGAAGCTATTTTTCAAAATATAAGGTAATTTGGGATATAAAGGGTTAATAAAAATTCACTTCTCATGACTGAACTTCAAATGAAATGGGATCAGTTTTTAAGGATGCATATGCTCCAAAGAAACAAAATGGTGACTTAAAAAGGCTACCCAG
Organism: Salticus scenicus; assembly: GCA_963930645.1. Taxonomy (NCBI): domain Eukaryota; kingdom Metazoa; phylum Arthropoda; class Arachnida; order Araneae; family Salticidae; genus Salticus; species Salticus scenicus. Next base: position 32,822,839 of record OZ005659.1, on the reverse strand, counting down.
TTTAGTACATGACTTTAATTAAATATTTAATTTGTAGAATCTGCAATTTTTAATTGAGAAACTTCATTTTTAGAGTGTTTGCTACAATTCTGAAACTAGCCACATTTCTAAATTAAAAAAAAAAAAAAAAAAAAAAAAAAAAAATCAGAGAAATACTTTGCTAATTACAGCTAGTGTATAAAAAAATAATTATCTCGGGTAATAATCTCAGTTGACAGATGTCAATTTGTCAACAATACTGGATTTTGTTATTTTGATACGTCAGGTTTTGCAAATGGAAATGGAAACAGCATGAGAATTCATATTTTACTTAATTTAAAAAAAATTAATAAGAAATTCAAAAATTGGGCTTCAAAGTGCAACAAGAGGAATCTAAATGGATCACCATGCAAAATTTTATAGCCCTGTGGTCAGTCCTTTTCTGCAAAGTGATCGACACACACACACACAGACATAAGACATATTTTATTATACGTAGAGATTTCCTTCAAAATACTACCTATAATAAATCTGTACTGATAAGTATAAAGGATTTAAGTCCAAAAATGTCGATTTTGAGTTAAGTACATGTCAGACTCAGAAAAAAATTCTCTATCGATTGGTATAAAGGATTTAAATCCATGCCATTTAGTCTTTGAGAAAATCCATTGGTAAAAAAAGATTCAAGTCAGAAATTTAGCAGTAATCTTTGGTATAAAGTATTTAATTCAATTTTTTCCCTTTATTAAATGAAGATTGACAATCACTGAATGGTATAAAGTGTATAAACCAACATAATCCCTTTTTCTTAATCGATTCTTCTGATTTGTTTTTAATTAAACTTTATTTTTCGTCTCCTGAAAAATCAAGAATATGGACTTAAATCCTTTATACTTATCAGTACAGAAATATCATAATGAATTTTCTAAATTATTTTATTATGTAAGAAAATGCATGTTATTTCGTACAAGCAGTAGATATGTTGAGACATATAATTAAGGAAGCATTAGTTCTTTGATGATCATACGGGAAAAATTCCTTATGGCTCAATTTTGATTCCTTGTTTCTGCCAAACCACTTAAAAAAAAAAAAAAAAAAAAAAAAAAAAAAGACAATACAATTGGTTCAATGAAAATTCCTCTAATTGTTTCAGTTCCAATCTTAAATTTCCAAATATGAGGAAAAAATCAATCTGTAGAGTCATAATGTGGAGAATGCAACTTAGGGAAATGTTTTCTTGCAAACAACTCACCCAAATCGGCTGATCCTTTTTTTGCTGATAAAAGATACTTGAAATATATCGTATTAAACATTTCTTTTTTCTAATTATACATTGATATGATCACTTGAATTTATTGAATTTCTCTCATTTTTTTTTTTTCCAAATTTTAATAAAAATCCTGAAAATTTTGAAAAATTGCCCTTCCTACAAGTATTCTTTATCACAAAAAAAAAAAAAAAAAGAATTGGCCAAGTTCTTTACAAGAAATCATGTCAATAAGTTTTGTTCTCGACATAGGTTAGTTTTTTCTCCTATTTGGAGATATGAGATTTGAACAAACATAATTACCTGACATTGTTAAGTAACTTTTGTTGAACAATGTTATGTTTGATTTATAAAAATGACAACATTTCCATGGAAAAGCACTTTTACATCAAGTAATTATTGAAATAAAAAATTATTTTAAATTAATTAAAAATTAAATGTGCAAACAGAATAAAACTGGTGTAAAAAAAAAAAAAAAAAAAAACTATATCTAAATAAAAATTTGGGGAAAATTGCTGACTGAAAAAATAAAAATGATATATGTAATCAAAAATATGTAAATTTTACAATGTCTTTAAAAGAATTGTTAAAAGCATTAAAAAAAGAAAAAAAAATTAAATAGTATATAATTTTCATTATCATTTTAAAATTATATAATTACAGTAGAACTTGGATAATTCGAAGTTGAAGGGACCAGAGAAGAATTCGAAATATCCAAAAATTCGAATTACATATACTATTTTAATTTAGAAATTTATTCATCAACCATGAAAAGTCATTTCAGAAAATTTTGGAGTGGAAGGCTGATATTTTATACCAACTATGTGAAAAATACCAGAGCCGGGAATCGAACCCGGGCCTTCCGCTTTACGCGCGGATGCTCAAACCATCGATCTACCCTGGTTGATTACCAGCTAGGCATTTCTCACATAACATTCGTTGGCAAAGTCACCGAGACTGTAAACACAGCTGTATCAAGTGACATTAATATTCATGGCACAACTCCAATAGACCATGAAATTTTTATTTTAATTTAGAAATTTATTCATCAACCATGAAAAGTCATTTCAGAAAATTTTGGAGTGGAAGGCTGATATTTTATACCAACTATGTGAAAAATACCAGAGCCGGGAATCAAACCCGGGCCTTCCGCTTTACGCGCGGATGCTCAAACCATCGATCTACCCTGGTTGATTACCAGCTAGGCATTTCTCACATAACATTCGTTGGCAAAGTCACCGAGACTGTAAACACAGCTGTATCAAGTGACATTAATATTCATGGCACAACTCCAATAGACCATGAAATTTTTATTTTAATTTAGAAATTTATTCATCAACCATGAAAAGTCATTTCAGAAAATTTTGGAGTGGAAGGCTGATATTTTATACCAACTATGTGAAAAATACCAGAGCCGGGAATCGAACCCGGGCCTTCCGCTTTACGCGCGGATGCTCAAACCATCGATCTACCCTGGTTGATTACCAGCTAGGCATTTCTCACATAACATTCATTGGCAAAGTCACCGAGACTGTAAACACAGCTGTATCAAGTGACATTAATATTCATGGCACAACTCCAATAGACCATGAAATTTTTATTTTAATTTAGAAATTTATTCATCAACCATGAAAAGTCATTTCAGAAAATTTTGGAGTGGAAGGCTGATATTTTATACCAACTATGTGAAAAATACCAGAGCCGGGAATCGAACCCGGGCCTTCCGCTTTACGCGCGGATGCTCAAACCATCGATCTACCCTGGTTGATTACCAGCTAGGCATTTCTCACATAACATTCGTTGGCAAAGTCACCGAGACTGTAAACACAGCTGTATCAGTCTCGGTGACTTTGCCAACGAATGTTATGTGAGAAATGCCTAGCTGGTAATCAACCAGGGTAGATCGATGGTTTGAGCATCCGCGCGTAAAGCGGAAGGCCCGGGTTCGATTCCCGGCTCTGGTATTTTTCACATAGTTGGTATAAAATATCAGCCTTCCACTCCAAAATTTTCTGAAATTACATATACTATTTTGTCAAAAAGAAGAGATAAATTTAAAAAATGAAACTCTACGACCAAAGATTTAACACATAAACTTTATATCTAAGAATACTGCTTCATTCACCCCCGCCCCCCCATTAAATCAATATTTATTTATGAGCTTAATTATTCAACACTTTTTAAAAAATAGTCAGATATTTTTGATTGCTTCTTTAAGTACAATCTTTGTGTCATAGCATATGACTTCAACCTATCAATTGATACAAAAATAAAATTTTCTACATTACACTGTAAAACATATGTCCTATTTGCTGTCAGAAATTCTCAGTAATTTGAGAAAATACGTTCTGACAACGTAATTTTTTTCGTAAATTACGCATATTTTCTCAAATTACAGAGAATTCCTGGCAGCAAATAGGACATATTTTTTTACAGTGTAGACATGACTTTCAATTAAAAAAAACCTCAAAGTACATTTATATGGACCCTTCTGATGCACTAGGTAGGAAATACTCATGTATTTCCTTATCCTTCTTTTGAAAGACTGTTTAAAAAAAAAATAATAATAATGCACTTTAGTTGAGAAAAATCTCGGGAACAAATTTTACTGTAATATTTTAAAGGTTATCGCATGAAATATTCGAATTATCCAAAATAGATTTCGAATTATCCATGATGTTTTAACGTTATTTTAATACAAAATTCAAGGGACCAAGTAAAAAATTCGAATTATCCAGAATTTCGAATTAAACAAGTTTGAATTGCTCAAGTTTCACTGTATATACAAAGCTGCACAGGGGTGCAGAAAATGTTCAAACCTCAGAAATTTCCCCCAAACACAGTATAAATTTCCCTCAATAATACAAAAATCTACTTTGCTATACAAAGTCATTTGTTCTATGTAATAAATCTTTAAGAGAATAAGTATACAGTGTAACATAAAAATATCGCTGTTAGTGTATATTATAAGCACTTCAAAGTAGCAAATTGTTATTTTTGATTTACATTTTTATTTTCTCTTAAAAAAATATTCAAAATTTCCCCAGTCAGTTTAAATTTCCCCCGAACCTCGTTCGGGCGTTTGGACATATTCTGCACCCCTGAAGCTGCATATATATACTTACTGCCCAAGTTGTTCTGGTGTACTGAAAGAGCATTTCAAATAATTCAAATTAGATATACTGCGAGAACCATCCCCAGAAGTTATCACAGATATTGAAGGAAAAGTGTTAGCAGATTCATGCCAAGAAGAGGAAGGTATTTTCTGCTGAATAGCTAACCTAAGTAATGCAACTTTCTGAACAGCAATCTCTGCTTTCTGAAAATATTTATAAAACATAAAATAAACATAAATAAGAAATATAGCATTTATTTAATTTAGAATTCATAATTATAAAAAAAATTAGATTTATGAAAATAATAGAATTATCTTAGACTGCCTACATAATTGTGCAGTATTTTCAAATTTTATGAACTGTAATAAAGTATGTAAGATGGCTGTTTTTTACATCAGAAGTACATTTTCGAAGTTTTCAAAAAGTGGGCACAAACATACATTATAACTTTCAGAAAGCGTTAACAATAAATAAATTTATTTATCATTGACTTATTATTAATATTATTATTACTATTTTCACCGAGTTGCTAATTCTCTTTACCAACAAGAATTGATATAATTTATTATAAAAGCTTTTTATAAATAAATTAAAATTTTATTATTTTGGGCTAAAAGGATTAATTTCGGATATCTAAAACATTAAATAATTCAGTGTACAAAAAAAAAAAAAAAAAAAAAAAAAAAACAAGATATTTTTCTGTTTTGGGAATCAGATTTAGGTAAAGTAATAAAAAGTAAAAATAAAAAGTAAAGATTCTGTCAAAGACAGAATTTAGTTTAGTAGAGGACTATTAATTTCAGTCTGTAAAATTTTTAATTTTTCAAGTGAAAACTTCTTTAGGCGCGTTGAGCACTTTTGGGTGAACAAAAATGATGAAACTCGCGTCATCGTCAGCGAAGGTTTTCCATTTGAAGTGAAAACTTCTTTAGGTGAGTTGAGCACTTTTGTGTGAATAAAAATCATGAAACTTGCATCATCGTCAGCGACGGCTTTCCATGAGAATCGAAAGTGGAATTAGAGATTTCAACCTATTTACACGTTTTGAGGTGTCCTGAATGAGTTTTCTTTTGTATCTCAGCTACTAATTAAAATAATTTCATAAGTAATACATCATTTGAAAGCTTTGTTGATTTGTAATCGAACAGTAGATTAAAGAAATTTCTACAGCCAGATGGCGCTGCAATATTTTAAAATTTTAATATTTCAAATTCTAATTATGATTAAATTATTTTTAATGCATCATTCAAAAGATATTTTAAAGTTCTTTTATATTATCGAAAGTGGAATTCGAGATTTCACCTGATTTACACGTTTTGGGGTGTCCTGAATCTGTTTTCTTTTGTATCAGTATCTTAGCTACTAATTAAAATAATTTCATAAGTAATCAATATTTTTACCTAATATAAGGCTTAGTTCATTTAATTTGGGTAGCTACAAATATTGAGCTGAATCATATAATACAGATCATAAACACTTCTTTACAAACCAAAAATAATTCGAAAATAATAATCTAATAGCTCGACAATACAATTCACAAGTTACTTAGTTTTCACTTTTATCGGCACTCCCCAAACACTGCTTTGATTTTTTTTAATTTCATTTTTTGACTGTAAAACTGGGCCACATACTTTTTAAAATGACTGAAATGAATTAAACTGAAGTGTTGCCACCTAAATTTTACACTGACTTTAATTAATAAAAAAAAAATTTAATTGTTATGTCGAAAAACTGTTTGCACCCATGGATTCAGAAAAATTACCCCTTTCATTTAGTACTGAATTTGTAACGATAGGACTGATATTTCTAATTTATTTTGGTGTTACACAAAACTGGTCTACAAAAACTGGTGATGACGTTTTTACCCAGATTGAAACTAATAGTCTTCCTAGTCCTAAAAAAAAAAAAAAAAAAGTCAATTTGTTTTTAGGCATTTTTAATGGAAATACTGAATGAAGGATTGATTGTTTGATAATATCCTCAACAGAAAGTGGTACAAGTTAAATGAATTTGAAAATAGGACTTTTCTAGAAAGAAATATTTTGTATTTTATTACATCCAAAATTTATATAATTGAAACAATCCCATAATTTGAAGACAAAATACATTAAGTAATTTAAACACTTCTGTCTGCTTTTAAAATCATTCTTCAAATATTTTAAGTGTTTCTAGACCAATAAGAATAAGATTTCATCAAATTAAAATTACCTGTGAAGACTTGTTAATTACTGAAACAATTTTACTTTTTGATTTTTGAAACAATAAATTTTACTTATTGATTTTTTTATTATTTAATTTAACTTCAATTTTACCTTAACATTATTTCTAGATAGTAAGTTGTTATTTAAATAATGTTGCCTTTACATTAAAACAACATAAAACCAAAATAAAAGAATCAAACAAGCAATGAGAAAATAAATAATTAAAACACTTTTTCGACAAGTTATTTTTCAATTAAGAACAGCTCAGAACAGTAAAAAAAAACTCTTCAAGGGAGGCTTTTTTCACCATTGAGCCCCAATGCACGATTTTTCAATTATTAATTTTTAAAAATAGTTCTTGTCTTTTAATGATTGACTATTATCTTCAATGCTTATATATTATACTGTAAAAAATGAATGGCTTTTAAGTCTGAAATTTTTTTAAATAACTTATAGTTAACATTTATTGCTTCCACATTTTGAGAACTAACCATTTACCCTTTATCTGCCAACAATACTTTGAAGAAACATTACATTAAAAAGAGTATACCGAATTTTCCTGCCTATAGTCTGCAAAATCTACAGAGTGTTATTTTTAACTCTGACAAAAAATTTCCACCAGATAATCCGCACAGCCATATAATCCACAGATACAAATCGTAATCAACATGTAAAATATTGATAAACTGCCATGCGCTTTATTCAGCATAGCTGTTAATTTAAAAGCTATTTATAATGTAAATATAAACATAATTACATATTTTTAAAAATTACATCTCATTAATTGTTATTTTTCAGGTAAAAAAACCCTTTATGCTAAATCGACAAAGTTTTAATAACAAATAAACATAAATAGAAACATATTGCTATTAGGCTAGAAAAGTATATTTATTGAAATTTATTTTTTTGACTGAGTGAAAGTAATGCCTGGACCGGGAGTTGAACCCCGGAACTTTGACTTATAAGGTCAAGGCTCTACCAATTGAGCTATCCAAGCCGACAACCGGTGGGCATTACTCACTCAGACAACCTTTAGGCAGAAACATCTGGTCTATCATGAAGATAGCTCGACAGAAATAAGCCACAGATAATGGAAAACACCATTAAACAATGGGAGAAAGAAATACAATATATTAAAATCACACAATCGAATGACTGTGAAGAAAATCATATTTATTGAAATTTATTTTTCAGACTGAGTGAAAATAATGCCTGGACCGGGAATCGAACCCCAGAACTTTGACTTACAAGGTCAAGGCTCTACCAATTGAGCTATCCAGGCCGACAACCAATAAATATGATTTTCTTCCCAATCAGTTGATTGTGTGATTTTAATATATTGTAGAAAAGTATATTCTGAAAAAAGAGGCCACTCTTACTAGCACAAATGCATCATACATAAACCAATTACTATCATCTCTGCGATCTGAAGGTATTTACATCTTGTTAACATAAATTTCTGATATCTGCCATTAAACAGATGCTTTAAAAATTTTTTTTGGGGAGATAAATCAGCAGCGGAAGATAATCCTCACTTATAAGTTTTGAGTTTTTTCAACAGATAATCTGTGGATATGCAGGAAAATACGGTAACAGCAATCTTTCTATTGTTTTGTGCTAAGTGATTTTTGGTGTTCTCAGTTACGTGACTAGAAAACAAAAATCACACATACAAATTATATTGATGTAATAGAGCATCTGGTTGCCTGTACCACATATTTTCCTTCCACGATTACACTCTATTCTTATCCAACCACACCTTTTCTAGAAATTTCATTTTCAAAGTAGTTTTCTTCTTGAAAAATGACCATGGGTTTATCTTTTGAGTGTTACTACTCAATAGTTTCTAGGCCATCTTATAGAACAGCTATATGTTAAAATTATAAAACTTTAGTGAAAATTTGTACCTTGTCATATCTGAAAGTCATCTTATCTGTAGAAATATACGATACATAAAAATAAAAAATAAAATATGCATTGCTGAGAAGGGAAACAAAATGGATTATAAACTAGGGAAAGATAAGATGCAAATAGTATACTGTACTTACTTCTTTTTCAATATCTTCAAATGATTTAGATAAGGCTAACTTTTCTGCTTCAATTTGCACCTTTTCCAATTTGATAGCTTCTTCAGTTGAAAACTGAAATTTTTTTATTTTTCATTCACTAAATTATTTATGCTTACAAATATCAGTTATATAAATGAAATAATTTATTATACATAAAATATACTGCTTGGATAAATAATTAGAATTTAGAAACATAATACATTTATGTAAAAATATACAAGTACACAAGCAAATGCAGAATATAAACTTTTTTATTCAAATATTTAAAAATTTTCAATTCACAGCTTATTCTTATATTTTTCTTCAATTTTGCTATAAAAATATCTTAATAATATTAAAATTATAATAATTACTTTCTCAAAGTGGCTACAGTTCAGGAAAAAAAAAAAAAAAATCCTCATTTTCCCCTGATTTTCCTGATTAATTTTGACAGAGTTCTATAATTACAGTTACTTGTTACAAACTACAAACATTCCATAATTTTGTGTATATTGCAATCTAACATGCTCACCACACTACTGCAATTAAAAAACTATACTAATGGGCAAAAATATGTCAAAAAAAATTTTATGACTTTGTTAGCATACACAAAAAGAAAAACTAGTATGTTGTGGCAACCACAACATTTTCTTCTATGTAATTTTGCAAAAATTTATGCAGTACAAATTATTTATTAAATTATTATTTATTAAAAGTATTTTCCATGATGAATGCAGGCGATTTTTACCTCAAAGAATTATAACACTAAATGCCGAAAGAAAGTAAATTTCGTGCCAACATTCGAATTTTTTTTTTTTTTTTGTTAAAAATGAAAAAAATTAATAACTTTGCTTTAAATTATCCCAGATCTATGGTTCAACCATTTGTTTTAAAGGTATTGACGAGTTCTTTTGAAAGATATGTATATTGAAAATTTATATTACCCCCCTCCCTTGAATACCAAATTCAGTTAAATTTTGTTCACTGCTTCGTGAGATACAGTGTCCACAAAATTTGTGATACACACACACACAGACATTTTCTAAAAACAGTCAAATCGTGATCAGGGCATCCCAAAACAGATAAATGCATTGAAAACTGGAGTTCAAAAATTTTCAAAATTAAATAACTTCTTCTTATATATATATAGAAGAAAGTAATAAAATGGAAATAGAAAGTTCAAAATTTGGGAGCAATCAACAATATAAAAATATGAATCTTTTTCATTGCATAAGATATTCATATCAGAACATAAAATCGATGCATCGTGTTGCTGCATTAAGAATATATAATTAAAAATTAATAATAAGTGAGAGTAGCTCAAATAGAAAGTAGCCAATCCTGTGCAATCTTGGCTAAAATACTGCTTATCTGGCGATCATTCAATCATGTTTGCAAGGCAAAAGTAAAAAGTTCTATGATTTTGGGGTATTTTTATGAAATTTCCTGATTTTTTGAAATTGATAAAGTTCCCTCATTTTTCCATGATTTTTATATTTTGCCTTATTGTCAACAACCTGAATTCTATTGAGAAAATTATCATGAATTTTAATAATTCTAAAATTACAATTGGTATCTGGCCAAAGTTTTTTCAAGCTGGAATACTCTTGCTATTGTCTGCATTCATATATAAAAGGGTCATTTCTTGTTGGAATTAATATGTTAAGGTGTTATTTGAACATAAATATATTATAAATAATATTAATATATTGATCATTTATAACACTCAATTACAAGTAAGCAATATACTATAAATCTATATACAATCAAATAGATGTTTGATAAATATTTTAGGCAGGATATTATTTACATATAATTTAGTGCTTTTAATATTCTACCCATTATGTGTAGTCAATACCACAAATTACTACGATAACTAAATAAAAATATTACATAAATGATGATTGTTATATTCTGTGAAGTAATTTTATAAACAAGCAGTATTCATCTCTAATTCCTAAAAGGTACCGTAATTTTCGAGAAATAAGCTGCGGCTTATACGTGTTTAAAAGTTCAAAATCGGCAACTGCGGCCTATCTAATGGTGCGGCCTATCTGTTGAGAGAAAAAAATTCTCGGATCTCAAAAATTTTTAATCATTTAATTTCAAAAGCACAGAATGCGTAAAAACGAAATATTTTGAATTTGATTATGTATTTCGTCAGTCGATGGCAGCACTAGACAAAAATCTTGCAGCAAAACTAGAGCTCTGTTTACTAAAAAATGATTGACCTGAAATAAATAACTTTATCAAAACTCTCAATGTATGCCACTGATCGAAATATTCCAAAATCAGTATTAATAACTTTTATAATTTGATGATATTCAAATTATTTCTACATAATTAGCAGATAATAAAATCTTATATTGGTGATATTTAAACTATTTCTGAAATGAGAACATTACTGTTATATTGAATATGTATCCTTACATAATTGCATATGCGTATGTAAATAATAAAGAAAAGAACAAAAGACTTAAATCCATCAAAGTCTGCATAAAAATCCAAACTTTCCTAAACAAACTTTCTCCCACTTCCACAATAATCCTATCCCACGGAAAAAAAAGAAAAAAAAAAAAAAAAAAACTTTCTGATCTCATTATCTATCTATCTATCTTTCTTTTTTTTTTTTTTTTTAATCGTGTTGTCCAAAGTTCATTCAGTAAAACAAACAGGGAAAAAAAAAAAAAAAAAAAGAGAGCCATCACTTGGGCTATGTGCTGATAAAGGTCAAAGCGCAAGTGCAATCAAGTGAATGAGAAAGGAAAATGCAGCTGTAGCAGAAATAAACAAAACTGAAGTAGGTATATTTATTGCTTTGCTAAGAGCTAGAATTATTCATTCATTTTTTTTTTTTTTTTTTTTTTTTTAGAATTAGATAGAGAAAAACAGTGATTTACAGGATTAAAAAACAGAGGAACATGCATTTCTCAGTATATCTCATAAAATAGAAATATTGAAAAAGCGTTTAAATGGAGGAACATCTATAAAATATATTATTTGACAAAAAAGAAAAGAAGAGATGAAATAGATGAATGAATAAATAAATCAATAATTTATTATTTTTATATCTTTATTTATTTATTATTATTTTTTTAAAACCAACATTCATATTGTATGATATATTTTACTAGGTAAATGCGTCCAATTTCTGAAAGATCTAGGTATATTTCGGAAATTTTCGTAATTCGAAATCGGCGAGTTCCGACGATTAATGCTAATGTATTAGTAATAAAAGAAAAAAAAGTAAATAAATGTTTAAAAAAAAAAAAATCGATTACAAAATCGAGGTATGTGTAAAGATTTGTTTAAACTATAGATTTATTTCGGTACAGGCCGCGGCCTATATGATGGTGCGGCCTATCTGGAGAAAGTTAATTTAATTTTAATGTTTTTTCGTTGGTGCGGCCTATACGATGGTGCAGCCTATCTACCGAAAATTACGGTACATAACAAGCATTTAATTTTTCAATTTCTCATACATAGTATAAGGGAAGTATTATAATTCTGATTTGTGAAATGGATTTTGTATCTTGCTTTCGCACAGCTCAAAAACGAATTGTTGTAAAATGTTCCAAATTTATATTTGTGACTGTCAGTGGCGCACCCAGAATTTCTGTCTGGAGGGGGCTGAAGAATAATTGGGTCATGTAGTACAGTAAATAGGTTTATGGGCATATATGCACACATACATATATAGTAAAGAATCTGCTTTAAATATTTCTTTTGAAATAAGTAAATGAATGAATGAAATTGAATTTAAGTTGAATAGCGCAATCGAGAAATTTATATCAGTATATAACAAGCTAAAGTACAGTAGCTCGGTCAGTTGGAATTGGCACTGAGCTTGTAAACATAAAGTTGTCTGTTCATCTGTGATTAAAAAAAAAAAAACTATCGTGTACAATATGACAAGCTAGTGAACACAAAATTCCTCCGAAATGAAATGCCTTCCCCCATATTACCATTTAAAATAAAATTTGATCAAATTTAATACTCTTTTGCGCTGCTTTCCATGCATATGCAGTAACACGTAAGTAATTAAAAAATTATAATAATTATAGCCAAATAAAAGCTACAGTTGTAATATGTAGGAATAATAACAGAATTTCAGTGTAAAATTTTACATTGCTATTTTCATTTAATTATCTGGAGTATTGGGGGGATGCTTCTCAGTGGCGGCTCGTGCACCGAAAATTGGTGAAGAGGCACACTGTATTTTACGCTGTATTCATTTATAGAATATAAATTTACATTTAAATAAGTATTTTTAGTTAATTTAAGTTAAGATCATGCTTAATAAAAATTATGATTAAAAATACTTAAATATTTTTTTTTGAGCTCTTCACCTATCTTCGGTTCACGAGCCGCCACTGTGGTTCTAGGTTTGGTTAACAGAAACAAGTCGGACTTGTAGTCTTCGTGGGTGTTAGTCAACACAGCAAGCGTGGGCAGAACCTCTTAATATCCTAAAACATTAATTCTTTTCTTATATATAATATATTACTTAGAATTTTAATTTGTTCAGTTGGCAAATATTTCAAGCATTACCTTTCTGAGTTCATTACAGGATACTGTATTCCAGTATAATATTTATCTATATTGCGAAATTTGAATTTTTATAACAGGAAAAAATTGCATTATCCAAAAATGAAGCTTAGATCTCAGTGACATGAGAGGCAAAAATGAAAACTGTGCATGCACCCTACTGTATGTTCTACTAACCGTGATAAAAAAAAAAAAAAAGTGACCCCATCCTCAGAAGCATCTGTAAAATATCTTAACATATTGCTATTAGGGTGTTTTCCTATTTTGAACAGTAAACTATGCCTATGGCATTCCTCTAAATCGTTATATTTTTAGAGAAATAATTTTGCGTATTTGAGATTAAACCAATTAAATTTTATCTTCAATTGATGTGAAATTTCACTAGCATGTATATGTGCTAGTGGCATATGAAAGGTTTAACGAATATGCAAATTTAATTTTTAATTAAAAATATTGTTTTAGAGGAATGACTAAGAGCAGGCCTGATCTTTATTGTATATCAAACGAGAATTTTCATTTGCCGATGCGAATGTGGTAATTTTGCCCAAGGACAAAACAAACTTTCACAAAGATGCTATAAATACTCACGAATTAAAATATAAAATTTTATGAGCCTGGTATTCCATTTTTCTGACAAATACATCCCTGCTTACTTCCACATCAGATTGCTTCTGCCTGACTTTTTCAGTACTCCCTCGATTTCATAATAACAGTATATGCTTTAGGGCCTTAGAAGCCGATTCCTAAAAACTGCAATGAAATGTCTAGGGTATCTTTCAACTAAAAAACAAAGAACTAGTTCACTGTTTCTGTGTTTGAATATAAGAATTTCAAAAATTCCTAAAATTTAATGTATAACTTATAAACTTTATTTTTGCTTACAGTATCTGTGTCTGAATAATATTTTTTCATGCATGTTTTTTACCATGTCAGCTGTTTCTGGAGGGGGCTTCAGCCCCCTAAGCCCCCTCCGTGGGTGCGCCACTGGTGACTGTCATGCTGTCTAGTTACACACCTCCAACTTTGGTCTTGACACGAGTTCCCCTTTTAGTCAAATCTACGATTTTACCCAATTTTTTTTTTACTATAATTTTCTACAGGGTGATCCTATATCGAGATTTGTTTATATAATATTAAGCAAAATATATAATACATATATATATATATATACCTTTTGAGAATCACTATTATTTTCTGGAGTCTTATATTCAGAGTGCTCCACTTTTAAATCTGTTACTTGAACTTGTGAATCTTTCTTTATCTCATAAATCTTTTGTAATGCTAGAATTCAACAATTTAAAAATAAATAAATAAATAAAATAAAATAAAAAGAACATATTTTTATTTTAAACAATAAAATATTTATAGTATAATTACAATTATCATCATTACTTTCTTAAAATAATAGTTTATGTAATATTTTTCTTAAAATAATACTTTTACTTCAAGCAGGAGTGAAAGGTAGAATAAGATACGATGTAACATCATTACTTTTGATTTCCAAAACCCAAAATATCAAAAACCCACACATCTTGATTAAGTTTTTTTCCCCCCTTCTTGATTGATAACACTGTTCTACAAAATCACACTTTTCAATTTTTTTTTGTACTGTTTTGGGAGTGGCTAATGTGTTTTCATGCACTGGATTCAGAAATACCTATCTTTTCTTCCTATCATGTAAGGGTTTTTCACTCAGTAAGGATGAAGGTCGGAAGAATTCCCACAGAGCCTATAACTTATTCAAAACGCTTTATGTATGAAACACATTAAAATAGGCTATTAGTTACACATTACCTTTTAAATGTGTTTCTTTGCATTGGAGCTCCATTTATAGCTTTTTCTCTTGTGCACTGCTTGGGGGCCTTTGGGGGAGGGGGGGGAGGGAGGGGTTTCTCTATGCAGCATCCAACAATAATCTGTAATATTTTAATCCTTCATTGCTTCTGATACCTCCTCTATATTTCTTCGATGTCTTGATGAAAGATCTCTTCTTCTTCACTCACATCATCTAGATTTTACAGGAAATAACTTAGTTCAAAAAATAGAGCTTTAAGCTCAAAATATCCCGTTTCTTACCAAAACTGTATGTGATGGAAATGTTTGAATAGTTTTTCCTTAATCAGCATCCAAAAATACATCACCTTACAAAAAATTTCATTGCATACCTGTGTAATAGGTGACACATCATAAACATAGAAGTTATGTTCTAAAAGAAAGTTTTGTTTAAACAACTATTTGTGCAGCATTTAAAATATATCTATAGCAAAGCTCATCTGTTATTCTCAATGTTATCAGTCTCAATGTATCTCAATGTTATCATCTTATAGTGAGTGTCAGGGCCAACTTCAAATTTGATTTCTAAGTTTTTTGCAGAGTAATTTTTGATGTGAAAAATAAACTATCTTCATTTGTCCAAACATTTTATTAATGTAATATAAAAAATTTAGAGCCTATTTTGAAATAAAGTTACATTCAATATTGCACAAGAAGACCATTTTTTAAATTTACAGACACTTGCTATTGACCTTAACTTAAAAAAAAAAAAAAAAAAAAAGTAGAATATAGAAAGTGTAATGTATAATTATAAAAACTTTGTCACACACCATAAAATAAAGAGAAGTACTGCTGGTTTTGATACGACGTGGCCTTTCTTCTTCAGGTGCAAAAAACATGTGGTACTATCTTGGAGGCAAAAGCAAAACTGAAAGACAGGTAAAGATCCAAAGAGGAGGTGCAATGTAATACAATCAACTAATAGGACAGTTGCATGCAACAAACAAACAGATGGGGACACAAGAACAAAAATGGAGACAAAAGAAACAAACACACACAAAAAAAGGAGTTTTTAAAATTAGTATTACATATATATGTAATAATAATACGGGGTTGTTGAGGGTCCATCGTTAATGGAGTTATTAACTTGAAGTCTAGGCACAATAATCATAAAATTGGCTTGCAAGGCACAAATTTAATTGTAATTCCAAAGCATGATTGGAGTTTGATGAAGGCAATGAAAAGTTCGGATGCTATAACCATTCGCAATACTCTAATCTTGCAGTCCCAGACTGCGGCAAGGAGTTAGATTGAGGTTTAGTTGGATGCTGTTTCCGAAATTGTTGTGACATCTTCTCTGCCGATGTAAACTCTTTATTTCTTGTTAGCAGATGATAGTTCAAGGCTCTCCCTAATTTTTACGAGTTTCCTGTTTTATACCCATAACTTCTGGTGTAATTTGGCATATTTTTAATCTCCTCCCTATTTCTTTTATTGGTTACATTATTTAATAACACACCACTTCTTTGTATCTTATTGGCTAATGACTTCATACTTACCAGACAGAGCGATGCCGATCGGCACCCCCTAATTTGCCAACTCGTCAATTCCTTAAAACAATATTTATAGCTTTGTATTTGACATAAGTAATCAAACCTTAATTTATAATCATAAATCTTTTATTTCTTTTAACATCGTTCATTTAATCATTTAATTCTTGTATTGAATCTTTCTGTGTCAACTACTCACTAAACTTAATTTATTAGTCATTTAACTTTACTTGTTGACATATTTATTCCAATTTCATACTATTAAGAGAGAAAATTCGTGAAGCTGTGGTGCTGAATTTATTTACAAAATGTGATTATTTAAACACAATTCATATGTGGGGAAAGATGTGTGTGGGTGTGTGTGGGGGGGGGGGGGGGATTTTTTGTTTATCACATCTTAAAAAGTAAAAACAATATACCTTTATAATGAAGATAAGTTAGGTGTACAGATGTGTTTACCAAATTTTGGTAAAAAATTGGGAAGTTGTAAATCAAATCACAATTTATTTTTATTTGTATCTCAAAAACTATTTTAACGATTTTCTTTAAATTCACCATATATACCATCTTGCAGATGCTTGTTATTGGTTACTTGCATAAAAATTGTTATGTTCTTATTTCGTAGTCCAATTTTAACTCTGCATTCAATTTCTAAAAAAAAAAAAATGGTTCTACAGGTTTGTTTGCAAAATCACCATTTTATCTACCCTTTAAATATCCTTTCATATATATTACCGTAATTTCCGGTAGATAGCCCGCAGGTTATATAATCCAGTTTTGCACCAGAAATTTAATTGATAAATAAATATATATTTGTACGAGCTCTTCCTTCGAAAAAGTATAGATTTCTCTACTAAATAAAATTTCTGGTGGAGAAATGACGCATCTTACCTGCGGGGTATCTACCAGAAATTACAGTAGTTGATTTCCAGTGTACAGATCTGTTTGTAAAGTTTTGATAAAATTGGTTGGAGGATAAAATTGGATTGGACCAACATCGGTATCTAAAAGAGGTTGATTTTCATTAATTTTGCTATAAACCTCTGTCTAAATATCTTTTTGTCTGAATTAATTGGTTACCAAAAATTTTTTATATGTTTCTGATATGAAAGTTCTGAGTGAAAATATTAAGCGAAAATGACTACCACATTTTCAGGCCTTGCAGCACTCCTATATTTCCTGTACTTCCTATATATTTATGAAACCTCCTATTTTTCCTATATTTTTTAATTGTCGCTCAATATTTCCTATATTTTAGTTTTGACTACTTCCGAATGTCTGATTGAATGTGCTGTATCTACACATTAATATGAAATGTGTTTTGTCTGCATCCACTAAATTCAGAGAATGGCTAGGTGTAAAAATTTGGTTGAGGTGCCTAAAAAAAGGTCTTGGTCTGTAGATGTATCATCAAAAGAGAGAGAAAAAAAAAAGTCGAACGGTTCTCCCCCCCCTCCCTGGGGGGCAGAGGTAACATGTTTGCGAGCTTAACTCAGCTCCAAATTACTTCACGGTGAAGAAGTTGTACATGAGGGGACTAGACTCAAATACTAAAAAATCAATTTCTGCGATTTTGGAATTTTCGATTTTGAAAGGGGAAAGTAGATTTGGGGGAGGAAAGGGGGAAATTAGTTTGAGAGGGAAGTCCGTTCTAAACCCACACAGGTAGCACACATTTTAAAGGTCTTGAAATTTCATGAAGATTGAGGATGTTTGTATACAATATAGTGCACCCCCTGGTGGTGAAAAATAGAACTAGGTCATTTTGTAGTAGACCCTATCATGTTACACCTTATTTTAAAGGTCTTACAAGGAGAGGTCACGACATGGAAAATTCAGATCGCGACAAAATTGTGCAGGATTGTAGTATACTATGAAGGTAACAACATACTAAAGCAGTAGGACCCACTATCCACAAAATTTCAAGAAAAAAGCATTTAAAGTTTCAGTAATCTTTAAATACAAGTTATTTCGCAAAGGAGGCAACACACTAGTGGCATGATCGTAAAGCACTAGTCTACCACCCAGATGACATGGGTTCGAGGCTACCTACGGAATTATTATTTTTTTTTTCTTCTTCTTCTTTAATTTTTTATGTAATTTAAACTTTATATTTGTTTTTTACTATATTTTATAATTCATTTGAAAATTTTAATAAAAGATTATTTAATTTTCTTGAATATAAAATAAATAAATTTTTCTATTTTTGATATTTATAACTTAAAAATACAATAAATTTCTATAACTTAAAAAATAAATTTTAGTTTTGTTTTAACTATAAAATAAGGTAAAACTAAAGAAAGTGTTTTTAATTATTTTTCTAAGTATTTTATTTTATTTAATTTTATTTTAGGTATATCCAAAACAATTTTTTTTTTAAATTACAAAAAATAAAAAAAATTACAGAGAAATGATGATTTTAATTGCATATATAATTATTATCCAAATTAAATAATTACTTCTCCAATCAATACAACTTCTTGAAAAATTAAAGTATAGGATTAGGATACTATTAAATTATTACAGGCAAAGAAATGTTATCCTTAAATGTAGATTTTAAATGTTAATCAACATACTTTCTTCTTTGACGACGACTTTTTTTTTTAATCCTCCTGTGGACGAAAAAAAATATTTCACTTCACCTGCTCTCTATTATTAACAAGCTAAAAGGGTTTATGTAATTTATAGACATTAAAAGGAAAACCGGAAGCTCAAACCAAGATTTAAGTACACCTGCTAACTATTTTTTACACTTTGTTTTACAGTTTGCTTATTTTTTAGTTATTTACATTTTTTACCTGTTTTTCTTTATATTTGTTATTTAGTGTTTTGTAAAATTAAAATTTATTTTTTAAGTTATAAAAATTTATTGTATTTTTAAGTTATAAATATATATATATATAAAATATTTTATACTCAAGAAAGTTAAATAAACTTTTATAATTTTTTTGAATTTTGAATTCATTTATAAAATAAAGTAAAAATAAATAAAAAAATTAGATTTAAAAAAAAAAAATTAAAGAAAAAAAAAAAAAAAATCCTCAGGTAGTCTCCAACCCATGTTGTCTGGGTGGAAGAGCAGCACTTTATGCTCATGCCACTGGGCGCTGCCTTGCTTGAGAAATAACTTGTATTTAAAGATTAGTGAAACTTTAAATGCTTTTTTCTCGAAATTCTGTGAATAGTGGGTCTTAATGCTTTAATATGCTGTTACCTTCATAGTATACTACAATCCTACGCAATTTCGTCTCGATCTGAATTTTCCATGTCGTGACCTCTCCTTGTTAGTATTTCCTGACCGTTGGAGATGTTCGTACAGAACACACTGTGCTCCCTGGTGGTGGAAAGTGCAACTAAAGAATTTTGCAGTTGACACCACCATGGGACACCTTATTTGAAAAGTCTTGGAAATTCAAGGCAATTGGTGATGTTCATATACAACATACTGCACCCCCTGGTGGAGGAAAGTGAATTTTGCATAGCATGCCTGCTATACGGTGCCACAGCCACAGGCAGAAGAAACACAAGTGAAAGGTTCATTCGGTTCAAGGTTAATTTTTGAAAATTTTTTCATGTTACTAGTGGTCCGCATATACACACAAGGCAGAGTTTCTTTCGGTTCAAGGTAATTTTTTTGTTATTGCTGATTATTTTTTTCACTGTGCTTTTATTTAAAAATAGAAATTCAAACAAAATTGAGTTAAAGATATTAAATCGTACAAATTTAAGATTCATTTCTATTTATAAGGATTTTTCCGAAGTTCTTTTTTTAAGTGAAATGTCATAAATTATATTAGATGTTTTAACTTGAAATATATTTAAATAATGATGCGACGAATTTTGAAACATCATTACAGTCAATAAAATGACCGTCAAATTCGACGGGTTCCAGCTAGTGTGTGATTAAAGCAGCAAAACTCTGGTCAAAACAAAACTATTTTTTCATTATATCAAATAGAAAAGTTAAATAGCATAAATAGGTAATGGTAATATTTACAAAAATTTCAAATAGGCATAAAGATATTTACCAGATTCTTTCAAAATGTTCAATAAGAACCTAAGATTAGAGCCAATACTACTAATATCCTGACATTCCATCTTATTTAAAGCTATTTCTTCAACTCTTGTAGGAGCAGTATTATCAATTTCACTCTGTTGTATAAAAAAAAGTAAATAAATAAATAATAATAATAATAAAAAAAAATACACACACATTTTTTTTTTAGATTAAATAATTTTTATTGAAGAAATTAATTTTCAATAGAACAAAATATTGAATTAGTAAAATTTTTTCAATGTCCAGTTTTCAATGGATTTACGGGTTTTGAAAGGTCTAGAATATAATGTGAACATTATTAGAAAATGTCTATCAGTCTGTGTGTGTGTGGTGGGGGGGAGGGGAGAAATAAAAATTTGTGGTAGCTTTAGCTCAAAAGTTAATGCACCTAATTTCATGTAAATTTATGAATAATTAAATTTGTAAAATTAAATAACTAAATTCGTAAATTTATGAAATTTTCATTGAGGTATGAATTATACATATTTCATTTGCACATTACATAGTTTGAAAATAGTTTTTATAGAATGTGAATTGTTGTACAAACCTGCAATATAGAAACAATGTTCACAATCTCTGAGCTCACTGACTGAAGACACTGACGTAACGAGTTCAGATCTGTAAATAATTCTTTTGAACGAGATTCATATGAAGCGATCACAGTATTATACATTTCTTCTACAGCTCTATAAAGGAAAAATGAATTAATGATAGTGTAAAAAAGGTAATTGATAAAACTAGATCATACAGCAATTTCTTTTCATATATACACATTCATATTAAATGATTACATAAAATATGATTCATTTTTAAATAACAGAATAAACTCCAACAATACAAGAAAATTTCACGATATAATTAAACTTTATCTGCCTCTGTTCTTTACAAAATAGATTATTCTATCAACCAAACTAAAATAAATAAATAAAATAAAAATTATACAGACATGACATTATTTCATTATTTAAAACATGAAAATCTGACATTGACAGATTTTAATTTAGTGCCAGAGGCCTACTGCTAAACTTGTTAATATCGACAAATTCTTCTTTAGTTAATTCGTGACGATCTAAATTCCATGATAAAGTTTTCATTAAATCAAACCAATGTGTTTCAGCTGCAGATACTGTAAAAAATAACGTTGGAAGTCCAAACTGTCTTATAGCCGCAAAACAACGTTTTTTCTCTTTTTCCCAATGAAGGGGAGGTGTGCCTTGGGGGGGACTCATGTCAAAGGTGTGCCTTGGGGGGGGGGACTCATGTCAAAGGTGTGCCTTGGGGGGGACTCATGTCAAAGTTGGGCCTTGGGGGGACTCATGTCAAAGTTGGGCCTTGGGGGAACTCATGTCAAAGTTGTACCTTGGGGGGGGATTCATGTCAAAGTTGGGCCTGGGGGGGGACTCATGTCAAAGTTGTGCCTTGGGGGGACTTCATTCAATAAATCCCCATTTAATAAACCGACTGAAATAGGCCCTTAGCACTATTAAGAGTGACGTATAAAAATTCGACAACGCTGTACCGACTGAAATAGGGGTACCTTGGGGGGACTTCATTCAATAAATCCCCATTCAATAAGCCAACTGAAATAGGCCCTTAGCACTATTAAGAGTGACGTATAAAAATTCGACAACGCTGTACCGACTGAAATAGGGGTACCTTGGGGGGACTCATGTCAAAGTTGGGCCTGGGGGGGGACTCATGTCAAAGTTGTGCCTTGGGGGGACTTCATTCAATAAATCCCCATTCAATAAACCGACTGAAATAGGCCCTTAGCACTATTAAGAGTGACGTATAAAAATTCGACAACGCTGTACCGACTGAAATAGGGGTACCTTGGGGGGGACTCATGTCAAAGTTGGGCCTGGGGGGGGACTCATGTCAAAGTTGTGCCTTGGGGGGACTTCATTCAATAAATCCCCATTCAATAAACCGACTGAAATAGGCCCTTAGCACTATTAAGAGTGACGTATAAAAATTCGACAACGCTGTACCGACTGAAATAGGGGTACCTTGGGGGGGACTCATGTCAAAGTTGGGCCTTGGGGGGACTTCATTCAATAAATCCCCATTCAATAAACCGACTGAAATAGGCCCTTAGCACTATTAAGAGTGACGTATAAAAATTCGACAATGCTGTACCGACTGAAATAGGCCTCTAGCACTAACAAATTATTTATTCTGCAATGCATAAATACATGCAAACTTATGAAATCTCTTTAGATGACATCAATTCTCTTCTGCCAACGTGCAAGAATTGGTACAGGAAAAACCTACTACTGCTTTGCCAATGTCCTAACCCTACAAGACCTCCTGCTGTTCTGACCCTGTGATAACTGTTTTTCACTCTTTCAGGAGAACAGTGCAATCAGCACACGTAGAAGAAATGCTAAGTATGTCACCATATGTCAGCATCTACATCATATGGAAGCTTATATTTAAAAAAAAAAAAAAAATCTTCCCCATTAAATCAGAATTTTCAAGAGTACTGAATTAAAAAGGCTATTTTTTGGATTTTAAGATAAAATAATTAAAATTTAAGCTATTTTGATGCACAATATATCATTTTTCAAGGATTTAAAAATATATTCTAATGGAAGTATAGGGCATTTTAAAACTTTAAAATAACTACAATTATAAAAATTATGAATTGATCTTTGGTAAAACAAACTGATTACACTGCTCTGCAAAAAAAATTTTTTTTTTTTTTGATATCTGATACCATTTTTGCAGATTCTTATGTAAAATGACCTCCTGAATCCGAATCTGGCCCCCATTTTGCCCCATCACCCACCTTTTTTTTTTTTCTTTTTTTTTTGGTACGACCTTTGGCCCATTTTTATCATTGTTTTGGTAATTTCATACCCATTAGTTTGATTTGGAGAGGAACAATGATTATTTTATCTGTTAAATGTCTTCTGACCTGAGGAGCTACAGAGGTAGAAAGTTCTAAAACATGAACATTTGTAGTAAGAAGGATATTTGAGGGGATTTGTGCCCAGAAAAAAAAAAAATATATATATATATATATATATATATATATCAATAAAAACAATCAGTTTCTGTTTTGTTTTTGTTTTTTTCCACAGTATTTCTCTTATTTTTTGCATATTCCAGCTTCAAGTTTGCCATTTTCTTACCAAAACACCTCAAATAATAAAAATTATACAGTGAATTTTTTTTCAAAGTGTTGGTGAATGGAGTAAAGGTCTCAAAAGCCCTCGCAAAAAAGTTTGACTGATTCACTGTACGACGTTTGCTTTCAATAACTCCCACATTAAATATTTTGGGCAGTAAAACATGAACAATAAAATATCCTTCTTTGACACGTGTTAAAGACCACCACACAATATCACCACCGTCGAGAACACCATAAAGTTCGCTCTCTTATTGCAAAATGTGTGCTAAAGGTAGATAACGACTGATGATTACAATAATAAGAGCAATGATCTTTAACACGTGTCAAAGCAGGAGATTTTACTGTTCATGTTTCACTGCCCAAAACATTTAATGTGGGAGTTATCGAAAGCAAACGTTGTACAGTGAATCAGTCAAACTTTCTTGCGAGGACTTTGAGACCTTTACTCCACTCAACAACATTTTGAAAAATAATTCACAGTATAATTTTTATTATTTGGGGTGTTTTGGTAAGAAAATGGCAACTGGAAGCTGGGATATGTAAAAAATAAGAGAAATATTGCGGAAAAAAAAAAAAAAAAAACTGATTGTTTTTATTGTTTTTTTTTTTTTTTTTTTTTGTTTCTGTGCACAAATCCCGTCAAATATCCTCCTTACTACAAATGTTCATGTTTCACAACTTTCTACCTCTATAGCTTCTCAGGTCAGAAGACATTTAAGGGTTAAAATAATAATCGTCCCTCTCAAAATCAAACTGATGGGTATAAAATTATCAAACAATGATAAAAATGGGGGAGGGGCATATCAAGAAAATGGTGGGTGATGGAGCAAAATGGGGGCCAGATTTGGATTCAGGAGGTCATTTTACATACGAATATGCTAAAATGGTGTTGGGGGGCAATTTTCATGCCGAGTAGTGTTCTTGATAAATTATTTTATATACTGGATTAAATTTATTGAAAATATATTTTAATTATGGTCTATTCCTTAGGTTAATTAAAATTATTTATTTTGACAGGGTGAAATTATTTTAATGGAACCTGAAAATTGTGAACACTTTGAATATCTAAAGAAAGATCTTTTATGAATTTTACGACCTTAAAAAATTTAAGAAAAAGAGTGTTATGCCGTTTGAAGCATAACAGTAACCCCAAAATTTCTCGTATGTATAGAATGAAAATATATTAAATTTCTTCAACAAAAAATGGATTTAAAATAGTAGTTTATCACCTGCAAGTTTTAATTCATGTATATACTTAAATTAAACAACAGAAAAGCAATGCCAGCTCTGCTAGTTTCATCTAAAAACTAAAGAAAATTCTGGTGATAAATTTCTTTAAAGACCTTTCAATTTTTATTTACAATCTATATCCAGCAGAAAATATTGGGTTGTTCAATAAATAATGCCGTTTTTTAAAACCTTCGCTTCTAAAAACCACGGCTTCTTCGAACGTGGAATTTTTCAACTTACCGAAAGATGGCAAAAGGTCATCCAACAAAATGGTCAATATATCATTGATTAATGTTTGTTGTTAATATAAATAAATTCACACTTTGAAAAACATGAAAGAAAAACGACGTTATTTATCGAACAACCCAATAGATTCAACTTACGTTGTTGCAGCTACACCAGTCTTCCATTTCCCTCTTTGCCCACTGTTTCTGGGTAAAGTATGAGATGAAGTCATAGTAGCTAGAAAATGAATAAATAAATAAAAAATAATCAATTAAAAGGCATAAGAACACCAATACATAAAAAAATATGTTAGCATATGAATTATTATTATTATTATTAAGAAATCTGCTCAATCAGTAACAATTTTTCTCCTCATAACATTTAACCTATACGCATAAAATACGTTCATACTTTAATTAAAGATATCTAACACGAAAATTAACCTTATTAAATTTTATTTTTTGTACTTCTTTTCTAACATTTGTCTTCCTCTATAATCTTTTACAATTATATTGTAAAATATGTATGAGTCATTCCACGTCAAATCAACACCCCCCCAAAAAAAAGAAAGAAAAAAAGCAAAAAAAGAAAACAGCATTTTTAACCTGACTCCCTCAGATTTTTATGAAATTGGGCTCATTTATTTGTCCTATTGAGAAATGAATGTATACCAATTAATTAGTCCCTATCTCTTTTAGTTTTTGATATACAGGGCTGCAAAAATGGGTAAAAAATGCAAATTTCTGAAATTCTTCTACTACAAATGAACCCATATTTTCTTTTCTAATTAACTTAGAGATAAAAGTTTGGTATCATTAGAAAACTTATAATAGAAGCTTTCAAATGATGTATCACATGT
Organism: Salticus scenicus; assembly: GCA_963930645.1. Classification (NCBI taxonomy): domain Eukaryota; kingdom Metazoa; phylum Arthropoda; class Arachnida; order Araneae; family Salticidae; genus Salticus; species Salticus scenicus. The sequence continues at coordinate 32,796,850 of OZ005659.1, read as the reverse complement.
ATATATTTAAAAAAATTTCATGATAAAGTCAAACATTTTGACCTTCAATATCTCAAAAAGTACATATTTAATTTTCTTTTAAAAATTTTATGTTACTTTTACTTTTATTCTCTATAATTATTGTAAATTTCAACATGGGACGGCCATAGGATGCTGAGTTATAAATTAAAATGCAATCTTCCATCAGTATTTTCATACTAACATAATGTAAGGTTTATGCATATTTTGTTCCCCAATTAACTTAGAGATATAAAATAGCTATCATTAGAAAGCTTATAATATAAGCTTTTAAATGATATATCACATGCATATATTTTTAAAATTTTTCATTTTCAGGTCAAACATTTTTACCTTTGACCTTTCATATCTCAAAAAGAACATATTTAATTTTCTTTTAAAAATCATATGTTATTTTTATGTTTATTATATATAATTACTGTAAGTTTCAACATGGTACGGCCATGGGATACTGAGTTATAAATTAAAATGCAACTCTACCAGTATTCCCATATTAACAAAACGTACGTTTTACAAAAAAATGGCCATCCCATGTTGAAACTTACAGTAATTATAGATAATAAACGTAATAATAACATATAATTTTTAAATGAAAATTAAATGTATATTTTTTGAGAAGTTTAAAAGTCAAAATGTTTGACCTTAAAATGAAGAATTTAAAAAATATATACAAGTGATATATCATTTGAAAGCCTGTATTATAAGCTTTCTAATGCTGCCTATATTTTTTCTCTAAGTCAATTAGGAAAGAAAATATGGTTACATTTGTAGTAGAAGAATTTCGGAAATTTGCATTTTTTACACATTTTTGCAGCCCTGTGTATCAAAAACTAAAACAGATAGGGACTTATTAATTGGTATACATTCATTTCTCAGTAAAACAAGTAAATGAGCCCAATTTCATAAAAATCTGAGGAGGTCAGGTTTTTAGCTGTGTTGATTTGACATGGAATGACTCATATTTATAGTTGAACTCTGTTATAGTGGCCTCTGTAAACATTGTCAACTTGCTGACAATGTCAAAAATATTTTTTCTTCTCACCACTCACTTCTTCTCAAAGAAATAAAAAAAAATAGAAATATTTAAAATCGCCATGGCAACCATAGATAAAAACTGCAATTATAGAATTACTAAGTAGGGCACTTGTTTGGAGCAAACAAGCTGCAAACATAAAATCGTTTTTAGTGTAGTTTTATTTATTGCTTTCCAAATGCAACTCAGTACCTAAAATTTCTGGAAATTACTACTGTTGATTAAATATCAAGCCAGTAGTTTTTTCAAGAAAATCGGTGATTAGCTCTTCAAAAAGTCTTCTAATGAGAAGCATAATGCCCAAAATATATCTTTTACCAATTAAAATTACTCACAGAACATTTTGACATTTCATTTTTGGATCTAATTCAGCAATAAAATAAACAATATTTTTTATTCATTAAATTATGTTTTCAAATAAAACATTAGATGGAAAACTGCAGATAAAATTTAGGAAAAAAAAAAAAGGTAATGTTTATAATAATATGTGTTTCATTCACAGTAATTATTTGGAATATCTTAATAACATACCTATTTTTTTATTTGGATTCTTATCAGAAAGAAGTTGATTGATTTTGGCCTTGATGTGATTCATGTTATTTTCATATTTTCTAATCTCATGCTGATAAGTGACCTTTTGCTGACGAAGCTGACCTAAAAGTTTTTTTGTCTGTAAATTAGAAATTAAATAAATTATTATATTTAAACTATGAATATACATTAGGATATGTGTTTTAAATAAACATTTTCTATTATTTCAATCAAAACTGGCTAGTATCGATATATATAAATAAAGGTAATGTTTATCATTATTTAATCTTAAAGAGAATTAATGAAATTAATACAGGGATGATTGTGAATTCATGAAAAGTATCTGCAATTTTAGCAAGAAAACATATAATTTATTGCAAGGAGGTTCACAATCTTCTCATTATGAAAAATATTAATATTAATTAGTTTTAGCAGTCATATAAAGTCAATATTTTAGTCTTATTTTATGAATTTAACTATCAGAAAAACTGAAATTTTGGTATTAAAATTAAATAAACACCTGAATTCAGTTAATTACCTCAACACAATCAACCCTGATTAATATTTAATTAGCAAAAATTCTAATCTTGCTTCTTTCATGTAATAAAAATAAATTAGGTTTTTGTTTACAAAAAAGATTTCATATTCCAAAGTAACACTTTAATATCATTCTCTGTAATAAAAGGATTAAATAAACAATGATTAAACTATTTTATTTATGAGACAAAACTTAAGTTAAAATACATTTAAAAACAAAATATACATATAAAAATAATTAAAAAGACGTTTTGAAACCCATCCAGGTTTTCTCATCAGTATCAATTACAACATAATGTGCAAGCATTACATGTATACTCAAGGAATTTAAAGAACTACCGAATATTGAGGAGCCAGTGTTCTTTAAATTCCTTGAGTATACATGTAATGCTTGCATATTATGTTGTAATTGATACTGATGAGGAAACCCGGACGGGTTTCAAAACGTCTAGATTTTAATTATTTTATATGTATATTTTGTTTTTAAATATATTTTAACTTAAGTTTTGTATCATAAATAAAATAGTTTTTGTTTTTAATATTTCTAATTGAGACGGTTTGATGTTTGTGTACGTTAATGATTAAACTATTCAATATAAAAGGCATATCATTTCAGATGAATGATATTTATATAAAAGAATCCTAAATAAATGATTAATGGTTTCCAATTGAAAATAGCTGATGAAATGAATAATAAATCATTTTTAAATAAATTACTAGTGTCAGAACTTAAAAAACTCATAAATATCTTGTCTTAATGAGTTTTCTGATGCCAAGATCTAATTGGACATAAAAATTGTATTGAGTCATATTTACTAACCAATGAAAAATTGCGAGTAGAAGAGGAGCAGTGTTGGCAACTGTAGGGATTTGTTCCTATGCATAGGGAGTTTTAGCAGTTTTTTTGTTATGGGATTTTGTTACATTTGCCATTTTTTTCATGATTTTTCACTAAAGTAGAGACTTTTACTCAGTGATGCCAGATTGGGGATTTTGTTCCCATTTTGAGGGATTTTTCAGGCTTCTGGGGACAATTTTGGGGACCTAATGTTTGTGGGGACTTTTGGGGGGGGGGGGGGAATTCTAAAATTTTTGGGGACAAATCTGGGGAGTTCTTCAACTTTCTGTCAATGTTGGCAAAGTAATGATTTATCCCTACGACCAGGGATTTTCATCTTCAATAGCTTTATTGTTATTTGGGGATTTGTTTAAAAAACTGCCTTCATTTGGGGAAAAATCTGAGCTTAAATCTACTTAAATGTGCTTGATATATATATACATATATATGTATATATATATATATTTTTTTTTTTTTTTTTTGAAACAAATTTTATTTTCCCTTTTTAGTAGAAATCAAGTTGGGGATTTTTTCGAAAAAAAAAAAAAAACCCTGATTTGGGGAAATTTGAAGACCCGTTTGGGGAAATAATTTTTGACCATCTGGCATCACTGCTTTTACTGTCAGTGATTCAGTACAGGGTCATTTGAGCTATCAGTAGGGACATGGCAAAATGTCAGTTAGCAACACTAAAGAAGATATTTTTCAACATGCAGGTGTTTGGAAAGGAGCATTTTCACAGTATTTGATAAGCATAATAAATCTACAACCGAACTTCTTTTTGAAAATGCTGTATTTTATAGGTCAGTGAAATTTATATGTATTGGACACTCAGGTGTTGACTTATTCTGGATACATACTAATAAAGTTAATAACGATGAAAATAGTTTTTTTTTTATTGAAATTTACTACTTCTCAAAGTTATTAGACATATTATTATTATTGAGGGGTGGGGGTGAGGGGGGGATGATTGGTCATAATTCTTGGGCTTAATTTGAGCTTTAAAAACCACGTTACTTTAACATTATTTAAATTTTCCATGCTATGCAGATACATTACAATTTAATGATATAGTTTATTAACGAATTAAATAATTTATTAAAATTTATGCTCAAATATATGATTCATAAAAATTGAAATTATGCAACATTCTACAGATTATAACATCTAAAATTGACTCTAAAGACCTAAAATGAAACCCACAAATGGATTGAAAAACTAATCAGAATTACTCATTACCTAACGCATTTTTAAAAAAAAACTCCATTTTCACATTCAGATGATTTACAACAATTAAATTACTTCTTGTTTACTAAAAGTTTTTTTTTTTTTTTTTTTTTTTTCCCCATTTTAAAACTATAAAACATAAAAAAAAAAAAAAAAAAGATTTAGTTCATTTGTTGCTCTGTATAGTGCTGCAAAATGAAATATTAAAAATTTAGAAAATAGTTTTTTACAAAGTAAGAACAAATTTAACAGCTCTGAATTTCTGAATATGAAAATATGTATTAGGTAATGAGGAATCCTCATGACAAAAAAGATTGACATGAGATTTGTCAGCTGGCAATGATAGGTATAGCACATACTTAATTTTTTTAAAAACTTTAAAAAAGTGGGAGTCATTTTTTGATAAATTTGTACATTAAATATTTATTTCTTTTACCTTATCACTTAAATTCAAACCACAGATATGCACACACCTCTCTCAGACTCTCTCTAACTCATATATTGATGTATAAATATATACCCTCAAAGCTAGTAAACAAAAATATTAATACTTCAGAGAAATTAACAGATTTAATAATCTGAAGTATGAAATTTAACAACATTAATAGTTTATAACTATCAAATAGTGCAAAAGGATCTTCAGCAGTGGATATAAGTGCAAAATTAAACAGTGTTTCAACCAGGCACACAATTTCCATCAGAAAAGAGACAGGCCAAAATGTAAGTAAAATAAAACTGCCTGACTATTTCAATATGAAAATGTGTTGTCACACACACTTTTACAAAACACTAACCTAGCAGAAGATAATACACAATTTAATTTTTATACAGCGTAATCTGAATGAAATGTATGAACTGTTGCCACTTTTTCTTTTTACATTACACACAAAACTCTTTTTTTTTTTTTTTTTTTTTTTAAACATATAAATATCAAACATTTATAAACAAATTTACAGGGAAATCATTCAAATTAAATGTTTCAGGTAGTTTAAAAGCTATGAAATAAAAGTACCTTGTATTAGGTTTCTTTGATAATTGCTGAAGTAGTCTACAACAATAATATTCCAATTAAATTTAATAACAAGTATGCTTCTTTAAAATACTTCACAATCACAGCTTGTGAAAACTTAATTGTATAATTAATTAAATATAAAAACCTTAATAGATACTTCATATTTCATCATTAATATTTTCGTCTGGGGGCCCAGCTCTTTTCAAACGATCTTCATAAGTTGGTTCCACATCCGGTCAGGAGCCATTGCACTGCTGTCATTGCACACATCCGGTGTTGTTGCTATTTCTATGGCTTCTCTAAACATCACGTAAATATAATTATTGTAATTCACTATCTTTTTAGTTTTTTCAAAATTTATTTTAATTTCTTCATTATCGAAAGTTTTAGCTAAAGCTGTATTTATTTTTCCTGTTTTTATATCGTTTTTATGTTCTTTGACTCTGGTTTTAATTTTTCTTTTCATTACACCAATGTATGAACCTGGTTTATTGTCTTGATTATTTGCGAAAGGTATTTGGTAAATTCCGGCGGTTTCCAAAGGGGGACGGGGTCTTTATCATTACGTATTAATTGAAAAATATTTGGGTTAGGTTTTACAGGGATATTTACGCTGATTTTATTTGCAACGTTTTTAATTTTATTTGATGCTCCATTTGCATCTGCACAATGTCGTTTTATGCACGTTAAATCCCCCCTCCCCCCCTTTGGAAACCACCGGAATTTACCAAATATCTTTCGCAAATAATCAAGACAATAAACCAGGTTCATACATTGGTGTAACGAAAAGAAAGATTAAAACAAAGAACATAAAAACGGTATAAAAACAAGAAAAATAAATACAGCTTTAGCTAAAACTTTCGATAATGAAGAAATTAAAATAAATTTTGAAAAAACTAAAAAGATAGCGAATTACAATAATTATAATTATGCGATGTTTAGAGAAGCCATAGAAATAGCAACAACACCGGATGTGTGCAATGACAGCGGCGCAATGGCTCCTGACCGGATGTGGAACTAACTTATGAAATCTATAAAAGACCACAACTCTAAGAGATCCAACACAGATGAAGATCGTTTGAAAAGAGCTGGGCGCCCAGCCGAAAATATTAACGATGAAATATGAAGTATCTATTAAGGTTTTTATATTTAATTATGTGTAAAGTGCTTCATTATAATTATAATTTTATTTATTGTTTAATTGTCAAAAACTTAATTGTTTTGTAACTTATAAAATATAGCTATTAAAAACTGGTTGAATGGGGAAGTTTTCATTCAGATGTGTTGCAAATGTGTTTGTGTAACTTGAATGGAATGCAAAGATATTCATAATTTTGTTTTCCTTTTAAAAAAGGACCTTGTAAAAGAATAATTTTTGCAATGAAAATTAGTTCTATTCTAGATTTTAAAACCAGCATCACAAATGTGATTTTATTTCTAATACTTGTAATATTAAAACACTGTGAGACATTGACTGATATTTTAAGATCTTTTATTAAAGAATGAAAAATATGTAATATATTTTTTCATGTGAGTGAGTGTTTAAAAATAATATTTCTAAAAAATTTGAATGCGCATACTTCTTCTTTTTCTGCTTTCAACTGCTGTAAAAGCTGTCCATTCTTTTCTTTTAATTGTCTTTCTCTTTCTAAAACAGATGAAAGTTTTCTCTCAGTTTGTTCTACATTACTCTTCAAAACAGAGTTCTTTTTATTAAGAAAAATCAGATCTGTATTTAATTGTTGATTTCTAAAAGAAAGAGAAATAATATTATAGTTTTAAAAAATTAAAGAACACGCTTTTACAGAAATGTGAACTAAAAAGCACAAAATATCTAACTTAGTATTAAAATGCAGGGTAAGAGAAAATCGTGTGAGTGACACACCATAACATTTACATAAATTTAAATCTTTAATTAAAATAATTTAGAATTAAACAAAAACCATTTTTAAAAAAATTTCTCCTGACTGGGCTCGAACACTAGACCTTTAGGTTCGTAGCGCAGAGCTTTACCTCACAGTCACAGCGTTCACGTAGGGAAAGTCCTTTTTTACAATAAAGATTTTTCGTTTGCTCCCAGAGCGGTTACAAACATACATTATACATACAAACATACATACAGGTGAAGCTAATAAGAGCGTGTTAAAAAGGTTTTATAAGTAACAAATATGTGGTAACAAAGTGCACCAACTAATTTTTAGTACATTAAGGGGACTTGTCACCACCACTTTGTACTTATGAAACCACTAAAATAGGTTTCATATAAAAGCTTATATTTCCGTTTAATATTTATAAATTGAACTCTATTAGGTTTGTTCAATAAAATTTACACTCAGACAACAATTATGATGTTTTTTGATACTCATTTTACAGATATGAAATGTTTAAATTGCATTTTCTTAGTTTGTGTTGCTTGATGAATTCATGATCTTCAAAATGTTAAAACTTCTACGGACATTTAAGAAAAGGCTTATTGATTTTTTTTTTTTCAATGTTTACTCGAAACTATTTAAAAGAATTAGGGGTAGATTTTGAAATTTATTAATTAATTTTTGAGGAAAAAAAAGTGCATGTCTATGTACAAATTTGTAAAACAAGTTTTTTGTTATATTTTTAATATTTTTTCTTCTCAAGATAATGCAAAATCCATTCCTAATTCTTTTAATTAGATTCTATTATATATCAAATATATGTATACTAGGGTGATCCTTAAAATTAACATTTAAATTTTTGTATGGGGCACCCACCTATTTTGTTCTATGTATAAAATAATGACTTCCACAAAAATTTTAAAACAAGTTTTAAAGGTGGTTACCGAAGTTTAAAAAGATTAAAATTGACAAATTTGATATATTTTGTAATTTCATTATAAATTATTTTATTTTAATTACATTAAAAATCGAGACAATATACATTAAAATAGTCAATACAAAATATTAAAATACACATAACATAAATTTAAACATTTCGAGCTTTATTTTAGGCTCCTCATCAGTAAAACACATCAAAAGTAAAAGTAAACACTGAGAAGAACAATAGATTTCCTTTACAAAAGTACAGCATATTCAGCATGGACTGTCCAATGCCCATGTCTCATTAAGCAGTGAAAAATGCTGCTTCGAAAAATTCTTGAGTGTTAATTTGTACAGTTAGATATGATCATTTTAGTATTGTTAAAATCAAGTAAATGGTCGGTTTCTATGGCATGCTGCACTATTTTAGAATGAATATCATGGTTTTGAAATTTCTTTTATGTTCGAGAATTTGAATATGAAGGGAACAGCCAGTTTCACCAATATAGAGCTGCAAAATTTACAAGGGCTGCAACATAAATAACTCCTGTACGGGAAAAGGGTGGGTATAACAGGTTTAAAATTAGAAAGGAAATTACAAATTAGAAATTGAGGTTTATAGGATGCAAATACATTAACAGTGCGTAAAACTGTAGCTATATATTCAGAAATTTTTCTATAGTATAGAATAGTAATGAAAAATGTAGGTAATTTGGAGGAATTAATATCGTGATTATCAATGTTAAAGTCGTATTCATTTAATTTTCTTTTAAGCCAGTGAGGGGAAATAATTTACTGCATATTAAGTCAAAAAAAATTCTTTTTAATTCTAACTGGAAAAGCTCTTCAGTACAGCAATATGATTTAGCACGGGGAAGTAAAGTATGGAAAACAGCAGACTTATGTGAAGAGAGGTTGGCTTAAAAGAAAATTGAATAAGTACGACTTTAACATTGGTAATCACGGTATTAATTCCTGCAAATCACCTAAATCTTTCGTTACTATTCCATACTATAGAAAAATTTCTGAATCTATAGCTAGAGTTTTACAAACTGTTAATATATCTGTATTCTATAAACCTCAATTTCTAATTCGTAATTTCCTTTCTAATTTTAAATCGGTTATCTCCCCCCCCCCCCCAACTTTTTTGCGTACAGGGGTTATTTATAATATTCCTTGTAAATCTTGCAGTTCTGTTTATATTGGTGAAACTGACCGTTCCCTTCATACTCGAACATAAAAGAAATTTCAAAAACCGTGATATTTGTTCTAAAATAGTGCAGCATGCCATAGAAACCAACCATCTACGTGATTTTAACAATAGTAAAATAATCATATCTAACTGTTCAAATTATTCTTCAAAAATTTTCCTGGAAGGCTGGTATATGACACAGAATTTTTCACTGCTTAATGAGGCATGCACAAGCCTGCTGAATACGCTGCTGTACTTTCATAAAGGAAATCTATTATTCTTCTCAGCGTTTACTTTTGATGCATTTTACTAGTCCCCAAAATTATACAGCTCGTTCACTGCTGACCTATAACATGTACATAAATTTTCAGCTCAGTTGGTAAGGCATTTAGATAATATCGCGCTTTAAATAATTTCAGCCATAGACTATAATGATAAAAAAAATTTTGTTGCGTGACTGTAAAAATCCATAAGTGCTAGATTCACTGAAATATATACAGTTCGTGTCAAAGTGACCTATAACATTTGTATAAATTTTCAGTTTATTTAAATAAGGTGTTTAGACATCACTGCACTTTAAATAATTTGAGCCCATAGACCATAATGATAAAGAATTTTTTGTTGTGTCCCTGTGAAAAAAAATTATAAGTGCTAGATTCACTAAAATCAATAGGGTTCATGCTACAATGATATACAAACCTACAACATATGTACCAACTTTCAGCTCATTGGAACAAAGCATTTAGATGCTATCATACTGACTGACATACATACACACAAACATATACACATACGCACATTCATACATCACCATAAAAATAGCAAAAATGAACTCAGACGACCTCAAAATGTATAGCTACACCAAAATCTTGAATTCAAATTTTTGTCATGATTACAATACTTTCCTTGCAAAGCATGTTCAAAAAGTAAAAATCTTTATACCATTGTTCCTTTTACCCAAAAATATTTGAGCCCACCCAATCTTTTCCAAAAGTTGACGCCACTGTATATCTAGAAAATAAATTATAAAACTAATTTTATTAAATAAATAAATTTAAAAAAAAAAAAAATGTACAACAAACCTGCTCTCTAAATCTTCATTTTTCTCAATGAATTCATTATTTCTTCTCAGAAGATGATATGTTACATTTAAAAATTTAACAATATCACAGTTAACATGAGATGGACGATCATTGGAGCATGAATAAATGGACGGAAAACCTAAGGCACTAAACTCCTAAATACAGAAAATCAAATACAATAATTAAAACTCATAACAATATCAAATTAATAATAATATTAATACAATGAAAGATAAAATATGTGCATTCTGGTAGGAATTTGTTCTAATTATTTAAAACTTTTTCAACATCACTGCACCCACTTCAGCATTCAGGATTTTATTTCAGGGAGGGCAGAGTTAAGTATTAAGTTTGATAATAAATGTGTTTCATAGTGTACAGAAATCATGCACGTTATTCTTCAACCACTTTTCTTGTCACCATGGGAGCCTCTGAACAAGTGCTGACTTAACGAGTGTAGTGTTAAAATAGGGGGTGATAACACTTGTGGTTGAGAGAAAATAAGCAATAAGGGAACAAAGAATGACTGGATGTTTACCAAATCTCAACCCACTGGTCAATTTGGCACCCCTGCAAGCCATTGGAATCATTCTTAATGTTAGGCATGAGAAACATGGTTACATAATATTCTTGATATGTGTCGGCTATGTCAATAAAAAAAAAACTTTCTTAGTGCTGACTCTAGGCTAATTTGGCAAGGTGCTCCACCCTGCCACCCTTTTAAACCCATTTTATCACCCGGCGGCCCTTTATCAACCCATTTTAGCACCCGACGGCCCTTTTAAAACATTTTGGTACCAAGTAGTCTTTTCTAATATTTTAAATTTTCAGAGGCCTTTAGATACTTTTCTTCCTGAATTTTCAACCTTCTAACAATAGTTCTACAGCATTGCTGGAAGAACAAATGCATATAGCCTGTGTATGTATATATATATATATATATATACACACACAGGCTATATGCATTTGTAAAAGTAAATTACTAATTTTATGTATATATATATATATATATACATAAAATTAGTAATTTACTTTTGTCATATACAAAAATCACAACATAGAAGACCACAAATAATGCCCTTTTTATTGAATTCCCCCCGGCGGCCCTTTTAGAGTCAGCACTATTTCTTTAATAAAAAATATTTAATTAAAGTTTGCCCAAATAACGAAAAAGAAAGAAATTTCGCTTAAAAAAGATCATTTTTTCAACACATTCAAAAACTTATTTTCTGTTCTTTAAACAGACTCTTCACAACTTTTCCTTAAACGGAATTCAAATCAAACAGCTTTTGAATAAAACTGATTCAATAAAAAAGAATAAATCAGAAAAATTAAAATTTTATTAGCAATCTTCTTTTAGGTAAACAGGGATATAAATTATGTGAAAAAACAGTCATTATTACTGTACCAGATTTCTGATCTAAAACTTATTCTTCTTACTGACCCGATACAGCATATTTCAAATCTTAACTCTTTTCTTAAAGTTACTACTTAAATTTTCAAATAAAATATTTATTCTTCTAAATAATATTCACTTCTTAAATAATAAAATATGGATGGGTCTCACCTGAAAACTTCTAATCCAAAGGTTCGGATGTGGATGGGGCAACTATTATCCATTAAAGAAACTAAACTCGATGAACGTAGCACTTCTTAGATATGAAAACAGAATTTTAATGCTTTTTAGCATACACGTGAAACGAAACATAAACAAAAACTATCTACAGTATTTACAATTAAATATTAAATTCTTTCTTAATATCAAAATTGTATGGTCTAATTTAGTTCAAAAATTTTAATTCTAGTTCTTAATTGATTTAATTGTTCTGTTTTAGGACCGGGGCGTCTGTAAACACAACGATCTTAACGTAGCCCCATCTCTGTTCAAGGTCCTTTCTGTTCTGCTTCTGATACTAAAAAGCACCTTTCTCGAAAAACTTCTCATTTCGAGTCGAAAAAGTGATGCAATCATGAAAAGGAGGCACACGCCAGTCTGTCTGGAAAGGCATTTTGTTCTCAAAGCAGAAGAATGAGCGGGGGATTCCCGACATCCTCCCACCTTGGGTTGCGACTAATCGGAGGAACTCAACAATCCAAGTTGAAGTTGTTGAGGGGGTTTCACCACATGGCCAGTTCAGGAGACCACCGGGGAACTGGAAGTGGGATCATCTGTTTTGGACTTCTGGTTACTGGTTCTGGAACTGGTAGGTTCTGGAGGGTCTTTCACAGGTTCCTTTTCTCTGGGGTTGAGTATCGGTTTCTGTGAGAGGTTCTTGTTTTCGGAAGTCGAAGGACTTAAATTTTCTTGAACAGATTTATGTAAAGTGGGGTGATTCTTAAGTTCGGTACTGTAAATTTCTAAAGGAAACAATCTTTGTAATGGACGTAGAAATAGTCCATTTTCGGTCTTCACTTTAGCTAGGCGTATGACATTATCTCTGCCTGGGTAAATTTCTATCACTCTTGCCAGAGGCCAGTGAACACATTTCTTATTGAAATCTTCTAATAGGACAACATCGCCAACTTTCAATTGGTTGAATCTTTTGGTCTTAGATGCATGTTGGCGTAATTGTCCTAAATATTCAGCTCTGAATCTGTTTCTTAGGTTTTCTGTGATTATTTGCCTATATCTGGCTCTGCGGTTAAGATCTTTAGAATCCAAAGCATCTAGGTCAGGTACTCCTGATGTTGGTAGTTCTCTTAGGAACATCATTGGCATTAAAGGTAAGGGATCTGTGTTATCTTCGGAAACATAGGTTATAGGCCGTGAATTAATCACTTGTTCAGTCACATAGCATGGTGTAAAGTTCTTCGTAATTCAAAGATGCACGACCTAAGTTTCTTTTCAGGATTCCTTTAACCATTCCAACAAGCCTCTCCCACCAACCTCCCCACCACGGTGCTGTAGGAGGGTTGAATTTTCATCTGATCTTCTGTGTGGAAGCTACCTTGCAGATGGTTTCCCAATCTACACTCGAGAGAGCATTGCTGGTTCCAAGGAAGTTCTTCCCGTTGTCTGAATAGATGATGTAGGGTCTGCCTCTCCTTGCTATGAACCTTCTCAGAGACTGGATAAAACTTTCTGTAGACAAAGACGTAATAGCTTCAAGATGTATGGCTTGGTAGACAGCGCAAGTAAATAAGGCTATCCACGCTTTTGATCCATCAGAAAGATGAAGAGGACCGGCTAGATCTACGCCTACCACTTCAACGATGGCTGCTTCTCGTACTCTGTCTTCGAGTGGTACTCCAGGTTCAACATCTATTTTGGAAGTCTGAAGTTTTCTGCAAATCACGCATTTTCTTATTGAATTTCTAATGCATTTTCTAGACTTCAGTGTCCAAAAATTTTCTCTAAGTAGTGTCATTAGAGTGCTGACTCCAGTGTGCTGATTTTCTAAATGCTTCTCGAATATCAATCTTTGGACGACGGGATGCTTGTAAGGCAGTGGCGCACCCACGGAGGGGGCTTAGGGGGCTCAAGCCCCCACCAGAACCAGCTGACATAATAAAAATTTTCAGATATGGATTGAAAAAAAAAATATATATATATTACTCAAACACAGATACTGTAAGCAAAAATAGTTTATTAATTATACATTAAATATCAGGAATTTTGGAAATCCTTACTGTCAAACACAAAAACAATGAGCTAGTTCTTTCATTTTTAGTTGAAAGATATCCTAGACATTCCATTGCAGTTTTTAGGAATAGGCTTCTAAGGTCCTAAAGTATATACTGTTATCACGAAATCGAGTAAGTATCTAAAAAGTCAGGCAGAAGAAGCAATCTGATGTAGAAGTAAGCAAGGATGTATTTGACAGAAAAATGGGATACCAGGCTCATACAATTTTGTATTTTAATTTATGAGTATTTATAGCATTTTTGTGAAAGTTTGTTTTGTCCTTGGGCAAAATTAACACATTTGCATCGGCAAATGAAAATTCTCATTTCATGTGAAATAAAAGTTGGCCCTGCTTTTAGTTGTTCCGCTAAAACAATATTTTAAATTAGAAATGGACTTTTTCATTTTCGTGTTAAACCCTTTAAATGCCGCTAGCACAAAAACATACTAATGAAATTTCGCATCAATTGCTAAAGATAAAATTTAATGGATTAATCACAAATATGTAAAATTATTTTTCTAAAAATATACCGATTTAGAGGAATGCCAAAAGGTGTAGTTTACTGTTCAAAGTAAGAAAATTACAATATGTCAAGATATTTTACAGATGCTTGGGAGGGTGAAGTAACTTATTTTTTTTTATAGACTATATAGTAGGATCCATGCACAGTTTTCATTTTTCTTCTGATGTCACAGAGATCTAAGCTCCGTACTTGGATAATGCAATTTTTACTAGTTATAAAAAATTCAAATTTCATAATATATATATATATATATTATTGAACTACAATATCCTGTAATGAAATTACTCTGAAAGGTAACGCTTGAAATATTTACAAACTGAACAAATAATTCTAAGTAATATATTATATATTAGAATTAATGTTTTGGGATATTAAGAGGTTCAGCCCCCTGCTTGCTGTGTTGACTAACCACAACGAAGACTACATGCCCGATTTTTTCTGTTAACCGAACCTTCAGAAAGCTCTTCGTCCCACTTCACCTTCTGAATCCACGTTTCTTGAAGGATTAGTCTGGGAACTAAACTGACAGGTGCTGTGAATCCCACAGGATCAAAAATTCTTTGGGTAACTGATAAAAGTTTTCTTTTTGTAAGGGGTTCACTTATCTTTAGGGGTTCTTCAATTTTACAAACTAAACTGTCATTTTTCAAATCCCAGAGTAATCCTAACACGGGAGCAAACCTCGGTTCATCTTCAGTTTTTTCGATCATAGCCTGGGGCCAATTCGATCGCCAGCATCTCAAATTGAAATGTGCCAAAGCCAAAATTCCTTGAGATTCTGATATGAATTTTTCTGTTTCTTGAATTGAATTCAGGCTGATGAGGGAATTATCTAAATAGAAGGAATCTCTTAAGAGCCTAGCTGTCTCTCGCCATTGTTTGGGAACATTTTCTAAAAGGAGATTTAATGTTGCCATAAGCAAAAAAGGGCTTGAAGTTAGGCCGAAAACCACGCGACAATGTCTATAAATTTTTAATTTATTTTCGCTATTAAACCAAAAAAATCTCAAAAAATCGCGATCTTTCTCTGTTATTTTAATTTGCAGGTATGCTTTCTCTATATCGGACAAAATTCCTATTTTGTATTTACAAAATTTATTTAAAATGCTAGGTATAATTTCGACAAGATTTGGTCCTTTTGTTAAACAATTAAGGGAGGGACTGTTTCTAGTGTGTGCTGAGGCATTGAATACTGGACGAATTTTAGTGGTTTCACTAGATTCTTTAACCACAGGTCTGTGTGCTAAATAATGTACCTTGTCCCTTTTCTGGTCCAATACCTCTTCTATAATCTGATTGTTTTCCCAGAAATAAAAAATTTCCCCATATTCATTTTTCCTATCAGATTTGATTAATTAATTTTCCGTCTTGTACAGGCACTTTTCTGCCAACGAGTAATTATCTGATAAAATCGAATGGTCAACTGTCCATGGTAAATTGACTTCATATCGACCGCTTTTATCTCGTTTAACAGTTTCTAGAAAATAATTCTTGGTTTCTTGTTCTAAATCCTGTTTCAATTTATTATCTTCATTAGTAATTCCTAGAGTGTCAAGGCGCCATAAATCTGATAAACTGGCATTTGACACATGTAATGACAACGATAGACCTGTCAAAGAATTGTCCTGCTCACTCTTGTGACCCTCTGTCTTGCCCAAAATGGTCCAACCCAAAATTGTATGGTCTAATTTAGTTCAAAAATGTTAATTCTAGTTCTTAATTGATTTAATTGTTCTGTTTTAGGACCGGGGCGTCTGTAAACACAACGATCTTAACGTAGCCCCATCTCTGTTCAAGGTCCTTTCTGTTCTGTTTCTGGTACTAAAAAGCACCTTTCTCGAAAAACTTCTCATTTCGAGTCGAAAAAGTGATGCAATCATGAAAAGGAGGCACGCGCCAGTCTGTCTGGAAAGGCATTTTGTTCTCAAAGCAGAAGAATGAACAGGGGATTCCCGACAGTCATATAAAAGTGATATATTACCTTTGTAGGTTAAAAAAAAAAAAAGTAATAATTTTTTAATAAGTTTCTGGACCACATGTTGGTGGATTTGATCTATTTTTCTGAAGAATAGATAATCTTCTTACTTAAAATGAATATTGAGTTTGAAGGCCAGTTATTCTACACTTTTGAAAATCTTACGAGACTCTATATCAGCTTTACTGCAGAACTCCTTAAAAACTGCTCACTTGGTAGCTCTAGGGGGACTTTACTCAATTCAACAACTTAATTACTTTTGTAGCTTAGACCTGATGAATAGTATCTATTACAGCAAAAATATGTAGGACACTAATTAAAAAGCACCTCGAGTTGCTTTCAAACATAGCACTAATTCAAGAGACCTCAAAAAGTGTAAATATAGCAGAATTGCATTTTCAGAAATTTGACTCCAAAACAACTCTACAAACAAAAATTTATATTGAGCTAACATTGAAACAATCGTTGTTTTCATAAAAATCTTTGTTAGTCAAAGTCAACATGGCTGTTGGCTGGTAGATTGTTGGCAACTTTGGGCCCATACAGCATTTAATGTTGTGAAGTAACTATAATTAACTAAAACAGTACTGATAAAGGAGTAAAACATGTGCCATTTGGACTACCAAGACTATTTATCTCTCAATGTGTCATCAATTCATATTTGTAGGAATACGTTCTTTACTACACATAGCAGGGGTGAAACTCCCTAACATGCAAAAACCCTGAAAACTGCTATTTGCAGGTAGATAAAGGAGACTTATTAATGATATATCATATGACTATCTATAATAAGTGGTATTTTGAGAGTTTTAAAAACATTACAAGGCAAATTAAACATTCAAAATTGAAATTTCTACAAAAACAAAATAATTTATCATGAAATTCAAACACAGCAAAATCTTCCAAAAACCCTGAATTCAGTAGCCCCTGAAAATTTTCACCCGACATAGGTAGGAAAAAGTAAAAACAGAAAGAAAAAAAGAAAGAAAAAAGTTTTTTTAATCTAAATTTTTTTTTTTTTTTTTTATTCCACTTTTTGAACATGTCGCTTTTTATCTTAGCATTTAAAAATAATAATTAAATAAATGGCAAAAACCTTACTTTCTAGGCTTCATCTTAGTTGCATTCGCTGGAGGCCCCCGGCATCTTCAGAGTGCAACATTCAGCGGCAGCACTTTTAGTTGTAAGTGAACTATCTTCTTGTTTTCTGGAGTTAGTTGGCCATTCTCTCAGCAGGTGGCTCCAAACTCGATTGACATCAGCACAGGGCTCATTCTCATTGCAGGAATTTAAATTGTAGCATTTTCATAATTCGCAACCTTCGTAACTCTATTGAAGTGGATATCAATTTCCTCGTTTTGTGCGGTTTTAGCAAGTGTGGTGGTACTTCTGTTAAATTTTATATCGGAAGCATGTTCTTTGACACAATTTTTGATCTTTCTTTTTGTAACTCCGATGTAGCACCCGTTATTATTTTCTTGCCGGGAGAAAGGAATGTTATAGGTACCTGCGGTTTCAAGTGGGTCAATAGGATCTTTATCACTGCGGATGAGCTGATAGATATTGCGATTAGATTTTATTGATATTTTTATATTGTGTTTCGCAGCTTCGTTCTTAATTTTTGATGAAACTCCTCGGTCATACGGGATGCTATAGCTAAATTTAAGGGGAATTTTTTGCTGGTTCGGGATATGATTCATTTTCTTTATACATTGGTGATATAACTTATAAACAAAATTTTTCGGATAACCTGCATTATTAGTGATTTGTTGAATAATAAAAAATACCGATAAAACCTAATCGCAATATCTATCAGCTCATCCGCAATGATAAGGATCCTATTGACCCACTTGAAACCGCGGGTATCTATAACATTCCTTTCTCCCAGCAGGAAAAATAATAACGGGTGCTACATCGGAGTTACGAAAAGAAAGATAAAAAATCGTGTCAAAGAACACCCTTCCAATATAAAATTTAACAGAAGTACCACCACACTTGCCAAAACCGTGCTAAACGAGGAAATTGCTATCCACTTCAATAGAGTTACGAAGGTTGCGAATTACGAAAATGCCACTTACGCACAATACCGGGAAACAATTGAAATTATCAGTAATTTAAATTCCTGCAATGAGAATGAGTCCTGTGCTTACGTCAGTCGAGTTTGGAGCCACCTGCTGAGAGAATGGCCAACTAACTCCAGAAAACAAGAAGATAGATCACTTACAACTAAAAGTGCTGCTGCTGAATGTTGCACTCTGAAGATGCTGGGGCCTTCCGGTGAAAGCGACTAAGATGAAGCCTAGAAAGTAAGTTTTTTGCCATTTATTTAATGAGTTTGAAGGCTTCATATTTTTAAATCTTAAAGTTATAAATGATAAGTGTAAATATTTATTTTTAAGAATGAAAATTAGACCCTTAAGTTTTCTTAATGAAATAAAATATTTAAATTAATTTATTTTTTTAATTGCTCCAAGAGAAAAAAAGCAACATGTTCACAGAAGAGTGAAATTCAAAAAATAGAATTCAAAAAACTTTATTTTTAAATGAGATATCCTGATAATACGAAGCAACAAAAATTTCATTAGATTACATGAGGAGATAGAAAAGATGGTATCTGACTACCAAGGAACCTTAAATATAATAAGAAAAATTCTCAATGTTTGTGGCTGCCATATTTTTATGACTGCTTTTAAGAAAATTTAATTTTAAATAAATATATAAACTTTGTTATTTATAATTTAATTTTCCTTAAATTATTATTACTTTATTTATTTATTTTTATATGTTGCACCTCATTTTTCTACTAGTTTTAATCTAATTTGACAATTTATCATAGGGACCTTAAAAGTAATGAAAAATATATATATATATATATATTTTTTTATAAATAGATCAAATGACTAAATATTCCCTAGACACACACACTCTAGTATCACTCTGTGTTGAATTTGAATATACAAGCAAATACAAAAAGACCTGCAAATAACTGAAAATTTATTTTTTTAATGATTGACAAATTAATTCCAATACAGAGAGGGGAATTCACTAATTTGACATGTGTTAGAAGACTCCCATTTAAGATGATTACGTTATAATTTCTCAATACTGTTCAAGTCAATATTTCAAAAAAAAAAAAAAAAAAAAAAGATATGTTCAGATGCCACCCCCCCCCCTTAAATAAAAATGTAAAATAAAGAATAAAAAAAGACATTTAAGATATAAGGAAATTATTAGTTCTTAGGACTCAAAATTTATATTTTTTTGAAAATCTAACATAATTAACATCAAATATTATGTTTAAACATACCTGAGATATGTACTTTAGACATTCATCAATATTTTCTGAAGAGCAAAATTCATTTGTATCTGTATTTACATTGTTCTGTAGCCAATCAAAAGGAGTAAAATCTGTTTGATACGTTGAGCGTGCTTGATTCATTTGTCTCACTGCAAATCAAACAAACAATCAATTTCTTAAAACATCAAAAATACCTATCGAATCAAAATTACAAAAATTTGGTATGAAACAACCACACGACTTCCATTACCCACTATTACACATATTAAAAGCATTTTTTTTTTGAGATAATATAATATTGATCAGAAGACAAAACTGACCTAACAATGTATAAACCTAAATTTTTTCCGGCAAGAGAAACTTGATACACATGTAAAGACATATAAAACAAAGCTTACATAGCAAGTTAAAAAATCAGAAGAAAAAAAAGTGGTGGAGTTATTTTATGAAACACCAATTTTCAAGATCTAAAACTGACCTACCTCAGCAGGATAACAGTTAATTTTCCTGTAATAACCATGTAATACACGAGAAAGGATATCTAAAATTGATTTATGTAACAATTCTCACGAAAATCGTCAGAGCCGTTTTTCAGATACAGGCTTTCACCAAAACTTGACAAACTCAATTGTTGACTGGAAAACAACAATTACAAATGCAATTATATCTAAAGAAGAGTTATGTTGAGTTTAAAAAAAATCCATGCTGCCATTTTTTAAGGAACACACTTGCGAGACTTGAAATGGAGCTATCTATACAGGATACCTATCAATTTTTCTGAAATAACTATATCATTCGAAAGGATATCTAATAAAGTATATATATAGCAACTTTGAAGAAAATTGTTTGAGCCATTTTTGAGATATGGACTTACAGTCCCCCTTCCGGTTTCTGATGTTCCGTTTTTCCAATTTTCACCAAAACTAGTTGGAACCCGTCGAATTTGACGGTCACTTTATTGACCGTAATGTTTCAAAAATCGTCGCATCATTATTTAAATGTATTTCAAGTTAAAACATCTAATATAATTTATGACATTTCACTTTAAAAACGGAATTCGGAAAAATGCTTATAAATAGAAATACTATATACGACACCACTTTCTACAAAGTACTCTCAATGGTGACGTCAAACTGACTCCAAGTAAACAGTTGCTATCTTTTATTTTCTATTTCGTTTAAGACTATGACTACATGTTAGCTGACCCGTCCGGCGTTGTCCGGGCCTATGATAACCTTAAATGAACCTTAAATTTGTATGATTTTAAATCCTAAACTCGATTTTATTTGAATTTCTATTTTTAAATAAAAGCATCGCGAAAAAGATAATCAGATGTAACAGAAAAATTACCTTGAACCGAACGAAACTCTGCCTTGTGATACCGGTGCCTGCGGCAGCGCATACGCCAGCCGCTAATAACATAAAAAAAATTGTCAAAAATTAATCTGGAACCAAACGAACCCGACCGGCGTTGCCCGGGCCCATGATAATAACCTTAAATGAACCTTAAATTTGTATGATTTTATATATTTAACTCGATTATGTTCGAATTTCTATTTTTAAATAAAAGCATAGCATCACAAAAATAAATAAATAAATAAAAATCAGCTGTAACAAAAAAATTACCTCGAACCCAACGAAACTCAGCCTTGTGACCCCGGTGCCTGCGGCAGCGCATACACGGACCGCTAATAACATGAAAAAATTCCCAAAAATTAACCTGGAACCAAATGAACCCGACCGACGTTGCCTGGGTCCATGATAATAACCTTATATGAACTTTAAATTTGTATGATTTAATATCTTTAACTCTATTTTGTTTTAATTTCTATTTTTAAATGAAAGCATCGTGAAACAAATAATCATATGTTACAAAAAAATTACCTCAAACCAAACAAAACTCAGGCTCGTGACCCCGGTGCCTGCGGCAGCGTATATGCGGGTCGCTAATAACATGAAAAAATTCTTAAAAATTAATCTTGAACCGAACGAACCTCTGAATCGTGTTTCCGCCGCCTGTGGCTTCGGCACCGTATAGCAGGCATGCTATGCACACGCTGCAAAATTCACATTCCTCCACCAGGGGGCGCAGTATGTTGTATACGAACATCACCAATCACCTTGAACTTCCAAGACCTTTCAAATAAGGTGTCACATGGTGGTGTCAACTGCAAAATCCTTTAGTTGCAGTTTCTCCAGCCAGGGGGGCACAGTGTGTTCAGTACAAACACCACCAACGGTCAGGAAATACCAAGACATTTAAAATAAGATATAACATGATAGGGTCTAATACAAAATCATCTAGTTCCATTTTTAACCACCAGGGGGCGCACTATATTGTATACAAACATCCAAAATCAACATGAAATTTCAAGACCTCTATCACCAATCGCCTTGGATTTTCAAGACCTTTTAAATAAGGTGTCACAGGGTGGTGTCAACTGTAAAATCCTTTAGTTGCACTTTCCGCCGCTAAGGGCCTGGTGTGTTCTGAACGAACATCACTAACGGTCAGGAAACACCAATACCTTTAAAATAAGATGTAACATGATAGGGTCTGCAGCAAAATCACCAAGTTCCGTTTTTCACCACCAGGGGCCGCACTATATTGTATACAAACATCCCCAATCGACATGAAATTTCAAGACCTTTAAAATGAGGTGCTACATGTGTGGGTCTTGAACGGATTTTCCTCTCAAACTAATTTCCCCCCCTCCAAATGTACTTTACCCCTTTAAAATCGAAAATTCCAAATTCGCAGAAAATGATTTTTTAGTATTTGACTCTAGTCCCCATATGTATAATTTCTTCACCATGAAGTAATTTGGAGCTTAGTTAAGCTCGTAAACGTGTTTTTAACCCATTCCCCCCCGGGGGGAAACTGTTCGACTTTCTTTTATTTTTCTCTTTTCATAGCACATCTACAGACCAAGACCTTTCTTTAGAAACCTCAACCAAATTTTTACACCAAGTAGTTCTCTCAATATAGTGGAGACAGACAAAAACGTGTTTCAAATTAATATATGGATTTTTTTTTCAAATAATTGATTTACACCAAACGCAGGAAAATCTTGAAAAATTCTTGAAAAAATTGAATGTAAAGTTGATTGTGCACGCATAACTTTACTCAAACTCAACGAATTTAAGCAGTTAATAGCTCAAAAGTCAAAAGAAAGAGCTTGATCCACTGAGTGTTCTTAGACTTGTGTCAACAGCCTACGTTAATTAGAACTCTAGTTATAGAGGTTTGAGTAAAGGAAAATCTTGAAAAAATTGAATGTAAATTTGATTCTGCACGCATAACTTTCCTCAAACTCAACGAATTTAAGCAGTTAATAGCTCAAAAGAAAGAGCTTGATCCATTGAGTGTTCTTAGACTTGTGTCAACAGCCTACATTAATTAGAACTCTAGTTATAGAGGTTTGAGTGAAGGAAAATCTTGAAAAAATTGAATGTAAATTTGATTGTGCACGCATAACTTTCCTCAAACTCAACGAATTTAAGCAGTTAATAGCTCAAAAGAAAGAGCTTGATCCACTGAGTGTTCTGAGAGTGAAACGATCAAGATCCATTCATTAGAAGAGGAGCTATGAGAATTCGAATTGCTTGAGTGAATGTGTCCCATAAGAAATGTACAGGGAAGAATTGCGTTTGAGTATAACTTGAGTAAGGTGGGAGTTGAGTAAATTTCAATGATTGATGACATATCTGTGTCTAAATACCTTTCATTAAAAAAAAAAAATGAAGGAAATCGGACTTTAGTTTTCATAAATTTTTTTAATATATAAGATTTGGGAAATTTTTCTATAGACCAGACGTGTGTCAATTCTGAAGTTTTGTAATTCTATCTTTATTAGTTTCGGAGATATGATAGTCAGAAGATTCTGCACATATATACATATGCACACGTACACACACACTGACCAATTACCAAAAACCACTTTTTTGGACTCAGGGGACCTTAAAACGTGTAAATCAGGTGAAAACTTGATGTTGAATTTTTGGACCGAATACAATACTTCCATTACCTACAGTAGTAGGGTAATGCATGGAAAAAAAAATCTGGTGTGAAACGACCACAGGAATTTCATTACCTCCTATTACACATATTATTATATATATTTTTTTAGGAACAATGTGATCAGAAAACATAAAATTGACCTTATGAAATATACTTAAAAAAATTTCAGTAAAAGAAATTTGATACACGTATAAAGACATATAAAACAGAGTTTACACAGCGAGTGAAAAAACAAGGGGAAAAAAAAAAAGGTAGAGTTATTTTTTGAAACACCAAGTTCCAAGATCTAACCCTGACCTACAAGATGACTGTTAATTTTCCTGTAATAACCATCTAATCAGGGTTGGCAAGTTTCTTCCAAGGCGGAAAAAAACCGCAGAAGAACCAGCTGGAAGAAACAGAAGGAACTGTTTTTATTAAAAATTTATTATAAATTGCAGATTTTTAAGATAGAATGGATGCATTTATCTTATAAACAACTTTAAGTAACTTTAATTATACCTATAAAAATTTAATTACATATTTAATTAATAATTATGAGATTTTTATTGAAGTGATCTTCGGTATCTGATGATCACATTCCAAACCACTCAAAATCCAGTAAAAAATCAATTTCAAATTAAACAGTGTAAAGTTTTATAATTTAGACAATTTTATTTCTTTAACTGGTGATAAATAGTTTGGATCACTTACTTATACTTTCTGATAAAACAGCTCTTAACAATCATCCAGTTAATTAAAAGAACCAGTATGTAATAATTACTGTAATACAAAATGTCATCAAAAACTTTATTTCCCTTATAGTCATATACACATACAGTACAGTCAACTCCCTCTAATTCGCAGACCTATAATCTGCAAATCCTTCTAATTCATAATTGATTTTTTAATGTAAAAGAAATTTACATCTCATATTTCAAAAAAATTTACAACATTTCTCACATTTTTACTTTTTTTTAATAAAATTTTTAGCTTTATCCTTGCTTTGAAACACAATTGAGGTGGGGGGGTTACATTCTTGTGTTTATTATCCTGCAATTCATACAGACTAGTGCTAAGTCAAGCCAAAGAATGTTAGGAAAGTATATGAAAAATTTAAAACAAACCACTATTACTTTAATGTTTAACAAAATTAAAAATAATCAGTGATGAATATTATTTCCACATTTCAAAAATATTTTGTTTTGTATTTTTTAAACATATTTGTTTACATATTAATGGTATCTATTATTTGAATATGCTTAAATTGTTTACCATCATATATGAATGTGATAGATTAGTTTTATTAATATTGAAGAAATATTTTATTCTAAAATTTATTAGAAATCATCTTTCCATTCTGATGTCTATTTATGAATTAACTAGATGCCTTTGGCGACCAGCTGGTTCGTGATCCTTGAAAAATCCGACTTTATGAAACTCCCGCTCGGTGGAGCCTGCGGCGCCTTTTTCCCATTTCAGATCTTACAACAGCTTATTGACATATAGTAAAAATAGCTTTATTGAAAAATTTAATCGCAGTAAATTCCCGCTTGGTAGCCTGCGGCGCCCTCTTCCACTTTCAATATCTGAAACAACCTGTTCGCTCACCATGTTATGATCTCTCAAATTTCTGACTTTAGCAAAGTCCTGCTCGATGGCGCCTGCGGCGCCTTATCCCCGTTTTAGAACATACAACACCTTCCTTGCTCATTAGAATTTAAAATATTGAAATTTTAAAATATTACAGCACCATCTAGCGGCAGAAATTTCAGTAATCCACTATTCGATTCCAAATCAAAAAAGCTTTCTAATGATGTATTACTTATGAAATTATTTTAATTAGTAGCTGAGATACAAAAGAAAACTGATTCAGCACACCTCAAAACGTGTAAATCGGGTGAAATCTCAAATTCCATTTTCGATAATGTAAAAGTACTTTAAAATGTGTATCAACTCAACAAAGCTTTCAAATGATGTATTACTTATGAAATTTTTTTAATTAATAACTGGGATACAAAAGAAAACCTAATCGGACACCTCAAAACGTGTAAATCGGGTGAAATCTCGAATTCCACTTTCGATAATGTAACCGTACTTTAAAATGTGTATCGAATGATGTATTAAAAAAAATTTAAACATAATTAGAATTTACTTATGAAATTTTTTTAATTAATAACTGAGACAAAAGAGAAAACCCATTCAGGACACCTCAAAACGTTTAAATCAGGAGAAATGTCGAAATATCGAATTTCTGTAATGTACTATTCAATTCCAAATCAACAACGCTTTCAAATGATGTATTTTTTATGAAATTATTTTAATTAGTAGCTGAGATACAAAAGAAAACTAATTCAGAACACCTCAAAACGTGTAAATCAGGTGAAATCTCGAATTCCACTTTCGATATTTTAATTAGTAGCTGAGATACAAAAGAAAACCCATTCAGGACATCTCAAAACGTGTAAACAAGCTGAAATCTGGAGTTCCACTATTGAGATGCAAAAGAAAACCTAATCAGGAGATTTCAAAATGTGTAAATCGGGTGAAATCTCGAATTCCACTTTCGATAATGTAACCGTACTTTAAAATGTGTATTGAATGACATATTAAAAAAATTTAAACATAATTAGAATCTGAAATATTGAAATTTTAAAATATTACAGTGCCATGACACCTCAAAACGTGTAAGTCAGGTGAAATTTCTAATTCCATTACCTACGGTAGTCGGTTAATGGAAGTAAAAACAAATATTTTTGGTAAATACAAATATTTTTACCTTAAGTGAAAAAATTAAGTGTTGTTATAGAAAGTGGCATCCTCTTTCGAGACAATTTAATTTGCAATTAAAATGTAAACCTTTTGTTTATTGACCAAAATCGATGAAATTTTAACTGCAAGTTTGTTTTGTGGTGTTAAGATTGTATACTAAGTGTCGTGTGCGAAAGTAAAACATTGAAGAAAATAGAAATTTGCAATTTTTTATCCTACTCAAAATACCTCCGATTCTCAATCAGTGCCAGCTATTATTTTTTTTTTTTCGCTTCCATCTAGAAATGCTTCCTGTCTGAACGGGTTGTTTTGGTGACGCAACGGACGTCTGCATTATTTGATTACGGTATTCATTGGTTTAAAGCCTAAAATTAAAAAATTTATAACTCATTCAGTTTTTGAAATTTTCTCTCAATCTTTTGGAAATTGAATTGTTGAAGCGAGATCTATATTACCCCCCCCCCCCCCAAAAAAAAAAAGAAAGAAATGACTTATCTCTAAACCCTTTTGAGTTATAAAATGTTTTGTGAAAAAATCGATCTTTCGTAAAATCTAAAAATATGGATCGCTAATCCGTATTTTGTAAAAATGTTTATATGGTTCGAAAGAGGATTAAATGACCTTTCCAAATATACCAGTTGTTAAGAAATGGAACAGTTACTCGGTCGTACAGGGCTTTTCAAAAAAGACGATTGAGAAAAAGAGAAATTTTTGACCCTTTTTAAAACTTTTTTTAAAAATATAAAAAATCCGTATTTAAAAAAAAAAATTGTACCGTAAGGAATCAATAATAAATGCTCTTTCTGTCGGTAGAGGTGTATTTCGATATCTCGAACCGTTCGAGCAGGATCGCTTTACAAAATCCCACGAAATTTCCTCTCTTTGCTTTTTCTTTTCAGGTACACGGTTCCGGAACAAAATGACGGTCGCCTCTGATTTTGAATCGTTTTTTGATTTGACATGGGTCGACATTTTAATTAATATTTCCGGAACTAATTAAAAATTTTTAATTAATTTTTCACTATGCACTCGGGCAGGCTTCTGAGTACCCGTATGTAAAATATTGTAGCTCTGCGTTCAATAGGGACTGAACGTATAGATGCTCAGACAGACAGAGAGACAGACATCTTCTTTTATTATTATAGACAATAACTGACTTTGTATCTGCAAAAGAAAACTATAAACAAAGGTAATGATCTCTAATCTGCAAATTCCTATAATCCACACAACCTCTGGACAATACTTTTGTGAGTTACAGGGAGAGGAATGTGAAATAAATGAAAAGTTTTTTAGCAGTTCAATACTGCAATTTTTCAACTTAAAATAGATAAATACAAACTATGGATTTCTTTTTTTTAATCCAAGAGAACTTGCAGGAGAGTTTAAAAGTAGGTATCTTACTTATCGATACAGTTCATTGGGTACCAGCTTTGAGTTTATACAAAAAACTGTATCCTTAAAAAAAAGTGCAAATATTATGGCCAAAAAATTCCGTAATTATTATCACTTTTACTGTTTGAACGTATAATAATATAAGATAGTATCTATGCAAAAAGTTGTAAAATTATTAGCATTGAAAAGTTAAAACGCATCACCTGTATATATTTAGAGTTTGTTATTAAATAACTTATTTTTCTAAAAATATTTTTAATATTAATTGAATTATAGCTTAGATTTGACATTATATTTATGCTCTGAGTTTATATAGTTCATAAATTTAAATTTTGAACATCTGTTTTGTCTTCAGGTTGGTTTCTTCCATTTCTTCCGGAAGAAACCCAACTGCATCTAATACATGAAAAAGGATATCTAAAATGGATTTATGTGACAATTTTCAAGAAAACTGTTAGAGCCGTTTTTGAGATACAGACTTTTACTAAAACTTGGCATACTCAATTATTGACAGTAAAACAATAATTACATACAAAAGGATATTTAAAAGGGAGTTAATATAGCGAGTTTGAAAAAACTCCCTACAGCCATTTTTTAAAGGAACGCACTTGCAAAACCTGAAATTGAGCTATTTATACAGGACATCTATCAATTTTCCTGAATTCATCAACTAATTCATATGAATGGACATCTAATGGAGTGTTTATACAGCAATTTTGAAGAAAATCGTTAGAGCCATTTTTGAGATACGGACTTCCGGTTTCTGATGTCCCACTTCCGGTTTTCCAATTTTCACTAAAATTTGGAAAAATCATCTGTACACCATTCCTGTCTGAATTCTGAAGTTTCGTAGTTCTATCTTTATTAGTTTCGGAAATATGATAGCCAGCAGTTTCCACACATACACATACTGACCAATTGCTAAAAACTGCTTTTTTGGACGCAGGAGACCTTAAAACGTATAAATCAGGAGAAAACTGAACATTGAATTTTTGGACCGAATACAATAATTCCATTACCTACGGCAGTCGAGTAATGGAAGTAAATAAAAAATAATAATGATAAAATGAAATGAAGTAAGTGTAGAATGTGGTTCTTTTGTTTGTTGGTACATAATTGTCTAAATAGGAATATTTCTTTTCAAATGCTAATTTCCAATTAGCTTGAAAAATTACAGAAATTAGCTTTCATAGTATTTAATTCACTGGCAAATATTTAGCTGCTGAGAAAATAAATAAAAATACAGTTGAACCTCGAAAATCTGGAATCTGCAGAACTGCGACAATTCCGGATTTTCGAATTGTCTGGATTTTAGAGATGTATTAAAAACTAATTTTTTATGATATTATAATAAGATACAAAATGCAACTTTTATGCTAATGAAAGTAAACGACGATCAAATTGGGAAATTAAACAATAAAATAGAATAATAAAACACTTATATTGAATTAAAATATAAACATATTAAACTAACATATAATAAACAACTAATAATGCTTACTAAATAACTGCTAATAAACTATTTACTCATCAAAATAATATACTCTGTCTTTTATCAAGTGGTGTTGGAGCATTCAGAATACAAAAGGAATAGTGGCCTTGTACAACTAAGAAAAGTTCCACCTAACTCTAACAAGGGAAGTATGAATGAGTAAAATTCCGATTTAAACCAAATCAAGCTTAAATTAAAGAGCGTGGTCGAAAACATAAGATAGCGTTCAAATTTGCTGCAACAACTCCCCAGGGGGCAAGAAATGACGCTTAAATTTCCAGATGCTTTTTATCAAAATCGAAAAAAGAAGACTCCAGCTCGCAGAAGCGTGGTGCTGTGGCAAGGTCTTGGACTCGTGTAACGTAGTTCCTGCGTTCGAGCCCTGACGGAATACTTACCCTTTTTTTTTTTTTTTTCTTTCCCAAATATACATATACAGATATATTATATGCATACTTTTTTTTAATAAAATAAAGGAAAAAAATAAGGATAATTATTAAATTTAATTAAAAAATATGTTTAAATGTTTAATAAATTATTAAAACATTTTTTTTTTTCAACTGAAAAAAAAATATTTTTAATTTTTCTTTGTAATTTATATAAATGACGAGTTTAAGAGAAAATAAATTTTATTTACACATTTTTTTTTTCTTTCCTAAAGTTTGAGTTAATTTTTTTATCAATATTTTACTTCAAAGCCGCTAGTAGCAAATAATGATTGTCTGCTTTTAATTTTGTTATTCATCGTACATAAAAATGAATAGTATTTCTATTAAATTATTAAAACATTTTATTTCAGGCGAAAAAATGTTATTTTATTTATTTTTTTTTTCTAAATTAAATAAATTAATAATTCAAAGAAAAATATTACCTTTATTTATTTATTTATTTACTTTTGCTTTATATAAATTCTTAATTAATATTTTTTTCCAACGCTGTTAAAGCATAAAGCGCCTCCAAAAGCTCATCGTCTGCTGCTTTTAATTGAATTATTTTTCATGCAGAAAAAATAAAGAACTTTTACTTATATTGTCATTATTGTGACAAATTTTCGTTTATATGTTGCGCTTATAAATTGAAAAAATGCTTATGTTTTGATCATTTTTTTTTATTTCTAATGATAGTCATTAACTTGACACTTAATTTGTAAATTTAAGCATATATATATATTTATTTATTTTTTTCCCGTAAAGAAATAATTTTACCCTATATTCCTTAATAATATCTTTGCATAGAGTATATTTATTTTTAATTTCATAATTAAATTTCATAATTATTTTCTCTAAAATAATTCATTTATTTTAATGATTTGTTTTATTTCATTTATATACATTAATTAAAAAAAAAAAAAAAAAAACGAGCAGTCGCCGGGGTTCGATCTTATGACCTTTCGCACTGGAATTGAATACTCTAACCACTATCCCACACCGTCTTGCGAACAGAGCCTCTTTCGTAGGTTTTTACAGAAACAACTAAAACTTTTAGGGTTGTTTTCTCGCTCCATGGGGGGTTGTTGCAGCAAATTTGTACGCTACCGTGTGTTTTCGACCATGCTCTTTAATTTAAGCTCGGTTTTGTTTAAATCGGAATTTTACTCATTCATACTTCCCTTGTAAGAAAGAAACATTAAAGGAATGTCTAAGGCTGTAGACAGAAGAAGGTTTGAGGGGAAAGAATTCAAAACCTTCCTGAAATTTAAAAAAAAAATTTAATTATACATCTTTTTTAGCACTTGATATTTAGTACTAAAGTTTGAAACCCCTCAAATCTTTTTTCTGGCTATGGCCCTGGGAATGTCAGAAGACTCAAATAAATGAGGGGGAAAAATCCCCTATGAATCCTCACTGTAAAGATAACAATAGAATCTAAAAAAAAAAATCCATTACCTATATTTAAATTAAATCCTTAACAAAATGCTTGCAACTGTTCCAAAAATTTTAAAAAGATGACAAAATGTGTGTGTAAGGTTGATTATAGTATATATGAGATAAAAAATTTACTTTCATGGTGCACTTACATTTGGTGTACTTAGTGTTTATCCAAGCATACTAGTTTGCTAAAGCTAGAAGAATGTGACAGAGCAGTTTCTGTGTTAACCTCTGTTTTGTTACCTGCTACATTTGTGTTAAGTCATCTGGTTGGAAGTACAGCGGAAGTTTTAAGAGAATAAGTGGAGAAGTGCACTTGCATCGATATTTCATTATTCATGTCCGTTTTGAAAATGGTGTAACGCTTACAAATTATTTTTTAAAACAATTTTTTATATAAAGTGGTTTACAATATGAAATTTTAGTGAAGTGAATGAATTTTGCGGTAATTACATAGAATGAAAATTACTAAATTATTTATTGATGTTTTTAAGGAATTTCATATAGTAAGCTGAACTTGAATATTGAATATGGATAATACTTTAGAGGTAAGTTATTCATATAAATTTGTTTTATATTGTATTTAATAACATTTTACTTTAAAAAAAAATTACCAGTGCTTTTGATTAGGAATTGTGAAAAAAGAGAGGAGAGGGGGTGGGGTATTAAATTATTTCCTCTTGCATGATTTTGTGGTTTCAGAAACTACAACAAGTGCCTTTAAAAACTTTTAAATGGATGCTATTACAAAATTTATAAGGGTATAACTTTAGTATATCCCCACAGCTGAATTTGGCGATGTTTTGAATGATAACGATGTCATTCTGGACTGTTTGCGATATAATATGGCAGCCTATATGTTGTTTATTTTGGATTTATGATTTTATGTTTTATGATTTAGCCATAATCACCAAATATCATTGTGGGGATCCCAGTGGTAGAAAGTTTTGTAGCTGTCTGCGACAGGCTTTTAAAACTTCATAATCTGTCTACAAAATTTTCAAGCAATCAGGGGTGAAAATGGCTTACACTCAAAAAGCTTGAAAGCTGATTTGGGGGGGAGGGGGGGGGGAACTTAACATCAGTGGTGATCTCGTGCAACAATACACAAATACAATTTTACTGCAGAACAATATAGTATAAACAATTTAGAAATTTTTATTCATGAATTCATCAACTGTGAATATTCATTTTAAGTAAATTAGTAAATTGGAGTGTAAAGGTTGATACTTTTATTTTTTACCATCTATGTGAAAAATGCCTAGCTGGTAGTCAGCCAGGGTAGCTCAGGGGTAGAGCATCTGTGCGTTAAGCGGAGGTGCCCGGGTTCGATTCCCGGCTCTGGTATTTTTCACATAGATGGTAAATAAAAGTATCAACCTTTACACTCCAATTTACTTAAAATAGTATAAACAATTGTGTGTACTCATTCAATTAAATATTTTATAGCAATGTTTGACACAACACAATGTAAATAATTATAAATAATAAAAGTTTTAGTTTTGATACAGAAATTTTTTTTTAAGTGAATTGTTATTAAAAAGTTGTAGACAAAAACTGTCCGCAAGCCGTTTTTCTGTGTCTGCGACTATGTCGCCGTGTTTCTGCCACTGGGATGGGAATATACTAAAGTTGTTCCTTTATAAGCAGTGTTTATGACATTTTTAAAACCTGTGTTTTTTTTATTTTTTAATACACATGAAGCGTTTACATATGTGTTAGTATTTGCTGTGATATGTAATTTCAAGCACAGCAAAATAAGGGTATCCAGTGATTTTTTTTTGGTTTTTTATATAAGCAAAGCATAAATAATATGTGTATTATTGAATTACTGATTGCTGCAATATGAAATTTTATGCATTTCGAGGAAGACATATCCAGTGATTTTTTTTATGTACACAAACCATACATACATGCATATTAGTGACTTCTGCATTACGGAATTTCATGCATTTTTAAGATTCATTCATTTCAAAGTAGGAGTATCCAGTGATTTATTTATTTTTTTTTTTTCATATATACAAAGTGCTCTTGTGTGCCTGTTAATGATTGCGTCAATGCAAAATTTTGATGCTTTATACTTCATTTTTTAGATTTGTGCATCTTGAGGTAGGGGTAATCTAGCTTTTTTTTTTCTTTTTTCCATGTACGCAAAGCATACATATGTGCATATTAGTGATTGCTGCAATTGGGAATTTAGTACATTTATATTGTGCAATTGTATGTTCCAAGTTTTACTTTTTTTTATTAAAAAGTCAAAAATTGTATTTTTGATGATTTTTCTTGTTTTCTATATATTGTTTCTGATTAAATTGTTTTTTTCCCAACGTATTTTGTTGTTTCGTTAGATCATCGAAAAGCTCGCTTTCGCACTCTACCAATGGGCAGTTATAATTGCGGACATGGTGTGGGACAGCACCATCTTGACAATTTTCAGAAAAATCACCCTGCAGACCACCACAATAAATTTTTCCTGTCAAGGAAGGAAGTTTGTAAGAAAGTAAATTTATTAATAGTCAAACGAAAATACAGTCAGAAGAAATAAAAAAGAAACCCATATTTTTTCTTGTATTCTTTATTCATATTTTCAGACTCTAATATCAAGAATGTTTCAGAAATTATCATGTAATTTGGCTGGATTTCTTTTATCCCTACATTATTAAATTAAACTTAAAATAGTGATTTCCATCTGTCATGTGATAAATGAAACAGTTAAATCTACCTGATTTGCCACACTTTGCTCCAAGGCCGTAGACGAAAAAAAATTTTGCAGAGGGTTTAAACTTTTGTACATTATATTGAGTATAAAAAATGAAGTTTACTCAAATTTTTGATAAATCTGTAAATTTTAGTATTGAGGGTGAGGTAGCTAGGGGTTCCCCTGGGCTACCAGACCTCGCCCCCCTCTCCCCCAGGCTACAACCTTCGTTTGCTTGTCTCGATCCTTAACACCCCTTGTCTGAAAGTGAGTTGAGAAGAGTGGCATGCAACCTTCAAGGGTGAAAACTTGCAAAGCACTCATCATGTGATTTTTATGTTGGTTACATCCTTTGATGGGGGATACGCTCTCTAATCAAATATGTGCTCTTGAGAACAGCAACATGTGGGTGACTTTTTAAAAATACTCAAAGAAGTAAACTAAATTTTCCCCAAAATGATATTTTAGCAATTGCAATAAGCAGGGGAAATATATGTATAAAGTTTTCTATCCTAGATTAGTGACTCGCAATGAAGTGTTTAAATAGTCACATAAAATTATATACTACTTCATTTTTTCTACTTTAAAAATAGGGCCTTAATAAATAAACTTAGTAATATCCAGTGTTATATTTTTGACTACAGTAAAAGTACACAGCATTTTTAAAACTCCTGCATGTCATTAATGAAAAATTCTTATTAGATGATTAAAGAAAAAAAAACAGAAAGTTGCAATCAATCAATTTCAAGGTGAAAAAAACAGCCGAATGATGATAATTCTAGTTATAAATGATTAGTTAAATAATTAAATTTAAAAATTCACCTGATAAATACGTCAATACATTAAAAATTTGATTTTGATCTGACTGCCATAACACACACAGCGACTTTTACTTTACCAATAAACTTTCTACTACAGTTAAATTGCACTTTATCTTCTCTTTTCTTATTTTCTTACAAATTTGAATTGAATGAAAATATTTACATTTTTTTTTTTTTTTTTTATCGAATTTGGTCGGTTATCGGTTAATTTATTAATTTCAAACAGTTAAGCCAAAAGTTTGAGGGCTTGAGCTCATTTTTATTTCTAACAGATTAGTGACGAGTCAATAACAAATAGAAAATATCAAAAAATTTTCTTCTTATGAATAAAAACGCATTTAACATTCTTAATATTATATTTATTTAGCATATTTTTAAATAAGCTTTTGGAGATTACACTTTAGTATTTTCTCCATGCATTTAATTATAACAAGGCGGGAAGATTTTAACAAAATATATTGGCAACATTCTTGTTAACCGTTTACCGTTTGTTCTTTCTTTTGTGCGAATCTGTTAATGCTGCATGGTGAATGCCGGTAGAAGGATTTGTCGTTGATATTGTTAATTATTAAACTTATTTCATCTTATTAATCATGAGCTACCGATCTTCATATGGTTCAGGTGGTGGTAGCTCCAGTGATAGAAGATATTCCAGCAGTAGTAGAAGAGATTCTCCACCTAGGCATCGTAGCAGTGGTCGTCGTTCCCCAAGTCCTGGACCCAGTCGTAACAGGCGAACAGAAGAAGTGAAGGAACGAGACCCAAGAACATTGCCTGAATCATTTGGTCGTGTAAGTATTCCTAATTTAAAAGTATATCTCGACTATTTTCATACTAAATGCTTTCTAGTTTAATAAGGAAAGCGCTTCAGTGTGTCGCATTGTTTCAGTCGTATTTCTGGGCTATCGTTCTTCCCAGTTCATTCGGCGACTATTGTATTTTTTTTATTTTATTAATCAGTTATGTATCCATACTAGCATGCATAACATTACTTATCGACCATTCCTTAGGGGGTTTTGTCTTTTAGCGTTTCCATTGTTCATTCTCTGTGCGCCATTTTTCTAAATCATGCTTTCACTCGATAAATAGTGTTATTTGTTCATTTTCTTCATAAGCTGTATACAGCTTATGAAGTTAATGTTGTTACTTTGGCAGTATATTTACTGCCAAAGTAACATAACATTAAAAATGCAGCCGTAAAATATTAAGTAAACTATGAAATGTTAAATTATGAATCTAAACCTGAAGATGACGATGCTGTCAACTTTAATTATTTTCTCTTTTTTTTTTCCCTCTGAGTTATGAGGTAAGACAATATTTTATCTTAAAATTTGTAATTTAACATTTTTTTTTTTAAAGCTTTTGCTTTTTCTTTCGGTAATTTGTACTTTTCATAATCGTAATTCATTTGAGTGATGTATCATTACGTGTAAAATTAGGGGGATTATATTCTATATATTCATATTTCCATTAATCATTGCATATTAACTATAGTTTCTTTATATTAAAAAATATTTTTTATTTGGTATATTCTGTAGATTATTGGGTATAAGTTTTTAGTACTTGGACTGGACATAATCAAAAGTGTTACTTAAAGCGAAGGTATCTTTTTATAAAATTAGTACTATTTACAGTCTTAAATAATATGAAATATGTTTTAGCCAATTATTGCTAATTTCTGCCAAATTAGTCTAGCCTTAACTTTCTGCCACTGGCAGGTCCAGGGATGAGATTTTTCAGCTATTTTGTACATTTAACTTTTCAGCTTTTTTTATGTTTCTGATGTGCATTCGTTCTTTTTTTTTATACATTGAAGATTAAAATAAATATTTATTACTCTAATACAGGGTTTAACCTGGCAAAAAAATTACTTTAGCATTTTAGCGAAAATAGGCAAACACTATTTTAGCTTTTTCGAAAGTTAATTTATTCTTTGGATACCATTGATTTCTTTTACTTAGCTTTGTTATCCTCAGTTTTGTTTTCTATTCCTTTTGTTCATTGATGATTTGAACCAAGCTTCCATATTTGTGACTTTAAAAACATGAACCAGGGAAACTATGTTTTGATTTTAACAATAGAAAGAGGTACTCATATCATGTGTAAAATGAAAAAGCAATTTAAAAATTAAATAAAGCGTAGTGGTAGATAATCGTGAAATACTAGTGCTAAGGAATGCTTCTGTGAAGCAAATTCTGAATTCTGACATACTTTTAAATATTTTTGCATTTAAATTCAATCATTAAAAATAATCCAAATTACTCTATAAATAATGATTCCCAAAAATTTCAGTCCTTTCGCAGTTTTTGCCTGTAATGAGTTATTGTATAGATATTTTATACAGTTATCCAGTTTCAGCTTTTTAGCGAAATTCTGACCAAAATGTTTTAGCAAAGTATACCTTTTAGCAAAATGATAAAAAAAAAAAAAAAAAAAAAAAAACTAATGGCAGTTTAAACCCTGCTCTAATAGATTTTGTCATCAAAATTCTAGTATTTCATTTCAACATCTTGCCTTTGCTTACAGTTTCAACATTTTTACTAATCTCATCCCTGCAGGTCAGACTTAATTTGATGTTGGGGAAACTAGGGGTTTCAGGATTAAGTCTTATGGCATAACTGGAGTACATGTCTGTTTTAATACGGGTTTGCTGTCAAGAGATAAAAAAATAATCTTAAGAATTATTCTTCCGTGAAGGTAACAAGCTGCCTGAATATTTCTCAAAAAAAAAAAAAGCTAATAGTTCAATTTCCAATTTGAAAATTATAATTCCTCTGCATATTTACGAATTTAGTTCTTAAAAGTGGACCTTCATTGTTTAAAATTAAACCTTACTTTAATTGTGATTTTAGTATTTCACAATTAAACAAAAAAGAGTACCCCCCCCCCCCCCCCCCCCAAAAAAAAAAAAAAAAAAAATGTCCAGTGATATTTTTAATTATTTGGGGGCAAAAAATCAGAAATTGAGTTAAACAGTTCTAAATTTGTATTTATAGGTTTTTGGTGGCCTATGAGTCAAATAAAGATATTTTGGGAGGGGGGCAGGAAGAGCAAAGAAATTAGAAATTGTTAGACCGTTCAAAATTGGTGTGTATAGGTTTTGGGGGCCTAAGAGTTAAGAGGATATTTTAGAAAGTGTAAAATTATTAAGGGGGGGGGGGGCAAGAACTTAGAAATTGAGTTAGACCATTCAAAACTGGTATATATAGGTTTTGGGGTCTACAAGTTGAATGAGGATATTTTCGAAAGTGCTACAGCTACATTATTAAGGGAAGGTGGGAAAAGGGACTAGGAACAAAAAAAAAAAAAATGGAAATTGAGTTACTGTTCAAAATTAATATATGTAGGTTAATTAGGAGGGGCATGAAAAGTGGGGAAGAAATATGTGTATCCCTTAATATGTGCAGTGCGCACGGGTCTATGCTGCCAATGGCAGTGGGGACCCGGTGCAAGTTTTTACTCGATCGAAAAGATATACAATATTTTTTTATGGGTGATATGGAATTCATTCATTATAGTGATTCATTTAAAAATAGTGACCCGCTAGCGGGCAAAGCTCACTAGTATCTATTAAAATATGATTAGACAATACCTCATAAGGAACTTGCAAAGAATTATTATTGAGGCAATTTTTAAGCTGAACATAGCCGAATATTTTTTTCATAATCAAATAATGGTTTTACAAATTTGTATAAAAATAACTTTTTAAAAAGAAAATAATACATTTTAGTTATGAAATGTACAAGAATTGTACATATAGTGCATACTATACTATGTTTTTAGACAAAAGTGAGTTCATTATTCGGTAGCCAAATAGGCTGAATATTCGGCTATAATTTGCCCGATTAATTGGTATTTGGTTATTCGGCCAAACCATTGTTCGCTGCCTCTCTAGTATGTGTACATGTTTTTTATTTCCCGAACATATTTTTATGGATCTGATTTATTTTTAGAGTGAGGGTGCAAAGCCTATAGAAGATGATTCAAACATTCTTCAGCGAATGAAAAACCATTATGTGAATTCGCCCTTATCCGACTTGTATGACTGCATTAAAGGAGACAAGAAAGTAAAGGCAAGTAATTCTCTTTTCATATTTTTAGAAATTATTGATGTATAAGTAAGGAAGGAGTAATTCGCAGTTGGTTAATGGTAAAGGGCAAAATTAACGGTCGCCACCGGCCACGTGGCGACTAAATAAAAAAGATGGCGATTAAAAGTTATGCATCGATCGCCACTAAAGTCGCCACTTTTTGTGATCATTAAAAGATTCTAAAAATCGAGCGACGATAGGCAATCGAAGCCTTGTGATTTTCAATCTTTTTCCATCCATGGCATAAATGTCATTGTTCATTTTAAACTTGCTTTGTTATATTCTACAACCTATAAAGAAGTAGAATTGTTTAATATATCTCACCCATATAATTTTGTGGACCCCCTCCACCCCTTTCCCATCCCCTAACAATCTGTGATCACACAGCTTATAGAAAGCTTTATAATTTCTAATCATTCTCTATTTGCTGCAAAAATATAACTATCTATTTTAAACTTACTTTATTAGATTCTAGAATCTGTAAAGAAGTAGAATTGTTTAATATCTCTTACTCATAATACTTGTAATCCCCCCCCCCCTCCTACCCTCCAACAATTGGCAATCACATGCTCCACTGAAGCCTTGTGATTTACAATCTTTCTCCATCCATAACATAGATGTAAATATTCATTTTAAACTTTTCTTGATTAGATTCTAGAACCTATAAAGAAGTGTATGGATGTATCCCCCCCCCCCCCCCCCCCCCGAGTAGAAATCAACCTTTTTCTTTCCCATTTTAAAGTAGAAATATTCCTATTTTAAAAGCTACAAATTTGGCAGCTAAGTAAATTATTTTTAATTCTTTTATTATTATATATGAAGCAGCTAAGTTTCCATATCTATACTTTTTAAGAGGAAATATTTTAACTCTATTGAAATAAAATCATTTAAAAAAGTGTGTTTTTAGAAATAAGAAACAATAATAAAACTGCTAACTGTATTTACACATGACCATGTAAAAGGTTGTAATGATGATGAATCAGCTGATTCATTTACTAGAAAATATCAATATGAACTGTGAATGATAAAGGCTTATTTCACTTTAATAAAAAAAAAAAAAAAAAAACTACTGAATTATCTGAAAGATGAAAACTTTTGCTGCTGTTATTACAGCCCTAAGCAGATTTTAATTTAGAATGTGCAATTTAGGATTTTTAAAAAGAGCGTAATTACAAATTACAATTTCAGTGTCCCTGTGTTAATTTTATTATTATATGTATTTCTTATTTTCATATTTTTCTTGTGGTGATTATACCGCAAAATGGTAACAATGCTTTTTGCAGACTGAAAGAAATAGTCTTTTCATGTGAAAAGTGGCCACTAACTTAAAAAAGTGGCTACTAATGAAACTGACAGTACCGGCCACTGGCCACTAATGAATTTTCTCAGT
Organism: Salticus scenicus; assembly: GCA_963930645.1. Classification (NCBI taxonomy): domain Eukaryota; kingdom Metazoa; phylum Arthropoda; class Arachnida; order Araneae; family Salticidae; genus Salticus; species Salticus scenicus. The sequence goes on along the minus strand of OZ005659.1, from coordinate 32,756,642 downwards.
TTTGCCCTTTAGTTAATGGGGTTCTTAATTGTTTTGAATTCATATACTAATCAGGGGTCTGTCCAGAGGCAAACCTTCACAAAATTTTATACTTAAGGCGGGTCTCCATTCTTCATTTTTCAATCCAAGATGGCCGACCTCTACAAAAGTGGTTTAGAACAAGATGTGAGGGTTGGTCAAAATCATACTTAGATAAAATGAAAAACTTTCTGCAAACACATAAATCGCAATGAAAAATTTTCTGCAACCCCCCCCCCCCCCCCAAAAAAAAAAAAAAAAAGATTCAAATAAAGTCATAAAACAACAAATATATAACTAAGGTAAAAAAAAAAAAAAAATTCAAAATAAAGCATTTTCATAAATTGATTTAGAAAAAAAAATTCCTACAAAAAAAAAAAGAAAATCTTTTCTTTATTATTTTGTTTACAAGTTTGGTATAGATATGAAACATAAATTTTTAATTTAATTGAGAAAAAATAGATTCATCAAGTTTAGTAATAAAATCTAAAAATAATTACGTATGTGAGAAATATCGATTACTTCTATCGCTTTACTGTTCCCAGAATTGGTCATTGGTCACTGTTTGAAGATGGGAAAGGTTGGGGGGGGGAGGTTAAGTAAAAAAAAATTAATTACATAATAAGAAATATTAAACTCTTTCGTTTCTAATTCTAGAATCCAAAAAGCGAATTTAAAATTAATACTGTCATGGAGTAAGATTGTTATACAAACGACTTCTGCAGAACACTTGACTGCTGATCGCTAGTTATAGATAAGAAAAGGGGGAAAGGGCAAAAAATAATTCCATGAACAAGATATATTTAACAATTTTATTTCTTTATAGGTTCTAGAACGTCATAATGCAAGGTTAAAAAGAATATTGACATTTATGTTGTAGATGTAGAAAGATTGGGAATCTGGAGGCTTTGCCGATCGTTAACGGGGTTTTTTCTTTCTTTCTTCTTTTTTTCTTTTCTTTTTTTTTTAACGAACGATATCCGCGACTTTTTTGAAAGCAGAAGAAATTAATTCATAGAATTCAACGAATTAGGGGAAAAAAAAAACATTAAAAAAAAAAAAAAAAAAATTTTTTTTTTTTTTTTTTTTTTTTTTTTTTTATGAATGCTGAAAAATTTTCTGCAAGGAAGAAAATCTTTCCGCGAACGGCGTTCGCGCGTTCGTGTATATTATCTATGTCTGGTCAAAATATCAGAATTGATAGGAAATTCCACCAATGACAAACCGCGTGAGAGTTCCCTATTCTGTAAAAAATTATCTGTCAAGTACTGACAGCTTAAATCCCCCAAAAAGGATTATCTGTTATCTGTAACAGGGTCGAGTGAGAAGAACATTGACATTTCCGCTAATTATCTAACCAAACCAACATACTGAAATGCTCAAATTTTACAACTGATGTACAGGGGTGTTTGTGTTCAGGGTTTTCCCCTGATTTCAGGGTTTTTACTCTAACCCATCTGTATTTTCATATTGCCTACAAATTAATTTTTTGCTTTCATTGGTGGTTCATTTGTTATCCAGATTATATGTGAATGAAATGTAAAAGAACTGAGGGCTTCTGGCCTAAATAGTTTGAGTATTATCTGATATTTTGGGGTTTTTCTAGTTTGAGGCTCTAATTTTCAGGGTTTTTACCTTTGAGTCGCAATCACCCCTGGATATACTACTGCAATAGAAATATATATATGTAATAATTAAATCCACCAACAGTGTCTAACAACAAACATTATCAATTATTTAAAAAAAAAAAAAAAAAAAAAAAAAGAGAGAGAAATTTTTGAATAAGTCTATTTAAAATACTAGTATATTTAAATTTAATAATTTTCATAAATAATTAAATTTAAATTGCATTTTATTACTGAAATTATAAAAAAAAAAAAAAAATTCATTATTCAAATAAAAATGGATAATTTCTAGAGCTGTACAGAGTACTCGTTATATACTCGGCCAGTTTGCCGAGTACTCGGTACTCGGCGAAATATGGACTAAGTATTCGGCCAATACCAAGTAGTTGTAAGAATTTCATTATTTTTATGTATTATTGAAAGAAATGTATTCATAAGAGTTGTTTTTTAATAACTAAACTAAAAAAAATATGAAAATATAAACTTAGTCATTAAACTTTTGCTGCAAACAGCTTTCTGCAGTTAAAACGGGCAAGTAGATTGCCACTAAACTCGATATAGAGACGATTCATGATTTGAGCTTATCCATTTTAGTTACAAGAATTTAAGTATAACCATCTTGTATGTGTGTAATATGCATTTTTTTTTTTTTTTTTTTTTTTTTAACAAAAACTTTGTACATAAAATGGTATCTATAAAACAGACAAAAATAAAATATTTTAGAAAAAAAGAACCCTTTATATAATACTACTATAGTAGATAAAACTTTAGTTACATATTTGTGCAAATAAAAGTAAGACACTTTTAAAACTGTAAAAAAAAGATTTTTTGATTTTTAATTTAAAAAATAATAATTATGAAAAAGGTAAATACACTAAAATGTTATTAAAAATATATTATCAAATTTGTTGCTCTGCAAATTATGGCCCGAAACCACCTACCTTTTTACTCTTCTAGAATTTGAAGATTAATGAAGTCTATCATGTTTGAAATGATAATAAAATATTTATATTAATGTTCTCATTTCATATGTAAATTTCATGCATCTTAAATTAAGCCTGAGTGTATAAAGAACTTTTTTTCAAAGAACTTTTCAAGAACATTCAAATCAGACACGCAGTTCTCGAGAAACAAATGCATTCACGCACGAATCTCGTTTCATGCATATTTACTGATTTCGGTGGCATTCTTTGCATGGGAATTGTGCACGACTGTTTATTTGTTATTATTGCTATTTATTAGCTTCTAAAGCATACCCAAATGTATCGAAAATCAAACAAATTCGCTAACACCACATTTATTTAAATCTACCGTTTACTCCACACATTACACATTCTTGCATAAAAATCTGCAAATTGTATATCCAGTAATAATGGAAAGTGTTTCTTAATGTATAAAAGATACATGATTTAATTCATTATTCAGAGGTTAATCCAGAACAAATTTAGTGCCGCATTGAGGCACTTTCACAAAGTCAATTTTTAGCAATGAGGTACCTTCACAAATTCAACTTTCAGCAAAGAGGTACCTTCATAAAGTCAATTCTCAGCAATATAACTATACACTAAAATATTTTATAAGCTTCACTGCATCGAACACAGAAAAATACCCTCAATTTGAATATTTACTGGAGACAATGATAAATATGTAAGTAAACACCTGCTTATCTTACATATAAGGAACAACTTAACTCGCCTGTATATATATTTATTTTTACAACTGTTCCATTTTATTTTTTGAACGTATTTAAAAAAAAAAAAAAAAAAAATGCTTTACGTATTTTAGTTAATTGTTCTGAAGTATCATTTATTTTCACAAACTTACTTGATGTTTTCACAAATTATTTTATAAATTCACAAATGGGGCACCATTTTTAAAAAGCTGGATTAATCCCTGTTATTATTATTATTATTATTTCACAATCATAATCTGATTCATCTTAAGTAATTAAAAAAAAAAAATGATATTTATTATTTTTTTTTTAATCACCAATTTATGAGATCTAAAACTGAGCTATCAATTCAGAATGACTGTTAATTTTCCTGTAAAAACAACATAATACATGAGAAAGGGTATCTAAAATGGATTTATCTATTATAAAAAAAAAAAAAAAAAAAAAAAAATCGTTAGAGCCGTTTTTGAGATACCAACTTTTACCAAAACTTGCCATACTCAATTATTGACCAGAAAACAATAATTAAATGCAAAAGAATATTTAAAAAGGTGTTAATATGGCGAGTTTTTATATAATTTTTATAGAAACTTAAATTCTGTATAAGTCAGAATTTTAATTATTAATTCTTTAATATGTAATTTATCTTTTATTATTATCTTTTATTTAGAAAGTAAAATACAGATAATTTTTAAAAATGTAAAATCTTTAGAAGAGTGAAAATTGTGATGTCAGAAGTATAGCAATATAATCGGAAACAGAAATAAAAAATCTGGTGTGAAACAACCACACGACTTTCATTACCCGTTATTAGCTGCATATTATATGCATTTTTTGGAGATATTATATGCATAAACACCAATTTATGATATTTAAGACTGAATTATCTAATCAGAATGGCCGTTAATTTTCCTGCAAAAACCACATAATACATAAAAAAGGGTATCTAAAATGATTTATGTATTGATTTTCAAAAAAAAAAAAAAAATCGTTAGAGCCGTTTTTGAGATACCAACTTTTACCAAAACTTGGCATACTCAATTATTGACCAGAAAACAATTACATATAAAAGAATATTTAAAAAGGTGTTCCCCATAGCAGAAAATGCGAGACGCGCGACGTGCGTCGCAGATTTTTTTTTTAGTCTGCAGATTATTTCCAAATCAGCATTATGCAGAAATTCCCAAATCTCTCGATTTTGGCTGAAAAGATAGCAATTTTCAATCTTTTTGCATCCACAGCATAATTGTCAATATTCATTTGAAACATGCTTTATTAAATTCTAGAACCTATAAAGAGGTAGAACTGTTTAATATCTCACTCAAGTAATTTTTTGTGACCCCCCCCCCCCCCCCCCCCTTCCCCTTGCACCTGTTAAAGATCAGCCATCAAACAGATCGCGGAATCTTTGCGATTTAAAATTTTTTCCCCATCAGCAACATAAATGTCAGTATTCTTTTTAAACTTACTTAATTAGATTCCAGAACCTATAAAGAAGTAGAATTGTTCAATATCTCACTCATATTTGTTTTAGTTCCCCCCCCCCCCCTCCTCCCAATAACGATCAGTGATCCAACGTTCCACAAAAGCGTTGTAATTTTTAATCTTCCTTCATCCACAGCATAAATGTCAATATTCATTAAAAACATGCTTTATTATATTCTAGAACCTATGAAAAGTAAAATTGTTCAATATCTCTTACTAAAGGGCAAAATTAACGGTCGCCACCGGCCACATGGCGACTAAATAAAAAAAGATGGCGATTAAAAATTATGCATCGATCGCCACTAAAGTCGCCACTTTTTGTGATCATTAAAAGATTCTAAAAATCGAGTGACGATAGGTAATCGAAGCCTTGTGATTTCCAATCTTTTTCCATCCATAGCATAAATGTCAATGTTCATTTAAAACTTGCTTTATTATATTCTACAACCTATAAAGAAGTAGAATTGTTTAATATATCTCACTCATATAATTCTTTGGACCCCCCCCCCCTTTCCATCCCCCTAACTATCTGTGATCACACAGCTTATAGAAAGCTTTATAATTTCTAATCATTCTCCATTTGCCGCAAAAATATAAATATCTATTTTAAACTTACTTCATTACATTCTGGAATCTGTAAAGAAGTAGAATTGTTTAATATCTTTTACTCATAATTCTTGTAATCCCCCCCCCAACGATTGGGAATCACATGCTCCACAGAAGCCTTGTGATTTACAATCTTTCGCCATCCATAACATAAATGTAAATATTCATTTTAAACTTTCTTGATTAGGTTCTAGAACCTATAAAGAAGTATATAGATGTATCCCCCCCCCCCCCCACACACACACATGTGCGCTCCATTTCAACTAGCAGTTAATGATCAAATGTCCTGCAAAGCACAAGCTTTTTCCATTATTATCTCCATTGTATTTAGTGTATATTTAACCCATTTAAGATATTTCACAAATGTGTGTATTAAAATTTGATTTGACTTAAATGTGTATTTTTCAAAAATTTTTGTATTTGATTTCTTTTGAGTAGAAATCTTCCTTTTTCCTTCCCATTTTAAAGTAGAAATCGCCCTATTTTTAAAGCTACAAATTTGGCAGCTAAGTAAATTATTTTTAATGAAGCAGCTAAGTTCCCATATCTATACTTTTTAAGAGAAAATATTTTAACTCTATTGAACTAAAATCATTTAAAAAAATGTGTCTTTAGAAATAAGAAAAAATAATAAAACTGCTAACTGTATATACACATGACCATGTAAAAGGTTGTGATGATGATGAGATGAATCAGCTGATTCATTTACTAGAAAATATCCATGTGAACTGTGAATGATAACAGCTTATTTCACTTAAATAAATTGAAAAAAAAAAAGTACTACTGAATTATCTGAAAGATAAAAACTTTTGCTGTTATTATTACAGCCCTAAGCAGATTTTAATTTAGGATGTGCAATTTAGGATTTTAAAAAAGAGCGTAATTACAAATTACAAGTTCAGTGTCCCTGTGTTAATTTTATTATTATATGTATTTCTTATTTTCATATTTTTCTTGTGGTGATTATACCGCAAAATGGTGATAATGCTTTTCACAGTCTGAAAGAAATAGTCTTATGTGAAAAGTGGCCACTAACTTAAAAAAGTGGCTACTAATGAAACTGACAGTACCGGCCACTGGCCACTAATGAATTTTCCCAGTTTTGCCCTTTATCTCTTACTCATGTAATTTTTTGTGACCCCCCTCCCCACCCCTCGCGAAATTCTTGTGATTTGAAATCTTTCTCCATCCGCAACATAAATCTCAATGTTCTTTTTAAACTTATTTACTTAGATTGCAGAACGTATAAAAAAAAAGGTAGAATTGTTTAATATCTCTCACTCGTATATTTGTTTTATTTTTTTTCCTCCACCCCCAACTCCACACTATGCTAATGATCGGCAATCAAACGCTTCACAGAAGCATTGGGATTTACAATCTTTTCCATCCACAGCACAAATGTCAGTGTTCATTTTAAACTTACTTTATTAGATTCTAGAATGTATAAAGAAGTAGAATTGTTCAATATTTCTCATTCATATAATATTTGGTGTCCCCCCCCCAATTACAATTTAGTTCCGATTGGTAATGAAACTTCCTGCAGAAGTGTTGTGATTATCAATCTTTCTCTGTATGCAGCCTAACTGTCAATATTCTGTTTAAACTTGTTTCATTAAATTGCAGAACCTGTTTAGAGGTAAAATCAATATCGCTTACTGTTAATGTAATTTTTGTTGTTGCTTCTTTGAATATAATATATTTGACAACTTTTCGCTTGAATACCAGTATTTTTGTAAATGAATCGCTAGCACTATAGAAGAAGAAAGTGGATCTGAAAGGATCGCAAGTTTTTTACGAAAAGTCTTTTAGTGAGCTGTTAAAGAAAATACCTGTTTGCTTATTAAGTTACTTAAATTTGTAGTTTCAATTCCAGTATCGGAAGATATCTGTAAAAGTTGGGGCTCAGACATTTAGATGGTGAGCAAAATGTAATTAAGATGTACAGATGGCAATGACAAACAAGCTGTAATTGTTGATAAAAGAACGTTTGTACGTCTTAATATCCGTCCATCTGGTTACACAGGAACCAGAAAAATTTAGAAAGCTGCATTAATTTCATTGTTTAGAGTCTCTTACTACCAGAGATATTGCTAGTATTTTTTCCTAGGAGTAAAAATACTCCTTGATCTTTTTTGAAGGAGTGAATTTGGCATTATTAAGAGTAAAAAAAGAGTGGAAGAGAAAAATGTTGATCTTTCGTGAACTCATGCTAAATTTTACTTCTTTCTCAATAAGTTCAAAAATAAAATATATGTATATGAACTGATGTTATAAGTTTCAATTATGAGTTCAAGTTATATTATATGGACTGGCCAATTGTAATAATATTCCTTTCAGCATAATTTTTACAATATAATATCAGAGTTCAGAATATGATCATAACGTGACTCAGTTTATAATTACAATGAACATTGAAAGATAAGGCCATATGTGAATCTGAGAAATTCTATTATTAATGCAAATGTTTACAGTTTTACTCAAAATAATTTTAGTTATAAAAACTTTTTATCCATTTTAAGAAAAGATATTAATTGATTAAAAAAAAAGTATGCAGAGGATTGAATTGTAGAAAGAATATAAACTTTTTCAGACACATTTATTAAAGTACACTAAATTTAACTTAAAATTACAAAGCGTGAAAATACTCATGGTTAAAATTTTAAGGAGTATTTTTAGATTTTAATGCGTAAAATACACTTGTGGAGGAGTTAAAAATACCTATGCTTACTACAAATATTTTACTAGAGTTAGTACGACAAAGTCATAAACAAAGATAGTTTTTATACAAAATGAAGGATAATGTGGCTAATGCCAATTCTTTACCTAGCTCTATGTAACCGAAATTTTATAACTACAATGCTTTGACATAACAGATTAATAACATTGGATAAATGCAAACTTGTGATAAAAATATGCTTACTGAATCTAGTAATATTTTTTTCTGTAATGTATTGTGAAATTATGCTGCAGATTATTTTCTAATGCCCAAATAGTTGTCGCAGATTGGCAGAAAAATTTCTGCTACTGGGAAGGTGTTAAAATGGAGAGTTTGAAAATAATCCGTACAGCCGTTTTTAAAGGAACGCACTTGCGTGACCTGAAATTGAGCTATTTATACAAGACGCCTATCAATTTTCCTGAACTAGAAAACTATATCATTCGAAATTATATCTAATAGTGTTTATATAGCAAATTTGAAGAAAATCGTTAGAGCCGTTTTTGAGATACTGATTTACGGTCCCACTTCCGGTTTCCGATGACCCACTTCCGTTTTTCACAGAAAACTTTCACAGTTTATATTAGTCACTCCCGTCACAATAAAAAACAAATTGTATAGAGAGGAGAGGGGGAGGGGAAGACTGAAAGAAAAAAAACGTAGCTCCGGCCTATTTTGTAGAAAATAGAATAGAGTTCTGAGCAAAACAGGATTAAAACAATTTAATTTAGGATGATGTCACTTTTTTTTCTAAGTCTATTCTTCTATATAAAGACTTAATAGTGTTGCGTTTCTTAACAACGGTCACTGTATTGAGATTGGATTCTATAAATTAAAAGAATAAAAAACAAAATATTTGGAGTATTTAGGTATTATACACGTCAACAAAGAAACTAGCAATGATTTTGATGAATTTGGGATAAGTCTATTTAAAATACTAGTATATATAAATTTAATAATATTCAGTAATAATTAAATTTAAATTACATTTTATTACTGAAATTATAAAACAAAATTTATTATTCAAATAAAAATGGATGATTTCCCAGGATTTGTTTCGACACTGTCGTTACAAAGAAAAGCTAATTTTATCCGTACTGGAAAGGAAAAAAATAATAATAAAAGACAGAAAGAAATAAACCAAAGCTTCTGTCTATTTCTTAGAAAGTACAATAGAGTCAGGGTTGTTGATTTTTTTTTTTATTTAAATCAAGATTTCTTTGATTTTAATGATTTTTATTATGTGTATATGTGTGTGTGTATATATATATGCACAATATACACACTATCAATTATATTACTTAAATTATAAAAATATAAATAGTATTCTATTCCCATAGAAAAAATCCATGTAGGTACTTATTACCAATATTTTTATTCAACATGGTATCTTCGTAATAAATAATTTTATGGCAATCATAAATGCGGTAGTATGAGCCACTCAACTTGTAACTTTGACTTGTAGCTACAATAATGTATTGAAATAAAGTAAAATCTTACCCACAGTATTGAACACGTAAAATAACTTTGGAAAAGGATAATTCAATAGGAAAAATGACATAAAACTGAAGCAATGGATTAAGAAAAAGAAATTTTTACTCAGTTTCTAATCAAAATAAAAAGAATAGGGAATTAAAGGGAGAAAAAAATATTATATCCTAAAAAATTCTTAAGTTTAACAAAAATATCATTTGAATCAAGAAAATTTTTTCACACTTTACCCATTAACAGAATTCACATTTTCATTACAGTCTTAATACTTTCACTTATTCTTTTATCTCTTTTATATTTCAGGGGTCTGGTTCAGAGGCAAACCTGGGTCCATTAAAGGACCCTTCACAAAATTTATTCCAGAACAGGACCCTTTACAAGATTTTTATCATAAAACAGTATCACTCACAAAAATTTTTAGCCTAAAAAAAAGATCCCTTCACAATTTTTCTCCTTAGACCTTTGATAAATCTCTCATTTTCAAAATTAATCTTCAGTGGAATGAACATAAACGGCCTGAATAATCGGACGTTTTTGTTGTATTTCTCCCGAAAAGCTGATACTCAATTTCTAATTTATAAAAGACTTCTGTGCATATTGCATATGTGTGAGTTTAGTTCTATAAAACTGAATTGTCATTGTCAAAAATTAAATCCAGAGCTGCCAACCAAATCCGGCAAATTGTTAGTACCGCCCCTTTTTCTACACCACTTAATTTTTAGAGTAATTCTTTTCAAATATATTTACGATGAATGAAGAAAACAAATACTCTAAAAATTAAGTGGTGTAGAAAAAGGGGCGTTTTTCAATAGGCGTTAACAATTTGCCGGATTAGGTTGGCAGCTCTGTAAATCTTAATTGTAATTTTATTTTGCAAAATTACATTTTTCACAATTTCACAAAAAGAAAACCCTAGCCAAAAGTTTGTGAAGAATATTATTTTCACACTAAATTTAGATTTACGAAATTACGTGTAAAAATTTTCCCAATTTCACAAAAACAGGACCCTGTGTGAAAAGTCTGGACAGACCCCTGTAATTTAGAGGGTACAAGTCATTAAACAAGCAGTGAGAGCAGCTTCGGATTATAGTTAACTGGTTGTATGTTGTTAAATTAAAAGGTTATTATGTTTTTAAAACTTTTTGGAGCCTTCAGGGCTTTTTAAACACTACAATGTAAAATATGCTATTATTTTTAAAATATCATATGAGACATTGTTAAATGACATAAACTGGTATGAGAGCTAAATAAACAAGGAAATATTTTCTTTTTGAAATATCACCCACAAGGTGGGCAAAGGCGAACTGGAATATATGATTAATATCAATTAATGAATTGTGTACTAATTAAATATTTACTATTCATACACCAGTGCTTGTATAAATAATTAAAATATAATGAATTATTAAAATATATAATAATATGTATAAAAAAAAGTTAAGCTATAATTTATTTTTGTGTTTATTAATGTTGCTTAGTAGAGATGAATCTAAAGTTAAGACATGAGAAATATTAGTCCGTCTAATGAAATATTTTGTTATATTTTACGAAATTTTTTTAAAATTTACATAAGAAATAATTAAAAATCTCATTTTTTAAAGTTAGATAAACAATTTCATTCCATTAAAGCCAATAACTTTCGTATTTAAAAAAAGTGATTTAAATCAGTGATTTTTTTTTTTTTTTTTTTTTTTTTTTTCAAAAAAATCAATTGATTTAAATCACTACAACCCTGAATAGAGTTCTGAGTAAAATATAAATTAATTTAATTTAGGGTGATGTAACTTTTTTTTCTTTCTAAGTCTATTCTTCTATATAAAGACATGCCGTAACAATGTTGCGTTTCTTAGCAGCGGTCACTGTATTACGATTAGATTCTGCAAATTAAAAGAAAAAAGCAATATATTTGAAGTATTTAGATATTATATACATCAACAAGGAATTTAGCGATGATTTTGATGAATTTGGGATAAGTCTATTTAAAATACTAGTATATTTAAATTTAATAATTTTCTGAAATAATAAATTTAAATTACATTTTATTACTGAAATTAAAAAAAAAAAAAAAAAAAAAAAAAAAAAAAATTCATTATTCAAATAAAAATGGATAATTTCCCAGGATTTGTTTCGACACTGTCGTTACAAAAGAAAGCTAATTTTAATCGTAGCGGAGGGGAAAAAAAAAAAAAGACAGAAAGAAAGACACCAAAGCTTCTGTCTATTTCTTAGAAAGTACAATAGAGTTCTGAGTAAAATAAAAATTAATTTAATTTAGGGTGATGTAACTTTTTTTCTTTCTAAGTCTATTCTTCTATATAAAGACATGTCGTAACAATGTTGCGTTTCTTAGCAAAGATCACTATTGAGATTGGATTCTGTAAATTAAAAGAAAGGCAATATATTTAGAGTATATTTAGATATTATATAAGTCAACAAAGAAACTAGCGATGATTTTGATGAATTTGGTATAGGTCTATTTAAAATACTAGTATATTTAAATGCAATAATTTTCAGAAATAATTAGATTTAAATTACATTTTATTACTGAAATTATAAAAAAAATTCATTATTCAAATAAAAATTGATAATTTTCCAGGATTTGACAGAAAGAAAGACACCGAAGCTTCTGTCTATTTATTACAAAGTACAATAGAGTTCTGAGTAAAATATAAATTATTTTAATTTAGGGTGATGTAACTTTTTTCTTTCTAAGTCTATTCTTCTATATAAAGACATGTCGTAACAATGTTGTGTTTCTTAGCAAAGGTCAGTGTATTGAGATTGGATTCTGTAAATTAAAAGAAAAAAGGCAATATATTTAGAGTATTTAGATATTATATACGTCAACAAAGAAACTAGCGATGATTTTGATGAATTTGGTATAGGTCTATTTAAAATACTAGTATATTTAAATATAATAATTTTCAGAAATAATTAAATTTAAATTACATTTTATTACTGAAATTATAAAAAAAAAAAAAAAATTCATTATTCAAATAAAAATAGATAATTTTCCAGGATTTGTTTCGTCACAAAGGAAAGCAAATTTTATCCATAGTGGAGAAAAAAAAAAAAAAACAGAAAGAAAGAAATCGAAGCTTCTGTCTATTTATTACGAAGTACAATAGAGTTCTGAGTAAAATATAAATTAATTTAATTTAGGGTGATGTAACTTTTTTTTTTTTTTTTCAGTCTATGGGTCATTCCATAACCAAAAACAAAGATGATTTGACACCCATAGTCTCAGATTTTGACGAAACTTGGTGTATTTGTTCCTTTCATGGATTTAAATGATGAAAAAAAATATTTTTCCTCTATCTTAAATAGTTTAGGTTTTACAGCTAGTTAACGATTTGTGAATTTCATTTTTTTTTTTTTTTTTCCCGATCAGGCAGAGGAAACACAATTTGTTCTTTCATAAAGAATAATTTTTATCTCCCTTATTTACCAACTAATGTTGATGAAATTTTTTATGAGTATGCTTTAATATTATAAGAAATACAGGAAAAAATAAATTAAACTAGCAAGTATTTGCACATGGCCAGGAAAAAAATCCTGAAATATTATTTTGAAATTTTTTTTAATGAAATACAGAGTTCCACTCCAAATGGATTATCATCATGAGGGAAAAGGATAATCAAACAATTTTTTTTGTATTCTTGTTCTAAAGGATGTATTCTACAACATGAAAAAATAAAATAAGTGGCTTTTTGCATCCTTCATTATTTTTTCGGACTTCAAATTTAAAATTTCCAATTCCCGCATTTTCTTGAAATCACTAAATTAGATGTTCCAATTTTAGTAAAATTATACAAAAATTTGAACCAAAATGTTATTTTATAAGTACAAATTTTGAATAAACATCATATACAAAAATTTTCAGCAACTGTTTTGAGTTTAAAAAAAAAACCACGATTCTTCGTCAGGAAAACAAAGTACGCACAAGTACTGCAACGAAAGCAGCAATGCAGAAAATGTTATTTGTCAACTAATTTCAGTTTAAAAGATCTTAATATATATATAGATAGATAGATAGATACATAATTTATTGGTTTTGCTATGATTTATACTTTTTCAAAAACACACTTGGGTGATGAAGACAAATAGTTTTTAATTCACAACTTAATTCTGTCCTCATTTTAAGAGAGTTAAATCAGTTTCAAATAGTTTATCAAGAGTTTGCAAGTTTTTTTTTTCCTAACATGGTATAACAAATGACAATCAATTTGAGATCATTTCCCCCACAGTGCACTTCTCCATTTTTCTAATACACTATAACACTCAAAAAATAATTAACAATAATTTTTTTCAAATAGTATAGCCTCAATAATGCATGTTACACATGCAATAGCTTGTGACTAATTACAAGATGCCAAGTTTTGTCTCTGCTACTGAGCAAGCCCACTTGTTTAAACATGTCAAACAAGATTTCACTTACTCAGACATCTAAACATGTACCTACACAGTAGACAGAACATCACTTAATTGTCTTGTTGTAACTTGAATGGTTTGATTGTTTACAAGAAGATTAAAATTTGAAATAGCAGCGAGTAGTAAAATGATTAGAATTTAGATCTTGTTTGTTTTGAAATTTCAATTTAGATATAATTTTGTTGATTCAATTTAATAGCATTTATGTATGTATCTTTCTGTACATGTTGAATTAACATTCTTAAAAACTACTCCGTTGTTTTAATCAGGGGTGCAGAAAATGTTCAGACCTCTGAAATTTCCCCAGAACACATTCTAAATTTCCCCAAAAATAGCGCACCAACCTACCTATTATCTGAAAGTTTTTTTTTTTTTTGTTGTTGTTGGGGGGGGGGGGGGGGAGAGGAGGAAGGGGAAATCTTTCTTTAGTCCAAATACTGAGGGAGATTTTTTATGCTACTATATTACATTTTTTTTCTTAACTACATCTAAATTTAATGTTGCTATTAATGTCCAACAGATGAAAAATTAAAAAGTTTAAGGTAATTGGATTTATTAACTAATATAATTTTTAAGGCTATAATTCTTAATAATAGTACATAATTATACATAAGTTAATGTTGCTTTGTTTTATTGCACTTTGCTGACTATGAAAATTTAAAATACCTTTTTATTACAGAATTACGAAAACAAGAATAAGACAAACATGTATGAACTATAATCATTTAATAAAAATTCTGTAATTTTCTGCTTACAAGATGAATTATTGTGGGACACGGTATAAGAAAAGTAAGCAATATGACTTAACTGATATGCACGAAACAGAACAAAATTTGTACAAACAGAAAAAAAAGTTATATGCTATAAATAGGAGACAAATTGGTATAGAGATACAAAATGTGCAAAACATGGGCAAATTTTAACTTTGAGCATATGAGTCATAGCCCGAGAAAATAGTGCTCAAAGAATGACAGAATCAACAGCTAATTAAGACATTTGTTGATATGTATTAATACATATATATATGAGTTTTAAACCCTGCCTTTTTTTTCCCCCAGGGAGGAAAAAAAAACTTATGTTGAAGATATCACAAAACTAACTTTCTTCTATATTTTCCTATACAAATTCCTGCAATAGAATTTTTTTTTTTTTTTTTTTTTTTTTATCCTTTATTAATAGAGACGATTTTCATCTCAGAGAGGTATTACTAGTCGAAATGTCCAACGGAAGTGAATTTTTACTGTGCAGATATGTTTCCCGTTCTCAAGGAAAATTGCAGTATAGCAGCGTCACCTTTCGCATATATATACCCAATTAAAAAAAAATAATAATAATGTCTCATAATGGCCTTTCCATATATTAAGTTTTGTTCAATTATGCACAATAAACCCTGAGATATAGATTTCTCATAAATTGCGAAAATCGCTGTATAACAGCATCACCTGTTAAGCGAATGGCACCAAAAGATGGCAAACTAATTTATGTTAAGGTGCATCTACATACAGTTTTTATATGCAATTCTATGCTGTAGTTCCTGAGATATAGCCTTCCCTGAAATTGTGGAAATCGATGTATAACAGCGCCACCTGTTGTGCAATTGGCACCAAAAGTTGATAGGCACTAACTTATGTCAAGGTGCATCTGCATATAAATTAATATGCAATTTCATGCAAAAGTTCCTAAGATAGAGCCTTTTCTGAAATTGCTGTACAGCAGTGCCTCTTATTGAGCGATTGGCACCAAAAGTTGATAGACAGTAATTAATGTCAAGGTGTGTCTGTATATTAATTTACATGAAATTATGTGCAGTAGTTCCCAAGATACAGTCGCTACAAAATTTTTGTCACACACACATAAATGGACAGATATTTTCAAAAATTGTCAAATTGTGTTCTGGTACTCTGAAAACATGCAAATCCATCAAAAACCGTAAATCAAAATTTTTTTATGAATCAAATACTTTCTTCTATTGAATAATAAAAAAAGAAAAAACTGAAGAATAGTATGTATGTTACTTTAATGCAAAGTAATTTTAAATTGAGAAAATAATACAAAGAAGCTTAAGCATAATTTTAGATTATTAACAATTAATATGAAATGATTAGGCTCCTATAAACATCCATAAAAGAACAACAGAAGTTTTAATTAATTGCTAAAATTTAAATTGTCATGTGGAAACTAAACTTTAAGACACAAAAGAACCAACTCATTCAAAAACTTACCTTTAATCACTGGCTAATTGCTCAAATACTTTTTTTTTTTTTTTTTTTTTTTTTTTTGTGTCTGTGTGTGTGTGTGCGTGGTTCGATTGGGAGTGGGAGGAGGGGAGGCAATTGCTGAATGCACAATTGAAACTCATAACTTAACTTCTGTAAATGAGACTCAAAATCATGAAAAAAAAAGAAAAAAAGTCTTTCCTACTTCTCTTTCCCCTTCTTCCCTCCCTGTTTTATCAGCTAAAGTAAACAAACACATTTCTCCCAGCGTCCGTCATTAAAGTGTTTATTTATGTTGACTGGGTAATTATTCTTGTAGCATTTTAGCAAGACTTTATAAGAAAAAAAAAAAAGTTATATTTGATATTTTCTCTAGCTTAAATGAATCACCAAATATTTATCATCAAATTTCAATTTTTTTTTTTTTTTTTTTTTTTTTGGGGGGGGGGGGAGGGGGGTAATGGGTATTTAAAGGGAATACACTTGTAACAGAAGAATACAGCTGTTAATTTGTAGTTTAATATTAGAAAGTTTGTTTTTTCAGTAATTTTTTCTTACTTCCGTTTTTTTTTTTTTTTTAAAGATAATAAATATTCAAAATTTCCCCAGACAGCCAGAATTTCCCCCGAACATCGTTCGCGCGTTCGGACATATTCTGCACCCCTGGTTTTAATCATACACCACCTAATTGTGTAATTCAATTTTTCATTTTATTTCATAAACCTTTAAACTGAAATTAGTTGATAAATAACATTTTAGTTCAAATTTTTGAATAATTTTACTAAAATTGGAACTTATAAATCATAGCAAAACCAACAAATTATCTATATATATATATCAGGGTTGGGTTTTAGCCGTCAAAAACTAGTTTTTGACGTGACATAGGTTTAAACCGTCAAAAACCCTCAATACATTTTAAATACGCTAAAAGTAAAAAAAGAAGGCTGTTAATAATAGCAAGCTCCAGCATTGTTTTTGTTTAATTATAATGTTCCTTAATTTTAGTATACATTGAATTATATTAAATTCAATTCTATTAATTTATATACTTTTCTTTGTTTATGACTTAATTTTCAATTTTTTACGCGTAATTTCTTTCTGGTGTGGATTTTTTGCATATTTGGTTAACAAGCTTATTTATTTATTTTTATATTTGGAGCAAATTCAGAACAATATAATGTAAAATAAGAATAAAATTTATTTTATAAATGGGAAAAGAATGAAGTACTGGTATAAAAAGATTAAAATATAAATAATTTAATCTTTTTATACAAATTTTTGTCTTGACTAATAATCATTTCTTACTGGTATAAATTTATCTTACTTAAGGAGTATCTCTTGAAATTAAGGACAAATGAATAATTCACCATATCACTAAAAAAGAAATAATTGCTTACCTTTCCAAATGATGAAATGAGTCTTGTTTTGTGTTTAATTCAAATTATGGAAACTTCAAAACATACAAATTTTGAAATTTGTACTTTTAATAATTACAGCATACATTCACTTATTTATTTATATTAATATTCTGGTTCAAAAGAACCACGTAACATACGGTAACACATCACTAATTTTGAGCATTTTTCCAAACCTAATCTATTTCTTATTTTGGAATGTATATGTCCAAAGTTTGAAAACATTCTTTCAATGGAGACGGAACTGGCTGGACAAGAATGAAGAACAATCACCATTTTTACAAATTCAAAAAATGGACTATCCTTTTCTGTAATTCCATTAAGAATTCCTTTCCACCAAGTCACTGGATTAGTTAGTCTACAACTTTCACTAAAATACGATGCAGGAAATGGTAAATCACATGCTTCAAATGCAATTAAGAAAGGAAGACAATTAGGAAATTTTTCTGTTGCCCATAAACGAGCAGACTCAATTTGTACACTGTTTAATCCATCTCCTTGATATTTGGGATGAAGAAGATATGCTAAGAAATGAAAAGGTTCTAAAGATTGCAACATTCCTTTTTTCCACAGTTTCAATGTGTGGCTGCAGAGATCCTTCCTTCATGAGACCAAGCCAAGCTGAACACGCATCAGCTAAAGTTGCACTATCCCGTTGAAGAACGTCTAGACAAACACTAATCGGTTTAAGTTGCATCAAGATATCTTTACATTGCTTATAAAGATTATAATTGTTGATCAGATTAGCAATATCTTTTTTAATTTTATCTTCGTGATCAACTATTTTTTGATAAAATGGTCTGTTTCTCAAAAACGTATTGATGCATACAAGCTGGCTGTTCCATCTTGTATCGCATTGTAATTGAGGCTTTATAGATTCTGGATACTCCTGAAGCCATCCTGCAGGTAAGTGATGATTCCGAAAGTACTTTTGAACTTTTATTACAGGTTTTATAATGGCATCTGGTGTAAGATCTTGGCCTAATAAATTTAGCCAGTGAGATGAGCAACCATAAAAAAAAAAGATCTTTGGTACTCTCTTCCAATTGAAGTAATTTTCTTGTTTTTTCCATCACTTTTGCATTATCGGTCACAAGAGCTTTTACATCACAACCAAATTTGATTTTGGCTTTATTGATTGCATTTTCAATGATTTCCTTATGATATTCAGCATTTTTTACATTTGTGCCACTGTCAACAGCATCAAGAAAGACAGTTTTACCTGAGACATGCAAACTGGATGCAATGACTGGGTCATTATGGATGTTACTCCATCCATCTTCAATTAATGTAACATTTTTTCCTTCAAGACTTTTCTTTGTTTCTTCTTCTACTTCAGCAACAACCTCATCAAGAAGTGTACCAGCTAAAGCTTTTCTACTAGGAACACGATAGCCTGGTCGCAATGCAGAGACTAAGTCTTGGAAAGTTGTATGTTCCACAACACTGAATGGAATATTGTTGGCATAAAAAAATTTTGCCACTAACAAATCCAATTTTTGAGCTGAAGAACCACTTGTTTTTACAACGAAAGAATCCAATTTGAATTTTTTGGCTTGGGTTTCAGGTACTACTAGGTCTGATTCTGATCCAGACACATAATTAATGTCAGGATCTGAGTCTCTGTTTTTCAAACACTGAGATAAATGGTTTTTCATCCTTTCAATATGATTGGAACGTACATTTCCACAGTATTTGCATTTTGCACATACCTTTTGATCTCTTTCAACTTTATGGAAATGCTGCCAAACAGGATCAATTGGCCTTCCACCACGATTCATTTTTAAATTTGGAAATCAGGTGCTCCTAAAACACACTATTTACAGCAGACTTAAATTTCAACTGTCCTGTCCTAAAATCATTCAGCTCATCAATTAATAAGCTATCTGTTATCTAAGTTATATCTAAGCTATCTAAACTTAATAAATAATACTGAGGGGAAACAAATCTTCTTACAAGGAATCTTGAATGGACCAATCAACTTAAAGCAGGTGTTGTAAAACAACCAATCACTGAGTAGGTGGGAGAAATGGGAGATTGGAGTGGAAAGGAAACATTGTGACACAAAAACTTTAAAATGAAATAACTTTTGATCTAATATTCAGATTGTAAAAATAAAAACAGATTTGGAATCCTTGCAGCAAAATGCATAAATAGACACCAAATATTAAAGCATTTCGCTAAGAAATAAAAAAGATATTAAAAATACATCTAATTAAGCAAGGTAATTAGTTAAAATTTGAACTAAAACTTAATAAATTTGATGAATTTTTATGAAATTGCAAAAATGGAAGTTAATTAAAAGGGAAATAAATCAAAATTTTAATAATTAAATAAAAATTAAATAAATTAGAAAAATACCAATTTTTAAGAACAACTTGAGAAAATGAGAACAGAAACTTAATAAATTTAATTAATTCTTATGAATCACAAAACAGAAGTTAATTTAAGGGAAAATAAAATATAATTTTAATAATTACTCAAAATTTAATCAATTAAGAAAATGTTAAAGTTTGAGAATACATAAAACAAAACAATTTTCTACCATTCCAAAACCAAAATTGAGAACAACTGATCTAACAAAAATGTCATAACAGTTGTGATTAAATAAACTTATACCTGTACACTTATACACCTGACACCTTTTTCTTGGAACAGATAAAGAGTAGAAGAGATAAACCAGTTCTATTTCTTTTCCCTTCCCTTTCTTAAGCCACCCTATTAACAAGAATACAGGGACGAAATTAAGAAAAGCTGTTTTAGTGTCAATATTTCTTGGTACCGGTAGGAAAGCATCTTTGAATATGCCCTATTCTGGGGAAAGTACATACCTTCATTAGATTTCAATTGTGATGGATTACTTTCTGCATCTATCCATAAAAAAGTTTAAAAATCTAAATTTATTTCTGCAAAATATTAGATTAAACCTACACAATTTTAATTACTACAAATATAATTAAGGATTTATTAACTGTACATCATTGCTGAAACTAATGAAAAGTATGCATTCACAATAAAATGATTGATTAAATAAGTGTTTGACAATTTCTATTAAAAAAATTGTCACATTATAGTCTATTATCAGTTCACGTTCACAATTCTTGAGATACATTCTACAAATAGAATGTATCTCAAGAACGCACTGGTAGGGCAAAGGAAATGATGGGTTTTATGTTTTATGACTTAATAAAACCCCTCCTACAGCATCAGAAAACAGAAACCCATGTTTGTACGCTTAAAAAACAATTCTTATGAATTAAATCACTCTCAGGCATAGATTCTGGCTGTGCTACAGCAAGAATATATTTTATTGTTGTAGTTTATACTCAGTAGTTTTAATGCATTTATGCTGCTTTATTTAAGATTTATTAATTAAAGTCTATCCAATTCTGCTAAATCATTTCTTTGATAATTTTTTATTACAAATTAGGTTTTTGACGTTTTTGACAGAGGTTTTTTACAAGCCGGTTTAAACCATGGTTAAAACCGTCGCATGTCAAAAACCTGCCAACCCTGATATATATATATATATATATATATATATATATATTAAGATCTTTTAAACTGAAATTAGTTGACAAATAACATTTTCTGCATTGCTGCTTTCGTTGCAGTATTTGTGCGTACTTTGTTTTCCTGACGAAGAATCGTGTTTTTTTTTCTAAAACTCAAAACAGTTGCTGAAAATTCTTGTATTTTATGATGTTTATTCAAAATTTGTACTTATTAAATAACATTTTGGTTCAAATTTTTGTATAATTTTACTAAAATTAGAACATCTAATTTAGCGATTTCTAGAAAATGCGGGAATACGAAATTTTAAATTTGCAGTCCAGAAAAAATAATGAAGAGTGCAAAAAGCCATCTCCTATATTATTAAAATCTGTACGCGTGTGTCTGTCTGTGAGAAATGGCTTGAAACGGATAAGGCTCCGCCGCTAATGGTCGCACGGACTTCGGACAGAGAATTTATCGCAGATCTGGGTTATCTAATTTGCTAAACGATGCGACCCTAATTAGCGGAGATATTAATTAAAACGTCGACCATTGTCTACCGAAAAATGACCCAGAATTCATGATTAAATGCTTAAAAAGCGCCATTTTTACGGAAAAAGTGGAAAATAAATTAGAAATATCAGTCGTATCGTTACAAACAAGATACCATTGGAAAGGGCTTTTTTTTCTCAATCCGATGGTTTAAACGGCTTATCGATCGGACGATTAGATTTTTTAAAATTAACTAAACTATAAAAAAAATGTTGGCAACGAATCACAAAAATGTTATCTTTGCAGACGTTAAGTCTCCAGCTGTCTTCAACGGAAACACAGCTGGTATTCATTAAGGTCACGTGATTCGTAGTGCGATTAAAAATTACAATTTTCTATTTTCTTCAATTTTTCAAATTTTACACATTTTATTTAGTATATATTATTTACACCACAAAACAAACTTGCATTTCAAATTTCATCGATTTTCGTCAATAAACAAAAGATTTACATTTTAATTGCAAATTAAATTTTATCTTTACACGCCGGACATTTTTGCAATATTCTAATACGCGTATTTCAATTTCTAATTACGATTGATTTATTTTTTATACATCATACGAAAGATATTTAAAAGTTCTTTTACATAATTCAAAGTTTTCAACAGATTTACACATTTTGAGGCCTCCTGAATCAGTGTTCTTTCATGGCGCTGTAATATTTTCAAATTTCAATATTTCAATTTCTAATTATGATTAAATTATTTTTAATACATCATTCGAGAGATATTTTAAAGTTCTTTTAAATTATCAAAAGTTTTCACCAGAATTACACGTTTTGAGGTGCCCTGAATCAGTTTTCTTTTATGGCGTTGTAATATTTTCAATTTTCAATATTACAATTTCTAATTATGATTAAATTATTTTTAATACTTAATTCGAAAGGTATTTTATAATTTATTAAAATTGTCTTCCATGATGAATGCAGACGATTTCCATTCTAGAGAAGTAGTATAACACTATATATATATATAATGTTAAAAAAAAAAGTCGATTTTCTTTTTTGTTAAAAATAAAGAAATAACTTTATTTTTACTTATAACTTTATTTTAACTTTTAGCTTTAATAACTTTATTTTAATTTATCGCAGATCGATGGTTCAACCATTCGTTTTAAAGGTATCGACAAGCTCTTTAGAAAGATACCCATAATGAAAATTTGCCCCGAGGAAGCTGTGCTCCTACATGTACAAAGTTTTCCCCCAGTTGACTATCATTATCTATATCCCCTATATTATTAACCTTTAAAGGCCGGCTGGTCGGTATTTCAACCAAAGAGTAACACCTCGTAAAAGACGGCTTTGGATTATATATCGACCAAGCTGTCCTTTTCCCCTCAGATATTGTTTACCTGCTTTAGGGGCGGGTAGAACTGTCACTCTTGTTAAAAATGATCACCCTTCCGATGTTACTATTTTTGCTAATCTCAATTCCCTCTTTTTTCCCTAAACCTGAATGCAAAACACATACAAGACGAATTCCTTTCTTTCAATAACAAAATTTTAGTGGAAATACTTTTAAAATATTTTGAAATGGAATTTCCTGAGTTCCTTTGGGTGAATGATAATACATTTGCCGTTTGTTGCTTTCTTTATTATTGACAAAACTTTAGAATTCATACAAATTTCTGTCATACTTAGAGATTATATTTTGACATTTCTTGTTTTAATTTTATTTAGCTACACGTAAATAAAAGGAAATCCATATTTTGTATAGTTAAATGCATTATAATTTACTAAAAATATTATATTCATTAATAATGTATCTATTTTTATTTATTTATTTATTTTACAAGAGAACAAATCTATATCTTCTTGGCAACTTTAATATATATAATTATTCTATTTTACGGCTATCTTAATTTTAAATTGCAGTGGTTATCTAAACCTTTAGCTTAATAGCTTTATTTTTTAATACGAAATAAGAAATTATCTTTATGATTACGATCCCAGATTTATAGTTATTCTGAAAACAAAGAAATGTTTTAAAAATTATTATTCACTGCCTTTGTTTTCTGCCTCGTCACTGCCTTGACCTTCCGTAATTTTATCGGAAATTTATATTATTCGAGATCTATTTACATTATTACTAGCTGGAACCCGTCGACTTCGACGGTCACTTTATTGCCCGTAATGTTTTAAAAATCGTCGCATCATTATTTAAATGTATTTCAAGTTAAAACATCTGATATAATTTACGACATTTCACTTCAAAAAAGAAATTCGGAAAAATGCTTTTAAATAGAAATTGGATACATGACATCACTTTCTAGAAAGTACTGTCAATGTGATGTCAAACTGACTCCAAATAAACATTTGCTATCTTTTATTTTCTATTTCGTTTAATACTAAGACTATATGTTAACTGACCCGTTCGGCGCTGTTCGGGCCTATGATAATAACCTTAAACGAACCTTAAATTTGTATGATTTTATATCTTTAACTCGATTTTGTTTGAATTTCCATTTTTAAATAAAAGCATTGCGAAAAAAAAAATAATTAGCTGTAACAAAAAAAAATTACCTCGAACCGAACGAAACTCTGCCTTGTGACCCGGTGCCTGCAATAGCGCATACGCGAGCCGCTAATACCATGAAAAAATTTCAAAAAATTAACCTGAAACGGAAAGAACCCGCCCAGCATTGCCCGGGCCCATGCTTTAAATGCACCTTAAATTTGTATGGTTTTATATCTTTAACTCGATTTTGTTTGAATTTCTATTTTTAAATGAAAGAAAGCATCATAAAAAAAAATAATAATAATCATCTGTAACAAAAAAATTACCTCAAACAGAACGGAACTCGGGCTCGTGACCCGGTGCCTGCGGCAGCTTATATGCAGCCCGCTAATAACATGAAAAAATTCTCAAAAATTAATCTTGAACCGAACGAACCTCTGACTCGTGTTACCGCTGCCTGTGGCTTCGGCACCGTATAGCAGGCATGCTACACACGCGCTGCAAAATCCACTTTCCTCCACCAGGGAGCGCAGTATGTTGTATACAAACATCACCAATTGCCTTGAATTTCCAAGACCTTTCAAATAAGGTGTCACATGGTGGTGTCAACTGCAAAATCCTTTAGTTACACTTTCCACCGCCAGGAGGCACAGCGTGATCTATACGAAGAACACGAACGGTCAGGAAATACCAAGACCTTTAAAATAAGGTGTAACATGATAGGGTCTATTGTAAAATCACCTAGTTCCATTTTTAACCACCAGGGGGCGCACTATATTGTATACAAACATTCCCAATCAACATGAAATTTTAAGATCTTTATCAAAAATCGTCTTGAATTTTCAAGACCTTTCAAATAAGGTGTCACGCGGTGGTGTCAACTGCAAAATCATTTAGTTGCACTTTCCATCACCAGGGGGCACGGTGTGTTCTGTACGAACATCACCAACGGTCAGGAAATACCAAGACCTTTAAAATAAGGTGTAACATGATAGGGTCTACTGCAAAATGCAAAATCACCTACTTCCATTTTTCACCACCAGGGGGCGCCCTACCTTGTATACAAACATCTCCAATCAACATGAATTTTCAAGACCTTTAAAATGAGGTGCTACATGTGTGGGTCTAGAAAGGATTTCCCTCTCAAACTAATTTCCCCCCCCCCCCCCCCCCCCCCCCCCTCCAAATCTACTTTCCCCCTTTTTCCTCCTTTAAAATCGAAAATTCCAAATTCGCAGAAAGTGATTTTTTAGTATTTGACTCTAGTCCCCATATGTACAATTTCTTCACCTTGAAGTAATTTGGCGCTTAGTTAAGCTCGTAAACGTGTTTTTAACCGTTACCGTTCGACTTTGTTTTTATTTTTCTCTTTTCATAGCACATCTACAGACCAAGACCTTTTTTTAGACACCTCAACCAAATTTTTACACCAAGTAGTTCTCTCAATATAGAGACAGACAAAAACATGTTTCAAATTAATATATAGATTTTCTTCATATTAATTTTTTTTTTCAAATAATTGATTTACACCAAACGCAGGAAAATCTTGAAAAATTCTTGAAAAAATTGAATGTAAAGTTGATTGTGCAAGCATAACTTTCCTCAAACTCAACGAATTTAAGCAGTTAATAGCTCAAAAGAAAGAACTTGATCCAATGAGTGTTCTTCGACTTGTGTCAACAGCCTACGTTAATTAGAACTCTAGTTATAGAGGTTTGAGTGAAGGAAAATCTTGAAAAATTCTTGAAAAAATTGAATGTAAAGTTGATTGTGCACGCATAACTTTCCTCAAACTCAACGAATTTAAGCAGTTAATAGCTCAAAAGAAAGAGCTTGATCCACTGAGTGTTCTGAGAGTGAAACGATCAAGATCCATTCATTAGAAGAGGAGCTATGAGAATTCGAATTGCTTGAGTGAATGTGTCCCATAAGAAATGTACAGGGAAGAACCGCGTTTGAGTATAACTTGAGTAAGGTGGGAGTTGAGTAAATTTCAATGATTGATGACCTATCTGTGTCTAAATACCTTTCATTTAAAAAAAAATGAAGGAAATCGGCCGGATAGAACGGCCAGATGGACTGACTTTAGTTTTCATAAATTTTTTTAATATATAAGATAATATCCTCATTTATTTTAATTATTATTTATTTATTTTGTTTTGTTTTGTTTAATTAATTATTTTTTTCCTTCCTTTTTCTGATAACTTTATTTATTACTATTGTTTTATATTATTTAACCTTTCGTAAATTTAAACTCTGAGTTGCTATTTCTGGACTATGGTTTAAGATGTTCAGATCTATATACTATTATTACAAGAGGTGAAGGAATACCGTTCTTAAGAACCTTAAAAACCGATTTTTATGATGATAAAGATTATTATGCTTATACTCTTTAAACAATGCATATGTAATCAAGCATATGTCAAGCATCTTTGACTGTCATACCTCCAAATGAGAAAGAACGGCCAAACTTCATAATTAAAACAGTTCAGATGTTTTTATCAGCTTCTAATGAAAATTGAAACGGGAACTGGGACAATAAGTCTGTATCTCAAAAAGGTGTTGGGGTTGCGGAATATGGCCGATTGACTACTCTTGGGTCCTAGGCCAGAGGGTGATGGCCTTCGGTGGAGGTCTTTCTAAGGGGTCCTAGCCCGTATTCACTCAAATTTCGGAGAAAACCACGGAAAACTCCGAACGGCTAGGCCAACGAGCGCGACCTGGGATCGAACCCGGCACCTCACTTCTACCATCTTTGAGCGCAGAACCGCTCGACCGCTGGTGGGCGTATCTCAAAAAGGATGGATTGAATTTGGGAATGAGGCCGATTGACTGTTGTAGGCCCTAGACCTGAAGAAAGTGCTCTCCGGGCTCGTTCTAAGGGGTCCTAGCCCATATTCACGCAAATTTTGGAGAAAACTACGGAAAATTCCGAACGGCTAGGTTGACAGGCGTGACCTGAGATCGAACCCGGCATCTCACGTCTATAAGATTTGAGCGCAGAACCACTCAGCTGCTCGAGGGAGAATCTCAAAAATGAATTCAGCGATTTTCTTCAAAATTGCTATATAAAACCGCCTTTTATATGTCTGCATATACATTAGCTTTTTTTTTTTTTTTTTTTGTGAAAATTTATAGCCTTTTTGTACAAGTAGGTTAATTTTAAACATCGCTTTCGCTAGTTTGTTTCTCTCTTTATTTACTACATTTTGAAATACACAGAAAATGTACTGGAAATCTATTTTTTATTTACTAAGCAGTAATATTTAAAAAATATAAGCAATAAAAGGTATACATATCACCTCATCCTTGTAACTAACGAAAATTTACTGAAGTAACATTTTAGTATATCATTGGTTCATAGAATGAGAAAAGAGATTAAAACCTTAAAATATGAAAAAAACATTATGCATTTTTTTATTCTTCATATTTTATCAAATATTAATGGTAGATTCTTGAAGTGTTATATATGTAAATTAATTATAACACACGTAAAAATCGTGAATAATGTCAATCAAAAACAGTAACAGTGCTTTATAAAATTCCTTTCTTGAACAAAAACGGCTACATATAACTAACATCTAGCGGCATGTAGTGAGATTGAAGTAAGGTATTATATATATATTCTATTTTAATAAGTACCTTCGAGATTTCTTTTGTGAAATCAATTTTATGCACTTTTAAATCTAATTTTACTGTAAAGTACTGTCAATAGAAAAAAAAAATGTTGAAGAACGGCTCTACGAATTTTCTTCATATTCGTGATATTAAGTTCCTTGTAGATTTTCTGTCGTGTACAATAATTTGTTTCGTGTAAATGGGATCGAAAGTCTGTCTCAAAGATCAGTTGCTAGGCGTCTGATTGCTTAAGCCAATTTTATGTTTCTATTCTTTCCACTACTTTAAAAAATCTGGAGTGACTCCACTCGACTTTCCGAACATTGAGTAATTATCAGTTTTATAGATAAAGTAAAGAAAGAGGAGTTGTTAATCCAACAAAAGAGAGAAAATCATAATAGAGTGTTTGAGTATTTTTCTCCATATATTACAAGATGTTTTATTTAAAGCTACTGAACCTTGAGCCCATAGATCATTATGATAAAGAATTTTTCATTGTGTCCCTGTAAACATCTATAAATGCTTGATTCACCAAAATGCTTATAGTTAGTGCAACAGTTATTTATAATATTCATATACATTTTCAGCTCAATTGAATAAGGCGTTTAGATGCTATCGCACTTTTAAAAATTTGGTCCCATTGGCCATAATGATAAAAAAATTTTATTTGTGTCCCTGTAAAAAACCTGTAAGTGCTAAATTCACCAAAATCTATACAGTTGGTGGAACTGTGACCTATAACATGTGTACAAATGTTTTGCTCAGATTAATGAGGCGTTTAGACGCTATCACACTTTTAAAAATTTGGCCCCATAGGCCATAATGATAAACAATTTTTCTTTGTAACCCTGTAAAAAAACTATAAGAGCTAGATTCTCCAAAATCTATACAGATTGAGTATTTCTGACTTATAATATGTGTATAAATTGTTTGCTCAATTGAATAAGGCGTTTAGATGCTATCGTAATTTTAAGATTTTGGTCCCATAGACCATAATGATAAAGAATTTTTCTTTGTGCCCCTGTAAAAAAAACTAAGTGCTAGATTCATCAAAAACAATAGGGTTCGTGATACGGTGGCTTACAACATGCGTACCAACTTACAGCTCATTCAAGCAAAGCGTTTAGGCGCTAGCGTGTTCACTCACACACATACACACACACATACATACATACATCATCGTAAAAATAGTGAATAAGGACTCAGGGGACCTCGAAACGAATAGAAACATCAAAATTTCAAATTCGGATTTTTGACATGATTACAATACTTTCATCACTATAGTGCTTGGAAAGTAAAAAGGATTTATAATCTGTGTATTAGTGGATAATCACGGTATCTGTTATTACCAGAGATTTCACGAGTTGATATATATCAGAATACTAAGAAAGGCTATCCCTTATTCCGCAGTTTAATATTTTTGAGGAAGAAAAAAATTCTGTGGAAAATTCAAGGAGGATTTTTTTTTTTTTTTTTTTTTTTTTTTTTTTAAGGATGGAGGACTATTAGTTTCAATCTACGGATTTTTACCATACCAGTTTTACGACAGCTGAGCATTTATCGAAAATATAATTGAATAATTTGAAAACGATATTATAGTTTGAAGGAAAAAAAAAAATAATAATAGTCTTCTTCGGCGCCAAATTTCAAATTTTGACAAGGGGGTCCAATGCAAAAGCTGTTCTTTCCCCTTAAATTTCTCTGAAAGATATATGTAAATATTCGGATCAACTTTAGTAAAGAACTTTTGGTGACTTTTGCTATTTTGTCGCCGAAACTGTCTCGGCATTTTAATTTTAATTTACTATTATTATTATTATTATTTTTCTTTCACGATAGAATTAATTTTTATTTTATTAAATGTATATATAACTTTGATTTATCTTAAAATTAGTTTATTACCATTCGTTTGTTATACTCTTTATTCGTATTTGACCGGACCGGAAAAAGCTGTAATCCCTTTTGTCCTTGACCAGTATTGCAGTGAATACCTACCATTCTATTACAGCTGTCAGTTGCTTGTGCAGCAACTGCAGTGCGAAGGATTAGGAAAGTTCAAGAATTATCAATGAATGAAATTAAGGGCCACTGCAACAAAGAAGAGTGAAATAAAAGAGCCACTCTGGGCCCTCTGGGTAAGAAGAGACAGAGAAAAGCTAGTTTTAGACAGGGTTGGTTTTTTGACGTCAAAAACTGGTTTTTGACGTGACATGTGTCAAAAACTGGTTTAAACTGTCAAAAACTGTCGAAAACCATATGTGAAAAGTGTAAACTATAATGTCAAATGATTTTATACATATTTTTAAGTTGCAATGTAGTAAGTACATAAATTAACATTCATTATTTGCATGCATATATATATATAAATATTTTTCTAGAAAAAAAAAATGAAATGTGAGGAAACATATCAATGCATCATCTTAAGGAAAGAGTGAACATTAAAAATCTTTTTCATAAATTGTCTTAAAGCTATAAAAATTTGCATATATAGGTGGTAAATTATAATAATACAATTAAGTATATTAAAAATTCTTTAAAACTAATTGAATAAAAAAAGAAAAATCAAAATTAAAAATTGTTAAAATTTTTTTAATTTTTCTTGCTAATTTTTATTAATTTTTCCTCTTGGCTTTAGCACTATTATGGTTTAAAAAAATATATTAAATGTATTATTAGGTTATTACTTTGTGAATTCAATGGTAAGTTAATTTTTAAAATTATGTCAAGTGCTGAAATTTCAATGAAAATTTTTAGCATTCAAACATAACGTTTAAAAAACAAAAAATAATGCTGACTCTAAAATAAAAGAGCCCCCAGGGTGAATTCAATAAAGAGGCAAACTATTTTCAAAAAGGGTATTATATGCATAATTTGCAGTCTTCTATGTTGTGATTTTTGCATGTGACAAAAGTAAATTACTAATTTTACATGCATATATGTAAGCTATATGCATTTGTTCTTCCAGGAATGCTGTAAAACTATTGCTAGAAGGTTACATATCAGGAAGAAAAGTATTTAAAGTGCTTCTAACATTTAAAATATTAGAAAGATCACTTGGTACTAATATGTTTTTAAAAGGGCCGTCGGGTGCTAAAAATGGTGGGGAAATGGTCACTGGGTGCTAAAATGTGTTTGAAAGAGCCGCCAGGTGCAGCACCCAGCCAAATTAGCTTTGAGTTAGCACTAAAAAATCTGAAGTGACATTACTCGAAATTTTAATGTATTTAATATTATATTTCAATGCATATAAATGTAGATTTTCACAAGTTTAAGGCAGTAATTTGCGAAAGAGATCTGTCCACCATCCCTTTCATTAAAAATAATTAATTTAAAATTGCATTATGTAATTCATGTTAAAATTTAGTTCAACTAGTTATGCAATACAATACCTCAAATTTTTAATCATGCAACATTATGACTCAAAATGAAAGAACATGATGCAATATTTAATAGCACAATAATTTCATTCATTGGAGTAAAATACTTATGTCACCTTTTAATTATCAATCAGCATATATTTAGTAGAGCTTATCTTTTAAAAAACAAGACTGTAAAATTTTTATAACTTACAACGCAGTAAGTAGTTTACCTTAGAATATACAAATTCCTACGTTCAAATTTTTGTTTTTTGTAAAGATACAAATATAAATTTTTCGTACTTAAATAGAAATCATAGCATTCATAGGAAACAGATAATACACTTCTAAGAATTATATTTAACCCTGAGAGACATAAATTAAACACTTTTTTGTAAAATTACAATTTTTATTTCTCTAAATATGACTACTTCATGGTTAAAATATACCAAGAAATGTAAAATGTGAGGTTTTTGACACAGGGTTTTTGACATGACAGTTTAAACTGTGGTTTAAACCGTCAAAAACTGTCATGCGTCAAAAACCTGCCAACCCTGGTTTTAGAGTATTCGCTAAGAGTGTAAAAAAAAAAAAAAAAAAAAAAAAAAAAAACCTGCTCTCAGTCTTAAAGTTTAAGCTTGAACTAAATCACCTTTTCTAATTTCCAATCTATATTAAAATGTCTTATATTGTATATTAAAATGTCGAGACGTAAAAGGTATCTTACGCAAGATGAAGTTGAAAAACTTTTAATTGAGTTAAAGGATGAAGATTTTGATGATTCAGATTCAGAATGTGATGTGGAGAATAATGATGAGATAGATGATAATGATTTGTAAATTTCAATAAATTCCTTGGATGAGCCTGATAATGAAGTTTCAGAAATAGGGGATGAAATTAAATGGGGCAAAAGCAAGACGTCTTGCTTTTGCCTCCAAGGCAAAAGTGTTTGCACCTGATGAAGAAAGGCTACGTCCTTTCGAAACCGGTTGTGCTGACTTAAAATTTATGGTGTGTGAAGAAGTTTTAATTTCTTTCTAATTATTAAATGAATAATAAGATTTATTTTGCATTAGTTTCATTAACTGTAAACTATCAAATAAAATTACGAATTTCATTTTTTAATCGGTCACCAATCCTTTCCTCATGGTTTTGTCTTCGATCATGATATGCAACATACGACTGGTTTCAGTGCTATTAGTTGAAGTATATAATAATCTATGGATATTAAATTATTTCGTTTTCACTAAATCTGACAAATTTACTATATTAAAAGAGTTTTAATGAGTTTCTCCCGAATTTCATCATTTCATTCCTTTCTAATCTTGTACTATTGACATATATTATTATTCCTCACCTTGTTTTTTACAGAGATGAATTTGAATACCCAAATTTTCCTAGAATAATTTTCGGAAAATATATCAATAGATATCAGCAATTAATGAAGTTTAAAATTACTATAGAAAATAGTGGTATCCAATTTTTTCCCTTTGCGAGAATTTTGTATCTCACATATGTTTATTTTAAAATACATAATTCGAGCACAATAGAGAATCTAGATTTTTTTTTTTTTTTTTTTTCTACATAGAAGTTTTTATAACAAATTCCTTATTTGCACGTAAACATACTTTTAGAATTTATACGCTTTGATTATTATTCTTTTATCTATCTATCTATCTATCTATATACAAATAATAATAAAAAAAAGTCAGCATTTTGACTATATAAAAAATCAACATTTAAACAACATTTTATAAAATTTTCATTGAAAATATTGGAATATTCAGCGGGTGGGTCTTGGTTTTCGAATACATTTAGAAAAGCGATTGAGACTATTTCTCAAAAACTAATGAAACAATCTTATTGAATTATTAAACACTTCTTCCAAGTAGAATTGAGTCATTTAAATGCTGCTTTTTCATATGCTCAAAATATTGAATAACATTTTTTATTTCTTATATATGCTCTTATTTTACTTTATTTTATTTTATTTTACTTCATTAGCCTTTGAAACACATGCAAGGTCATAAATGATTCATTAATACAAGATGTTTAACACATAATTATAAAGCAGGTGTAATTATCATGTTGGCAAGTTTAATATTTTAACAAGTTAATATATTTTTTTCTTTTTTTTAGTCATGGAATTTTACAAATAATTTTTAAGTATATATATATTTTTTTTTTTTTTTTTGTGTGAATTTTCCACTTTTAATGAAACTTATATAAAATGTTTAAATGTTTTATATGCTCAAAATTTTGAGAAAAGAAAAAAAAAAAAGTTTTTTTCTTTCTTTCTTTTAAGCCTTTGAAAACCATGTAACCTCATAATATAATAAAATGTATAAATAAATAATAATTAGTACTTGATATTACAGAAATAATTATTTAGTCATGCGTAACATTGTTCAGTTTTTATTTTGTAATATTTTTATTAAAAGCTTCAACACTTCTTTTTAAAAGTATTATATTTAAAGTAATAAATCTCAGAAAAATTCTTCCAAATACAGTTTACATAGAATTTAAATAAATCTTTCGTTTTCATTTCTCCTTCTTTTACTTTTTCTTTTTTTAAATTACATAATTTTAAGCACATTTACAATTAAAGATCAGGACTATCGATTAATATTATTTCGCTAGTAATTCCGTATATTTCAAATTAAACATGAAACATTATATTGTCAACAGAATAAAATCCCTTTTTAAATAAACATTCATAAACACAATGTAAAACGATTCGTTCAGAAATCAACAAGTTTTTTCCCTACAAGAGAGTGCAATGGAGATTTTAGTGTGAAGTTTTTCCCTTTAAAGGGAAATCGTTTAGTAGAAGATATCACTTTGCTATATGGGTCGGACGGGACTTCCTACAGCCATTGTTAACACCGAGACGCTTGAAGATAAAACACGCCGACAGGGGGGGACATCTATCGTCTTACTGCCGTCTTTATGAACACTATCTGGTCAGAATCTGCCGTCGTGTAAAGGTTAAAATCTGTACGCGTGTGTCTGTGAGAAACGGCTTGAAACAGAAAAGGCTCCGCCGCTAACGGTCGCACGGACTTCGAAGAGTTACCGATGGACACAGAATTTATCGCAGATCTGGGTTATCTAATTTGCTAAACGATGCGACCCTAATTAGCGGAGATTTTAATTAAAATGTCGACCATTGTCTAACGAAAAAACGATTCGAAATCGCGGGCGACCGCCATTTTGTTACAGAAGAGCCTACCTCGAAAGAAAAAGCAATGAGGGAAATTTTCAAGGGTTTTTGAAAAGCGATCGCTTCCGATCTGTTGGAAATATCGAAAATACACCTGTACGAGGAGAAAGAGCATTTATTACCGATTCTTACGGTACAATTTTTTTTAAAAAAATACGGATTTTTTATATTTTTAAAAAAAGTTTTAAAAAGGGTCGAAAATTTCGTTTTTTCGCGGTCGTCTTTTTTGAAACACTCTGTACGACAGGGTAACAATTCCATTTCTTAACAACTGGTATATAAAGAAAGGCCATTTAATCCTCTTTCGAACCATATAAACATTTTTACAAAATACGGATTACCGATCCATATTTTTAGATTTTACGAAACATCGATTTTTTCGCAAAATATTTTATAACTCAAAAGCGTTTAGAGATAAATCATTTCTTTTTTTTTTTTTATATACACCTCGCTTTCATAATTTAACTCCCAAAAGATTGAGAGAAAATTTCAAAAACTGAATGAGTTATAAATTTTTTAATTTTCAGTATCGCGGCAGTCTTCGATGAAAAAACCATTGCAAATGCTTTACTTCATTCTGAAATGAAAACCGTAATCAAATAATGAAAGGGTGGAGAAGAAATAGGCGTGCACCACACGCGCGCAAGCGACTGCGCTGCCGAAGGCAGTGGGGACCCGGTGCGAATTTTTCCCCGATCAGAAATGATTTTTTTGGGGGGGGGCACGAACGCTCAGGGAAGGAATACGTGCGAGCAGCGCGTGTATCCCCGAAGTTGTGCGCGCAGCGCGCACGGGACTGCGCTGCCAAAGGCAGTGGGGACCCGGTGCGAGTTTTTTCCCGATCAGAAAAGATTTTTTTTAGGGGGCACGTAGGGTGAGGGAAGGAATACGCGCGCGCAGCGCGTGGGGATCCGGCCCGACTTTTTACCCAATCAGAAATGATTTTTTTTTAAATTTCTTTTCTTAACACTAAAAGTTTCTGTTAGTGATTCTTTATTTTTAGTGATTCATTTGAAAATACTGACCCGCTAGCGGGCGAAGCCAGCTAGTTTATTTTATTTTATGTTGTAGAATACATCCTTTAGAGCAAGAATAAAAAAAAAATTTTTGGATTATCCTTTTCCCTAATGATATTCCATTTGGAGTGGAACTCTGTATTTCATTAAAAAAATTTTCAAAATATTTCACAATTTTTTTCTGGCCATGTGCAAATACTTGCTGGTTTAATTTATTTTTTTCTGTATTCGTTATATATTAAAGCGTACTCA
Source organism: Salticus scenicus (assembly GCA_963930645.1). Lineage (NCBI taxonomy): Eukaryota > Metazoa > Arthropoda > Arachnida > Araneae > Salticidae > Salticus > Salticus scenicus. The sequence continues at coordinate 32,721,000 of OZ005659.1, read as the reverse complement.
TAAAAAATTTCATCAACATTAGTTGGTAAATAAGGGAGATAAAAATTATTCTTTATCAAAGAACAAATTGTGTTTCCTCTGCCTGATCGGGGGGGGAAAAAAAAAAAAAAATGAAATTCACAAATCGTTAACTAGCTGTAAAACCTAAACTATTTAAGATAGAGGAAAAATTTTTTTTTTCATCATTTAAATCCATGAAAGGAACAAATACACCAAGTTTCATCAAAATCTGAGACTATGGGTGTCATGGTGTGGTTGAACTGGCGTGGAATGACCCCCTATTCTATATAAAGACATGTCGTAACAATGTTGCATTTCTTAGCAACGGTCACTGTATTGAGATTGGATTCTGTAGATTAAAAGAGAAAAAGCAATATATTTGGAGTATTAGGTATTATATACGTCAACAAAGAAACGAGCAATGATTTTGATGAATCTGCGATAAGTCTATTTAAAATACTAGTATATTTACATTTAAAAATTTTCATAAATAATTAAATTTAAATTACATTTCATTACTTAAAAAAAAAAAAAAAAAAAAAAAAAAAAATTCATTATTCAAATAAAAATGGATAAATTTCCAGGATTTGTTGTCACTGTCGTCACAAATGAAAACAAATTTTATCCGTACTCATACTTGCCAACTTTTCCGGGTTTCCCAGAAGACTTCCGGTTTTTTAACGTATCTTCCGGTCTTCCGGACAGATGATGAAATCTTCCGTTTTTAAAAAAGTCGCGGATATCGTTCGTTTTAAAAAGAAACCCAAATGTTCTACGAAAACTCCTGATTTCCAATCTTTTTCCATCCATAACATAAATGTCAATATTCATTTCAAACTTGCTTTATGAGATTCTAGAACATGTAAAGAAATAGAATTGTTAAATATTTCTTGCTGATGTAATTATTTTTTGCCCCCCCTCCCCCCTTTCATTTATCTACAACTAGTGATCAGCAATCAAATGTTCTGCAGAAGTCTTTTGCTTCCTAATCTTTATCCATCTGCAACATAGATGATAATATTAATTTTAAAGTTCTCACATTAGATTCTAGAAGTAGAGTTGAAAGAGTTTAAGTATTTCTTACTCTGTAATTATTTTTGTATTCCCCCCATCCTTTCCCCGGATTTTAATCAATTCTAGAATTAATAAAGCAATGAAAGTGCTCAATATTTCTCACATATGTAATTATTTTTAGATCTTTATTGCTGAATTTAATGAGTCATATTTAATGATGTCATATTTATACCAAATGTGTAAACATGGGAAAAAAATGAAGAATAATTTTTTCAGGTAGGAAAATTTTTCCTAAATCAATTTAAGAAAATTAATACCCAGTTGGTTTTATGCACGTTTGAAACTGATAATTAGCTACTGCTACTTTTTCATATATGTATGATTAGTGTACATACACAAAAATCATATTCTATATTTATTTAAAAAATTAGCTATACTTTAACTTAACTAAGTTTTTTTGTCTATTGTTAAATAAATTTCTTACAGATTCTGTTTTGTAGATATTTATATGTTGAAGAGAAATAACTTCATTTAAAACTTTTATATATTTAGTACAATCAATCTATTGTAAAACTGTATTGTTTAAAGCGTCAAAGAGGGAAAAAAAAAAAAAAAAAAAAAAAAATCTTCCCTTTTTTTTATGAAATCTTCTGGTTTTTCAACAAAAATCTTCCCTTTTTTTATTAAAATTGGTTGGCAAGTATGCGTACTAGTGAAAGAAAAAAAAAAAGACAGACAGAAAGAAACCAAAGCTTATGTATATTTCTATAAAAGTACAATAAAGTTCTGAGTAAAATATAAATTAATTTAGGATGATGTAACTTTTTTTTTTCTTTCCAAGTCTATTCTTCTATAAAAAGACATGTCGTAACAATCTTGCGTTTCTTCGCAACGGTTAGTGGAGAAAAGAAAAAAAAAAGAATCCAAAGCTCCTGTCTTTTTTCGTAGAAAATACGATAGTCCTGAACAAAACAGAAATTAAATAATTTAATTTATTGTGCTGTAACTTTTTTTTTTTTTTTTTTTTCCAGTCTATTCTTCTACATAAAGACATGTCGTAACATTGTTGCGTTTCTTAGCAACGTTTACTGTATCAGAATCGGATTCGGCAAAGTAAAAGAAAAAAAGTAATATATATGGGGTATTTAGTTATTATATCCCTTCAACAAATAAACTAGCGACGATTTTCATGAATAATTACATTTCATTGCTGAGATATAAAAAAAAAAAGAAAAGAAAAACCTCATTATTGAAATAAAAAAGGGATAATTTCATACGATATATTACGTCACTGTCTTCGCAAAGGACAGCAAATTTTATCCATAGTGGAAAACAATCGGGGGTGACTCCACTCGACTTTCCGGTTACGTCGCACTTCCGACCGGGGTTAAAATCGTAGCACTTCCGACCAAATTCTCAAATCTATGCACACCTGGCTCATCGCAAGGTAGCTTTTCCGACCGCTATAATTAAAGGCAGGACAATCGCTGCGTCAATGCATATATCACGATTACGACAGGCAAAAGATCACCCTGATTCCCTTAGCAATATTTTTCTGTAATAATTAATAGAAAAAAATCTTTTTTAAGTAAATGTCTTTTGAAATATATTTTTATATAATTGCTGATTAAAATAACTTTTTATATTAAAAATAATTTGGTGGTGGTTAAACCCGACTGATAAAGGTGGAAATTAAGAAATTTGGTTGGTGGCCACTGGCCACTAGCCTTCATTTTTTTAGTGGCCACTTTTAAAAAGTTAGTGGCCACTGGCCACTCGCTGATAAAAGTAAAAGTAAAATAAAATTTTCTTTTCTTTAATTTTTTCAATGTTCAGTCTCGACAATTCATTAAGAAAATAATTAAGGTAGTCAACTTTTTGAAACTCATCCACAATAATACATTTCTGATAAATTTTAATAAATGAAATAGGAATAGATTTACATAATTTATACTATGAATGTAAGAAAATACTATTCAATACAAAATTCATATGTTTAAAATGCTCTTTTGTTTATATTTTATAACAGAAAATTTCTGATTATATTGCCCCTTCACTATTCTGAATGGTGACGATTTTCTACTTTTTCAAAAAAAAAAAAAAACATTGATTCATGAAAATATATTAGTATATGTAAATAAAAAAAATATTTTTTTAATAATACTTTTTTATTTTGCAAGTTTCTTTTTCTTTTTTTTTTTTTTTTTTTCATGTTACAAATGAATTATAAATTAATTTTTCTTTAATAATAATGAATTTTTAATAATTTGCAATTATAATCCCCCTCTCTAACTGAATTTAGAGAGTGTGGCTGTACAGACATTTTTTAAAAACTATCAATTCGTGTTCAGGACACCCCAAAACGTGTAGATCCGTCAAAAAACGGAGGTCGAAAATTTTCGCGAATCCAATACTTTCTCTATATTACATATAGAAGAAAGTAAAAAATAGTTCATATGCAATAACAAATATTAAATAATATGTAGTAAATAAATAAAATATTCAATAAATTATGCATTCTTCTGATTAAGAACTAAAAATATACATACATATATAATTTTTTTTTTTTTTTCTTTTTAAATAATAACAGAAAACGCACTTACCTTTTTCCGAAAAAAGATGTTATTTTTACAGAATTATCTGTAGCTCCACGTTTACTACCACTACGGTTGCTTTGTGATTCAGGATTTTCTTTAAACCTCTTCATATTAAAGCAATAAATCCAAAATTTATATTACTATATAAAGCTTGTTTTAAAGATTGAAATTTCGAGAAACCACGCGTATGACTGAATGCGATATGGCCGTTGGGAATGGATAGAAATGCCAAGTTTTACAAGAAAGTGGTATAAAATAACAAAGAAAATGCGTCGAATGACGTTTTTAATTTTTCTGCGAACGTGTAATACAATCGGAGTTTCAGCCGATTGATTATCTCACGAGCTTCCTTTTCGTCTGTCTCCCGAAAGTCGGCCGAAACTCTCATTTTGACATTTTTTAAAAATCAAAATCTAATACTTTTATAGAAAAATGGAAAAAAGCCATACGTTTTTTTAGTATATGAATAAGACTACCTGCCAATTTCCAGTGTTTACTGTTAAAATTGACTTCCGAAAATGTCTGTAAGTGGCGATGTTAGATTTGAGAAAGCCTGGATTCGAGGCGCACGGCGCGTTTACTGCGAAAACGCCGCCGCGCGATCCAAGTTTGCATTGGAAAGAAAATTCTATAAAGAATGGGTATGGGTAGAAAAATTTTAAGTGTTTACTATTAAAATTGACTTCCGAAATATGTTTGCAAGTGGCGAGGTTAGATTTTAGAACAGCCTGAATTCTTTGCGCGTCACGTTTACCGCGAAAAAGCCGCCGCGCGATCCAAGTTTGCCGTGGAATGGGGTATATTTTATAAAGAATGGGTAGAAGAGAAGTGGCCACTACAGTGGCGACCAAAGGCAATTTCTTTAGTCGCCACTTTTAAAAATCTAGTCGCCATGTGGCGAGTGGCGACCGCTAATTTCCAGCTTTACCGACTGAGAACATGAGGGTCGACAACCAAGACCTGGGATCGAACCATTTTTATGTTAAAGAGCATTCTGAATTAGATTTTTCACAATGTTTTATTTAACGCTACTGAACTTTGAGCCCATAGATCATAATGATAAAGAATTTTCATTGTGTCCCTGTAAATAACCTATAAAGGCTAGATTCACCAAAATGCTTATAGTTAGTGCAACAGTGATTTATAATATTCATATAATTTTTCAGCTCAATTGAATAAGGCGTTTAGATGATATCGCAATTTTAACTAGTATGTTGTGGCCACCACATGACTTTCTTCTATATTTTCCTATACAAATTCACTCAGTAAAAATAATTTATTAAAATTATTATTTAAAAAAATTATTTTCCATGATAATGCAGATGATTTCCATATTAGAGAAGTAGTATAACACTAAATATCCAAAAAAAAGTCAATTTTATTGTCAATATTACATTAAAAAAAATCGATAACTTCATTTTAAATTATCGAGGCTCCTGCACACACACAAAAAAAAAATTCCCAGTTGACTATCTCTATTATAAATAATTCTGGTAAATTTCATAATGAATTTTCTTTATGCACATTTATACAAAATTTTGTACTATACACCACCATGTTAAAAATTTAGAAAAAGCGGGATATCAACGCAACCTGTAAGACAATTTTTACCAAAAGTTGATAGGCACTAATTTATGTCAAGGTGCAACTATATACCAATTTGTATAAAATTCTGTGAACTAGTTCCTGAGATACAGTTGCCACAAAAGTTTGTCACACCAACCCAGAGACTGACGGACAAACATTTTCTAAAAATGGTCAAATCGTGTTCTACAGCTCTCAAAATGTGTAAATCCATCAAAAACCCGAGGTCGAAAATTTTTACGAATCCAATACTTTCTTCTATTGAATATAGAAGAAAGTAAAAATTTGGTTTTGTTCCACAGGCTATAATGATAAAGAATTTTTCTTTGTGTCCCTGTAAAAAAATTGTAAGTGCTAAATTCACCAAAATCTATACAGTTTGTGCAACTGTGACCTATAACATGTGTACAAATTTTTTGTTCAGATTAAATAAGTGTTTAGACGCTATCGCACTTTTTAAAAATTGGCCCCATAGGCCATAATGATAAAGAAATTTTCTTTGTGCCCCTGTAAAAACACTAAGTGCCAGATTCTCCAAACTCTATACAGATTGAGTAACTGTGACTTATAGTATGTGTATAAATTTTTTGCTCAATTGATGAAGGCGTTTAGATGCTATCGCACTTTTCAGATTTTGGTCCCATAGACCATAATGATAAAGAATTTTTCTTTGTGTCCCTGTTGTGTTTCTTTTGTCCCTGTTGTAGTAAAAAAAACAAAGTGCTAGATTCACAAAAATCTATAGGGTTCGTACTATGGTGACTTACAATATATGCACCAACTTTCAGCTCATTCGAGCAAAGCGTTTATACGCTAGCGTGTTCAGAATAAAAATTCAGCTTTTATTTATTTTTCAACAATTCTCTGCATGTTTTATAATCCTGGGTTATTGTTAATCTTGATTATTGACTATACATGACTATGACTTAAGTTTCAAAGCTAGAAATATTTAAAGAATGTTTCATGCAATATTTTAATAGCTTCATTTTAAAGCAACTAAAGTTGTTCGTATAATTAGTTAACTAAATATAATGTAATGTAACTTATTTCTTAGCAACTTCCAATTTAAATAGAATATATTATTAATTGTTGTATGATTTATGGTTCCAAAGGGTCAATGCACACAAACTTTTAAATTAAACATAAATTTCTACTATGTTTTATTATAAGGTACCATTGTGTATAACTTAAATGACAATATTTTATATAATAATAATTGTTAAAAGAATATTCACAACATAAATTGTTATAGGCCGAATTACGCTCATTATTCGGCCTTGCCGAAGCTTCGTTCCATCTCTAAAGGCCACAGAGTGCTAAGATGTGTTGTAAAGGGCCACAGGGTAGTGCACCCTGTCCAAATTAGCATAGTCAGCACTATAAAATAATAGTTGTTATAAAAAGTACGACATGCACACTCATGTAAAATTCCTGAGTACACATGCTGGAAGGTTAAATATTTTATTACATTGAATATAAAAATATGAAACTAAATGCAGACATTACTAAAAATGATTACTAAAAAATAATTCTTTTTATGCCCATTTATACAAAATTTTGTCTTATATCACCATGTTAAAAGTTTGAAAAAGCGGGATGGCAACGCAACCTGTAAGACAATTTTTACCAAAAGTTGATAGGCACTAATTTATGTCAAGGTGCAATTACATACCAATTTGTATGAAATTCTGCGCAGTAGTTCCTGAGATCCAGTTGCCACAAAATTGTGTTCTACAGCTCTCAAAACGTGTAAATCCATCAAAAACCAGAGGTAGAAAATTTTTACGAATCCAATACTTTCTTCTATTGAATAAAAAATTATAAAGAAACCACATTAACGATCCGCGGTTAAACTCTACGAAAGCCACCCAATTCATAATCTTTCTCCATCCACAACATAAATGTCAATATTCATTTTAAACTTGCTTATTGAGATTCTAGAACCTATAAAGAAATAGAATTGTTAAATATTTCTAGCTCATGTAATTATTTTTTTCCCCTCCCCCCATTTTCTTATGTGTAGACTAAATTTTTCAGGTAGGAAATTTTCTTCTAAATCAATTTAAGAAAATTAATACTCAGTTGGTTTTATGCTAGAAACTGATAATTAACTGCTGTAGCCTTTTTTTTTTAAGTATGTATAATTAATGTACATAAATAAAAATCATATTTTATATTTGATTGATTTTTTTTTTTTTCTCTCGTTGAGATGGAAATTTAATAAGGTTTTGTGTGGATATAAAACTTATTGCAATAATATTAAAGAATTGTATTGTGCTAATGAAAAAAATCCTAAAATTTTTAAAGTAGATAGAAAACCATAGATATATATGTGATAGTATCTATGCAAAAAGTTCTAAAAATATTAGCATTGAAAAGTAAAAACCCATCACCTGTATATATTTATTGTTTGTTATCAAATAACTTACTTTTCTAAAAATAGTTTTAATATTAATTAGATTATAGTTTGGATTTGACATTATATTTATGCTTTGAGTTTATATAGTTCATAAATTTTAATTTTGAACATTTGTTTTGTCTTCTGGTTGGTTTCTTCCATTTCTTCCGGTTTTTTCCAGTTTCTTCCACTGTCCTGGAAGAAACTGGTTTCTTCCGGAAGAAACCCAACCCTGATTTTTGGTAGAGTTCTACTCAAAAATCTGGAATTTGCGAAACTTCCTGCCAAAAATAGATTTTCCCCCTTCCTCTCTTTAAAAATCAAATTCCTAAATTGCAGATATTGTATTTGCATTCATATCTAGTCTCCCCATGGGCAATTTCTTCACTTGTGAAGTAATTTGGAGCGAGTCATGCTTACAAAGTTGCTTCTCCTCCTCCCCCCCCCCCCCACACACACACACCTTAAAAAAGGGGGGGGAGCAGGGCTGCCAACAACTACACATTTGGTGTAGTAACTACACTTTAGCCTGCTTCTACTACACTCTACACATCGTATACTTAAAACTACACTTTTCCTTTCCCCACCATCATCTTGTTTACAACGAGCGAACTACGATTTCACACTATTTCCAAATCGCTGTTATGAATGAAGTAGCTCGAAAACTCCGGAGGTTGATAGGTTGTTTCATTTCCTCCTCATAAACTGTGACGATAGCATGACTGTGTACGCATGGTGATTGGATGTTTGGAGAAGTCCTTTTCTATCGCTAGAGCTTGTCTAATCTGTTTACTTTCGATTTTCGGTGTTGTGCGTTTGTTGTTGGCTAGACTTGCTTTTCTGTATTTATTTATTCTTATTTTTTGCTTAAGAGTGTACAAATTTATTTAGTTTTTTATTTAATAGTATTTTTAGTTAAAATGTGCGATGATGATGATAATACAAAGAAGAAAAAAAAAATTCCTGATCAAAAATCTCTATCGGATTATTCTGCTACAATCTGTAGATTGCAAATTCTGTAGATTCTGTGGCCGTATTTGCATTCTGTAGATTCATCCCATGAGGCATATTGTGCAATATGTAATAGCAATTTTCGCGTAAATCATCGTGGACTTTATGATTGTTCGCGTCATATTGCAACAAGCTGACACAAGCGTTTAAGTAAAATAAAAGCAACGATAAAGCCTTTGCCATCCAGTTTTTATGTGAAAAGTGATGCAGCATCAAAGACTACCAAAACAGAAATGCTCTTTACATCATTTCTAAGTGACATAATGTTCCAATTTCTACAGCAAATCATGCTGGAAATTTATTTAGAGCTATGTTCCCGGATTCAAAAATCGCCAGACAGTGTCCTAGCGGTAGAACAAAGACGGCGGCCCTATTGAAATGCATTGCAAAAATATCCTGTTCTGATATCGTTGGCGATTTGAAACATTTGCTGTTTTCGATGGCAACTGATGAAAGCACTGATCAAAATGCTGTTAAACTGTATCTAATTGTTGTTAGGTATTTCGATAATTTCCAGAAAAAATTTTGTGTGCAATGTTATTTTTAAAAGAATGCAGTGATATTTTGTATGTTTGATTGTTAAAGTCAATAAATTTTAGAAAGTAAGTCTTAATGTAAACAAAAGATTTTATGCTTATTTATTTTAAGCATTTTCTTATTTTTTTAGCGGCTACACTTTGTACCTTAAAACTACACTTTTTCTTGTTTGTTAACTACACTTTAGCGCTCCCAGAGGTTGGCAGCCCTGGGGGAGGGGCAGATCACACAAAAAAAAAAAAAAAAAAAAAAGATAATCAAACATCTTTTGGAAATATTCTAATTAAGTTGCATAGCATTTTTCAACATCTTTGTTCCATTTTTAGTAGAGTTCTACTCAAAAATCCGGAATTTGTGAAAATTCGTGCCAAAAATAATTTTCCCCCTTCCTCTCTTTAAAAATCAAATTCCTAAATTGCAGATATTGTATTTGCATTCATATCTAGTCTCCCCATGTGCAATTTTTTCACTGTGAAGTAATTTGGAGCGAGTCATGCTTACAAAGTTGCTTTCCCCCCCTCCCAAAAAAAAGTTTTAGGAAAAATCCTGAGAATAGTCTTTTTTCAATATCTTTGTTCCATTTTTGCTACTCAAATCAGCAATTTTCGAAATTTCCTGCCGAAGATCTACTTTTAAAAATCGAAAATTCCTAATTTGCAGATAATGTTTTATTTGTACTAATCTCACCATGTGGAATTTCTTTATTATGAAGGAATTAGGAGCCGAGTTATGCTTACAAACATGTTTTTGTCTTTTGCCCACCGCAAGGGGGGGGGGGGGATTTTGGAAAAGTTGATATATATATAATTTTAAGTTGGGTAAAGATCTAAATTCCTGTCCAAGCACAGTTGAATTCAGTCTGTCCATTCACAAGCTATACCCGGACAAATGTGTTTTTGTCTTTTGACCCTAGGGGGAACAGGGGAGATTTTCCGAAAAGTTGATAAGTATAATTTAAGTTGGGTAAAGACCTAAAACTAGAAACATTTTAAAAAATTCTTAGAAATTGTTAGCATTAAGAGAAAATGAGAATTTTTTTTTTTTTTGGGGGGGGGGGGGGGGAGTTATCAGATAAGCAGATTGATTACAAAATTAAGTTGCACATTCCACTTCAAATCCCAAGTCTACCACCCTCCTTTAACCCCAAAATAACTTACCACTAAAGTGTTCTGATAACTTCAATAATAATGTATTAGAGAAAAAAATATAAAAGTGTACTTACTTACTTATCTGTAAGCGAAATTACTATAATGTGAAGTTGTTCCTTCACATATGAGTTTTAATTATAACTTTAAATAAAGGCAATAAGTAATTATTATATTTTCAATAAATTAAATGGCTAATAAAAATAGATAACTAAATTCTAAATTACTTTTATTTATTCGCTTTTGTCTATAATAAATATCTTAATTCTAATAATACTTTATCCCTTATGCTATTAATAAATCGTCTGAGAACAAAAACATATTCCTTTTAAATGACATCTCAGAATAATAATCTTTCCTAAATCATTTAATAAATAAAATATAAAAAAAATATTTTATTTATAAACCGTTGGATATATAATTACATTTTCATTCTTTAAAATTGCGCAAGTCCACTTTGTTATAAATAAATTAGGCTACAATTTACATTATGATATCATTAAAGGGTAATTATATTTTTTTTATCACAGGATGTGCAATAAATCCTAGTCTGAGTGTCTCCCTTAAATAACGGTTTTCTGGTGATAATATTTGGCACAAGCATTGGCATAAACTTTTAACGAACTTGATAAATTCAAAATATTTAAATTGTTCTAGAAACAATGGAATATCTTTTGGCTATAAAATTTGGCACTTTTTTAAAATTCTTGGCGTAATTCAGCAGTCTGATCTTAATTCCAACAGAGTCAACTTCAGAATTTGCTCTACAACTGTTGATGGATTAACATGTAACCCCGTAGCTCTCTCTCTCACCTCTACCTTTTTGCATTCTCGCAACGTATGGTCATGATGAACTTCCACTGTAAAGGAACTTTTGATTTACTAAAATAAATACATTATGCAGCGAACAAGTTGTCTTTTATTTTCACGGCAGTCTTTTCAGCGGTATGAACCTGGAAGATTAATTGTAACGTTCTACTGTAGAATCCCGGAATTCTACTTGACATATAACAACACTGATATTTTTGTTATTTTCTTCCAACGAACTTAAAACGCAGCAGGGTGGTGCGATTCAATATATCTGAACATTTTAACTGTCAACTTTTTTGTATCGAGACTTCGTTTTTGTGTTTGTTTTCGTGCCGGCTGCTTGTTTGTGTTTTATCGTATAGGATAAACTTTTTCCTTTATGGTAAAATATAGTTAAGTTTCTTTTTTTTTTTTTTTTTTTTTTTTCCCTTTTCCTCCTTCAGAGCAGAATACTTTAAAAGTATAAGGAAAATATCAGTTTTAAACAAGAAATATTTAAAGAAAAAAAAAAATCTAGTTTGAATCTTTTTTTTTTTTTTTTAAGAACGAGAATTATGCGTTCCCTGGGACCCACCACAATAAATTTCTCGTGTCCTGCCTCAGACTTTTCACATAATTTATGTGTTGTAGTGTGTAAACGGCATCACTGGACTTAAAATCCACTGACCACGTCTGGAGGGTAAGAATTCTCACCAGTAGCAAGTACATCAACCATTTCTCGACTCTATTGTATATTTTTCTCCCTGCTATTCTAAGATTTTAATTTTTCTTTTTTGTTACAGATATGGACCCGCAACTATAAAGAAGTAAGAGGAGTTATGACTGGATATTTGATAGCTTTTGATAAACACTGGAACGTTGTCTTAAAAGATGTTGATGAAGTTTACTTGAGGCCAAAGAAATGCAAGACTCCATTTCTGAGAGAAATAGCCGGCAATGAGAACTTGCAAGACATTCCTCCTAAAGTGCCTCGTCAGAAGAAAGACAAACCTGCTGAGCCTGAAGTAAAAAAGGAAAAAGACCCTGAGCCGCCAAAGGAAGGTGAGACTGGTAAAAAGAAGAAAAAGCGAAGGAAGAAGGCTAAGACAACTTCTTCTAAACGCCAAATCCCTCAGTTATTTGTTAGGGGAGACAATATAGTTATGGTGTGTCCTTTTGATGAAGAAAGTGGTGCTGAAGAGGAAGAGATGGAAGGTGAAGAGGAATCGTCTGAAAAATGAGAATTTTATTATGAACTTTCCATTTTTTTATTTAGACTTTTGGCAAATTTCACGTAAACAAAAATAATTAAGTGTATGTTTTCTTCATTAAGCATAAAATAGATTCATTTGTAAAAAAAAAAAAACTTCAATGGTTTTAAATTTTCATATTGATTGGAATAAAGTCATCTCGTTCCTAACTGTTCTCTCTCTCACTTTTTCCTTACCTTTTTATTAACAAAATAAAAATCAAAAACTTTTAAATATTTAAAATTTTGAATAAATTATTTTAGTAAGTTAATTTTTTTAATGAAGTTTGAGGTTGATCTACCTAGTATATCTTGTAGCCAGAACCAATGTTAGTCATAGAGAAATGACCATGTGGTGACCTACATCAGAATTGCTGTCCGAGTTTGAAAAGCTAGTGGCAGGTTTTTTACAGGAGGTCCCTTTGTTCCCTAAAGTACCTTTTTTTTTTTTTTTTTTTTTTTTTTAATTGTATGGTATTTGTTAACATAACTCCAATGAAGCTTTACTGGGGGGCACATTTTATGCTGCAGCCAGGCATAACCTCGATAAAGAGGCACTATAATATTCTCAATAATTCAAAAAGGGCACTATGACATCTTCATAAAGAGTCTTTTAATGTTTGCATAAAAGATACTATAATATACTTAAGAAGTGCAGTATCTAACCTCGTTAGCGTGAATTACTTTTAACATGGAACTGTTTCCACAATCCCCATTAAAAGAAAGATTAGTTATATGAAGATTGGCTACTGATAACATGAACAAATTTTTTATCTCCCTCGATATTCATGTTAACGAGGTTCGACTGTGTTAATAAAATTATATATTAAAAAATTGCTATTCTAAAAAAATGTGCTCTTGCATCTTATTAAAAAAACAAACTGAGTTAGCTTTGAGTATTTTTTTTTTTTTTTTAAGAATAGCCTTTGTATGCAGAAACAAACCAGCATAATACAACAGAATGTTTATCAATATTTTTATCTACAGTTTTTATGAACTCTTATTCACGAAGTAATGTGATATTATGGAAAAACTATATACTAGGGTGGAGCTTAAAAGCCATGATTTTTTATAATTGTTATTTTTATAAATCTAACCCTTTTTAATTTGTTCCTTTTGATACAAACACACTATATGAAAAGTTTGAGAAATAAATTTTAATATTTAATGGTAGCTCAACTGATTCAAAATTTATAAACTTGGAAAAAAATAAGAATATTAGCTGTATTATAACAAATACGTACTTACAATGTTTTTATTGTTTTAAGTTTACCAATTTATTTACTTTACTGTACAAATTATTAGTTTTTCATTATTCATTAAAATTTTATTGCCTTTGAAAAAGGAAAGACAGTTATTTTTCCTGCTATCTGGGTACATTTTGTGATGATCTTCAACTTGTAGCAGGAATTGTAGTTGCATTTCATCATTAGTTATCAAACCACTGTATTCTTAAGTGCATCTGCCCGCTCAGCATGGTCATTTACTACATGTAAGGATTTTATTACAGAGTTCCCCCTAGGTTTGAAAAAGGGCAGGGTGGTGCTATAAAAAAGAGAGCACATTTGTGGAGAAGGAAAAGGGACATATTGCTTCACAAAAAAATAGCCACCAAACTTACAATTTTATTATGTATAAATGCAGTTATCTTTAACTATAGTTACTTTCAGGGTTGGCAAGTTTCTTCCAAGGCGGGAAAAACTGACCGGAAGAAATAGGTTTCTTCCAAGTGGAAGAAACTGTTTTTCTTACAAATTTATCCTATAAATTGCAGATTTGTAAGATACAATTGATGCATTTGTCTTATAAACACCTTTAAGTAACTTTAATTGGAACAGCTTTACTATATGGCGCTTATTGCCGTTGCCGATGTTTTGATCACGTGATATGATGGTGTTTTGATTCGGTTTGTGAGTCGGTAATGCAAATGGTAACGTCGTGAATCGAATCAAAATGTCACAAAACAATACTTTTCATTATTATGAAACATTTTTATGTTTCACTATGTTTTCTGCTGTTTGCTCGCTTCGCGAGCATTAAAACCGAAAAAAACATCACTGGATGCCCCTAATTCGTGGAGCATGAATCAGTAAAAGCTTAAAAGCATGAAAATTCATGGAGCCACGGTCATTATAGCGAGCATTAAAACCAAAAACATCACTGGACGCCCCTAATTCGTGGAGCATGAATCAGTAAACGCATGAAAATTCATGGAGCCTCGGTTACTAAGCTTTCTGCTGTTTGCTCGCTTCGCGAGCATTAAAAAAAAAAAAAAAAAAAAAATTACTGGATACCCCTAATTAGCGATGCATGAATCAGTAAATGCATGAAAATTTGTACAAGCCGCGATCAGTACACTAGCTGCTGTATGCTTGCTTCGCAAGCATTAAAACCAAAAACAAACATCACTGGACACCCCTATTTCGAGGAGCATGAATCAGAAAATGCATGAAATATATACTGTAACGGTGAGTATTCCGATGGTAGATCTCGCTACGCAAGCATTATAAATAATCACTGAATGCACCTAATTAAATCACGATGCATGGAAAAAATATGTACTGAAGCAATGACTATTATGCCCTAACCTTTTTTTTCCTTCGTAAATTTATTAAAAAATATATAAAAATACTCTGAAAAATTTTTGCTTTAAATTTTGTAAAATCATATAAACGATCTTTAACAATTGTTACGTTTCGATACAACACAAAAAAGTATCAATACTCTGATTCGGGTCTCGAATCACCATCATAACATGCGATCAAAACATCGGCAACGGCAAAAAGCAATGGGTGCCGTATAGTAAAGCTTAGCCCTTTAATTACACCTATTAAAAATTTAGAGATTTTTACCGAAGTGATCTTCGGTATCTGATCATCACGTTCCAAAATACAATCCAGTAAAAAAATAAATTTCAATTTAAAAAGCATAAAGTTTTATAATTTATTATTTAGACAATTTTATTTCTTTAACTGGTAATAAATAATAGTTTGTATCACTTGCTTATACTTTCTGATAAAACAGCTCTTAACAAACATTCAGTTAATTAAAAGAGCCAGTATTCAATAATTACTGTATTACAAAATGTCATTAAAAACTTCATTTTCCTAATACAGTACAGTGAAAAAAGAAATTTACATCTCATATTTCAAATAAATTCACATTTTTACTTTTTTAAAATCAAATTTTTATCTTAATCCTTACTAAACTCAACTTGGGAGGGGGGGGGGGGTAACATTTTTGTATTTATTATCTTGCAATTCATACAGACTAGTGCTTAAACATTGATGTAATAGTGATTTGTTTTAACAAAATCAGTGATGAATATTATTTCCGAACTTTCAAAAATATTTAGTTTCATATTTTTTAAATATGTTTGTTTACATTTTATAGGTACTTATTATTTGAATATGCTTTAATTATTTATCATATATGAATGTGATCGATTAGTTTTATTAATATTGAAGAAATACTTTATTCTAAAATTTATTAGAAATCGTCTTTCCATTCTGATGTCTATTCTCATGAATTAATAACTGACTCTGTATCTGCAAAAGAAAACTGTAAACAAAGGCAATGATGAGTTAGAGGGAGTTAAAAACTGTAAAACAAATGAAATGTTTTTTAGAGTACTTCAATACTGCACTCTATTTTTCAACTTAAAATAGATAAATACAAACTATGCTTTTTTTTTTTTTTTTTTTTTTTTTTAAATCCTAGAGAACTTGCAGGAGAATTTAAAAATAGGTATATTACTTATTGATACAGTTTACCAACTTAGAGTTTATACAAAAAATTGTATGCTTTAAAAAAAAAAAAGTGCAAATATTATCGTTAATTCCGTAATTATCACTTGTACTGTCTGAATGTATACTAATATGAGATAGTATATATGTGCAAAAAGTTCTAAAAATATCAGCATTGAAAAGTAAAATCCCATCACCTATATATATTCAGTGTTTGTTATAAAATAACTTATTTTTCTAACAATATTTTTAATATTAATTGGATTATAGTTTAGATTTGACATTATATTTATGCTTTGAGTTTATATAGTTCATAAATTTTAATTTTGAACATCTGTTTTGTCTTCTGGTTAGTTTCTTCCAGAAGAAACCCAACCCTGGTTACTTTTATCTTTAACTGTTAAACCTAATAAAAAGTATTAAAATTGTTTTCTGAAAAATATGTAAAAGCTCTTGAAAATCTTATAAATGTTGAAATGAAAGTAAAGAGCTATAATAAAAATTATCTTTAATAAGATTTTCGCAAATTTCTTAAGATAAAAACCAAAGACCTTTTTTAGTGATTATTAAAGAAAAATATTAAACATTCTAATCAAATAGTAGTGATAAAAAGTTAGATTTAATTTATGCTATTTTTTCTAGTAGTTTCCAATGTTTTAGGTATTATTCCCAATTTCTAATGTTACAATCAATTAGTAAATTTAGTATATCCATGGAATTTACTCACTTTGTTTGCTGAATTTCAATAATGGCAAATGCAGGCCTCATAGTCCTCCTATATTTCCTATATTTTTGCAATTTGGCAAATATTCTCCTATATTTTTACACCAACTCCTATATTTTTTTTTATGCCTACTGTTAGATGATATCCAAACTGCAAAAATTTACTCTACCAATAATACTCTGAAGATTTATAAACTAATTTCTTTTCTCTGCTTTTGATGAAACAACTGAGAATGGAAAAAAAGCAACTAGATGTAAAATTTTGGGATGAAGAGCATAACCAAATTGTGTAGTAACTTCCTGCATGCTTTTGAACTGGGTCATGCTACAGCAGATATTTTGAAAAACAAGATATATTTGACACTTGTACTTGATAAGTTACCAGTTAATAAATTGCTATCAGAAAGCTCTGATGGACCACCTGTTAACCAAAAATGCCTTGAAGAAATTGACAGTGAACTAAATGATAGAGATTTTCTACCTCTTATCATAGTTCTTGTAACTTGCGTATTGTGCATAATTCCTTCAAAAATGCAATGACTCAAGTAGGTAGTCACTGGGATATTGAAGATTTTTTGGATACTGTGTTTAAATTTCTTCATAAATATTTGGCTTGCAAAGAAGGTTTCTGAGGTGTCCAAATTGAAGTTGGAACTAAGAAAGAAGAAATTATGAGATTTGTAAATAATAGGTGGCTGACACTGATACTAGTCATTACTAGAATTATCAACCAGTGAGAATCATTAAATGAATATTTCCTGAAATTTATACCAGAAAGTAAGATCAAGAGCCAGTTGCAATCCCATTCATAGGTGTCAACTTTTTAAAAAATCTGGGGGGGCGAGTTTCAGTGGAGCTATGTTCAAATAAGATTTTAAAAACTTTAGAATTTATATATATTGCATGTGATACCCCTCATGTGCCCCCCTCGCATGTGATACCAACAATACGGCTATTAAAATGCATTATTTATAAAAAATTTTAACTTTCTATAAAGGGAAAAACACAACTCATTTAATTGTGAAGCAATGAACAAAATAATGAAACAAATCAGTAGGCAAGAAAAAGGAAAACTGATCTAATTGTGAAGTAATGAACAAAATAATGAAACAAATCTGTAGGCAAGAAAAAGAAATATTTAATCCGAACTGATATCAATCTTATCAAAAAGTAATAAGGAGAAATACAATTTCCGTAACTTTAAATTAAAAAAATTCTAAAGGTGATAAATGACTGGATTGAACCTGGCTACTGAACTAATAAGTTCATTAATGAAAATAGACTAATTTCTTTTCATACATACATATGAAACTAGTATGTTGTGGCCACCACAAGACTTTCTTCTATATTTTCCTATATACATATTTAATCAGTAACAATATTTAAAAAAAAAAAAAAAAAAAAAAAATTACGATTTTTTTTGTTAAAAGTAATATATTCAATCAGTAACAATATTTAAATTTTTTTTTTTTTTTTTTTTTTTTTGCTAAAAGTAAAACAAATCGATAACTTTGTTTTAAACTATCACAGATTTATAGTTCAACCATTTATTTTAAAGGTATTGACGAGATCTTTCGAAAGGTACCCATCTTCAAAATTTACCCCCTCCCCCCCTTGTGAGGGTACTTCCCCCCCAGGGGGGGGAAGCGATGCCCCCACATGCACAAAAATTTTTTCCTAGTTAGCTATTACTATTATCAATAACTCATATTAATTTTACAATCACAAGTTAAAAATAACTCTCATTATGTGCATTTATACGAAATTTTGTCCTATATTGCCATGTTAAAAATTTAGAAAACATGAGATCACAGCGCCACCTGTTAAGCAATTGATCCCCAAATGTAATCAGCACCAGTTTATGTCAGGGACCAACTAAATACCAAGCTTGGTTAAATTTCGTTAAAAAAAAACAGAAAAAAAAAACTTTTTTTCTAAGTTTTTTTTTTCATTAAAAGTAAAAAAATCGATAACTTTGTTTTAAATTATCAGATTTATGGTTCGACCATTCGTTTTAAAGGTACTGACGAGACCTTTCGAAAGATACCCATCTTGAAACTTTGCCCCCCCCCCAGTTGGGGGGAACCGATGCCCCCACATGCACAAAATTTTTTTCCTAGTTAACTATTATTATTATCAACGAGACCTTTCGAAAGATACCCATCTTGAAAATTTACTTCCCGGGGAGGCCGCCCCCCGAAAATTTAAAAGTGGGGGGGCCAGCCCCCCTGCCCCCCCCCCCCTGCCCCCCCCGTAGTTTACGCCTATGATCCCATTCATATCGATTCCTGAGAACTGTTCTTTCTGATTCTACCACTTTGACACATTTACATTTTTAAAAATCAGTAGATGAAAGCTTAGAAATTTTTTTGAAATTTATGCAAGTAGAAGAACCGTTGGTTCATATTCTTTATAATGAACTTTGTAAGCTAATAAAAAATCATTTTATCAATTTCCAAATTTACGACAATACATTTTTGCTCTCACAAGACATGTTATGGCCATATCACACGAGATTTTCGCTCAACTTTTTACTAACAACAACATTATATCCAACACACTCAGCCTGACCTTGTTCAAGGATAGCACATTTTCAGATGATCAAGCCGATTGAAGCCATTTACGAAAAGCTGACTGTGTTGAGTGTGCTCATAAAAATTGACCAATAGGAGGAGAATAAACAGGATTATTTCCTGGAATACCTTTAGAGAAAGGAGTACATTACGCTATCAGTTCGGGGGGAACCCTAGGGACAGCTGATCGGTTTTTCGTTCGTTCAGCTTCCCCAACTTTGAACGACGCTGAATGAACATGTTGTGTATAATGTTGTGTTGAGTATATATGCTCCTGTGTGATATACCCATTTACTTACCAACATTACTAACTTTAAAAGCTTGACTTAGCTGGACTTTCAGATGAATGGAGTAGTTTCATTCTTTTGTATATAATCGTAATATAGAATAAGAGTGCCTTTCAAAATTGTTTGGTAAGTTTATTGACTCTTTGGTTTGTTTACTCCCCTCCCCCCCCCCCCCCCCCAAAAAAAAAAAAAAAGTTTTTTTTTTACTTTTTTTTTTTAATAATATTGACCAATTTGTCAACTTAAACCTCAAGTGACAGACTTGTCACCTGTTACTTTAAGTGGCAGATTTGTCACTTAAGGTAATAGTATCTGATTTGGAGGCTCTTATCAAAGTGAATGCGCAGGCCCATGCACTGAAATCCTTGATCTAAATCTGATTCCGCAGGTGAGCAAAATTCCAATTGATCTAATTTTTTCATATATGGGATTAAATGATGGCTATTTTTCTAAAATGTGTTAACAGAATCGTGCATTTGTTATTGTATTTTTGAAATTATAGAATGTTTATTAAAAAATGAAGTAATTAGGGACACATTTTAGAATTTTATGGATAATGGTACTCAGTTTTGTTTGTGTACATGTGCTCCGAACTACTATGTATCCTATATTTCGTTCGAAATTCCTATATATATATTTTAAACTCCTATATTTTTTTCTATTAAACTCCTATATTTTTTCTTTTAGACTCCTATACTTTTTTATTTCTTTGCTATGACCCCTGCAAATGAAATATTCTTTTGAAATTTGATCTCTAAAAATGTAGCTCCTACAATTATTAGGGATGAAGCTGCCCAACATGCAAAATCCCTGGAAACTGTTACTTGGCTGTAGAATGAATAATGGAGAAAAACTTATGTTATTATTAAAAGTACTTATTTGTACGAGTTATATTTATACAGTTCTTATAAGGCAAATTTAACACCCAAAATGAGAAATTTCTATAAAAACAAAATAACTAGCATGAAAATCAGAGGTCGCTCCTGATAATTTTGAACACTGCATTATCTAACCATCAAAGATTATCACAGGTTAGTATATTTATTTTGTAGAAAAAAATAGCATGTTGTGTCCACCACAAGACTTTCTTCTATATTTTCCTATACAAATTCACTAAGGACAAAACAGGCAACGCCCGCTTCGCTGGTCCCTATTTTTAAATGAATCGCTATAATTACTGAATTCTCAAAATTGCATTAATTTTTATCACGTGAAAAAACAGAAAAAAAATCTTATTAGGAAAAATGTCGCACCGGGTTCTTACTGCCTTCGGAAAAAATTCCCAAAATGCTCCAACTCTTATTTCTATTATCTTCGCCCCCCTCCCGTCTATCCTAATCATTTTAAAAATTCGAAAATATCCGCAATTTATTTGTAGGTATCTAAAACCTCTATATACCAATTTTGAATGCTCTAACTCTATTCTTTTTTTTTTTTTTTGCCCCTCCGCCCTCCCGGCCCTCCTAATAACTTTACACTTTCGAAAATATCCCCATATAATTGCTGGCCTCTAAAACTTATCTGTACCAATTTTGAACGGCCTAACTGTATTTCTATTTGTTTTTGCCCATAGCCCCCCATACTGCCCCCCTTCCCACCCCTTCTAATAATTTTACAAATTCGAAAATATCCGTAATCGATTTGTAAGTATCGAAAACCTCTATGTACCAATTTTGAACGATCGGACACTATTTTTATTTTTATTTTTGCGCCCCCCCCCCCCCCCCCCCCCCAAAAAGAAAAAAAAATAAATAAAATAAATAAATAAAAATCGGAAAAAATCAAAAAATGAGTTTTTGGAAATGTTTTCAAGAAGACGGCGTTTTTAACATCTTTGAGCTATTACTTTTACTCGAAAATCCGTATTTTTCTAAATCATTTATACCCCCTTCTCCCGTTAAAAATCCAAAATTCCAAAATCGCAGGAAATGATTTTTTCGTATTCAAGTCTAGTCTCCCCATCTGCAATTTCTTCACTGAGTTATACTTATGTGTTTTTTCCTTATGCGCCTCCGAAAATCATTTATACCCCCTTTCCCCCTTAAAATTCAAGAATCGCAGAAAAAGGTTTTTTTTTGTTTTCAAGTCTAGTCTCTCCCTCTGCAATTTCTTCACCGTGAAGCAATTTGGAGCCGAGTTGTGCTTATAAAGGTGGTTTTTGCCTTCTGCACCTTTGAAAATCATTTTCAGCCCCTCTCCCCCCTTAAAAATCCAAAATCGCAGAAATTGATTTTTTTGTACTTAGTCTAGTCTCCCCATCTGCAATTTTTTCATCGTGATGTAATTTGGAGCTGAGTTATGCTTATAAGGTCATTGTGCCTAAATGCGACGTGATTTTTGGTAAGTTTATCGCATTTAGGAAACTTATCACATTTTAGTAAACAAATAATTATGAAAAGAAAGAAAAAATGGTTGAATATTATACTCATAGTTCTAAACTAGTGTTTTGTGTCATTTTTTTTCAAGAAATTGAAAAAATATCAGTAATTTATGAAAATATATACCAGCGTCGCATTTAGGAAATTTTTGTCGCATTTAAGGTACTATGTCCTAAATGCGATGTTCAAACTCCCTAAATGCGATAATGCATTTAATGCATGGGAGTTACTTTAATGTTATTAACATTTTCCAAAGAAGGTTGAAAACTGTTATTAACACTTTCTAACAAGGTTGAAAAGTGTTTATGACTTCGGTTTGTCTGTCTGTCTGTCTGTCTGTCCGTCCTTCTGTCTGTCCGCGCTCTAACTCCCGTAAATATTTATGGAATTTCTTGAAACTGATATATGTTATTCAAGATCACTATTAGACGTTCCCTATTGAAAATGGAGTTTATAACTCTACTAGTTTGTGTACAAGGACACCCGAAAGTATTTCAAAGCATTTGTGTTCTATGAGAGGTATTTCTACAAACCATATTTTCCTACCTTTACTGTAGACATATCTTAATGAAATTGAAATATGTTATTAAAGTTTACTATAGGATATTTTCTGTGTAAAATGGAGGAAATATCACCATCGGTTTATGTACAGGGACACTCAAAAGTATTCCAAAGCATCGCATTCTATGAGAGATATTTCTATAAATCAAATTTTAATAACTTTACTTTCCACGAAGTTTTTGGAAATTTAAATATGGTATTTATATGCACAAAAGAATGCTTTGCACAGAATATAGCATGATTAGCATTAGATTTACAGGGTGGCACAAAAATATCCAGTTACATTAACAGCTATTAAAAAAAATGGCTAGAATTGCACTTTCGTTTACGTTAAGCGTTTTTAACACATTCTAACATTTTTTAAGGGTGAATATGATACCTCTACTGGTTTGTGTACAGGGACACCCGAAAGTATTTCAAAGCATTGTGTTCTATGAGAGGTATTTCTATAAACCATATTTTCATACCTTTACTGTAGACATATTTTAATGAAATTGAAATATGTTATTCAAGATCACTATCGGGCGTTCCCTATTGAAAATGGAGTTTATACCTCTACTAGTTTGTGCACAGGACACCCAAAAGCATTGTGTTCTATGACAGGTATTTCTATAAACCATATTTTCATACCTTTACTACAGACATATCTTAATGAAATTGAAATATGTTATTCAAATTCCCTATTGGATGTTTCCTGTATAAAATGGAGGAAATACCACCACGGATTTATATACAGGGACACTCAAAAGTATTCCAAAGCATTGCGTTCTATTAGAGATATTTCTATAAATCAAATTTTAATAACTTTACTTTCCCCGAAGTTTTTGGAAATTTAAATATGGTATTTATATGCACAAAAGAATGCTTTGCACAGAATATAGCATGATTATCATTAGATTTACAGGGTGGCACAAAAATATCCAGTTACATTAAGAGCTATTAAAAAAAATGGCTAGAATTGTACTTTCGTTTACGTTAAGCGTTTTTAACACATTCTAATATTTTTTAAGGGTGAATATGATTTCAGTTTTGTGTATCTGCCTGTCCACCTGTTTGTCTGCCTGTCTGTCTGTCCGAGCTCTAAATCTCATGAATATTTATGGAATTTCTTCAAAGTGATATATGTTATTCAAGTTCACTATCGGATATTCCCTATTTAAAATGGAGTTTATACCTATACTGGTTTGTGTACACGGACACCCGGAAGCATTTCAAAGCATTGTTTTCTATGAGAGGTATTTCTATTGGTTTTACTGTAGACATATCTCAATTAAATTGAAATATGTTATTCAAGTTCACTACTGGATGTTTCTTGTATAAAATGGCGGAAATACCACCGCCGATTTATGTACAGGGACAGTTAAAAGTATTCCAAAGCATTGCGTTCTATGAGAGATATTTCTATAAATGAAATTTTAATAACTTTACTTTCCACGAAGTTTTAGGAAATTAAAATATGTTATTTATATGCAGAAAAAAATGCTTTGCATAGAATATAGCATGATTAGCATTAGGTTTACAGGGTGACACAAAAATATCCATTTATATTAAGAGCTACTGATAAAACAATTCTATAATTTGCACTTTCGTTTACATTAAGCGTTTTTAACACTTTCTAACATTTTTAAGTGTGGATATGATTTCAGTTTGTGTATCTGTCCATCTGTCTGTCCGTTTGTCTGCCCGCGCTCTAACTCCTGTAAATATTTATGGAATTTCTCGAAACTGATATATTTTATTGATGTTCACTATCGGATGTTCCATATTGAAAATGGAGTGAATATCTCTTCTGGTTTGTGTACAGGGATACCCAAAAGCATTCGAAAGCATTGTGTTTTATGAGTGTTATTTTTATAAACATTATCCCTATAGAATGTTTCCCATTCAAAACGACATTAATAGATCCTGTACAACTAGTTTGTTCACAGGGACAACAACAACAAAAAAAAAATGCCAATGCATTACGGTTTTGGACAGAATCTTTTGAAAGTTAAGTCTTTCTACTGCAAAAATCATAAAAATATTGAAATGTATTGTTAATATTCTAAAATAATATTTTGTATAGAATATGGTATGATTAACTTTCTGATTTAAAGGGCTAGACTAAAATATTCAGAGAGATCAAAAGCTGTAATTATAATGTAATGGCTGCATTTTATTTTGCGTTAAGCCTTTTTAACTCTTTCCAAAATGCCTTATAGTAATTTTAAAATCAGTTAGTCTATCTGTATATTTTTCAGTCCTTCTGTCTGTTGTGTGATAACGTTGTAAAGTTTGCGTTGACGCAAACTCCACCTTAACTTAATTAGATCACTAAATGGATAAGTAAGAGAACACAAGACTTGAATGAACAATAACTAAAGTTTATTTGAGCAGATTAATGGGGAGGGTGGCCTGACAATTAAACTAGCTCAGTCAGTGTATTACTCAATCAAAATATATATATCAACAATTAAATTAGATTATCTTAAATATCTCACCCCAGCAAGCAATTGAAGGTGTAGCGACGGTTGCACTCGTAACTCCACTGCTGCGACTTCACTTTCGATCAGAGGATTCCCTACAGATCGAAATTCACTTTCACGAGCGCTAGCAAGTACTCGCACTAACACTCATCATGACTTATTCTTCACTCATCTAAATTTCTACTGCTCAATATTCGCCAAAGTAAGACTTTCAACAATCCACTATAATACTCCAATATCCACACTATAATATGCTCCGACATCCACTATAATATCCTCCAACATCCACTATAATATCCTCCAACATCCACTCCCATCTACTAAAACCATCGCCATTTTATACTTCTTCCTACATCCTCCTCTCTCTTCATTTCAATCCGTCCTTTTAAAATCACTTCTAATTTATCTAACATTCAAAATCTAAGCCTTTCATTGCAGCACCCTGCCGACACAAAGCTAACTCGACCTCAACTTTCGCCGAGTCACTGGCGACGAAGCGATTTTAACCGTCCCCACTTTCTACTTTGCTGGATCCAGCTTTATTAAAACAACTGTGGTGACGTTCTGACGTCTCAACCTCACTACGTAGGCAAAGAATATTAAGAGTTATTCGATACAACAATTACGTACAGTTGGAAGGTGTTACTAATCAATAGGTACTGCATGATTTTTCTTTCTTGTTTAAGTCTTAACGTGTTTTCAATTTCTGTATTTATGTACCCGAATCTCCATTTGTCTATCTGTCCGTGTACCGCACTTAGCGTCCGGAAATATTTTCTGAATTTTAAAAAATATATATATGTTGTTCATATTCACTATTGAATGTTCCCAAATAAAAAGGGCATTAATAGGTACTGTACAACATGTTTATGTACAGAAACGCGCAATAAATGCCAATGCGTTGCATTTTAGGACATACATTTTTATAATTTACATTTAAAGAACTTTCATATTGTACTTTCAACTGTAAAATCATAAAGAAATTGGCATTTATTGTTAATTTGCTAAAATAATGTTTTATATAAAATATGATTTTGTTAACCTTCAAATTTACAGGGCTACACTGAAATTTTCAGATAGATTAAGGGCTGGAATTACAATCGAAGGGCGACGGTTTCTTTTGTGTTAAGCATTTTTAACACTTTCAAACAGTGTTTAAGAATTATTAGCAATTCAATTAGTCTGTCTGTATGCCTTTCAGAACTACTGTTTGTTTGTTGTGTGATAACTTAGGCACAGAACTTTCAAAGTTATAAGATACAACAATTACGTGCAGTTGGAAAGTGTTAGTAATCCTTGCGTAATGCATGATTTTTCGTTCTTTTTTTATAGTTTATAAAATACTTAATACCACATAACTATTTCAAGATAAAATGTTGTGTAACTCTATGTGCAACTCTGCCTTTAACAGTGAGTGTAACTCTTCCTTTTTATTAACAGTGTGTGGAACTTTGTGTCTAAATCTGCTGTTTGTTAACTGCGTGTAACTCTTTTTTTTTTTTTTTTAACAGTGTGTGTGTAATTCTGTGTGTATTGCTGAACTTTTCTAACAGTGTACGTAACGCTATGTGAAACTGTCACTGTGTGTGCAAGTATGCAATTAACAGTGTGTGTGTAGCTCTTCTTTCTTATTAACAGTGTGTGTAACTCCATGTGTAATTTTGTTTTTTATTAACAGTTTTTTTTAACATTGTGTGTGTAACACTGTGTGCATCGCTGATTTTTAGCAAACAACGTGTGTAATTTTACTTATGTGTAACTAACAGTGCATGTTACCCTGTACGTAATTAAAAGTGTGTGTGCAACTCTGCCTTCTTATTAACTCTGTGTGTAACTCTTTATTAACAGCGCCTTTTTATTAACAGTGCATGTAACTCTGTGTATAATCCTGCCTTTTCATTAGCAGTGTGTGTAATTCAATGTTCAATTCTTTTTTTTTTTTTTTTTTTTTTTGAACAATGTGTGTAACTTTGCGTGTATCACTGATTTTTTGCTGTGTATAATTCCGCCTTTTTATTAACAGTGTGTGTAACTCAGTATGTAAATCTCTCTCTTTTTTTTTTTTTTTTTTTTTTTTTTTTGACAATGTGTGTAACGCTGTGTGTACCGCTAATTTTTTGCTAACAGTGTGTGTGTAACTCTGCATTTTTATTAACAGTTTGTGTGTGTAACTCAGCATTTTTATTAACAGTTTGTGTGTAATTGTGTGTGTAACTTTGCCTTTTTATAAGAGAGTGTGTAACTCCGTGTTTAACTCTTCTTTTCTGAGTAGTGTATGTGTAACTCTGATTCCATGAATATTTACGGGATTAGAGCACGGACAGACAGACAAATGTAAGTCATTAACACTTTTCAACTTTATTGGAAAGTGTTAAAAACATTTAGAAAGTGATAAAAACGCTTATTGTAAACGAAAATGCAATTCAAGCAATTTTCCAATAATACCTCTTAATGTATCTGAATATTTTTGTGTGGCCCTGTAAATATAATGCTAATAATATTCTATTTTATGGAAGGCATTCTTTTGTGCATATGAATAATATATATATATATTTACGACTTGTGCAAAGTAAAATCATTAAAATTTGGTGCTTAGAAATACCTTCCATAGAACGCAATGCTTTTAAATACTTTCGGATGTCCCTGTATACAAACCAGTGATGGTATTTACTTCAATTTACATGGGGAATATCCGGAAGTGGACTTAAATGATATATTTCAATTTCATTAAAATTTGTTTAAAGTAAACGTATCAAAATACGGTTTATAGAAATATCTATCATGGAACACAGTGCTTTGGAAAATTTTAGGTGTCCCTGTAGACAAATCAGAAGAGGAATTCCCTCCATTTTCAATAGGGAACATCCGATAGTGAACTTGAATACGATATATCAGCTTCAAGAAATTCCATGAAAATTTACAAGAGTTCGACTGCGGACAGACAGACAAACCGAAGTCATTGACAGTTTTCAACCTTGCTGGAAAGTGTTAAAAAAAGAACGAAAAATCATGCAGTACGCACTGATTATTAATACTCTCCAATTGTATGTGCTTGTTGTATCGTATAACTTTCAATATTCTTTGCCTGCATTATCAAACAAAGGAGAGAAGCACAGAAAAATATACAGATTGACTAATTCAATTTAAAACCGCTCTCAGACATCGTTGAAGAACGTTAAAAAGGCTTAATGCAAAAGAAAATCCAGCCGTTAGATTATAATTGCTTCCCTTAATGTATTTGAATATTTTAGTGTAGTCCTGTAAATCTGAAGGTTGATCATATCATATTCTATACAAAACATTATTTTAGAATATTAAAATACATTTCAATTTATTTATAATTTTTACAGTAGAAAGTTATTTAGATTATTGTGATTTATAAAAATGTCTGTCCTAAAACGCAAAGCATTGGAAGTTCCCTGTACACAAACACGTTGTGTAGGACATATTAATGGCATTTTAAATAGGAAACATTCCATAGTGAACTTTAATAACATATATCAATTTTTCAAAATTCTGAAAATATGTAAGAACTCTCGGAACGAGAGCCAGATAGAAAGACAGACAATCGGACAGAAAGATAATTGAATTAAAATCATATTCGCGCTTAAAAATTGTTAGAAAGTGTTAAAAATGCTTATTGTAAAAGAAAATGCAATACAGCAAATTTTTATTAATAGCTCATAATGTAACTTAATATTTTTATGTAGCCCTGTAAGATTAATACTAATCATACTGTATTTATAAAAAGCATTCTTTTTTGCATATGAATAACATTTTTCAATTTCATTAAGATTTATGCAAAGTAAAGTTATTAAAATTTGGTTTGCAGAAATACCTCTCATACAACGCAATAATTGTAAGTCTCCCTGTACACAAAACAGTGGTAATATTTTCTCCATTTCACATAGGAAACATTCGATAGCGAACTTAAATAACATATTTCAATTTCATTAAGATTTGTGTAAAGTAACGGTATTAAAATATGGTTTATAGAAATGCCTCTCATAGAAAAAAAAATAGTTTGCAGTACTTTCCGATGCCCCTGTTCACAAATCAGTAGAGGTATTCACTCCATTTTAATTAGGGGACATCCGATAGTGAACTTGAAAAACATATATTAGTTTCAAGATATTCCATAAATATTTACCGGAGTTAGAGAGCCGAAAGACAGACAGATGGGCAGACAAACAGATACACAAATTGAAATTATATTCACACTTAAAAATTGTTCGAAAATGTTAAAAACGCTTAATGTAAACGAAAGTGCAATTCCAGCAAACTTTTCTTAATAGCTCTTTATGTATCTGAATATTTTTTTGTTGCTCTGTAAAACTAATACTAAACATACTATATTCTATAGAAAGCAGTCTTTTGTGCATATGAATAACACATTTCAGTTTCATTAAGCTTTGTGGAAAGTAAAGTTATCAAAATTTGGTTTATAGAAATACTTCTCATATAACGCAATGCTTTGGTATGCTTTCAAGTGTCTCTGTGCCCAAACCAGTGTTGGTATTTACTCCATTTAATATATAAAACATCCGATTGTGAACTTGAATGACATTTCTCAATTTCATTAATGTTTGTGTACAGTAAAGGTATTAAAATATGGTTTATAGAAATATCTCTCATAGAACACAATGCTTTGTAAAAGGTTTGGGTGCCTCTGTACACAAACCAGTAGAGATATTAACTCCTTTTTCAGTAGGGAACATCCGATTAAGATTTGTATACAGTTAAGGTATTAAATATGGTTTACAGCAATACCTTTCATAGAACACAGTGCTTTGGAATACTTTCGGGTGTCCCTACAAGAATTAGAGCGCGGACAGACAGACAGACAGAGGGACAGACAAGCCTAAGTCACTTTTAAACCTTGTTGGAAAGTGTTAAAAAGGAAAAAATGCTTAAACTTCCCTTAATATATCAACTGTAAAATTTGCCGCATTTAAGGGATAAAATTTGTCGCATTTAGGAAAATGGTGTAAACAGACCCTTAAATGCGATAAAAATTTTAAACCCCTCTTTTTAAAAAAATGTAGTATTTTTTTTTATTTTCTTCTGGTAGGTATAAAGGGTATTCAAGCACATGACGTAACAGTGGTTATTTGACCTTGAAAGATTAAAGGATAAAATTACAGTTACTATTTGAAAATTTTTCATCGCAATTAGGAAAAGACGTCGGAAAGCCATAATGGACAATGTTTACTGCAAAAGAAAATTCTACTAGAAAAAACCTTTATAATTTAATGAAAAGTTTCGCGAACCGTTCTTGAAATGTGTATGTTCCATTATGATTTATAAGTTTGTGATTTAAGCATTTAGATTTTCAGTAGAAGAACTTTGTCGCATTTATGGGTTATCGCATTTAGGCACAATGACCTTAAAGGTGTTTTTGCCTCCTGCGCCTCCAAAAATCATTTTCACCCCTTTTCCCCCTTAAAAATCCAAAATCGCAGAAAATGATTTTTTTGTATTCAAGTCTAGTCTCCTCATCTGCAATATCTTCCTCGTGAAGCAGTTTGGAGCCAAGTTATGCTTATAAAGGTGTTTTTGCCTTCAGCAACTCCGAAAATCATTTTCGCCCCATTCCCCCTTAAAAAATCAAAAATTCCAAAATCGCAGAAAATGATTTTTTTGTATTCAAGCCTAGTCTCCCCATCTGCAATTTCTTCCCTGTGAAGTAATTTGGTGCCGAGTTGTACTTATAAATGTGTTTTTGCCTTATGCGCCCCCGAAAATCTCATTTTTACCCCCCACCCCCCTTAAAAATCCAAAATTCCAAAATCGCAGAAAATGATTTTTTTGTATTCAAGCCTAGTCTACCCATCTGCAATTTCTTCACCGTGAAGCAATTTGGAGCCGAGATATGCTTATAAAGGTGATTTTTGCCTTCTGCCCCCCTGGGGGGGGGGTATTTCGCAAAATCCCGTCTTAGTGAGCGTCAGGGTCCTAAAATCAACTTGCTCACCAAAAATTGCGACTGTATCTCCCATAGGATCGCCACAACCGTGTTGAGTCAGGGAATCAGTGAGTTTACTCTTTTATATATATAGATAAATAACATCTTAAAAATATGCTTTTATAATGGTTATCTCACATTTCGTACAGTTATATGCCATACAAACTGAGACTGAGATATAGCCTTCCTATTATCCAGGAAATTTCCAGTATAGCAGCACCATCTATTGTCCTATAAGCATCCAATTTGAATCAGCATAATGGCCTTCGCACATATCAAGTTTTGTTTGATTATATGCAATAAAACATGAGATATAGATTTTCCTTAAATTGCAGAAAACACTGTGCAGCAGTGCCACCTGTTGAGTGGTTGACACTAAAAGTTGATAGATACTAATTTATATCAAAGTGCATTTACATATAAATTTATATGCAATTTTGTGCAGTAGTTCCTGAGATATAATCTTCCCATAAATTGCAGAAATCGCTGTATAGCAGCACCACCTATTGGCCGATAAGCATTTACATTGAATCAACATAATGACCTTATATAATCAAGTTTTGTTCGATTAGATGCAATAGAACCTGAGATATAGCCTCCCTTAAATTGCGAAATCGCGGTATAGCAGCGCCACCGCTATATTCACCAAAAGTTGATACACTAATTTAGGTCAAGGTGTATCGACATATAAATTAGTATATAATTCTGAGCTGTAGTTCCGGAGATGCAGTTGCCACAAAATTTTTATCACACAGACATCTAAAAATGGTCAAATCGTGTTCTAGATCTCTCAAAACGTGTAAATCCGTCGAAAACCGGAAGTAGAAAATTTTTACGAATCCAGTACTTTCTTCTATTAAATATACAGGGATGAGATTTTTCAGCTTTTTAGCTTATTTCAGCTTTTTTGTACATTTAGCTTTTCAGATTTTTAATTTTTTTTTTCAGCTTTTTTTGTTTCTGATGTGCATTTGTTCTTTTTTATACATTAAATATTAAAATAAATATTTATTACTCTAATATAATAGATTTTGTCATCAAAATTCTAGTATTTCTATCCAACGTCTTGCCTTTGCGTGCAGTTTCAGATTTTTTGTATTTTTGCTAATCTCATCCCTGAATATAGAAGAAAGTAAAAAGGAAACTGTAAGAATCAAAATACTCTATTCTTTTGCTGCTAAGATTGAAGTCACGTTGCTTCGTAGTTAAATCTCAAAATATGCAGTAATTTTGCAGCCGATTTCGGAAATACAGGATCATTTCGATTTCACCGCTAACTTCCGAAAATTTACGTTTAATTGCAACTTTTTATGAAATACTTTATTATTCCGATGTTAATAAAATCCGCGCTTTTATAAAAAGCTGACTTTCTAAATTCACAATATTTTTTTTAGCCGATAGTGGAAGTATGTAATCACTTTGCCATTAATTATCAAAATTTATGTCTGATAGCAATAGCTAAGATAGGCTTTAATTTTACGCTAATCGATGTAATTAAGTGGTTTTTTTTTTTAATGATTTGTGATATTCGTAATAATTTTGTGACTAATTACCGAAATGCGAGATCATTTTTACGCAAATTTCAAAATTTTCCAAAAATACTAAAATATTTAATCTTAAGTCGGAAGTCTTTGCTTTTTGGTGCTTGATTTCTTAAAAATTAAATGTTTTGATTTGGCTTATTTCTAAATGTGCAATTAATTCGTATGATTTTCGTGAAGAGTCAGTTTTTAAGAGGGGACAATACCTAATCTCGCCGGCAGCCTTAGCCCATGTTATTCTATGGAAAAATTTGTTTACATAATTACTCATTACCTAATGAATATTTTTCAATTCTGTTTTCACATTTAGAAAATTCATAAGCGTTAAATTAGTACTTGTTTTCCAAAAATTGATTTTTTTAAATTTTAGTATTTCATTTTGCGATTAGAAAATGAGAAAAATGCATTTTGTGAAAAATCGCATTTTTGAACTCAAAATTAAAACGTAAAAAAAAAAAAAAAAAAAATGAATTTTTCAAAAATGAGTACTCATTTAACAGGTTATGAATTTTCTGACTGCAAAAACAGAATTTAAAAATATTCATTAGGTAATGTGTAATTGTAGACACAAATTTTCCCATAGAATAACATGGGCGAAGGCTGCCGGCGAGATTAGGTATTGTCCCCTCTTAAGTGAAATTTTTGTGCCAATTCTTGGTGAAATATCTGTTTCATATCTGTAATTTTCTTAGAATGGCCCCACATTGTAAAAACTGAGTTATCATATATTCAATTATCCCAATAAAAATCATAAAAAATATTCTTTTTCTTTCTACAATGGTAGACACTTCGCCTGTGAAACTTCGGAGTTTCCGTCTTTGACTCAGAAATGCACAAATACGGATTAAAAAGTCGTTTAAAAGTTCGTTAAAAAGTCTTTAACGAAAGGCATATCTCCCAGGTCAAGGACTTTCACGTAGTCGACCAGACTTAAACCTGTATACCACAACATCACCGTTAGAAGTTTATTAGCTTTAAATCCATTATCAAATAATTATTTTACGTCAGGAAGTTTTTATTTTATTTATTTATAATTTTTATCATTAAAATAACTGAACTTTTGCTATTGTCACAAATAAATAGAATATCCTTGTCTGTGATTATCATGTAAATAAAAATCGAAGCACTGCACAATCTAGATTTCCTTTTCATTCTCCCTTCTTTCAGCTTTTGATTCTAATTGATTGCGGTTTTTCATCTAACGTAAACAAACACTTCTCTTTCCCGAGTCTATTTTTTTTTTTTACTTATTTATGAGATTGAACTTAACGATAATTTTTATGGGTCTTCAGCTAGACCGTACAAGTAAGTAGATTTCTTATTTTTGTTAACGCGATTTTTAATACTAAAAAAAAAAAATCATGATTTATGAAGCAGCTGTTGGTTAGTTAAAGGCAAGATTGAAAATTTATATAGAAAAATATCGGATTATGCCGCAATCTCTGTTCAGATGTGTGAAAAAATAAGAAATAGGAAAATGAGCTGTGTGTGTGTGTAAAAGTAGGAGCTATGCGGACTCTGCAACTTTTTACTCATTGCTGATGTTTTCATTTCATAATATATTTTCTCTTATTGTCTCAAAATAATCTTTTTTTTTTTTTTTTGTTATTGTTTAAGTCAGAATTCTATTCAAAATTCTTAAAAATTCATCGCGTAAGAATAACTACTTTTCAAACTGTTGTTAATGCCCTTAAAAAATACGCGTATTTTTTTTAAATTGTTAAAGGAAGAAAAAAAAAGTATATTTTTTAAAGTTAATTATGAATACTTAAATTTTATTAATTTTGTTCACAAATTGACACAATCCAACAAAAGTCATCTTTAGTAAAGAATATAGTTTATATTGATTTTTTTTATATTAAATTATGAATTAAAAATAAATGCATTAAATATAATAATTTTAAAATGATTGAAGTTATGCTACTCGTTATATCATCTTATCCATTCTCAGTTTATGAACACTTTTTTCCTGGCTGCCAAGTATTTTAAAATTTATCAAGTCCTACTTATTAAATAAAAAGTACGAAATAGAAATCTTGCCCGAAATTTGTATAAAAGTATGCTTATTTATTTTATTTATTTATTTATTTTATTTTTTTGCATTTTCTTTTTCCTTTTTGCACTTCTTCCGAATACTTAACGTCCTTACTATTTACTAAATAACACAGATAGAGAAAGATATCATTGTCTGTGCTAAAGAAATGAAAATACAGCTCGACAACAAGCGATTGGACATTGCCAACTTTTTTAAATTTCTGGAAAATCGGAGGGGTTAAGGGAGAAAAAACGAAGTCGCAAAAGGATTGGAAAAGAAAAGAGCAAAATCTTCCATATTTTCCCCTTCTCTTTTTGCTAACAACGGGAAGGCATTTTGTTCCCCACCCCACCCTAAAGGATCCTTCAGATACTAGCAACATACAGAGCATCAAAACTCATAAATTATCCATTGTCCGAAAGTGACCCTTGACATTTTGCACACATTTACAATGAAGGACATTACTTTTTATTGCTCTTTTACAAAAGAGACCCCCCCTTCTCATGCAATTATCGCACCAGGAGGTTTGGGATCTTCGATTGCAGCCAGCATCGATCTCCTAAACCGCATCAAAGAAATATCAATAGAGCCGACTTGCAGATTCCTAAAGTTGCCAGTCTCTGAAGGAAGCCTTATAGGCAGCAGGGTCATTTGAAGAAGTTCCGCGGCAACTATGTTTACGCTGATAAATATAGTTCGTTTCCTCATCAGAGGCTCCCTCTCTAAGGCCACGGAATTGAGAGAGGGAGATCACATGCTCAATTCCATCCAGTGAGATATCGTTGTTTCTTCAGTAACCTAGCAACGGGCGAGGAAAGTGAAATCACAGTTCATCTGAGAGTGGCCTTGAGGCGACTGCGTAAAGGAAATAGAGTATAGTTTATGCACCTGCTAAGTGTCAACTCGCATTTGCAATAAGTAGACCACATAAAAAAGTGAAAAAGCTTTTAGAATAAAAAATTGTATTAATAAAGCACTAAGAATATTTAAAAAGGGAGAAAAATGCACTATTTTGGGTCGTGGTGGTTAAATTTGGGAGCAAGAATGGCGTGATTTTCGGGCATAAAGGGTGCAATTTTTGGGCAAGAAGGGCGCATTTTTGTACTTTAAAGGGCAGTTAGGGCGCTCATAAAAATTTAAAGGGCGCGATGCCCTTCTCAAAGGAGAACCCTGTTATCCCTTTAGCCTGTTTATAGTCCTCGCTTGACTCCCACAAGTCAGGATCAACTTCAAGATATCCAACTCAAAGTTCCAACAATTGAAACAATATCATTGACTTGACTGTCACAAAATCTTCCACTTTTTTATTCTTGAATGGATGAAGAGCAATACTGATTCGCTTAGAGTAATTTTTAGCTTGATTTCCTTCATTAGCATCATACTGCAAAGCATTAACCATGCGTCTTTTGGTTTAATAAACTGACACGACTATCAAATAAAGACAAACCAACCAAGTTCTTCTGATAAATACCACAAGTGCTTAGCAAATTTATGTGATGATGACTTGGAAATTACTGAATGTATTGATGAGTATTCTAGTAGTGATTTGGGAACAAATCATTATAAGGGGCAAATGCAGCTTGAGATCCAAGCTTTCAAGTAAACACAGACTATGAAAACACACACATCATGTACACCTTAGTCTTACAAATTCTAAAAATTCTTTATGATAGCTTTATTTCTCTTTGTTCTTCTAGGTACTTCTTTGCATAGTTGATCGTATCTTGCGTTATATCTTCTACTAAATTTGCAGCAGCATCAAATGAAATTGCTGGTTTATACTTTTCTCTATCAATGAAGCTCCAACTGTTTTGAAAGCGTTTAAATAGTGCAACTTCAGGAAAAGATTTGACTCCAATACATATTTCAAACACAGTACTAATTATCTGTTATATAATGTGATGCCTGCAAGCGATAAGAGCTTTCTTTTTTTTTTAACTTTTGCTCTGTAAGACACATGCACCAGAATTATGACCAGTATTTGAGCTGGTAGTGTCAAAGTACATTGCCCTAATATTATCTACTATTCCCCAGTCTTGGATGGCTTCGAAGACAGCTGCTGCCTGTGCTTCTCTTGTTGCAGACGAAATCTTGGCGACAATTAGTAGCTGAGAAACCCCTTTCCCAGCAAATAATACTGGTAGCGGTATCAGTTTTTTCTTTTCCAGTCAGACCATAGACTAATTTTCCATCCCAATGAATGACAAAAGTAGTGTTGCTTTGAAACTTGTTTTTTTTCATAATATATTTTAGTTCTCAAACATTCTTTGCCGACGAATCAGTCGAGTCTTTGTTTATAGTATATTCATCAATGCTCAGTCTTAAACTTTTGGCAGGTTCTGATAATACAAAAACAGCCTTTTGGTGTGACACTTTATTATGTTTTAGTATCTAGTGCTGCTGCAAGATCTGGAATAATTATGGTTTTACGCCCTCATTTTTTTGTCCGTACTTCTCCAACATGAACTGCATTTTTTTCAACTTTTCTATATCACTTTCTGCTGAGTTGTTTTCAGACTCATCATCAGTAGATGACATACTTTAAAGGGTAGAATATAATTTTCTTTTCTGTAACATAGTGTATGTATGTGAGTATGCATACATTTATCGTTCCATACATTAAAAACGTCATCATTGAGTTACCTCTAAATAATGTTCAGTTGTGCTAATATTCCGCCTGATTTTTTTTTTTTTTTTTTTCTTCATGAAAAGGAACAAATTTAGAAGGCGAGAAGATCATATTTTCAAACTTAAAAAATAAGATCTGTTAAATTAATATTATTAAACAGGTCAGCAAAATCATAAGTAATGATATCAGTGACATTGTTCTTTGATAAGACTTTATCTTTAAGTTGATAGCTATTTTTAAGGCAATAGAAATATTTTGATTTACTAATTAAGTCATGGATTTGTTTGAGAATATCAAGGAGAATTTTGTTAGCGTTATTATTGTAAGTATTACAACCAACAGTGACTGTTCTAAATTTAATAGGAGTTTTTGTGAAATTTAGGGATAAGTACCATATAAGGATATTTAAAATTATTAAATGGAAGCTTTAGCAATTTATAAAAGCAGTGAATTTTACAGTTATTGATCTTAAGATCATTATTGGTAGGATGAAAGTTAGGACTCGAAGATATGGATGAACTGAGTAAAGAAAGATAATAGTGTTTACAGATTATAGTATAATTATTAGGAGATTTATCTACATAAGTAATAACAAAGTTTTGTTGCAATTCTTTAATAGATGTAATGAGATTTGATTTAATTTTTTTAATATTATGTTTTGTTCTGTAGAAATTGACACTGTTAATTATTAAAAATAAATGCGAAATTGTTTTAAGATTATTTTAAAAATTAAAATATTTAGTAAATAAGTATTAAGCAATTAGGGGAAGATACTATACAATCAATGCATTCAAATTCCAATAATTTATTTGGAATTAAAAATCAATATACTATTTGAATATGTGTTTAGAAATTTTACTGAACGCCCTTTATTACTTTTTTTTTTTTTTTTTAAGGACGTTAAAACACAAATATCATTAGTCCTGTCATACAAATTAAAATTCTGTCATAGACGGAATTTCATCCATAGTCTTTTTTTTTTTTTTTTTCATTTTTAATAAAGAAAAATAAAAAGTGATTTTTTTTTTTTTTTTTTTTTTTAAATCGTTAGTAGAGAATTGTTTTTTTTTTTTTACCCCACACAAAAGTAGGCTCAAAAAATTTCTGGCAAGGACCCTCGTGGAAGAAGCTACTGAAAACAAACCAGTACATTACATTTTAATCAAAACAAATTAAAGGAATTATAAACAGCCAAATCCCAGAAATCTGCTTAGGAAAAATCAAACAGAACCAGTTTTAATTTTTTTTTTTTTTAGACGTACTCAAACAGTAAAAAGTAACTCAAAAGAAAAATGCAGAAAAAAATCGAACTGCATATAATCAACTTTTTTTCTTTTTTTTTTTTTTTCCCTGCAGTTTTATGAAAAATGAGCTAAAAAGCTATAATTTACAGGCATACGGATTTCTTTTTTTCTATTCATGATTGCATTTTGTTATAGCCTAAAATTTCTCGAAGGCAAAACTTTTTGTTTTGTTTACACATCTATTTTAATAAATGGCATTTTAAAAAGAAAATTATATATCATTCTTGGTATTTTATAATGGTTGCTTCAGATTATAAGACAACAGGTTTTTGGGAAGCATCTCATTTCTTTGAAGCATATAATAATGATTAGTACTATTATATATTTATTTCCCTTGCATTTCAAACAGACAAAGTTAACTAATTTAATAGTATATACAGGGTAATTATAATTAAACTTCCCCTATAAACAGCCATTCTACAGCGCAAACGGGTGAACGGAATGCAACGAAATTTGGTATATATGTTACCGTTAAAGCTCGAAATTCGTTAATGTGCAGATTAACTAAAATAACCCGTCAAAATGAGGAATCAAGAGTTTACCGCATTTTAACTAGGTAGTCTGCACATTAGCGGCTTCTTTGTCGTTGAGGTTGAAGTTCAAATGTTTGTTTCGAGTCTTAGTTTTTTTACATTCACTATGACGTCAAACAGTCATGTGATACAGATACGCGAATGACCTTCAAACACAAACTGACTGCACATTTTTCTTTTTGCTTTGTTCTTCAAATAGGCTGATAACACAAACACCCACAGAACCACTATAAACCTGATTTTCGAATTCAGAAAAACCGAAAAACCTCGAAATGTTCAAATATATTAAAAATACCGTTTCAAAAATTCGATCAAAAAACAATACTTTCTCTGCCATACATGGGTAAGAGAAAATAAAAAAGAAAAGAAAGAAAGCAGAAGAAAAATATATTACAATATTTCAAAACTCAAAGATATTTTCCCTTGAGAAAAAAGGGCCCACCAACGGCCAAGCGGTTCTGCGCTCAAAGCTGATAGACATGAGGTGCCATAGGCTCAAACCCAGGTCGCACTCGTAGGCCTAGCATTCGGATTTTTCCGAGGTTTTCTCCGAAATGTGCGTAAATAAGGGCTACGACCCCTTAGAAAGACCTCAAGGACACTCCCCCTCGGACCTGGGACCTTGGTACGGTCAGTTGGCCTTTAAACCCCACACCCAACCTAATCCTACCCATTAGAAAAAGAGGGGGTATTAAAAAACGTTTCGCTGTTTACTTTCTGCTGTTAACTAGAATAGGCCTGCCCTTTACACAGAGCATTCAAGGTGCTTATACCGCACCCTACATTTGTTTGACTGTTGTAACGATTGTTTTTAATTACTTGGAAAAGAAATTGTTTTCGAAGAACTGAGAAAAAGAAACGTTCTGATATAAGTATAATGCATGCTTTAATGCAGAAATTTTTACCTATTTATGGCAAATCACTAATCGGGAAAAACTGAGATCTTACAGATTTCAAATGCAAAGCACCCGACGTAAAAGCTGCAATATTCAACTAGGTGCAAATTTGTGATCCATTCTTCCGCAGTTCGGAAGTGTAGCTTCCATTGATAAACACACACACACGCGAAAAAAAAAAAGGGCTAAAAGTTAAGCAATATTTTGAGATTTTTCTGGGCCAAATTGTGCACCGTATAATTTTTTTGTGCTATTCTATCATTTGTTTAGAAGAATATTCATTGTCATGTCATCATATGTACCTTGTTACATTTTTTCCCCGAAGAATTAAAATTTAGCACCAATAACGCAACTTTCGCCGGGTGGGCCAGTCTGCCCCTGGTTATGCTTACAAACGTGTTTTTGACTTTTGCATCCCAGGGGTGGGGGTGGGGGGAACGGAGGGAAATTTCGAAAACTTTTATAGATATAATTTTAAGTTGGGTAATGATCTAAGTTTCTGCCAAGAGTTGTTGAATTCCGTCCAGCCGTTCTCAAATGATGCTAGGACAAAAATAACGTTATAGAATAGACATACAGACACCATGACACACACACACACAGAGAGAGACAAAAAAATTTTATGTCATTTTCGGCTTTCACAGTGTGTGAAACGTGACGATATCCCAAAACAGTTTGATTCTGACAAATTTACTGACAAGTCTGATTTTAACAATATAGATTTACTAGCAGGCTTTGCCCGCTTCGCTGGACACAACACTTAAATGGATTATCAAAATCCCATATCATTATTAATAACCTAAGTGAAAGTTCCCGCTGGTTCAGTAGAGGTTTTTCCCGCTCGCAATGTGAGAAGACCGGGTTCCCACTGCCTTCGGTAGCAGCTTACCCGCTTTTTACCTCCCCTTCCCCAGCGGCTACGTTCGAAGTTTTGCGAAATCCCACCAAAGTACATAATGCGTACAACTTATCAAAATCCATTCATCAAAATTCGTCATTCTAAGATAATTTAATGCGAAATTAAACAGGATAACGTGTTTAATGCCCCCGGCTGGGATCCACTGCAAGACAACTGTTTCATTGTGGTCTAACACCCGTTTCAAAAGGTTAACACAGTTGTCGGGAATCTCCCGTTCATTCTTGTGCTTTCAGAACAAATGCCTTTCCAGACAGACTGGCGCTTCTTTTTCATGATTGCGCCACTCTTTCGATTTGAAATGAGAAGTATTCGAAAAAGGTGCTTTTTACAATCAGAAGCAGAACAGAAAAGGACCTTGAATAGAGATGGGGCTATGTTAGATCGTTTTGTTTACAGACGCCCCGGTCCTAAAACAGAACAATTAAATCAATTAAGAACTAGAATTAACATTTTTGAACATTTATCAGAACTATTTAGCATTTAAGAACTTTAATATTTAGTTTAATTACCTATCTGTAAATAGTTTTTGTTTCTGTTTTCGTTTCGTCTTACGTGTATGCTAACAAAGCATTAAAATTTCGTTTTCTCATCTAAGCAGTGCTAGTTTCATAAAGTTTCTTTAATGGATAATAGCTGCCACTTTCCACATCCGGACCTTTGGATTAGAAGTTTTCAGGTGAGACCCATCCATATTTTATTATTTAAGAAGTGAATATATTTTAGAAGAATAAATATTTATTAGAAAATTTAAGTAGTAACTGTAAGAAAATTAAGATTTGAAATATGCTGTATCGGGTTTGTAAGAAGAATAATTAAGTTTTAGATCAGAAGATCTGGTACAGCAATATTTTGAAGCATCCCAGGCACGGGATGTGGGCAGCTATATATAGATATCCATTATTTATAATTGAAAAGATAGATAATATTATAAAATTTTAAATTTTGTATTTATAATGGCTAATTTAGTAATTGCAAAAAAAGAGAGAGCTGTCATAAGAGACAGTATTAACAAATTTATAAATAAATTACAAACTTTATGCGATGATATAGATCCAGATGCTGTAGATTTAGAAGAAACTATAGAATTATTGAATGAAACTACTATAGATTTAAAGAGTAAAGATTTAGAAATCAAAAATTTAACTCAAGAACTCCAATTAGAAGCCGAATTAGAAACGGCAAATGAATATCGTGAGAAAATAATTATTTGGCGATTTCGAGCGAATAGAAAATTAAAAGAACTAAAGAAAAGTGAAACAAGTATTTCATCAACAGAAATTGAAAGAAGAAATACTTCAAAAGAAGCAACTCACATCAAATTACCACAGCTAGATCCCATTAAATTTAACGGGAATGCAGCCGAATGGCTGATTTTTTGGTCGTCATTCGAAACGGCTATTCATAACAATGAAAGTTTAGATCCTGTAGATAAATTTAATTATTTGAAATCATTTTTAGCACCTGATCCCTTAAAATGTATAGAAGGATTCTCTGTTACCGCGAGTAATTACATAAAAGTAGCAGATATTTTAAAAGAAAGATATGGCAAACAAGACCTCTTAGTGAATGTACATTTGAATAAATTACTAAATATTGCCCCACTAAAACATTCAAGTGACATTAAATCGCTGAGGAAAATTTACGATGAAATTCAAGTTAACATTAGAAGTTTAGAATCATTGGATGTTTCTTTAGATAGCTACGGCAGTTTATTGTCACCGATATTACTAAAAATTTTACCTAGAGATTTAGCATTACAATTTAATATGGAATTTCATGGTGTTAACTATGGTGTGAAAGATGTATTATCTTTCTTAAATAAACAACTGGTATCGCGAGAATGCTTAATAACTACCAGACAAGATGACAGCTGCGCTAGCACCAGTCATTTCTCCCCCCGAGCTCAAAGATTAGATAATCAAAATCGTAGAGATGTTTTCCCCCCGCGTTAATAAATTTGATACTCAGAACCGGAAATTGCCTACTGCTTGTGATTTATTAAATGAGAATAAAAGTGATAGGTGTAATTTTTGCTCAGAATCGCATTTAAGTAACAAATGTGTCGTAATTTACCATTTGATGAAAGAGTTAATCTATTGCGTAAGAAAGGACTGTGTTATTTATGTCTCCAACCTTCGCATTTAGCTAGACACTGTGTATCAAAAACTTTATGCAAGTTATGTAATC
Organism: Salticus scenicus; assembly: GCA_963930645.1. Classification (NCBI taxonomy): domain Eukaryota; kingdom Metazoa; phylum Arthropoda; class Arachnida; order Araneae; family Salticidae; genus Salticus; species Salticus scenicus. The sequence continues at coordinate 32,677,934 of OZ005659.1, read as the reverse complement.
GTAGACATTCAGACATACTGTGTAATGGAAATAAAGATTTGAAACAGGAAATAAGTAATTACGAAAGAAATGATCAATCTAAATTGGCGTTATCGAATCATAATTTGCAAGCGAATGTTTATTTGCAGACGTTAATAGTAGCAATTTCTAACAGAGATGATAGTAAATCATCATATATTCGGTTAATTATTGACTCCGGATCTCATAATAGTTACATCAGTAAGTTTGCAGCTGATAAGTTAAAATTAAAAAGAATGAATAAAGAAACAATCAGACATGGTCTTTTTGGGGGCATGGAAATGTCAGCTGAACATAATCGTTATGAATTTACGACTGTGAATTTACTTAGTTTAGATAATAAGTTTAAGTGTAAAATACAAGCACTAGATCAAGAAAAAATATGCACAGGCGTGAATTTATGTCGCGATGATAAATTAGTAAAACTCTTAGAAAAGGAAGGTGTATATTTATCAGATGTCCCTAGAAATAATAAATCTTGTTTATACCAGGAAAATCCAGACGAAGTACATATACTTTTGGGAGCTTGATATGTCCACTAAACTGTTCACAGATGACATAAAATATTTTCCAAAATTGGGATTAACTACATTTAGAACTAAATTGGGTTCGACCATTTTGGGCAAGGCAGAGGGTCACAAGAGTGAGCAGGACAATTCTTTGGCGGGTCTATCGTTGTCATTACACGTGTCAAACGCCAGTTTATCAGATTTATGACGCCTTGACACTCTAGGAATTACTGATGAAAATAATAAATCGAAACAGGATTTAGAACAAGAAACAAAGAATTATTTTCTAGAAACTGTTAAACGAGATAAAAGCGGTCGATATGAAGTCAATTTACCATGGACAGTTGACCATTCGATTTTATCAGATAATTACTCGTTGGCAGAAAAGTGCCTGTACAAGACGGAAAATAAATTAATCAAATTTGATAGGAAAAAAGAATATGGGGAAATTTTTGATTTCTGGGAAAACAATCAGATTATAGAAGAGGTATTGGACCAGAAAAGGGACAAGGTGCATTATGTAGCACACAAACCGGTGGTTAAAGAATCTAGTGAAACCACTAAAATTCGTCCAGTATTTAATGCCTCAGCACACACCTGAAACAGTCCCTCCCTTAATGATTGTTTAACAAAAGGACCAAATCTTGTAGAAATTATACCTAGCATTTTGAATAGATTTCGCAGATACAAGATAGGAATTTCGTCCGATATAGAGAAAGCCTTCCTGCAAATTAAAATAACAGAGAAAGATCGCGACTTTTTGAGATTTTTTTGGTTTAATAGAGAAAATAAATTAAAAATTTATAGACATTGTCGCGTGGTTTTCGGCATAACTTCAAGCCCTTTTTTGCTTATGGCAACATTAAATCACCTTTTAGAAAATATTCTCGAACAATGGCGAGAGACAGCTAGGCTCTTAAGAGATTCTTTCTATTTAGATAATTCCCTCATCAGCCTGAATTCAATTCAAGAAACAGAAAAATTCATATCAGAATCTCAAGGAATTTTGGCTTCGGCACATTTCAATTTTTGAGATGTTGGCGATCGAATTGGCCCCAGGCTATGATCGACAAAACTGAAGATGAACCGAGGTTTGCTCCCGTGTTAGGATTACTCTGGGATTTGAAAAATGACAGTTTAGTTTGTAAAATTGAAGAACCCCTAAAGATAAGTGAACCCCTTACAAAAAGAAAACTTTTATCAGTTACCCAAAGAATTTTTGATCCTGTGGGATTCACAGCACCTGTCAGTTTAGTTCCCAGACTAATCCTTCAAGAAACGTGGATTCAGAAGGTGAAGTGGGACGAAGAGCTTTCTGAAACTTTAAAACAACAGACTTCTAATTGGCTGAAAGGAATAATTTTTTTATCCCAAATTAAAATACCTCGGTGGCTTAACATTTGCCCAGAGAAAGAAAAGAAAACATCATTACATGTTTTTTCTGATGCAAGCAAGCGAGCATATACCACTTGCGTATTCATAAGAGTAGAGACCTCAGAAGGAATCAAGATCCAGTTAATCAATGCTAAAAGTCGAGTTGCACCTATTAAGGAATTGACCATACCCCGCCTTGAACTGTTATCTTGTCTTATTGGCGCTAGGTTGGCCAAAAATGTGCAAAACGATTTAAATTTACATGTAAATACCATATTTTGGTCAGATTCAACCACTGCTTTAGGTTGGATTAGAAGAAAACAAGAATGGGGTACATTTGTACATAACCGAGTGTTAGAAATACGAAATCTGACCGAAGTTTGCAATTGGAGACATGTACCCGGAAATTTGAAACCCGCGGACCTCCCGACTAGAGGATGTTCTTTTGAACAACTACATAAATCGAGATGGTGGGAGGGTCCTAGTTGGCTTTATTTACATGAAAATGAATGGCCTCAAATAGAAGAAGACCCAAACGAAGAACTCATAAACAGCGAAAAAAGGAAGACAATCCTAAATCTTTTAGATAAAAAAGAAAATAATTTCACTCGATTTTATCAGCATTTTTCCTCTTACAAGAAAACAGTTAGAACCATTGCCTGGATATATAGATTTTATCATAATTCGAAGACTTTTGAGAAAATGTCCGAATTAGATATTTCAGCTGAAGAATTTTCAAAAGCAGAAAATGTACTTCTACGATTAGTACAACAAGAATCTTTTTCAGGGAGAACAGATAAAAAATTAAGAAATTTAAGGCCTGTCGAAGATAAAGCTGGTCTCTTAAGAGTAAGGACCAATATAATTCATAGAAACGACAGTGAAAACTTCAGATATCCTGTGATCTTACTTTACAAGCATCCCGTCGTCCAAAGATTGGTATTCGAGAAGCATTTAGAAAATCAGCACGCTGGGGTCAGTACTCTAATGACACTACTAAGAGAACATTTTTGGATAACGAAGTCTAGAAAATGCATTCGAAATTCAATAAGAAAATGCGTGATTTGCAGAAAACTTCAGACTTCCAAAATAGATGTCGAACCTGGAGTACCACCCGAAGACAGAGTACGAGAAGCAGCCATCTTTGAAGTGGTAGGCGTAGATCTAGCCGGTCCTCTTCATCTTTCTGATGGATCGAAAGTGTGGATAGCCTTATTTACTTGCGCTGTCTACCGAGCCATACATCTTGAAGCCATTACGTCTCTGTCTACAGAAAGTTTTATCCAGTCTCTGAGAAGGTTCATAGCAAGGCGAGGCAGACCCTACATCATCTATTCAGACAACGGGAAGAACTTCCTTGGAACAAGCAATGCTCTCTCGAGTGTAGATTGGGAAACCATCTGCAAGGTAGCTTCCACCCAGAAGATCAGATGGAAATTCAACCCTCCAGCAGCACCGTGGTGGGGAGGTTGGTGGGAGAGGCTTGTTGGAATGGTTAAAGGAATCCTGAAAAGAAACTTAGGTCGTGCATCTTTGAATTACGAAGAACTTTACACCATACTGTGTGACTGTGAACAAGTGATTAATTCACGGCCTATAACCTATGTTTCCGAAGATAACACAGATCCCTTACCTTTAACCCCAATGATGTTCCTAAGAGAACTACCAACATCAGGAGTACCTGACCTAGATGCTTTGGATTCTAAAGATCTTAACCGCAGAGCCAGATATAGGCGAATAATCAGAGAAAACCTAAGAAACAGATTCAGAGCTGAATATTTAGGACAATTACGCCAACATGCATCTAAGACAAAAAGATTCAACCAGTTGAAAGTCGGCGATGTTGTACTATTAGAAGATTTCAATAAGAAACGTGTTCACTGGCCTTTGGCAAGAGTGATCGAAATTTACCCAGGCAAGGATAATGCCATACGCCTAGCTAAGGTGAAGACCGAAAATGGATTTTTTCTGCGTCCATTGCAAAGATTGTTTCCTTTAGAAATTGACAGTACCGAACTTAAGAATCACCCCACTTTAGATAGGTCTCTTCAAGAAAAATTAAGTTATTCGACTTCCGAAAACAAGAACCTCTCACAGAAACCGATACTCAACCCCAGAGAAAAGGAACCTGTGGAAGACCCTCCAGAACCTACCAGTTCCAGAACCAGTAACAAGAAGTCCACAACCGATGATCCCACTTCCAGTCCCCCGGTGGTCTCCCGAACTGGCCGTGTGGTGAAACCCCCTCAACGACTTCAACTTGGATTGTTGAGTTCCTCCGATTAGTCGCAACTCAAGGTGAGAGGATGTCGGGAATCCCCCGTTCATTCTTCTGCTTTCAGAACAAATGCCTTTCCAGACAGACTGGCGCCTCTTTTCCATGATTGCGCCACTCTTTCGATTTGAAATGAGAAGTATTCGAAAAAAGATGCTTTATAGAATCAGAAGCAGAACAGAAAAGGACCTTGAATATAGAAGGGGCTATGTTAAGATCGTCTTGTTTACAGACGCCCCAGTCCTAAAACAGAACAATTAAATCAATTAAGAACTAGAATTAACATTTTTGAACATTTATCAGAACTATTTAGCATTTAAGAACTTTAATATTTAGTTTAATTACCTATCTGTAAATAGTTTTTGTTTCTGTTTTCGTTTCGTCTTACGTGTATGCTAACAAAGCATTAAAATTTCGTTTTCTCATCTAAGCAGTGCTAGTTTCATAAAGTTTCTTTAATGGATAATAGCTGCCACTTTCCACATCCGGACCTTTGGATTAGAAGTTTTCAGGTGAGACCCATCCATATTTTATTATTTAAGAAGTGAATATATTTTAGAAGAATAAATATTTATTAGAAAATTTAAGTAGTAAATGTAAGAAAATTAAGATTTGAAATATGCTGTATCGGGTCTGTAAGAAGAATAATTAAGTTTTAGATCAGAAGATCTGGTACAGCAATAACAGTCATCAATATCTTCGGATCGAGAACGGCATGGAGAATCAATAGCCTGGAGAGTTTCTCTCGAGTCTGAGATAATCACCACTCTTGAGAATCGCTCCAATCGGCTCTGAAGCTGTAAAAGAGCCAAACGGATAGCAGAGATTTCACCGTCAAAAGCTGACACAAGAGTACCAACCGGAGAGTAAAAGGAGAACAGCTTTCAATGAACACCGGCCCACTGTCACTTGTTCTAGAGTCTAAAGCCATCCGTATAGACCCTGAGACACTGTGAATCAACATAATGTTTCATAGTAGCTTTCTCACATATCAAGTTTTTTTTAGGTTGATTTCTTTAGAAATCGACCTATTAGTACAGTCAAATTAGAGCAAAAAACACCAAATAAGGGAAAAAATTTATAAAGTTTTGAAACTTTGGAATAACATTCCTGGGGCTCTAGTAATGCAAAACAAAAAAGTTCCCCCTTCCTGGGGGGGAGCTTCCCCCCCATGCCCCCCCCCTTTTCCTCTCTAGACCATATAGCTCTTTCATATTAGGAAAAACAGATATAATAATTTATGAGCACTTGAAATTTTAGGATAACATTCATGAAAAGTCTAGTAATGGACAAGAATTTTTTTTTCCTCCCTGTGGATATGCTACCCCCCCTCCCTTTCCCCCCAAAATTGTTTAGTTCCTTCATTTTTTTTTTCTTTTTTTTTTAATGAGGGACTATAAAAGGATTATATTATAGGAATAAATATTTATAAAATTATAAAATTTCGAATTAATACTCTTGAGGGTTCTCCCCTCCCCCCCCCCCCAAAAAAAAAAAAAAAAAAAACAGTGTAAACTGTTTTAGATTTAAAAAAAAAAAAAAAAAAAAAAACAGGAAATAATTTATAAACATTTGAAACTTTGAAACATTGAGATAACACTCATGAATAGACTATTATTAAAAAAGAAGACATCCCCCTTCCCTGAATTAGCACTCCCCCCCCCCCTTCTCCCCAAAACATACAGTTCCTTTAAATTATGAAAAATAAGAGACTCTAAAGGATTAAAGGAATTTATTACAGAGGTATATATTTATAATGTTCTGATATTTTGAAATAGTGCTCTCGAGAGCTCTAGCAATGGAAAAACGAAAATTCCACAACCCTCTTCATCTGTGGGCGGAGGATAACTCTTTTCCTCCTGAATTTGTACAACTTTTTCAGATTAAGAAAAACCGATAAAATAATTTACAATGTTTTAAAATTTTAGGATAGCCCTTATGAATTGACTAGCAATGGAAAATAGAATAGGTCTCCCTACTTGTGTGTGTGTGGGGGGGGGAGCTCCCCTCCTTTTTCTCAAAATCCCGTTTTCCTCTTTTCGATCTAAGGAAGTCCAACCATGACTTTTCAGTTTTTACACAAAATCGTTAAGTTTGCTATTACAAAAAAAAAAAAAAAAATTCTTTTTTAAGACTTCATATATGATATATATATATATATATATATATATATATATATATATATTAATTATATATATTATATATATATAAATACGATCAATCTTTTCAGAGTAATTGGCAACAAAAAAATTGAGTTCCTGATTTTGGTATGTTTTATATTAGTTATTATCTGAATTTCATTATTATTATTTCAATTTATTTTATATTTTAGAATTTAGTAGCTTTTAAAAACTTAAAGGAAAAATAATTTTTCGTTTATGCATAATGGAGAGGACAGAATTTTTTGTGCAGAATTTTTCAAGGCATACATATATATATATATTTAATTATTATAATAGTAGCTGTCTTTGAAAACCAAATAATTCTGTGTTAATTAAAAAAAAAAAAAAAAAAAAAAAAGGAAAACTCACGAAAAATTTTGAAGTAGTTTTTATAGGGGGAAAGGGGAGTTGGAAGCACCTCCCTAAGAGGGGACTTTTCTGTTTCCCATTGAGATACCCCATATGATTAATTTCCCAAAGTTCTAACTTTTTTTTTTTTTTTTTTTTTTTTTTTTTTTAATTGAAAGAACTGCAATATTTTTGAGGGGGGGCATCCTTCCTATGGAAGGCTTTTTGTTTTCATTGAAACCTTTTCAAGCATACTATCTAAAAAATTTCAAAATTATATAAATAATTTCTATTGTCTTACTTTCAATGGATTATACAATTATGGGGCGAAGGGACAGGGGGAGAAGCTCTCACTCAAGAAGAGGGTGAATTATTATTATTATTATTATTAGACCACTCAACAATTTTGTCAACAAATTTTAAATTCTACAAATTATTTCAACGAATTATACGGTTTTTTTTTTTCTTCTGGGGGGGGGGGGGGAAACCCAGAGAAGGGAACTTTTCTGTTTTCTATTATTAGACCCTTCAAGAGAACTTTCCCTAACACAAAAACTCTTATATAACTTGCTTTCGTATTTTTCTTAAATTCAGCAAAATTGAATTATTTTTTTTATTTATTTTATTTTATTTTATTTTTTTTTTTTTTGGGGGGGGGGTGAAGGAGGAGAGTTCCCACTGCATGGTGGAATTTTTTTAATTTTGTATCCCATTATTAAGCACCTCAAGAATATGTTATACCAAAATTTCAAAATTCTATTTAACCACTTTTCTTATTTTTAATAAGTTAAATAATTTTTTTTTTTGAGGGGGTAGGGAAGGGGAGAAGGAAGCTCTTACCCCAGGATGGGAAATTGTTTTGTTTTCAGTTATTAAATTACTCAGGAATGTTGTACCAAAATTTCAATACTCTATAAATTAATTTTATATATTTTTGTTCTTTATTTAAACGAATTATACATTTTTTTTTTTGGGGGGGGGGGGAAGGGGGTAAGCTCCAACCCCACGGTAGGGAACTTTTTTAATTTGCATTATCAGACCCCTCAATGTTATGCCATAATTCTAATACTCGATAAATAAATTCCCTATTTTTTTCTTCATTTCAACGAATTATACGTTTTTTTTTTTTGGGGGGGGGGTGTAGGGGGGGAAGCTCCCCCCTCAGAGTGGGGAACTTTTTTGTTTTGAATTATTAGACCCTTCATAAGTATAATCCCAAAGTTTCAAAACTTTATAAATTTTTTCCCTTATTTTTCCTAATTTGACTGCACTATATTGCAATCGCTTCGTTTATCTATCTATCTATAATGAAAATTTTGTCATCACGATAACTCCCGAAATAATACTCGAAATGGAACCAAATTTGGACAGTGAACGGATCTTATAAATATCTTGGATGAGTTCGTTAACCAAGTTGCTCCGACTTTTTGTTTTCAAGTGGCAGCCACTTGAAATTTTCAAACCGACATTGTAAAAAGCATATTTAAAGCAAGATTTGCTTGAATTTTGTTGTAAATACAGGCCACATAAGGGTCTCAATGAAGTTTATTAATGAAGTTTATCCGCCATTTTTAATAAAGTGGCAGATATTTTAAGTTAAGCGGGACCACTTGAAATCAGGCTACCACTTGAAAATTCAAAATCACTATAACTTCCGAAATAATACTCCAAATCATACCAAATTTAGACAGTGTCTTAACTTATATCGTATAAATATCTTAGATGAGTTTATTAACCAAGTTGCTCCGCCATTTTGTTTTCAAGTGGAGACCACTTGAAAATTTCAAATTCAAATTGTGTTATGGTGAATTTCGAATTTCTACAAAAACTATATTTTTTAAATTTTAATATTTTAAATTTTACCCGAACTGTTTCATTTTTATTCAAAACTTGTATATTTTTACTAAACTATATTTTTTAAACCCTTGGTACAGAAAACTAAATTTTTTAATTTATCAATTCTACAAAAACTATACGTTTTTATAATTTTTAAATGTCAGAAAACTAAATTTTTTAAATTTACCAATTCTACAAAACTATATATTTCTATAATTTTTAAATGTTACACGAACGGTTTAATTTTATTTAAAAACTTTTATATATTCTTAGTTTTTTTTTAATTCAAAAACTGTGTGTAATTGCACTTAAGAATTTTCTTAGCTTATTTACGAAAACAAGATAGTCGGTTGGAATGGAATGACTTTTATATTGTTTTTACTTCGAGGGAAAGGAAGAGTCTTTGCCCACAGATGTTGTTGACAACAGGTTCGCAGGGATGCAGTTTTCGTGGAAAAAGACAGGCGATAGGAATGTTTTCGTGTGTTCGTGTGAGGCCAGTACCTCTTTCGCATGATTTTTGTGTTTTTTGGGAACTCAAGAATGCTATCTTGCTCGTAAAATGGCAGAGGAGTTGGGTAACTTTAAACTTTAATGTTATCTGTCGATTACATAAATTCGCGTCTATGACACGGGGATTTCAGTAAATCTGTCAAGTTCAAAAAAGGTTAATACTGGAATTTTGTTGGAATTGCCATATGTCTTTTCCTTCGCGACTCGGGGGTCGGAGAAAATTTTTTCTTCTTTATTTCATCAGTGTGGGGTGAATTGGGCTCGCCTTGACAGGGGCCCCTTGGCCAATGTTCGCGTTACTAGGAGGTGTGTTTTTGAAGGAGTGAATTTTCATTGGGCAGTGAATAATTTGGAGAACTGTTGTTGGCAACACGGGCCCGAATGCTCTTCGCTTTTTGGGGGGAAAATGGGGCATTCGACTTTAAGCCTCCATCGAGGAAAGAAATGTAGCGGTCTTCTCTTAAAAAAGAGAGGGGGCTTTAGAGCTCTCTCAGACTAGGCATTAGCAGGAAAACTTTCAACGAGAGGGGTCGTCTGTTTTCGGCTCTCCGGTAGCAACACAGAAGGCAGGCTAGGACTGAAAAACAATCGCGGGCCCAGGCGCTCTCCAGTGGCGGGGAGACTAGCAAGGTTTGACGGCGAGCCCCGGCTTTGATGACGTCCAGCGGAGCAAGCTGCTATAAACCAGGCATACTTCTGCTTAGAAATTATAGAGATTAAGATAACAACTGTAACGCTTCTTCACCATGAGGACGTTAGATTAATATGTGGACCAAAACAAAAACTGTGCCGACTACCCCGGTCAGAGAAGACCTCACGGAGAGGTGGGAGACTGGGGCGGCATTAAGGCTCTCGTCCATGCTTCAGTAGCATACGCCCTTGTTTTGTTCGGCGAGAATCTCATCTGACAAACTCAAAGGGAGTGTGGCGGTCAATGCGGAGCAGAACTGGTCTTCGAGTCTGAAAAATGGGGTCCTCTTGGTAGTTATCTATGAGATTGAACCCGTCCAGGGAAAGGAAAAGTTGCCAGTGAACGCCCTTGTCCCAAGCCCCACAAAAGCCAAAATAATTACATGTCCGGACAATTCTGAATTCCCTCAACTCTAGATCGCCAGTTGGACAGCGCTACGTTCAATGGAATTGCCTAGTAAGTTTTGTAAACTTTTCTAATATGTTATGTTTATTGTGTGTGAACTTTTAACATAAGATGAGTACGATCATATCTTTATTCATTTGAACTTATTTAAAAGTGATTATGTATAGATTAAAAAAAAATAGTAGTGTTAAATTGTGTAGAAGCTGGTTTATCCTGTATTTTATAAAAACAGTTTTTTTTTAAATAAATTTTGTTTAAAATTTAAGTCTCAAATGTTGGATATCTATTTTATCTTTATACGGTAATATTTATGTCCTTAAGAAATTATTACAGTTACTTTTGAGATATTTTTTTTATATAGAGATGGAGAATTTATTTTTGTTTGATAAAGATTTTTTTTCTTATCATTAACTAGTAACCACTAGATAAAGGAGTAGAATTAAAGAACAAAATGTCCTTTTTTTGTATTTATTTAACCCAGTGATGGCAGTGTCCCCTTATTAATTTAGTACATGATTAATGAATATTTGAGCAGATAGTTTAACACCAAATAATCGAATAGATCATAGAAGCTAAAAAAGAAATATTTCATGGATTCTTTTGGATTTAAAAATGAACAGGATCAGGGCAGTGAGTTAATTCAGTCCTCTGTTTTGGAATTGTGTTTTGACTGCTAATGGTAATATAAATAAAAAAGGGAAAGAGTTAAGTGAATTATTTGGATTAAGAGAAGTGGTGGTGATCACCAAGGAAAAGTAAATTTTTGTTGTTTGCAATTCCAGAGGAGGACTGAGGTAACATTTTTTCCTTTCAGGTCCAGTTATGATGAAGAAATAAAGATTACTATTTTATTTTATTTTATTTTTTTTTAACTTGATTTAAGTACTGCCTGATTCCTGTTAGTAATTTAAATACTTGGATGATAATTAGAAACAGTGAGGTCTATAACATAGAAAAAAGAAAAATATGAGTGTATCAATGATATTAATAATAATAATAGATATATGTCTATATAAAAGAGAAGTGTAATAATACCTGAATATATTGAAGAATTAAATTAAACATACATGTTCAGTTTACTGCAAGATAGGTAACAATTAGACTCTGCTATCACTGTTGTTTTTACCTGGGTATAAATTTGTAATTACACAACGCAAGTCTTTGTTTTATTGAGTAGGAAAAATTATATATATTTTTTTTATTTCCATCTGAGGAGGGGTAAAGAGTTAAAATTTTAATTAAATCACTATATGAACAGGGCTTAAAAGTTTGTGGTGCTTCCTTTTTATAAATGCATTGGACTTTGCCTGGAAATGAACCTGTATTCTGAAAATTGTTATTTGACAGTAGAAAATCAGGAAAAATTCTGTGTTTCTGAACTTTAAAATTTTCTATCAAAAGGAAAAAAAAAAGATATATTTGTATAGATAATAAGTATTTGTAACCTATAGAATCTAGATATTTATTAATTTAATAAATTTTAGGTGAAGATTAGATTTATTATTAACAGAGATAAAAATCCAGGCAGAGTTTAATTTTCTAATTTAGAAGGAAAAGAAAAGTTAAAGAAAGGACCACAACAATTGTAAAAAACGTATTCCAAATTTGTTTGAAATTTGATGTAAATATAGACCATATAAGGGTCACAATGAAGTTTATTAATGAAATTTATCCGTCATTTTTAATAAAGTGGTAGATATCTTAAGTTAAGCGGGGCCACTTGAAATCACGCTACCACTTGAAAATTTAAAATCACAATAACTTCTGAAATAATACTCCAAATCGAACCAAATTTGGACAGTGTCTTAACTTATCTTATAAATAATTTAGATGAATTTGTTAACCAAGTTGCTCCGCCATTTTGTTTTCAAGTGGAGACCACTTAAAAAATTCAAATTGTAAAAAGCGTATTCCGAATTTTTTTTAAATTTTGATGCATACATAGATTATACAAGTGTCTCAAATAACTTTATTAATGAACTTCCGCCATTTTTAATAAAGTGGCGGATATCTTAAGTTAAGCGGGACCACTTGAAATCAGGCTACCACTTGAAAATTTAAAACCATGATAACTTCCGAGATAATACTCCAAATGGAACCAAATTTGAACAGTGTCTTACCTTATCTTATAAATATCTTAGATGAGTTTGTTAACCAAGTTGCTCCGCCATTTTGTTTTCAAGTGGAGACCACTTGAAAATTTCAAATTTAAATTGTAAAAAGCGTATTCTGAAATTGTTTGAATTTTGATGTAAATACAGACCACATAAGGATCTCAATGAAGTTTATTAGTAAACTATATCCGCCATTTTTAATAAAGTGGCAGATAAGTTAAGCGAGACCACTTGAAATCAGGCTCCCACTTGAAAATTTAAAATCACGATAACTTCTGAAATAATACTCCAAATCGAACCAAATTTGGACAGTGATATTATCATATAATTATCTTGAATGTTTCACTGGGCAACTTGTCCCGACATCTTGTTTCTAAGTTCCAGCCACTTGAAATCACACTGCCACTTGAAAATATGCCATTACGATAACTTTTAAAATACTAAACTGATTCAAATAAAACTTGGATAGTGAACTTATGGTTCAAATACCTAGGATAAGTTCACTTGGTGACTTGATCCGCAATTTCATTTCCAAGTGGCGGCCACTTGAAAATTTGTCATTGGGGTAACTTTAGTAATACAGAATCAATTTGCATGAAATTTCGGTAGTGGATTTATCCTTCAGATATCTCAGATAAGTTCGCTGGACATCTCACTCTGCTTTTTTTTCCAAGTGGTGCCACCTGAAAATTTCTTATGACGATAATTTTTGAAATACTGATTTAATTTGAACTAGAACTGGACAAGGAACTTATCATACAAGTATACTGGATGATTTCGCTGTGCAAGTTGTTTTGCCATTTTGTTTCCAAGTTGCAACCACATAGACTGCAACTTGAAAATTTGCCATAAAATTAACTTTTGAAACACGGCACTGATTTAAACCACAGTTGGACAGTGAACCTATGCTTCAAATATCTTGGATGTGTTTGCTGGGCAACTTGTTCCACTGTATTGTTTCCAACTGGCGGCCACTTGAACATTTGTTATCACGGTAACTTTAGAAATACTTAATCAATTCAAATCAAAGTTGAAAAATGGATTTATCATTCAAACAACAAAAATCTAGAAAATTCACGTAACTCGTGAACCAATCACGTTATAGCGTCCATCTTTGGTATATCGATAATAAGTATTTTCTCGCCAAAAGTCGCCGTAGGGGAAAAGTCGCCAAATTTGGCGCCAAATCTATTACCTGCGTTACTGGATCTTTTTAATGCATTTTTAAGGGAAAATTAGGCTATTTTAATGTTAAAACAAACTCGAAATGCAGAAAACTAACATTTTTATCAACTTACTAAGCCTCTTTGAAAGAATTTCTAAAAAAAAAAAAAAATATTTTCAAATTTGCAACAATATCTTAGATGAGCAACTTTCTCTGCCATTTTGATCCAAGTGGCAGTCACTTAATTTTTCAACACGATGACTTTTGAGATTTTGAATTAATTTGAACTATATGTGTACAGTAGACTTATCTCACAAATACGTTTCATATATTTGTCAATTTATCCCACCATTTTGTTTCCAAGCGCCGGCCACTTGAAAATTTTAAATTCACATAAAAATGTATTTATGAACCGATTTGCTTAAAACTCCATATGTTCGTAGCCTACATCAATATTTCTACCAAGTGCATTAATAATTTGTAGCCGCCATTTTGAAACAAAATGACGGTTACTTGATAAGGAAAAATAAATTAACCTACCCTTCCGAATAAGCCGGAAGGACTTGTTTTTTATTATACACAATAGGGTCTGAGATACACACTTCCCTTAAATAGAAGAAATCGCAGTACTACAGCAACGCCACTTGTTCAGCGATTTGCACCAACAGTTGATAGGCACTAATTTATGTTATGGTGTAATTACATATAAATTTATATGTAATTCTGTGCCGTAGTTCCTGCGTTCCTGAGTTAGTATTGGAAGGAAATTTTGTAGCGCACATATACAGAGAGACAGTCATTTTTTAAATTGATTAAATCGTATTCTGGACCTCTCAAAATGGGTAGATCCATTGAAAACCGAAAATCGAAATTTTTTACAAATCCAGTAGTATTTTCTTTGACTGAATACAGAAGAAAGTAAAAATCACTTATACATTGAGACGGAATTCTGTTTCTTGAATACACGAAAACTTTTGCTATTCATTACACTTGAATTGCAGTTTTCAAATTCATTAGATGAAGATAGGTCTGCGGAAAAAGAAAAAAAAAATCTTGAGTGACTCTACTCGACTTTCTGAACATTCAGTAATTAACAGTTGCATAAATAAAGTAAGCGAGAAGTTGTTAAATAAAGAAAAGAGAAAATTATAATATGGTATTTGAGTATTTTCCTTCATATAGTATGTTATCAAATTTAAGGCTAACGCTCTTCAAACAATTTGAGCCCATAGATCATATTGATAAAGAAATTTTCGTTGTATCCCTGTAAAATTCTATAAGTGCTAGGTTCTCCAAAGTTTATAGAGTTCGTGTGACTGTTATCTATAACAAATATATAAATTTTCAAATGAATCGGATAAGGTGTTTAGACTAGACGCTATCGCACTTTAACCCTTTCCGGCGCAAGACAATTTGAAACATTTAAATTATACTGCCACCGGAATTCATGAACTAAAGTAAACTAAAAGAAATTTTAAATTTTAAGGTTTAAAAAACCGGCCTTTTCTGATATGTTATAAACGTGAATTTTTGCTGAAATATTTCCGGGATGAATTTTTGCTGCTGGATCTTAAATTTTGCGTCCTCGTGGCGAGGACACCGCGCGTTAAGGGGTTAAATAATTTGAGCCCATAGGACATACTGTTAAAGAATTTTTCGTGGTGTCCCTGTAAAAAAAACTATAAGTGATAGATTCACGAAAAACTATGCATTTCGCGCAACAGTGACCTATAACATATGTGCATAACTGATCAGCTCAATCGAGTAAAGTATATAGATGTTATCGCACTTGGAAAAAATTGAGCCCATAGACCATAATGATAAGGAATTTTTCTGTGTGTCCCTGCAAAAAAAAAAGTGTAACTGCTAGATTTATCAGAATCTATACAGTTCGTGCAACAGTGACTTATAACATTATGTAAAAATTTTCAACTCAGATTATTAAGGCGTTTAGACGCTGTTGCGCTTAAAAAAAAAAAAAAAAAAAAAAAATGGGCCCATAGTCTGTAATGAAAAAGAATTTTTCTTTGTGTCCCTGTAAAAAAAAAAAAAACTAAGTTCTAGATTCACCAAAATCAATAGGGATCGTGCTATGGTGACCTATAACATACATACCAACTTCCAGCTCATTCGAACGAAGCATTTAGGCGCTATCGTGTTCATTCATACACATGCACATACATACATCATCGTAAAAATATTAAAAATGAACTCAGAGCACCTCAAAATGTACAGAAACACCAAAATCTCAAAGTCGAATTTTGAACATGATTGAAATATTTTCCTTACATATGAATGTTCGGAAAGTAATAATAAAAAATAAAAGTGTTAAAAGTGATGTTTATATATATGTGGGATGGCCGATTGGTGTGGGCTTTTAAAACAAAAATCTAATAATTCACTTAATTACTAATCATTTAAAATTTAATAAAGAAAGTTAAGGTATTTTATACATATTTACAAAAAACGTTAATATGAATTAAAGTAGTACTGCTGATCAAATGTTCGTTCAATAGTTCATTTAACACAGTTCGCGGCACAAACAAATCACTCATAACTTTTGTTTTCGGTCACTTTAAAAAAAGTACGCGGTCTAGTACAGAACTCCGTTACAGCTAAAACTTGTCGTCTAAAGCACGAGGTGCGGTCGTCGATGTGCAGTCCTCGCCGTCCATCCGTCAACTAACTCTCTCTCTCTCTGAACGCTCTCAGCAGAGCATATTTTTTTTTTCCAACGCACTTCTGCTGTCAGAACTGCAGCAGGCAATCTGATTGGTTGTTGCTCTTGGCAGTGTTTGAACGTACTTTGGCGATTATTGCACTTGGCGAAAATGAATGGACTGGACCGATATTCGTTCTCTTGCCGTTCCCTGTTTGCGATGAAGATAAAAACATATTCGCATATTAAACTCATTTTTGCCAAAATTAAAAACATGTGGAATGATTTTAATTTATTTACTTATAGTTATCTTTTTATTATTATTTATAAAAGTACAATCGTTTGCAAAATTTACTCAATGTAAACAAACAGCTATTGCATGTAAAGCTTTGCCAAAAAAAAAAAAAAAAAAAAGTGAAAAAAAATGAAGGGATTGATCAATTCTTCCCAGCTCATTTATTTATTAACAAAATCAAAATATGATAATGTCCAAATTGGAAAAAAGCATTTTTGCCTTATAAAATTGTGTAACTTATTGTTTTAATTTTATGATTAAATATTTACAGTAGGTATATTAAAAAAAATCCTCACATTCTTATCTATAGCTGTAAACTTCTACTACCCATTTTTCCCCCTTTTATGTGTTGAGGAGAAAAATAATCCAAAAAAGTAATTACCTACATTTAAAAGAAATACAAGCACAACATTTGAAAAATTTCCAAATTATTTGTAAGCATTTAACATTTTTTTTTTTTAATTTATTATACAAACTTCCTCAAGCCTTTGTTGGTGGAAAAGCATCTTTCCATGCTTTAAATGCAGTAATAATATTAAATTGTTATTAGAGTCCTGCATTGGGTCGAGTACCCATAGGTCACCCGCTTTGAGAGTTGAGTTTCCATTAATTTTTTACCCGCTGGCCTACCTACAAAATGTTGTTGATGGAAATTTTTCTTTATGTTGCTTTTTTATGAATATAATCTATTGAATGCAGAGAGTGGATGGCGTTCTCCTCCTTCATAGCAGTTTAAAGTAACGTGATACGTATAAGTTTAATTTATAAGAAAGATATGCATAAATATTAATATTTAAAATATTGTATGAGAAAATTATTTGTCTTCAAATGTATGAGGGGTCTGTTCAGACAGGGTTCTGTGTTTTGCAGAAATTGTGAAAAATCTATACAAGTAATTTTGTGAATCAAAATTTGTAAGAAGATCAAGTTCTTCTGTCTATAGCAGCTAATTATATTTTAAGTGTCTTTGTACGCACTATAGAGATGCAAAAAACCTGGGAATTTAAAACCAATGGATAAAACCTGGGAGTTTTGGGGAAAAAACTGGGAAATTCAGGAATTTTGCGAGGAAAAAACAAATTAGAAATCTCTAAAGCAAATATATAATAAGTTGTTTACTTAATATAAATGGCAATTTTAAGGACTTTGATATACTGATAAGCTTATAACATTATTTTAATTTATCATTTTACTTTCAATTTATCGTTTCAATTAGTCGTTATGTTTACAGTCTGTCAGAATAAGCGAGAAGGAGTAAACAATTTTTCACTTGCAGAAGAAAAAATGGATTTTAGAATTAGTGCAAAAGCACTGGAGCATCATTGGGGAAAAAAAAAAAAAAAAAAAAGATGCTGTCAGTGGAAAGGTGAAAGAAAGCATTTGGAAAAAATAACAAATGCATTCAAATATTATACATAGGATAAGTCAACAATCATATTAAAACGTTTGAGAGTATAGTAAGAACACAATAAAACATTTAAGTAATATTAGAATTCTTTTATATATATATATCTATACTGATAAGTATAAATGATTTAAGTCCATATTCTTGATTTTTCAGGAGACGAAAAATAAAGTTTAACTAAAAACTAATCAGAAGAATCGATTAGGAAGAAGGGATTATGTTGATTTATACCGTTCAGTGATTGTCAATCTTCATTTAATATAGGGAAAAAATTGAATTAAATATTTTATACAAAGATTAATGCTAAATTTCTGACTTGAATCTTTTCTTACCAATGGATTTTCTCAAAGACTAAATGACATAGATTTAAATCCTTTATACCAATCGATAGAGAATTTTTTTTTTTCTGGGTATGTACTTAACTCAAAATCAACATTTTTGGACTTAAATCCTTTATACTTATCAATACATATATATATTATAAAATAACATAAACTCTGTGAATTTGAAAAAATAAATTAAAAAAACCAACATTAAAAAAAATATGTATTATATTTTATAACTTAAATTTTAATTATGCATCAAGAAACAAAATGAAAGAAAAATCCATCTGAATTTTACTTACATTATGTAATAATTTCTTTGTTGCTTCATGTCAGTTGAATATCATGCTAATAGAAGCTTTCTATCTTAACTTCACTTCTTCTAGCTGTTATTTCAAGAAAACTGCTTTGCAGTATCTATGGTCATGTATGAAATTACTATATACACTGCAAAGAAGTTAAGTTAAATTTTTTCTTCTGTTTGTTTTCCTTTTTATTAGTTAGCGCATTTCCATACTCTGCAAAAGGATGTTTACTTTTTTTCCAGATAATAAATGCCAAAGCTTTGTTTAAATGTAATAAGAAGATAACTTACTTTTTTATCAAAGATTCTTTTCTGATAAATTCTACATAATCAGAACATAATATAATCAATGTATTGTTTATACCGACTCTTATAGATATTTTTACACCCACAGAAGGTCATATGATGTAGGGTAAAATACACAACAACACATTTATGTTAAACTTGAGAAATATATTATTAATATTTTACTTAAATTTAAGGTATGTTGACAAATAAATTGCAGATAAATCAGCAGTGCTCCAATTACTTAAACCACCAAGGTAGGAATGAGTAGATGAAGGTTTACTTGTGTTCAGTGCATAGAAAATCGAGTTTATGTTAGTGATTAAGCTGACAAATTATTTTAACTGAATTAAAGTTAAAAATATTCATTATTTGAACAATTTTTTTTTTTTTTTTAATAGCTAATCTTCAGTTTAACGTTAAGGAAAAAACTGTATAAAAATATGTAAAAAATTATGTTCTTATGACTACAATTGAAAAATTCTGCGATGTCTTATCGATGAAATATCAAAATTTAAATATCTTGAAGTTGGTATGAGGAAAGTTCTGGGTTCAATTACCAGTCGTTTAGAATTTTCTGTATTTTTCTCCGAAACTCACTTTAAGATGAGCTAGGAACCCCTTAAAATGATTTCTCATGGAGGGTACACCAACAAACACGCCTACGACCCTTCTTTAGTTAACTGGCCTTAAGCCCAACACTAGACATCATCAAAATTTAAATTTAATTTTCTCTTTTTTACTTTCTTCTATATGTAATATAGAGAAAGAATTGGATTCGCGAAAATTTTCGACCTCCGTTTTTTGACGGATCTACACGTTTTGGGATGTCCTGAACATGAATTGATAGTTTTTAAAAAATGACTGTCTGTCTGTGGTTTCTTGTTTTCACCGTATCTCATGAACCAATGAATGAAATTCAACCAAACTTGGTATATAGTTGGACCCTGGCGGGGCATTGTGCTGATTAGATTTGGGGATCAATCGCCCAGCAGGTGGCGCTGTGATCGCATTTTATGTAAACTTTTAACATGGCAGTATAGGACAAAATTTCGTATTTTTCACCGTATCTCACAAACCAATGAATGAAATTCAACCAAACTTGGTATATAGTTGGAACCTGACGGGGCATAGTGCTGATTAGATTTGGAGATCAATCGCTCAGCAGGTGGTGCTGTGATCGCAAAATTTCATATTTTTCACCGTATCTCACGAACCAATGAATGAAATTGAACCAAACTTGGTATATAGTTGGACCCTGACATGGAAAGGTGCTGATTAGATTTTGGGATCATTCGCCCAGCAGATGGCGCTGTGATCGCATTTTATGTAAACTTTTAACAAGGCAGTATAGGACAAAATTTCGTATAAATGTGCAAAATAAAAGTTATTTTAAACTTGTGATTGTAAATTTAATATGAATTATTGATAATAGTAGTAGTTAATTAGGAAAAAAATTTTGTGCATGTGGGGGCATCGTTTCTCCCCCCTGGGCGGGAAGCACCTCTCCGGGGGGGTAAATTTTCAAGATGGGTATCTTTTGAAAGATCTCGTCAATACCTTTAAAACGAATGGTTGAACTATAAATCTGTGATAATTTAAAACAAAGTTATCGATTTTTTTTACTTTTAACAAAAAAAAAAAAAAACTTTTTTTTTTAAATATTGTTACTGAATGAATATGTATTACTTTTAACAAAAAAAAAAAAAAAAAAAAAAAAAAAAAAACTTAGAAAAAAAATCGTATTTTTTTTTTTTTTTTTATATTGTTACTGATTGAATATGTATATAGGAAAATATAGAAGAAAGTCTTGTGGTGGCCACAACATACTAGTTTTTTTTTAACTATGTGCATTATATCTTTACATCTTTTAATAAAAAAGATTTCGAATGTTATATCTATATTTCTTATCTTAAAACAGATGTGCGGTCGGAGGGACCCCCGTCAGAACGAAGTTCCTTACGCCTTCTCTCCAATTCCGAATTTGATTTGATGTAGAGATCTAGATTGTTATTATTTATTTATCTCGTTGTTGGCACCAATAGCATACTTGACATGAAAGCTAATTAAGCTTAAAACTAAAAACAGCAGAAAAGCTTTAGTATGACTCCTTTGGTGAAATTTGGCATTGAAGTAACTCTGACTTTTCTCGCCAAGGTCTTTACTAGCGCAATTATGATATCTGCATTTTAATTTTTTAAAAACAATTTATTGCAAAATTTTAATGTAGCAGAAACATTAATCACATAAATTATTTAAAAGCAGTGTGTATTTCCGTTATAGCACTGTCTTATATATCAAGTTTCGTACAGTTTTATGTCTTAAAAGTTGAGATATAGCCTTCCCGTTATCAAGGAAATTTCCAGTATAGCAACTCCATCTGTTGGTCTATAAGTATTAACTTGAATCAGCATAATGTTTCATAATGACCTTCTTACATATCAAGTTTTGTCTGATTATACGCCATAGAACCTGAGATATAGCCTCTCCTTAAATTGCAGAAATCACTGTGCGGCAGCGCCACCTGTTGAGCGGTTGACACCGAATGTTGGTAGAAAAGTTTGTCTCATAATGACCTTACGTATCAAGTTTTTGTGATTATATGCAATAGAACCTGAGACATAGCATAATTCATTTTGTTACATGACAATTTCTGCCAGTTAGGTCCTATTGCAATCTGTGTTAAGGAACTTCGTACCAAAAAAGAAATAAAATAAGCCTTAATCAAGAAATTATATTGGAATTTAGATTCTTGTGAGTACTATGATATCAATGCAGATTAGAAAAAAAAAACAAAAAAAAAAAAAAACATGTTTCTCACTTTAAGAGCTTAATATTAGATAAATTTATTTTTATTTTATTTTTTAATTTTCTGGTCCAATTTAAAGAAAATGGAGTAGACATAATGCATTTAAAGTTAAACTAGCTGGAACTCGTCGAATTCGACAGTCAATTTATTGACAGTAATGTTTCCAAAATTGTCGCATTGTTATTGCAACGTATTTCAAGTTAAAACATTTAATATAATTTACGACATTTCACTTTAAAAAAAAGAAATTCGGAAAAATGCTTATAAATAGAAATACTATATATGACATAATGTTTCCAAAATTGTCGCATTGTTATTGCAACGTATTTCAAGTTAAAACATTTAATATAATTTACGACATTTCACTTTAAAAAAAAGAAATTCGGAAAAATGCTTATAAATAGAAATGCTATATATGACATCACTTTCTGCAAAGTACTGTCAGTGTGACATCAAACTGACTCCAAATAAACAGTTGCTATCTTTTATTTTCTATTTCATTTAATATTAAGACTACATGTTAGCTGACCCGCCCAGCGTTGCCCGGGCCCATGATAATAACCTTAAATTTGTATGACTTTATATCTTTAACTCAATTTTGTTTGAATTTCTATTTTTAAATAAAAGCATCATGAAAAAAATAATCAGCTGTAACAAAAAAAATACCTCAAACCGAACGAAATTCTGCCTTGTGAACCTGTGGCAGCGCATACGCCAGCCGCTAATAACATAAAAAAAATTCCCAAAGATTAACCTGGAACCGAACAAACCCGCTCGGGCCCATGATAATAACCTTAAATTTGTATGATTTTATATCTTTAAATCTATTTTGTTTGAATTTCAATTTTTAAATGAAAGCATCAGGGGAAAAAAAAAATAATCATCTGTAACAAAAAAAATTACCTCAAACTGAACGGAACTCAGGCTCATGACCCCAGTGCATGCAGCAGCCTATATGCAGGCCGCTAATAACATGAAAAAATTCCCCAAAATTATTCTGGAACCAAACAAATCTGCCTGGTGTTGCCCGGGCCCATGATAATAACCTGAAATTTGTGATTTTATATCGTTAACTCTATTTTGTTTGAATTTCTATTTTTAAATGAAAGTATTGTGAAAAAAATAATCATCTGTAACAAAAAAAATTACCTCAAACCGAACGGAACTCAGGCTCGTGTCCCAGTGATAAAATGAAAAAATTCTCAAAAATTAACCTCGAACCGAACGAGCCTCTGATTCGTGTTTCTGCTGCCTTTGGCTGCAGCACCATATAACAGGCATGCAACGCACATGCTGAAAAATCCACTTTCCACCGCCAGGGGCACAGTGTATTCTGTACGAACATCACCAATGGTCAGGAAATACCAAAACCTTTAAAATAAGGTGTAACATGATAGGACCTACTACAAAATCACCTAGTTCTACTTTTAACCACCAGGGGGTGCACTATATTGTATACAGACATTCCCAATCAACATCAAATTTCAAAACCTTTAAAATGAGGTGCTACATGTGTGGGTCTAGAACGGATTTCACTCTCAAACTAATTTCCCCCCTTTTCCCTCCAAATCTACTTTCCTCCTTTAAAATCGAAAATTCCAAAATCACAAAAAAAGTGATTTTTTTGTATTTGAGTCTAGTCCCCCCCAAGTACAATTTCTTCACCATGAAGTAATTTTCGTAAACGTGTTTTGAACCCCTGCCCTCCAGGGGGAAAACCGTTCGACTTTTTATTTTTCTCTTTTGATGATACATCTACACACCAAGACTTTTTTTAGACACCTCAACCAAAATTTTACACTTAGCCGTTCTCTCAATTTAGTGGATACAGACAAAACATGTTTCAAATTAATAAGTTAAATACTTTTATCCTTAAGAGATTTCGAATATTCATGCATACAATTTTAAAAACATGCATGTAGAGAAAATTCAGCTTAATATGAGAATTAGAGATTGATTTTTAAATGCAAATAAAAACAAAAATAGAATTTTTTTTTTTTAAAAGAAAATAAGAAGCAATTAAAAATAAGAAAATTAAGAAACGGTCTATCATCGTAAAAGAAAAATCACGCAGATGCCTGCATTAAATCATTTTTTAAAAAATCAGCTTTTAATAATAATAAACAGTTTTATGCAGATATTTAATTTATCAATTTAAATCCGTTAATTATCTGTTAATATTCAGTGTAAAGTAATGAAGATAATGCAACGTGGATTAGAATTCCCTGAAGAATAATCTGTATCAGTGATGTCCTGTGAGGCCAAATCTCATGGTTCAAGTTGTAAGAAAGTTAAAAATGACTTCAAATTCAAAAATGATTCTAACACCATTCATTTTGAAATTTATATCAATGATATACCTCTAAACAATGTTCCTGAACAATGAAATGCGAACTTATAAACCTTATCGTATTATAAATGTGTAATTCTAGTCTTTCATATAACATCACATATATATCAAAGTATTTAAATAAATAAATAAATATTATCATAAAAATGTGTTATTTTATTAATAAAAATAAGTAAAAATTATTTTAAGTTAAAAAATAATTAAATTTGAACTTTATTTAAGTTAAAAAGGAAAATAAAATAATTATTACCTGTATAGCAAGCCATGTCTCTGTATTAGTGATCTCTACTCGTCATTTTCAAAGCACTGCAGGGAAAGATGCCTCAATCAGGTAGCCTTTTAATAAACACCACCCAATATGAGACACTCACCAGGCTTTTGTCTTTTCGGGGAAGGGGTGAAGACATCAGGATCATTCGGGTTATACTCCTTGAGATCTTCCATATTTTTTAAGTGGATACTTTCCTACTTCTTTCTGGCCCTTTTTTGCCTTCGACATCTGTTGGTGATGGCTCAGTAAAAGGCGGAGATTGAGATGAACCTTGGCTATCCATGTACTGAACATCCATCTAAAATTGAAAATTAACAAAACAAAAATAAATATCCAACTAAAAGTAAAAATAATTAAATAAAATAAAATTATTTACAGTAAAATTGCGTCCTTCTGTTCTGTCTAGTAAACATCTTTGTCATACTTTACGTTTCAGAGAGGTGCTGGGTTCGAACCTGGCTCATGCATTTTTTATTTTTCAGTCCTAGTCTTTTTGCATGCTTCATAAAAAGCCACACTGCATTCAGTATCAATCTTGAATAAAAATTTATCAAGTTTTAGCATGTAATAAACTTTATTTCCCCAGATGGCAGTTTTATTTTTATATCTGTAATTCTTTTATCAGTTTTAAAAAGCATCAATACGATAGTAATATCCTTATTTGTTTTATATTCCCAAGCCAAAAATAATTTATATTGTGGCAATTTTTAAAGCTTTTTAATTTTTACTTAATATTTATTGAAACAAAATTTTAACATCCTGTTTGTTTTTGATCAAATGTAATTTTGAAATTTTTTTGGAGCTATGAGTAAAGAAATCATTATCAAAACATAAGACTGTAATCAGAATCATCGAACAGGGCATCATCTTCAAAAATATTATCGAAGGTCAGCGTTACTCATATGCGAATGCGAAATCATTTAATTTTGTAACATGTTCTAAATGAATTTCAAAACTTTGCCTTAAGCAAATAAGATAGGATATTAGTATGATAATTATAGCTGATATGAAAGTTTACTTTTCAAATTTTATAATACATAAATCATACTGTTACATTTTTCTTTTAAATGTTTTACACGTTAAATGAATAAGCTGATATAACAAATGATGATTATAGTGTAAAAATTTATACTTAAAAAAATATATATATATATATATATATATAGAGTATACATAAATCTGAAGACAAAAACTAATGTTAATAATAATAATAATAAAAAATAATAATAAAAATTAACTGAGCATAGTTAAATCAGAAAATACTTTAAACAGTTAGTATTTATTCCTATGACATGAATGTTTAAATGTTGTTAACAATAAAATAAAAATTGCAATGTAAAAAAAAGAAACTGAAAAGCTGTAAATTAAAAAACATTTCTAAAAAGATACATATATAACAGTAGGTAATTCATAAAGCATTTCTTGATTTAAAAACAAATTCTCAAGTTAAAAAAACTTCCCTACAGCAATAATACTTAATTAAATCACACTATACTGCAGACAAATTTACTTAATTTTATACAGACAAGCGCTTTTTCTTATTGTAATAAAGAGTACAAATACCTAGGAAAGTAAAATACTTTATAGCAGTATAGAAGTTTGTAGAAATAATTTCACTATTCGAAAAAGATTCCCAAAGATATCTCAGCATATGTATAATATTAGTTATGAGGAGAAATTAGGACAGAAAATATCTTCAGACAAAAACACTAAGATGCGTGAATATTACACACATATTACTTCACATATGAAAAAAGAATTATTTTATGTAAGAACCAGAACAACAAAATATCAAACAAAAAATTCATTTTTTACAGAATAACTACAAGAGAAGTGTAAAAATTAACTCTCCAATCACTCTCGTATGAAATATCATGCTCAATCTCTGAAAAGATATCTAATACACAAGTTTTTGAAAGGCGAAAACGATATTTAAATTTTTTTTCATCATAGAGATAACTTTTCCGATGTTTCTGGACACAGGAACAAAACAATAATCTTCTTCGTCACCATCATCAAACAAAATTTTTTGCACAACATCCAACATAATGAAAAAGAAAATAATAAACACTAACAGTCAACAACATTCAATCAGTTCCGCCATATTTAAACTCTCGGTAAACAGCTAACCAGCTGGGAAAATATATATTGCAGTTTAACATACCACATGTGAATTCGCTTTTCTTTAACTTATACAACATACATTTAATAAGTACTAATATCATGTTTTAAAATAATACTGAATAATATAACGCATCAGCAATAAGTTATTTAGTTTAGAAAGGGTAAAAAAAAAAGAGAACTGTTTCATTAAGCCTAAAATATTACTAAAAAAACTTCACTATAAATAATAACTTTATTACTTACAGAAACTTGTTCAGATACAGTATGATCATCAGAAATACCAATAATAGGCAGATCATTTATATTTTGAAGGGTTGGCCCTAAAAAGGGCTATTTTTCATGAGTATCAATAGACATAATAGTAAAAGAACGCTAGTAAAATAAGAAACAACAACTTAAAAAACAAGGAGATTCTTCTATCATAAAATGGGCCAAAAGAAAAGGTGATTCAAACACAGGGAACAGTAAGAGAACGGATCTCGGTCCAGCGTATTCATTTTCGCCAAGTGTAATAATCGCCAAAGTACGTTCAAACACTGCCAAGAGCAACAACCAATCAGATTGCCTGCTGCAGTTCTGACAGCAGAAGTGCGTTGGAAAAAAAAAATATGCCTCAGCAGACGTGTGTTCCGGAAGAGGCGCCCATCTGACGTCACAGCCACGTTGTTCCGCTATTATTCTGCGCTCTTCGTCACATCGCTAGTTCATCCCGCTTCGGAGTTACAGGCTACGGCAAAGGGAAACTGGGCAGCTTTGAATTCCAACGTTAGGGGAAGCAAGATGCCGATACCACACTCGGCCATCCTGCGTTGACTGGTCCTCCAGGCGGCCACACTGAAAAATACAAAAAGAAAAAATCATACACAAAATAATAACAAACTTATTTACAGTACATTTTCAAATTTGATATTCTTTTTTTTTTAATTAAGTGATCCCTCGTCTGAGGAACTTAGCATGAGTGGATGTGCAATAGGGGCCTTCATGGCGTCCATCTCTATTCACATCACCAATATTTTCATTTTTTATTTTCACTGTCTTATAGTTACAAAAGTACATCAGTTTTGGTTTTATGGCAACTTGGTCGCCTATTGTGCCAATTTTTGGTGGTTGTCTACGCAATTTATATTTTGCTTTATTTCTCTCTTTAACTTTGATAAATTGTTCTTTGTCATGTGTTCGCAAATCTTTACTCTGGGATTCAGAGTTATTTTGGGACTCGAACTCGAGAACCTCTAATTGATCATTTTCAGTTTTAAAAGTGTCTTTTAAGGCCTCTGCAGCATCATGTTCGGTCATAAAGTGATGCTGCATATAGTAGCACTTTTATGAGCAGGGAAAACTTCTAACTGTATTTGCACAGCTTTGGGAAATAATGCAGCTATTTCACTAATTGTAGTCTTCAATGGAAGTGATGGAATAAACAATTTTCTTAAATTTATACCGGCAGGCTCTTCTTTTGGGAAATTCTGTCTTTTACAGTCAACGGAATCTATCGTCACTGGCTTTTTTCTCAATTTCTTTCTTTTAAGGAGTTTGGAATTTTCTTCAACTTTTTCCTTCAATTCTTTCAGCTCTTCGGCTAACTGCGAAATTTTTTCAAGTAGGAATTGTTTCTCATCTTTGAAGAAGTGTTTTCTTGATTTTGCAATTTTTTTGGGGAAATATTCGTCTGACTTTGTTCCTTTCGTCGAGGCTCCTCCTCTTCCTCACTATCATCATCTATTTGGAAAATACTCGTGTGACTTTTTTTCTTTCGTCGAGGCTCCTCCTCTTCCTCACTGTCATCGTCTACACTATTTTCGTCCTCTAAAAGCATCTTCTTATCGTCATTACTTCCGTCATTCTCATCTTCGTCGTCATTTTCACTTACGGCTTTTTCGGAAGATTCTAATGATTTTTTTGACAGCATAACAGATTCAGGGGTTTTATTTTCACATTTTTCAACACTAATTAATGTTTCATTTATTTACGGGGATTTCTCAGAAATTTTGTTTTTACAGTTAATGGGGGCATCAATAACAACATTCGCTTTAATTTCTTTTTTATATGCATTTACTGGAAGAACTGTTATTAAATTAACTTCAAGTGAACTAGATTTATTTTTTATGAAAATACCTTTTTCATTTATCGTCGTTTCACTTAACATTAACACATTCATGCCAATTATCATGTCATATGGTATTACATCATTGTTTACAACATAAATATTAGTTTCACTTTCAAATTCATCAACCCTTAAATCAGCATTAAATAAACCTAACGGCTTTATGGAAGTTTTCCCGATCCTCTTCAAAGTAGTACTTATAGGATTTAATCTATCAACATTCAATTTTTCAAAAGCATTCTTTCGCAACAGTGTTGCTTCACTCCCCGTATCGATTATACCTGTAAAATTTACATTATTTATTTGTATAATTTTATTCATGTTTTGATTTACACCAATGCACAATGCCTCAACTTCGGGTTTTGAACCCGGACATTCCTAATTTTTTTATGCCCAAATTGTTTACAGGAAAAACATTTAAGACCTTTCATTCTATGAGGGCAGTCTCTAGACAAATGGTTTTTATCTCCACAGTTATAACAAAGTTTGTTTACTTCACTCTTAGTACTAAATTTTTCATGTACGTTATGTCCTATGTATTTCGGTTTTGCATTATCTACTTTATCAAATCTAAATTTATTTTTATCATTGTCTCTTAAATGCTTCATATAATTTAATTTTTTTCTTTGAAATCATGTAAATTTCTAGCCCCGTACAACATGATTTTATGTTCAGATCTGTCATTAATTCCTTGGATCACATAGTGCATTATAGCGGCATCATCACTGTGCCCGTTCTTACATAGCTCACGCATTTTAAATAAATATTCTGTAATGGACTCATTGCCTCTTATTTTCCTTTTACTTAATATATCATGCAATGAGGCAGAGTTAATTTCAAGTTTAAATTCATCAATAAGCGCTTTTTTTAGTTTTTTGTAAGTAAGTAGCGCTTTTTCAGATTTAATAAATAGCAGAGCGTTTCCGCTCAAAGATCGTTTAGAAAAAATAATTTTCTGCAGTTCATTAAGATTAAACATTTCTGTTAATTCTTCAAATTCAGTAAACCACTCAATTATATTTTCATGCGGCTCACCGCTAAATTTTGAGATGCTATTTTCAAAGCCATTAAATGATATCACTGCACCATGTGTTTCAAAATTCTTACTATTTTTACAATGAATGTTACTCTTTTTTAGTTTTATCACAGTCATTAATAACATTATCATCATCATTATCATTATGGCATTGCACCGAGGAATCAATTTTCGTGACGTCATTATCGCCACATTCCGATTTACTTTCGGATTCACTGCTCGATTCATTCTCAGAATCATCATCATCCGAATTGTTCTCAGAATTTTCCTGTTTTAATAATTCTATATCACATAAATTTAATAACAATCTATCTCTTAATTCCTCTTTGCTCCCATCAAAAGGGACATTTAATATATTACAGATTATGATTAATTCATTTAGTGAGAAACTATCGTCAATCAATTTTTGTTTTTGAATATAGTTTTCGTCGCCAACGGCGAAAGTGAATCCTGTAAACTTTTTTATTCTGCATCTGTTTCTCCGATCACCGTTGTCATCGAATAAAAACCGATGCAGAATTTTTATTTCATTATATTTTTCTTGTCCTAGTGCAACACCAATTTTAGGAATGTTCCCAAGTGAGACCATCATGCAACAAAACAAAAACTTACGTACCTTCGTAGAGCAAAAACAGCAGGTGCTTTGTTGTTCTAAATTTCTTGTTCAAATTTCCGTCTAGTCGATTTGTCGCTTTTTAATCCTTGAACACTTTGCAGAACATATCATATCACACTTTGTACACTTCTACTCATCCAGGGAGAATTTAAGATCAGGCAAAACATTCTGTATTTTAACGCCGTATTTCATTCGTAGACACACAGTTAGTTCAATCACAGTTTTAAAAATAAAAAGTTCAGTCAATATTTCAAAAGTTCGACGAATTAAAAAAAAAAAGTTCTTTTTTCAGTCCAGGTGCATCCAAAGTTTATGTTATTTAAACATTTACGTTAAAATCAAAATTCTGACTTTTTGTGGGATGCCGATTGGTGTGGGCTTTTAAAACAAAAATCTAATAATTCAGTTAATTACTAATCATTTAAAATTTAATAAAGAAAGTTAAGGTATTTTATACATATTTACAAAAAACGTTAATATGAATTAAAGTAGTACTGCTGATCAAATGTTCGTTCAATAGTTCATTTAACACAGTTCGCGGCACAAACAAATCACTCATAACTTTTGTTTTCGGTCACTTTAAAAAAAGTACGTGGTCTAGTACAGAACTCCGTTACAGCTAAAACTGGTCGTCTAAAGCACGAGGTGCGGTCGTCAACAACATAGACGACATTTCACAATAACAATAAGCAGTGTCAGCACTTACAAGAAAACTACAACCTTCAGAAGAAAAAGGAACAAAACAGCTGGAAGAAGAGGACCTCCCAGCCAATAGAGGCACCTACCGCTACCGCCACTTTTTGTTTATTTTAGGTCATGAACGAGGCCCCTGTCGTTAAAGCGGCTAGCATCGATATTACTTGAGGCCCGGTAAAAGTAAAAATTTTAATATTAAAAAATCTTTGTAAAATAAAAATTATTAAAAAAATAAAAAATGTATAAAAAACTATTATAATATAAAATGTATAAAAAATTATAAAAAATAAATAAAAATTGTATAAAAAATGTGCATATAAATGTAAACGGTCCTCGGTTTTAATTGGTCTGTAAGTCCGTACCACGCTCATGACCGCGCATGAATGGGTTATTAAACCAATTTTTTTTTTCCATTTATTTAACATTCAATTAATAATTTTACTTTATTTCAGTTAAGTACAATAACTTTTTATTTTTTATTTATTTTTTAATCATGAGTTTGTATGAATGGTATGATCAAGAAGCTAGCACTACCGCTCAGCACACCGCTTTGGATTCACCTATCAGCACTCTTAGGTCCGAACAGACCATAACTCCAGAATCCCAGGAAGGGATCCAAAAGGCTGAATCCTCGCATCGGGCCTCGCAAGCCACCTTACGTCCGTAGTGTCTCATTCGAATCTTGATCATGCACCCCTTTTTTTTTTTTTATTCTCCATAAATTATTCATTATTGTATTTACTTTTATCAATTAACTATTATTTATTAACTATTCTTTCTTTTTTCTTTTTTTTTATTCCTTCTGCGGGTTAATTCGGGTTAGTGCAGCGAGGTGTCAGTGCTACAGTATCTTGTTCAGGACCTCGGGTCCGCCTTCCTTTTTTTTTTTTTTGAGCCCCTTGGTTTTCCTGAACCGGACCCTTAAGTGGGTAAGGTGACCGGGAGCCAAGCTTGAGCGGCTCTCACCCCCATTTTTTTTTTGAGCCCCTTGGTATTCCTGAACCGGACCCTTGAGTGGGTAAGGCGACCGGGAACCAAGCTCGAGTGGCTCTCTCCCCCCTCCTTTTTATTTATTTAATTTAATTTTTTTTTTATTATTATTCTTTTGAGTCCCTTGGTTTTCCGGAACCGGATCCTTGAGTGGGTAAGGTGACCGGGAGCCAGGCTTGAGTGGCTCTCCCCCCCCCATTTTTTTCTCTCTCCCTTGAGCCCCTTGGTATTCCTGAACCGGACTCTTTAGTGGGTAAGGTGACCGGGAGCCAAGCTTGAGCGGCTCTCCCACCCCCCTTCTTTTTTTTTCCTTTTTCCTTGAGCCCCTTGGTTTTCCTGAACCGGACCCTTGAGTGGGTAAGGTGACCGGGAGCCAAGCATGAGCGGCTCTCCCCCCCGTTTTTTTTTCCCTGAGCCCCTTGGTATTCCTGAACCGGACCCTTGAGTGGGTAAGGTGACCGGGAGCCAAGCTAGAGCGGCTCTCCACCCAATTTTTTTTCCTTTTTGAGCCTCTTGGTTTTCCTGAACCGGACCCTTGAGTGGGTAAGGTGACCGGGAACCAAGCCTGAGCGGCTCTCCCCCCCCATTTTTTTCCCTGAGCCCCTTGGTATTCCTGAACCGGACCCTTGAGTGGGTAAGGTGACCGGGAGCGAAGCTAGAGCGGCTCTCCCCCCCCAATTTTTTTTCCTTCTTGAGCCCCTTGGTTTTCCTGAACCGGACCCTTGAGTGGGTAAGGTGACCGGGAGCCAAGCATGTGCGGCTCTCCCCCCCCCAATTTTTTTTTTCTGAGCCCCTTGGTATTCCTGAACCGGACCCTTGAGTGGGTAAGGTGACCGGGAGCCAAGCTAGAGCGGCTCTCCACCCAATTTTTTTTCCTTTTTGAGCCTCTTGGTTTTCCTGAACCGGACCCTTGAGTGGGTAAGGTGACCGGGAACCAAGCCTGAGCGGCTCTCCCCCCCCATTTTTTTCCCTGAGCCCCTTGGTATTCCTGAACCGGACCCTTGAGTGGGTAAGGTGACCGGGAGCGAAGCTAGAGCGGCTCTCCCCCCCCAATTTTTTTTCCTTCTTGAGCCCCTTGGTTTTCCTGAACCGGACCCTTGAGTGGGTAAGGTGACCGGGAGCCAAGCATGTGCGGCTCTCCCCCCCCCAATTTTTTTTTTCTGAGCCCCTTGGTATTCCTGAACCGGACCCTTGAGTGGGTAAGGTGACCGGGAGCCAAGCCTGAGCGGCTCTCCCCCCCATTTTTTTTTTTAGCCCCTAGGCTCTTCTGTTCCGGACCCCTGTTGGAGGGTCAGCTCTCTTGGTCGGGTCCGGCTCCCTGTTAGTCCCGCTGTTCTCTTCTCGCCTCCCTGCAGTTCTCCGAAGCCTCGAAGGTTTTCTTAATTAACAACTAACCGTAATAATTTTTTTTCTCTCCCTTCTTATTTTTACTTTTTTTTTTTTTGTCATCTTACCGAGGGTGTGGCGGTGTCTGGTCCTCGTAAAAATGTGCTGCACCGTCAAGTGCTCGATGGGGTCGTTTAGCAGTCGTCGGGCTACCAACGCGGGGCACCATCCCCCCGTGGTGGATCAAAATTGCGATGGTCCCTCTTTCCTCTCCTTTTAGGCCTTTAGCGCATGGTTCCATTCCCCCCTCTCGCCCAGCCACTTCAAATTTCTAGACTATGCGCTACAAAAGTTTTCCTTCCTTCCACCTGTGGCAAGAATTAAATTTATTTAATTTTTTTTTTTCTTTCGATTTTCGTTCAGCAGTTTTGGTGTTTAGCTCCCCCCCCCCCTTTTTATTTGGCCTCCTCAATTCGGCATAATTCTGAGTGCACAACTTATCATTTTGGCTCCCCTTGCGTTTCCCCCCTACCCAAAATTCAAAAATTAAGTAAATTTTAATTAACATTAAATTTTTTTTTCCTTCCTTCTGGCTCTCCGATAGTGTGCACATTTTCAAAATTCCTGCACCCAGGTAGCGTGCCTGTGCGCTTCCTACCTTGTGCGATCTGGAGGTGTGGTGTGTCAGTCGAGCATTATGTGTCCAGAAGCAGAAGTCGCAACCCTGTCTTACCAGAGCTGTCTTGTTATATCACCTTGTTGCCTAGCAGAAGAGTGGTCCTCTCTCGAATCTCGATTGAAGTTAGAAGTCTGAACGAGCCATCGGACACAGCTCATTCTCTGTTGCGACTAGATTACTGTCTGGCAGTAGGCAGCTATCATGCAGTGATCCGGCGATTTATTCGCTCCGGCGGATAGCATCCAACCCGTTAAGCTTGGCACGTCCAGGCAGGCAGGGGCTGTCCAAAGGTTTCAATGAGGTGCGGTCGTCGATATGCAGTCCTCGCCTCCATCCGTCAACTAACTCTCTCTCTCTGAACGCTTTCAGCAGACGTGTGTTCCGGAAGAGGCGCCCGTCTGACGTCACAGCCACGTTGTTCCACTAATATTCTGCGCTCTTCGTCACATCGCTAGTTCATCCCGCTTCGGAGTTACAGGCTACGGCAAAGGGAAACTGGGCAGCTTTGGATTCCAACGTTATGGGAAGCAAGATGCCGATACCACAATGTCTGCGGAAAGAAAAAAAAAAAAAAATCTTGAGTGACTCAACTCGACTTTCCGAACATTAAGTAATTAACAGTTGTATAAATAAAGAAAAGAGAAAATTATAATATGGTATTTGAGTATTTTTCTTTATATAGTATGTTATTTAATTTAATAATAATGCTCTTCAAACAATTTGAGCCCATATAGATCATATTGATAAAGAAATTTTCGTTGTATCCCTGTAAAATTCTATAAGTGCTAGGTTCTCCAAAGTTTATAGAGTTCGTGTGACGGTGATCTATAACAAATATATAAATTTTCAAATGAATCGGATAAGGTGTTTAGACTAGACGCTATCGCACTTTAAATAATTTGAGCCCATAGGACATACTGTTAAAGAATTTTTCGTTGTGTCCCTGTAAAAAAAACTGTAAGTGATAGATTCACCAAAAACTATGCATTTCGCGCAACAGTGACCTATATCATATGTGCATAACTGTTCAGCTCAATGGAGTAAAGCATATAGATGTTATCGCACTTGGAAAAAATTGAGCCCATAGACCATAATGATAAGGAATTTTTCTGTGTGTCCCTGAAAAAAAAAAAAAAAAAAAAAAAAGTGTAACTGCTAGATTTATCAGAATCTATACAGTTCGTGCAACAGTGACTTATAACATTATGTAAAAATTTTCAACTCAGATTATTAAGGCGTTTAGACGCTGTCGCGCTTAAAAAAAAAAATAAAAAAAAAAATGGGCCCATAGTCTGTAATGAAAAAGAATTTTTCTTTGTGTCCCTGTAAAAAAAAAAAAAAAAAACTAGATTCACCAAAATCAATAGGGATTGTGCTATGGGGACCTATAACATACATACCAACTTCCAGCTCATTCGAACGAAGCATTAAGGCGCTATCGTGTTCATTCATACACATGCACATACATACATCATCGTAAAAATATTAAAAATGAACTCAGAGCACCTCAAAACGTACAGAAACACCAAAATCTCAAAGTCGAATTTTTAACATGATTGCAATATTTTCCTCACATATGAATGTTCGGAAAGTAATAATAAAAAATAAAAGTGTTAAAAGTGATGTATATATACTATATATATATATATATATATATATTTTTTTTTTTTTTTTTCAATTTGTAAAATTTTGAGAAAGAGGGTTGAACTTCCTATACTCTCCTGGGTTCCGGCCATTTCAGAAGTTACCGTAATTTCTTGTATATAACCCGCGGGTAATCTATAATAAAAACCTGACTTTGTATGTCCTGCGGGGTATCTGTCGCGAACAACGAGAAAATCAACACCAGTCTCATTTTTGTTTCGAAAGTCTCGATTATTAACGCATAATAACGATGAAATTGAGGACATTGAAAATGAATCTGATGACGAGGATAATGCGGATGACGAAGACGAACTGTCCCAAACAATATTGCAACATTTTAATTTTGATACGGAAGAATCCGATTTCGATGGATTCGAATGAATTTTGTAAATAAATTTATTATTAATCTATAATTTTCTTATAAACTGAATAAAGGTGTTAATCATTAGAAGTTACTCCAGTTCATAGTAATTTATATAGAGAGAAAGATTAATACTATGTTATGATTATTTGCTTTTTCATTATAAGAAAGTAAATTTATTTGTTTATTATTTATATTTAGTTGTATATTTGTTTATTATTTGAATCTTTTCCTACTTATTATTAAAATAATAGCAATTAGTATTGAAATTATAAATAGCGATTGCCGTCCATGTGATTTTAGAAGTGCGGGGTGTCTTCTAGTGCGGGATATCTTTCGGTTATAATTATTTTTAAATGAATTGTTTATGCTGCGGGCTACCTTCTGCCGCGGGTTATATACGCGAAATTACGGTATAATCTGTTGCTATAGAAATGCAGGATAAAGCTTGATTCATACGCGCGTCAACAAGCGGCAAGTTCGAGTCCATTAAAATTCCTTTTGATGAAGGTGTCAATAGAGAAAATTTGGATTTACTACCTACCAGAGACACGCCTTTGAGATTTTCGAATCGGGGGTGTCTGACCAGACAGGGGAAGAGGAGGAAGCGCAGACAGAGCTGCGCAAAACTTTGTCAGGTCACTCACTGCTCTTTTATCGATCGTAATGATGCAACGTTATCTTTTTAAAATGTCGTAAACTATCTTGGAAAGGATACTAATGGACCTTAAAAAATTCATGTCCGTACTGTAATCTACACCTGTTGAATTTAACATTTTTTTTTTTACTCTTCCTGCACAATGTATTTTCTTTTCTGATTTATTAAATTATCGGTTTTTATTATTTGTGCATGCTATCTGATTACTAACTGATTTTAATCACTTTCTTTCGACAATAAAGATTAGTTTTAATACATAATTCAGTACCAAAATTAATTTTTAACGTTTTCTAAGAAAGTCGAAAAATGTTTCTAAATTCAATTTTTAATCTGTCTGTCTATGTGGACACACTGATTTTTGTAAATACATGTATCATTTCCGAATTTATAATTTTCACCAAACTCATTTGTATGCCAAATTTGTTTTAATCATGAAGTTTTGTTGTTCTAAACTTCATTTTGGAGATATGAAAATCAGCCCCCCCCCCCACACACACACACACATACCATTCAAATTACAAGAAAACACTTTTTTGGACTCAAGAAACCTTAAAACATGTAAATCAGTGAAAAATTCGTTAACGAAATTTTCACTGAATACAGTGTTTTCATTTCTTACGGTAGTCGGTAATGCAATTAATATATTTTGTTTGACCCATATCTCCAACGAACAAAATCAACAAAATTTTTTCCCAAAGTATTTTGAGCGCTCAAGAATTTTAATTTTGCTCAGATTAAGTATTCTCAAATATTTGCAATATGTACTATAGTTTCTTATGGGAGAGAAATAAATAATCACATAAATCAACACAATACTCCCACGTAATCCAAATGAATAATCCTAAAACTCAAATTAATTTCACTCAACAGTCTTTAAGGGCCCTCTTCACTCACCGCCGCTGGAAGCCGAAGCTAATGTTATTCAATGGGAAATTTTTCTTTGCAAATAACTTATTAAGTAATACATATTTTTAAATTCTGTTTTCACATTATGAAAATTCCCAGCTGTTAAATTGACGGACCTTTTTTAAAAAATTATTATTTTTTTAATTTTTTATATTTTACTTTGAAGGTGCAAAAATACGAATTTTCAATATGTGAATTTTTTTCATTTTGCAATTTGAAAATAAAATATTAAAAATTAAAAAAATACTTTTTCAAAAAAGGTCCGTCAATTTAACAGTTGGGAATTTTCTGAATGTGAAAACAGAATTTAAAAATATGTATTAGTTAATAAGTTATTTGTAAAGAAAATTTCCCCATAGAATAACATTGGCTTGGGCTACCGGCGACGGTAAGTGAAGAGGCCCGTTAAGGGGAGGAGGGGGAATATATTACTTTGATATCGTTTACCATTAATAGCAATTTATCATCGGCTTATTTCTCGATAATTTAAAGCTTTTGAAAAATAATCAGATCTGTCAAAAAATGGTTATTTATAGATGATACGGGATATTTTAAATAGATCACTTCGAAAAAAAGAAAGAAAGAAAAATTGCCTGAGGTTAATTAAAAGAAAATAAATAGCAACCATTGTTAAATAACGCAACTTCATATTTTAATACAAAGAATCATTTTTTTTTTTTTCTTTTCTTTTTTTAATACTTTTTGTATATTTGGCACTTTGGCACCAGTAGAAATTTCATATGAAAGCTTATATTTCCATTTAATATTTATAAATTGAGCTATATTGGGTTTGTTCTATAATATATAATATTTGAAATTTTAGAATTACGTTTTCTCAGTTTGCATTTTATCATGAATACAGGATTTCCAAAAAGTTAAAACTTCTAAAGATATTGAAGAAAAGACTTAATATATTTTTTGGATATTTAGTAGAACCAACTTAAAGAATTGAGGATCGGTTTTGCAATATTTTTAAATGAAAAAACATTAAAAATAAAAGTAAAAAAAAATATTTTTTTTTTCAAAATTTTTACGTAAGTAGTGTAAAAAGGGTGATTCTGCAACACGGTGGTGGTGAGACGGTGGGTCAGGGTGGAGGGCGCCTCCACCCTAGACCCACCGTCCCACCACCGTGTTGCAGAATGCACACCTTTTTACACTACATAGTCATCATCTTGGAGGAGGGGGTGTTGACACCGGAAGAATAGAAATTTTAAGCGTTGCCACCGGAAGACTAGAAACTTTGACTATCATCTTGGATGAGGTTTGGTGGTGCCATCTATCGGGCTGAAGGGGAATTTTAACGAGTTAGATTTATTTTCACAATTTCGGAGACTTAGCATTTTTCGCAATGCACAGGGAAGTTGATTGACTGAAACAAAGGTAGATGAGTATTATATAATTAAAAACATTGAATGTGAATGGTATAGACTTTGATATTAAAATTTGGGTGTTGCCACCGGAAAAATAGAAACTGTGTTGCCACCGGATTAATAGAAACTTTTTGAAGAGCTGTCATTCGGGGATTATATATTGATTACAGAATTAAATAGAAATTTTCCTATGTATTTCAGGGAATTTGACAAAATAAAACAAAAGGTTGATGTGTATTATAGAATTAAAAACATTTAATGAAGGGTATAATAGACTTTAATATTTAGGTGTTGCCATTGGAAGAGTATAAATAATTTCCGGTGGGACTTAACATTTTTGACTGAATGAAACAATGAATAACTAAAGTTAATTAACATCAGTAACAATTTATGAGTATTTTAGAAACTTAGCATTTTTAGAGATTAAAAATGTATTTCGCTAGATAATAAATAATGAATTTAAATAAGGATTCAGAATTTTAGTGTTGTAATTCATTGTAAATTTATATTAGGAAATTTTTACAGAATTTATAGAAACAAGGTGATTCTAATACTGCATTCTAATTGGTTAATGAGTACACTTAGCATTTTAGAACTTGAAATTTAGAAAATTAGAAATTTTTACAGATTTAACTAGAAATTTTCGTATTTTGAGGATAAGTGTCATCAGTGGATTAACACACAGATTTAAAAACAAAACAATAATAAATAATTTAAAACACATATTTTTCAATAATGAATGTCATACAATTATATGTATAATTAATTATTTTAAAACAAAAAACGATACACATAAATTTAAAAACAATAATAAATAATTTAAAACACATATTTTTTTAATAATGAATGTCATGTTATTATAGATATAATTAGTTATTTTAAAACAAAAACGACATTATAAGCAATAAAGTTGTATAAACTAAACTTTATACACATCATGATTTTATGTTAACACTAAATAAGTTTCACTTTTAAAATTTCTTTAAGCTCTAACTTACAAATACTATTATTACAATCGTTAAAAATTGAAAGCTGAAACAAAGGTAGATGAATATAATGAATTTAACGAATGGTATAGACTTTAATCTTAATATCTGCGCATTACCATTCGGAGATTATAAATTGATTACAGAATTAAATAGAAATTTTCCTATGTATTTCATGGAATTTGACAAAATAAAACAAAGGGTTGATGAGTATTATGTAATTAAAAACATTGAATGTGAATGGTATAGACTTTGATATTAAAATTTGGGTGTTGCCATTGGAAGAGTATAAATAATTTATATGTTATAAATTAAACTAAATACAATAAATTTTATATACAATAAAGTTATATACTAAAATTTATATAAATTAAACTAAATATAATAAAATTATATAAATTAAACTTTATATTCTCACTAAATAAGTTTCACATTTATTTTAACTCTAACTTACACTCGTTAAAAATTGAACACACATGCACTTTAAAAAATTACTATCATATAAAAAAAAAAAAAAAAAAAAAATTACTATCATATAATAATATTAATCTAAAAAATTGTTTAAAAAGACATACAGTAAAATTATAAATAAAGAAAAAAGAAAAAAAAAATTACTATTATATAATAATATTAATTTATAAAAAAAATTACTATTATATAATAATATTAATTTAAAAAATGCATACAAAGATATACAGTAAAGTTATAAATTAAAAAAAATGACTATCATATAATAATATTAATTTAAAAAATACATACAATGTTTAAAATTAACAATTAAATTTTATAAACATTATAATTAACTAAACTTTATGCTGTTACTATTAAATAAATTTATCCTAACACGAAAATTTTAAAACTTTACATAAATGTTATAAGTACATGAGTATGTTATTTAAATTAAACATTATATTGATACTACCCAAATATTATTTAACATTTATTCGAGTTTAACGCAGTAATATAATTTATACTATCTTAGTTGATTTAAATTAAACAGGTAAATATTTTTAAACTTGAACTAATAAAAATAAGTTCTTTTTTATAAAATAATAAAAAGGATTAGTTATATTTAAACACTATCAGTTACTAAAAGTTATTTTGTATTAAACATTTCTATTTAAAATTTTGAAATAAATTGCATAAAAATTCAATGAATCATTTTAAATGAAAATAAACAGTTTCCTTAAAAACAGATAATACGGAATATTCCATGAGTCATAGTTATCACTTGCAACGGAAAACCCATACACTTGATGAATCATGTGTAATATACGCTGTGGAATCTTGCCTATTAGTAATCCACACTATCTCATATAAAGATTAAGTTAAAATCATTAAAACAATACAGCGAATAATTAGGAAAATGCAATAATTTTTTCACAAAGCATATCATACAATAAGTTTTAAACGATTATTACCTACCTATCACTTAAACGGTATTTAAACAAATAAATACATATAAAAGTAAGTTATAGTTAAGCAATAAAAATTCGTTTGTGAAAGAAGTTTTATATATATTGCAAAGTTTAGTTTTACTCAGATAATTTCTGAACATACACAAGTAAAATGAAAACTTTTGTAGGTTTTATTTAAGCAGTAAATATTCGTTTGGGAAAGTAGTTTGATATGTTATGCAAAATTTAGTTTTAATTAAACAAAAAAAAGTGTATAGTGTAACAATAAAAAAAAAGTTTGCACTATAACAAAAAAAAAAAAAAAAATCCACATAAGTAAATACTAATAAAAATATTTCTTAAATTGATTTTTCTCTCTTCAATAAATCAATAAAAATTGTCTTATGTAATGTCTGTAAAGTTTAATAAAAGTTACGTTTTAATAAAATTTCTATTATAAACAAATTTATTAGAGTATACATATTAAGATATTACGTATAGAGTAGAGATACTTATCAAGTTTATTAAATTATCAAATAGTAATAATAAATTATGGAACTTACTTAAAATTGAAGAAATTTCCCTCCAGCGAAATGCAACCTTCATTCACACTCAAATGCGACAAACTGTTTATCGCTACACGTTGACTCACGTACAGATAAGAAGAGTGATGATTCATGCTTATCTTAGCAGAAGACTTTTGTTGTTAGAGTTATGTGTTTTCAGAGTAATATAAAATAGTTTATAAGGATCATTTATTTAAATAATGCATTGAGAGTTGAACTTTACAATTAAAATATTGAACTGTGGTTTCAAAATTATGCTAAGAAAATAATGTGTTTAAAACAGGATTATTTTACGATAAGTCGCGCTTTTTATATTTAATAAACAAAGATTTAATAAAATGTAACTGTAATTTTTAATGAAAGGTTTTAAAATCACTTAATAGGCTAAAATTAAAAACAGAAATCTTATTGTTTTAGTAATTATTTTCTCTAGTTATTAAACTAAGTAATAAACTATCTATAAATAATCAGATAGCAAGAGAGATTTTTGTATAATAACTATATATTATTTTAATATATGCATTACATCGCAAGGTAAAATTTTCAACTTATTTATACGGATTGAACTATAAGTAATAAAAATTACTCATTTGCATAACCGCTAAAATTTATAAGTTGGATATATGATTTAAAAATAGAATACTAAACAACAATCCTTGTGAGAGAATTTGGAGTGACACTTTCACAGAAAGAAATTATCCTTTACAATAAGATTTGCTCAGAATGTCTAAGTGAAAATAACTTACCGTGAGGTCAGTGAGTCATGCAGTTGTATTGAAATTCATTGTTTTTAGCTAATGAGACAATTATTTTTACTAGCACATAAATGTAAATTTTTATATTATTCCTGTATATATAAAATTTTAAATAATTCATTAATTGTTAAACTTTGCATTTAATCGATTAAATAAATAAAGTTTTACTAAAATATAAGTGCAATTTTTAATGAAAAGGTTTGAAATCACTTTAACTTTATAAGAAAAAAAAACTAAAAAGAGGTTTTAAAATCACTTAATAGGATAAAATTAAAAACAGAAATCTTACTGTTTTAGTAATTATTTTATCAAGTTATAATTCTAAGTAATAAACTATCTATAAATAATCGGAATTCAAGAGAGATTTTTTGTATAATAACTATATATTATTTTAATATATGCATTACAATAAGATTTGGTCAGAATGTCTAAGTGAAAATAACTTACCGTGAGGTCAGTGAGTCATGCAGTTGTACTGTAATTCATTGTTTTTAGTTAATGACTGATTAAACTTCTAATGAGACAATTATTTTTACTAGCACATAAATGTAAATTTTTATATTTTTCCTGTATATATAAAATTTTAAATAATTCATTAAGTGTTAAACTTTGCATTTAATCGATTAAATAAATAAAGTTTTACTAAAATATAAGTGTAATTTTTTAATGAAAGGTTTTGAAATCACTTTAACTTTATAAGAAAAAACTAAAAAGAGGTTTTAAAATCACTTAATAGGATAAAATAAAATTAGAAATCTTATTGTTTTTAGTAATTATTTAAATATATGCATGGAATACTTTCCAGAGTGAAAATTTCACATTAGTTATACGGATTGTAATATATCTTACTCATTTGCATACCGTTAAATTGTATAAGTGAGAAAAAGGATCTTTTAATGTGAGTATTATAGTAATGATAAATTTATTTCATAATCGGTAACTCATTCATACATAATCAGGTTCACACCTTATATAAAACAATACTATATTTAAAAGTGTTACGAAATTTTACTACACAATAAAAACCACAAGGATATTCATTAGGGATAAGACTATATGAGGATCCTATAAGTGGAATGCTCTGTGCGGAAGTCTTTCTAACTTATAGTTAAACCAGTTTTAGAGAAAACTAAGAAAAAAATCCCAACAGGTAGGGTGATGAGTTGGAATATTCTATTATACTTAAAGAATCCCCCCCGATGGTGTTTCCACTTTGTCGTAGTGGTGGGGCTTGCGTGCACCAATGACCCGGAGAGCTATGCCGGCGGTAGCTTAGCTACTGGTAGGGCCTCCCAAGCCGGACAGGTCGAAGGATAGGTGCCAGACTAAGAGAGACACCCTGGTCCTCCAGGTTGGGGGTTTTGCGTAAGGTTGGTACCCTTACCTTGTAAAAACATAACTACTCGTAAGCTTCAAAAATCAAATACACTGGACTGCTCAACTGGTAATCGACGTGGAAAGAAGAAGGACAAGAATTTCGGTTTATCGGATATTTTAACTGTGGGAACGTGGAATGTTAGAGGCCTATCTACAAAGGAATCAGAGTTAGTGAGACTCTTGAAGAAGAGGTCTGTCAATATAACAGTAATTACAGAGACGAAAAAGAAACTAAGGGGAATCAAAGACATAGAAGATTTTGTAATGATCTACAGCGGCGTTCCAGCCACCAAAAGAGCATCTTGTGGAGTCGCAATACTGGTAGACAATAAATGGAAAAATAAGATTGTAAATTACACATACGTCAATGAACGCATCGTCATCTTGAGAATAAGAATAGAGAGAGGTTATCTGTGTATTTTCGGAGTTTATGCCCCAGAAGAAGGCAGAAAGGAAGAAACTGAACTTTTTTATGAAGAACTTCAACGCAGATTGGATAGCTGTAATAAAAATGACTATGTGATCATAG
This sequence comes from Salticus scenicus, assembly GCA_963930645.1. Lineage (NCBI taxonomy): Eukaryota > Metazoa > Arthropoda > Arachnida > Araneae > Salticidae > Salticus > Salticus scenicus. Next base: position 32,633,700 of record OZ005659.1, on the reverse strand, counting down.
CTGGTGACTTAAATGCCAGAGTAGGCAACCAACCTATTGACAACGTTGTTGGTACATTTGGAGAAACCCACCTAAATGAAAATGGTAAAGAACTGAGAGACTTTGCCTCTTTTAACAACTTAAAATTAACAAACACTTTCTTTAGGAAAAAAGACATAAATAAATACACATGGAGTGCAAGAGGCACTAGGTCACTTATAGACTACATCATTACCAATAGAAAATTGTCCCCTCAAGTTATGGATACACATGTCTACAGAGGCTATGACATATACTCAAACCACTATCTGGTTATTTCCAAAATTAAGTTGTTGTCTAGATGGATAAAACGCAATAACAAGAAACCAGACAATGAGGTTTTCAAAGTATCCTTACTACACGAAAACAGCATAAGAAGACTCTATCAAGAACGATTAAATCAACTATTGGAGGATTCGATCCCTGGAGACGACGTAACTGAAGAATGGAAAAATATAAAGAACATAATCCAAAAAGCGGCGCTGGAGGCCTTAGGCAAAAGGAAACAACACCGTAAGACAAGAGGCATGAGAATCTGGAACGAGGATATCGCAAAGACTGTTAAAGACAAACAAGCAGCATATTTAAATTTTCTGCAGAAAAAAACAGGAGAAGCTGAGAAACTGTATAAAACAAAAAGAAATCTCGCAAAGGACATCATTCGTAAAGCTCATCAAAACTCATGGGATAAATTTATCAGTGATATTGAACACGATGTACACGGCAGACAAACCATGGCCTACAAATTCATAAGAAATTTAAATAATGATGAACGAGATCGAGCAAATATTGACACTATTGAAGTGAAGGAATGGATCAACCATTATAGGAACCTTTGGTTTAACCCAACCGCCCCCTTAACCACCGAGATGGGAACAATGGAAAGAGATATTGATTGTATTGATATGGTGGAATTGAAGAATATATTGAAAACATCTAAAAACAGAAAAGCTACAGGCCCAGACAATATTAATTCAGAACTTTTCAAATATGGTAGCGATTTACTACATGAAAAACTGCTACATCTTTTTAATATGTGTTGGAGAGAATGTGTGATCCCCACAGAATGGCAGACTGCAAAAGTTATCTCAATCTTTAAGAAAGGAGATAGAAATTCCTGCGGGAATTATAGGGGCATTAGACTACTAAATACCACCTATAAATTATATAGCAAACTAATTAATAACAGAGTAAGGAAATTGTCAGAATCAATGCTCTTAGAAGAACAGTCTGGCTTCAGACGAGGAAGATCTTGTATAGAACCTGGAAACGCATACTATTTTTATAGACTTCGAAAAAGCGTTCGACCGTGTGAATAGAGAAAAGTTATGGTCTATCATGGAATGTAGGGGATTCCCCCGACACTTGATTCAGGCTTGTCAGTCCTTATATCAACATACAAAGATACTCATCGGCACACACAAAACCAACGAAGTAGACACTAACCAAGGAGTCAGACAGGGATGTAGTCTATATCCAACTCTGTTTAATCTCTACATAGACGACATCATCCGAACATGGAAAACTTCAGCCGCCCCAGGAATTAAGCTAAAAGTAGACATGTCCATCAACACGCTACTGTTCGTGGATGACCAGGTTATCATTCAGGAATGTGAAGACGATCTACAGAGATCAACGTATAGCCTACACAAAATTTGTCAAGACTATGGAATGAAAATCTCGATAAAAAATACCAAATCTATGGCTTTCAAAGGGAAAGAACCTATTCGTACAAAAATTGTCATTGAAAATGAAGTCATAGAACAAGTATCACACTTTACCTATCTAGGTTGTGATCTCACTTATGACTACGAGAACGAGGTACAGCAGAAATTGCACAAATTCCAATACATCTGTGGAACTTTGAGAAAAACCCTCAGGAAGAAGACACGAAAAGAAACACAACTTAAATTCTATAGGGTCATGGCCACACCCGTCTTACTTTATGGCTCAGAGACATGGACCTTGGGGAGCCGAGATCTATCGAGAATCCAAGCAACAGAAATGCGACACTTGAGACCTATAAAAGGCTGCACAATTTTCGACAAGATTCGGAATGAAGACATCAGGAAGGAGTTAAAGATCTTCAACTTATGTGGTAGAATACAAGAATATCGTACTAAATGGAAAGACCATGTACAACGTATGCCAGAAACACGGTTCCCCAGAGCTGCCCTCGACTACTCCCCAAAGGGCAGGAGAGATCGAGGACGACCGAGAAAGCGGTGGACTGAACAATGAAGCCGGAACAGGCACTATGCCTAATCCTTGAAGTGGATGATGATGATGATGACTTAAAGAATCCAGGTACGGAAAAACCGAAATACAATACGCGGAAAAACAGGTGGGATTTTCGGCTAAAACTCCAAAGCAGTGGACGGTAAACATAACACACGGTAAAACAACCTACTCACACGACGGCCAAACTAAGAATGAAGGGAAACGTTGAGTTGTAACACCTTATCTACTAGAGATAAGGGGAATTCCCGGAAAAGCTGAGTCACCCCTCGTTCGTTCATGTACAACATCTTACGAGAAAGTTCGTGAAGGATGACGCATCGGTGACGAGTTTGAATAATTTGCATAACCGCTAAATTGTATAAGTGAGAAAAAGGATCTTTTAATGTGAGTATTATGGTAATGATAAATTTATTTCATAATCGGTAACTCATTCATACATAATCAGGTTCACACCTTATATAAAACAATACTATATTTTAAAGTTTTACTATACAATAAACATTCACATATGGATATTCATAAGGCTTAAGACGGATTAATCCCTATAAGCGAAACTAATCCCTACTAATTAATCCCTATAAGCGAAAGCGGTCCTATAAGCGAAATGCAAGAGAGTCTTTTTAAGGAATCCTAATCTGTATTTAAGTGAGTTTTAGAGAAAACCAAGAAAAATACCCATTCGATTAAGTCGATGAGTTGGATTCAAACCCAAAACTTTCCCGCTTTAAGCATAGAATCGTTCACTAATCACAAGGTTAATGAGTCATGCAGTTGTATTGAAACTTATTGATTACAAGTATAAACTTATACAATTAAATATTTAACTGTTGGTTCTATAAATGGATTGCTCTGTGTGCGAGTCTTCCTAACTTATAGTTAAGCGAGTTTTAGTGAAAACCAAGAAAAACTACAAACGGGTAGATTGTTAAGCTGAATTCGAACCTAGCATTACACATAGAATCGTTTGATCTTCTAAAATCCTTGTAACAACATGTTTATGAACTTTATAAGAAAATGCTTAATAGGGTTTGTATGCGTTAGCTATATTAAACACTTAATTTTTTAACATACATTAAGGTTAGTGGATGAGTGACGGGTAATTCATTTAAAACAAAAATATAATAAGGGTCAATTGAAACCAAAGGGTTTGTAGGTTATAATTATTGGATAAAACGTTATGTGTTTCGAAAACCCTTCATCAAGATTGGAACAACCGTTTGGAATGATACTCTCCCTTCATCAGATAGACTTAAACTTTTATTTTCTCAGAATGAAACAAAACGATAGATGATTTACACTTATTGAAACCCCAACTTATAAAAAATTCGACTTTCATTAAAAATGCAAGTCGCATATACCATGCGCGTAGCTAGGGGGGGTGCCCGGGAAAATTGTTATTACTAATACCAATGATTCTATGCAATAGAAAGACACTCTTAAACATAGTGGTAAAATATATTTAAAAGAATAATCTAAGTTGTTCATAAATCCAAATTTACTTGCATTAATTTTTGTAAGAAATAATTTCTTACAAAAATTTACAAAGTAATTTTTCTTGGTAAACAAAAAAATAAAATGAAATTAATAATTTGTTTTTTCTTCAAGGAAAAGAGGCGATAAAATTATTTAGTTTATTTAAACTCGTGACCCTAACAGAGAGTCAAGTTTTTTGTCATTTCTTTTTAATAAGCATTTTTTTAAAACTTTCTCTTACCCATACATGTTGGAGAATGTAATGTTTTGCAGTCCAATTTTTGAATATGAAATAGTTTTTACAATAGTATGTCTTGAGGTCTGCTAAATTGTATAACCAGGTTCTTGTGGTTAGTCTGCATGGGCATAACTCAAAAGCAGGTATTATCAGGAAGTCTAAAAATCGTATTCAATTTATATCACAATGATCCGTATACTATGACATGCAAAGAGCTCAAATACATTATTGTTTAAGTACAAAATCTCTAGTTGGTACATATCAACAACATTTTTAAAGTGAACTGAACATAATGAAACTAACATATTCTATTGATACAAAATAATTTTTGTAACAAAAGATTCTAAGAAAAGTTAGGTTCGATTAAAAGCATTCATACCAAATTATATTGCGTTCAGTAAAAACGTTTAAAAATGATAATTACTTTCCCTTACCATGAGTTACAGAAAGTATTTTTTACGGAGTCAAATTTTCGAAACTAAATATTTGCAAAACAAAATATTTTTTTTTTTTTTTTTTTGGTAATTGTTGATTTGAATGCATGTTTGGTATCATAATATCTTAGCGGGTAATTTTTTTCCGATTACACTGGTCTGCGAAATCGTACTTTTCAAATTTTTTATGTACTGCGTTGGGTGTCTCTAATGTGTTTTGATAATTTGAATACAGAAATGATTATTTTTTTTTTTTCCTATCAAGTAAGAAATTTTCACAAAGTAAGGATGAAAATCGGAAGAATTCGTCTAGAAATTATAGCAAATTCGAAACAACTTATATAAAAAATGTATTGATATAGGCTATTATTTGCACATTATCTTTTAAATGTATTTCTTCACATCGAGTCTTCCTTTAGAGAATTTACCTTGTGCAAGGCTTGAGGGTCTTGTGTGTGTGTGTCGAGGGGGGGATTCTCTATGCAACATGCAACAATATTCTGCTAAATGTTAAAAATGTATCGTCTCTGATACCTGCTTTCTATTTCTTTCATGTCTTGATGAAACAGCTCTCCTTGTTCTTCACTCACATCACCCAATTTTTGAAAAAAATAATTTAGATGGGAGTCGAAGAAAATGGAGCTTTAAACTCAAAGAATTAGTTTTTTTTTCTTTTTCAAAACTGTACATGAGGGAAATTTTTAAATAGGTTTTCCTTAAACAGCATCCAAAAGTATATCAGAAAAACATATCAATCTGAAGAAAAAAATTTCTTTGTCGGCCTGTCTTATTTGCTATTTTTTTTTAAAAAAGAGAACATTGGAAAGTTCAAATTAGTATTGTAAATCATATCATAAGCAGGCTTTTCTTGAAAAATTTACTGTGAGTGAAAGTTCTTTGAATCATTTTAAAAATATTTTTAATTTAAGCCTTAAATGTTTTAAGAAAGCAGGTAGAGTAATCAAACAGAAGGTTTTGAAGGATGCAATAGACATGCTTCCTCTTCACAAAAATACATGCCAAACAAAATTGTTTCTAAAGCAATTTTCAACTTTTTTAAAGCACCTCAGAAATGGTCGGTCAAGTATACAATATCTTATTTTTGTGACTAAATGCCACATTTTATTTATTTATTTAATTTTTTTACCTTATTTAAAAGCTGTCACTCAAATTTCATAATGAAGCATTTTATAATCGTTTGCATTACTTTTGAACTTTGACAAGCGATTTACTGATGAAAATAAATAAGATAAATTATGTATTTTTATGAACAGACGATTTTGAATTTGTAATTAATAAAGAAAGAAAATTATTAAAAATTAGGCTACAGTGTAAATATTTATTCGGATTCCTTCTTCTCATGCGATTTTATTACGCAATTTCCTCTTTCCTGAAAATTCTGGATCTGAAGAAGGTGGTGTATAATTCTATTAAAGCTGTATTGAGTGACTAAAGAAACGAAAAACTGTTCTGGCATCATGTGCAAAAATGTGAAGGACTTGATAATTATTCCAACCAAAGAAAAAGAGAGAGTTTGAAGAGGAAGCTCAAGACAACACAGAAAATACAAACATCAAAGAAAGGTATGCGCAAAATATGTTCCATTATTTAGTCTTTTAATCTTTTAAATAGCAAAGGCGTTTATTTGTGTGGGTAGAAAATTTCCGACATTATGTCATGATGATTTTTCGTGCTATTTTATTAATGAATGTTCCTAGATTCGATTATGTATGCAATTTTGAATTGTAGTGGTTGCTAGACAATATTTTCGGCTGATGGCCAGTGCACGGTCGGATAGTGAGACACCCCACTAGGTTTTTATATGTCCTCCAGGAACAGCTTTACTATCCGGCACCCATTGCTTATTGCCGTTGCCGATGTTTTGATCACGTGGTATGATGGTGTTTTGATTCGGTTTGTGAGTCGGTACTGCGAATCGTTTCACAACGTCGTGAATCGAATGAAAATGTCATGAAACAATACTTTTCATTATTATGAAACATTTTTTTTAGGTTTCACTATGTTTTCTGCTGTTTGCTCGCTTCGCGAGCATTAAAACAAAAAAAAAAACATCACTGGATGCCCCTAATTCGTGGAGCATGAATCAGTAAAAGCATGAAAAATCATGGAGCCGCGGTCACTATGTTTTCTGCTGCTTGCTCGCTTCGCGAGCATTAAAACCAAAGAAAAAAACATAATTGGACGCCCCTAATTCGTGGAGCATGAATCAGTAAAAGCCTGAAAATTCATAGAGCCGCGGTCACTATGTTTTCTGCTGTTTGCTCGCTTCGCGAGCATTAAAACCAAAAGAAACATCACTGGATACCCCTAATTAGCGATGCATGAATCAGTAAATGCATGAAAATTTGTATAAGCCGCGATCAGTACACTAGCTGCTGTATCGAAAACAAACATCACTGGACACCCCTATTTCGAGAAGCATGAATCAGAAAATGCATGAAATATATACTGTGACGGTGAGTATTCCGATAGTAGATCGCTATGCAAGCATTATAATAAATAATCACTGAATGCACCTAATTAAATCACGGTGCATGGAAAAAATCTGTACTGAAGCAATGACTACTATGCTCTACCCTTATTTTTCTTCGTAAATTTATTAAAAAATATATAAAAATACACTGAAAAAATTTTGCTTTAAACTTTGTAAAATCATTTAAAAACAGTAAAATCTAGAATTAATCTTACTTACACATACCGCGGCGGCTTTAACAAAAGTAGAAGAGAAGATATAAACGATCTTTAACAATTGAAGATCCTTTTGTTACGTTTCGATACAACAGAAAAAAGTATCGATACTCTGATTCGGGTCTCGAATCACCATCATATAACGTGATCAAAACATCGGCAACGGCAATACGCAATGGGTGCCATATAGTAAAGCTTAGCCGTCCTCCATTTTTTGATACATTTACTTTGCGGGGATTTTCAGTGCAATTTTATTGGTATGTGTCCCTTTTAATGTTTTCATTTTACTTTATGCAATTTTTCATGGAATTCTTATGTACAGCGGTAATTCGTAAATTTATTTGGCTAATGGTCAGCGCTTGGTCTGGTCGGTGGCGTGTTTCTACACTTTCTCCGATTCGATACATTTATTTAATGCTGATTTTATTTTTTGCGACTTATTTGAAACTAACATCACAACTACAACAATACAGCAATGTTTTAAAATATAGAAAATAAATATTATTCATGAATATGGGAACGAATAAAATAAAAATTTTAAAAAAGTAGCTACAAGATTGTATTAATTTAATATATATATAAATTTAATTAATTAATATATATATATGTTCAAAATTTGAAACTGGTAAAATAAAAGAAATGGAATGAGATTACAAATAAAGTAAGCATATCATTATAATTCTACTCTATCACTTTGAGTGCGCAATTTAAGTTCCATAGTATAAGTTTTTCCGTAGTTTAGGTTTTAGGTTTTCGTTTATAACTAAGGCTTAAGATTTTTATTTAATCTTTTAACGTTCATTGGTTTCGTACTGAAACCAAATATTCGACACCATTTAATATTTTTTATGCAACATTCTTTCCTTGTTTTAACCAATTTTCAAATTTCTGTTCTTTTTCTGTTAAACGGTTAGCGGCACTACTCTGAAAGTCCAAACTTTATCAAATGATATTTCAAATGAAGCCAAATGCATCGATTTAGGCTACCGAAACTGCAGTCTGCATTTAACATTTTTTTACATTAGCATTTTTAACGTCGTGTAAATACTGATATTTCTGTTCTGCGTCAAGTCTAGTTATTTATTCTAAGAGAAAGTTACTTAATTTATATGTTAAAACGTACACGTGTCTACTTGTGTAACTTTTATACATGTGTTAAAACGCACACATGCATACATATGCGCACTATGTTCATAATGTATTCATATTGTAACTTTTTGTTTAAAATTTGGGCACCTCCCCGCTCGGAAAGCTGGCTACGCCTATGTATACACTTTGAAACAATCAATAAATTTTATATTATAACTATGCATTAAATAAGTTTCCCATTTAACATTCAAGATGAATTTATTTTTACATTAATTAAAAATTGAACACGTATTAATTTTTAAAATGACTATTTTTTAAAAATTTTTAAAACAGCTAATAAATTTTATAAGCTTTTACAATTAAATAAATTTAGCATATTATGAAAGTTTTACATCACTCGATAAAATTTTATATAGGCAATAAAAGTTATACACATTATAAATATAAACTCATAAAATAAATTTCACACTTAACATTTAAACTCTAACCAAACAATCTTAAAGTAATTTTTTATCCCTTTATACATAATCATAAACCTTTTGTTTCTATTGTAAAGTGAAGTATGACTCATGCTTTAATTAAAATCTCTAATCAAAATTATAAGAAAGTAAAGTTTGGGATACACCTATATATTATAGGTAAATTAATACAGTATAAATATTCATGTTTTTCAGTTAAGTAAAAAAGTTATATAATTAATTTTACAGAGTACTTAAAAAATAATGTATAATTAAGTTTAAGAATTTTTTTTTCTTCTATAGTATGTATATATAAATTTTTAGTTAGAAAGTTTTTATTAAAATACAATAACCAAAGTTTTGTACGATATTAACTTACAAGGCACCTAAAACTTTAAATATATAGAAACAATTGTATAGTTGGTTTTGTCTGAAGCATATAAAAATAATAAAATCTTATTGAATTTAGCTATAAAACACCGTAAAGATTTTAGACACACATATTTTTATATTGTTTAAATAAAATTTTTAAAATGAAACATTAATGTTATAAAATCATACACTCAGCATGACTCATCGAGTGTGTTATTACATAAAATTATTCCGCATACATGTAATAACATGTCTGACTTAACTATATACTGAATTGCCATTATTTCAGAAAAAGTTGGGACTTACCTTGAAACACAACCTACACCCTTGGCAGACTTGAAGAAAATGAATGATACGAGACATTCTTATCTAGCGAAATCCTAGTCACGTGATCATGACGTCATCCTCTCATCAGTTACGTCACCGATTGCTTATCAGCTACCACATCGCGCGGAAATGACCTTCAGTACGCAGTGAAAAATATTCAAAGTCCACGGGACATTACACGAAACGATTCCATTGTCTTATACGGTAAATTGAAATATAACACGCGGAAAAAAAATCGTCATATGCCGGCGAAACTATACATACTGCCCGATGAAAATAAGCCGCACGGCTAAAGAGATGCTAGCAGGATGAGAGTCAAACTGCAACTGAAATCTAACGATTTGACAAGGTCTATAAATCTCCCGTGTTGATTAGACTGTTTTGAAGAATGGGTTTTCCCCTCACTTAAGCAGAAGGGATGAGTCATAGGTTTTCCCCTCACGTAACCATCTATCGCGAAGATATCTCTTAATTAAGTTTCTTAATTAAAATTATGCAAATTTTATGTATGTTTTTCAAATATCTCTTAAGTAAGTTTTCTAATTAAAATTAGGCAAATTTTATGTTAATCTTTCATTTAATAAGCAAATACACTATTTCATCTAAACATAGGACTGGGTATGCAACTTTAAAAAATTTTAGAAAAATAAATTCTCCTAGTTAAAGATTTAATAAACAAAAGGTTATGCAAATCTACCTTTTATACAACATAAATAAATTTAATAAGTATAAGCTATTCGATGACTCATCAAACTTTGAGTCATCCTAAACATGTCTGAACATGAATCTACTTGAACACTAACATTTTAATGTATAAGCGATAATTACTATATGAATCACAAAGTATACGATGTTGGAAATTAAGTAAACAACACTACTTGATGAAAATTAAGTTTCTTATAAGTAAACTGATTTTCTAGTTAATAATTAAATTTTTATTCATAATGAATGCAAATTAAGATTCTCATAAGTAAACAATAATAATAAAAATAACTTTTTGATTTGAATAATATAAAAAGCATCTCTAAACGAAGTATGAGTTATAAATAACTTATGATAAATTTATTAGAATAATAAATTTTTAGTTTAAACTTATGGTAATAAGTTTTAATTAAATCTTCTAATTAAAAAAGTTTTTCAATTGTAGAATAAATAATTTCCAAGCATAAACAGATTTTACACATACTTAAATTTCACTTTATGTAGTTTATTGAATGAAATAAAATAGATTTCACATTTATCAAAATGAAGATTTGAAATTAAATTTATTTTAAATCAAGAATGAAACTTAATTTTTATTGTAGTACTAAAATATTGTGTGTGGTATTCTATATTAAACTGAAAATTTATGCTTACACTCGAAATTATTTTTCTACAATTGAAAAACTTTTTTAATTAGAAGATTTAATTAAAACTTATTGCCATAAGTTTAAACTAAAAATTTTTTATTCTAATAAATTTATCATAAGTTATTTATAACTCATACTTCGTTTAGAGATGCTTTTTATATTATTCAAATCAAAAAGTTATTTTTATTATTATTGTTTACTTATCAGAATCTTAATTTGCATTCATTATGAATAAAAATTTAATTATTAACTAGAAAATCAGTTTACTTATAAGAAGCTTAATTTTCATCAAGTAGTGTTGTTTACTTTATTTCCAACATCGTATACTTTGTGATTCATATAGTAATTATCGCTTATACATTAAAATGTTAGTGTTCAAGTAGATTCATGTTCAGACATGTTTAGACATGTTTAGGATGACTCAAAGTTTGATGAGTCATCGAATAGCTTATACTTATTAAATTTATTTATGTTGTATAAAAGGTAGATTTGCATAACCTTTTGTTTATTAAATCTTTAACTAGGAGAATTTATTTTTCTAAAATTTTTTAAAGTTGCATACCCAGTCCTATGTTTAGATGAAATAGTGTATTTGCTTATTAAATGAAAGATTAACATAAAATTTGCCTAATTTTAATTAGAAAACTTACTTAAGAGATATTTGAAAAACATACATAAAATTTGCATAATTTTAATTAAGAAACTTAATTAAGAGATATCTTCGCGATGGATGGTTACGTGAGGGGAAAACCTATGACTCATCCCTTCTGCTTAAGTGAGGGGAAAACCCATTCTTCAAAACAGTCTAATCAACACGGGAGATTTATAGACCTTGTCAAATCGTTAGATTTCAGTTGCAGTTTGACTCTCATCCTGCTAGCATCTCTTTAGCCGTGCGGCTTATTTTCATCGGGCAGTATGTATAGTTTCTCCGGCATATGACGATTTTTTTTCCGCGTGTTATATTTCAATTTACCGTATAAGACAATGGAATCGTTTCGTGTAATGTCCCGTGGACTTTGAATATTTTTCACTGCGTACTGAAGGTCATTTCCGCGCGATGTGGTAGCTGATAAGCAATCGGTGACGTCACTGATGAGAGGATGACGTCATGATCACGTGACTAGGATTTCGCTAGATAAGAATGTCTCGTATCATTCATTTTCTTCACGTCTGCCAAGGGTGTAGGTTGTGTTTCAAGGTAAGTCCCAACTTTTTCTGAAATAATGGCAATTCAGTATATAGTTAAGTCAGACATGTTATTACATGTATGCGGAATAATTTTATGTAATAACACACTCGGTGAGTCATGCTGAGTGTATGATTTTATAACATTAATGTTTCATTTTAAAAATTTTATTTAAACAATATAAAAATATGTGTGTCTAAAATCTTTACGGTGTTTTATAGCTAAATTCAATAAGATTTTATTATTTTTATATGTTTCAGACAAAACCAACTATACAATTGTTTCTATATATTTAAAGTTTTAGGTGCCTTGTAAGTTAATATCGTACACAACTTTGGTTATTGTATTTTAATAAAAACTTTCTAACTAAAAATTTATATATACATACTATAGAAGAAAAAAAAAATTCTTAAACTTAATTATACATTATTTTTTAAGTACTCTGGAAAATTAATTATATAAATTTTTTACTTAACTGAAAAACATGAATATTTATACTGTATTAATTTACCTATAATATATAAGTGTATCCTAAACTTTACTTTCTTATAATTTTGATTAGAGATTTTAATTAAAGCATGAGTCATACTTCACTTTACAATAGAAACAAAAGGTTTATGATTATGTATAAAGGGATAAAAAATTACTTTAAGATTGTTTGGTTAGAGTTTAAATGTTAACTGTGAAATTTATTTTATGAGTTTATATTTATAATGTGTATAACTTTTATTGCCTATATAAAATTTTATCGAGTGATGTAAAACTTTCATAATATGCTAAATTTATTTAATTGTAAAAGCTTATAAAATTTAAGGTGCATTTCACCAGCCCGCACACTTTTGAAATAAAAAAAATCAATTATGTCATTCGAAAGTATTTCGTTAGTACCGGTTAGTACCGCAAAAATTTTCGTTAGTACCGGCACCAGTACCAAGTACTGAAGCTTACAAAAATTCGGGCTGGTGAAATGGTAGCCCGCACACTTTTCAAAAATCAAATTTCAACGATGTCATTCGAAAGTACTCCGTTAGTACCGGTTAGTACCGCAAAAATTTTCGTTAGTACCGACACCACTACCAAGTACTGAAGCGTACAAAAATTCGGGCTGGTGAAATGGTAGCCCGCACACTTTTCAAAAATCAAATTTCAACGATGTCATTCGAAAGTACTCCGTTAGTACCGGTTAGTACCGCAAAAACTTTCGTTAGTACCGACACCAGTACCAAGTACTGAAGAGTACAAAAATTCGGGCTGATGAATGGTAGCCCGCACACTTTTAAAAACTCAAATTTCAACGATGTCATTCGAAAGTACTCCGTTAGTACCGGTTAGTACCGCAAAAATTTTCGTTAGTACCGACACCAGTACCGAGTACTGAACAGTACAAAAATTCGGGCTGGTGAAATGGTAGCCCGCACACTTTTCAAAAATCAAATTTCAACGATTTCATTCGAAAGTACTCCGTTAGTACCGGTTAGTACCGCAAAAATTTTCGTTAGTACCGACACCAGTACCAAGTACTGAACAGTACAAAAATTCGGGCTGGTGAAATGGTAGCCCGCATACTTTTCAAAAATCAAATTTCAACGATGTCATTCGAAAGTACTCCGTTAGTACCGGTTAGTACCGCAAAAATTTTCGTTAGTACCGACACCAGTACCAAGTACTGAAGAGTACAAAAATTCGGGTTAATGAATGGTAGCCCGCACACTTTTCAAAAATCAAATTTCAACGAAGTCATTCGAAAGTACTCCGTTAGTACCGGTTAGTACCGCAAAAATTTTCGTTAGTACCGACACCAGTACCAAGTACTGAACAGTACAAAAATTCGGGCTGGTGAAATGGTAGCCCGCACACTTTTCAAAAATCAAATTTCAACGATGTCATTCGAAAGTACTCCGTTAGTACCGGTTAGTACCGCAAAAATTTTCGTTAGTACCGACACCAGTACCAAGTACTGAAGAGTACAAAAATTCGGGCTGCTGAAATGGTAGCCCGTACACTTTTGAAAAATCAAATTTCAACGATGTCATTCGAAAGTACTCCGTTAGTACCGGTTAGTACCGCAAAAACTTTCGTTAGTACCGACACCAGTACCAAGTACTGAATAGTACAAAAATTCGGGCTGATGAATGGTAGGTAGCCCGCACACTTTTAAAAACTCAAATTTCAACGATGTCATTCGAAAGTACTCCATTAGTACCGGTTAGTACCGCAAAAATTTTCGTTAGTACCGACACCAGTACCGAGTACTGAACAGTACAAAAATTCGGGCTGGTGAAATGGTAGCCCGCACACTTTTCAAAAATCAAATTTCAACGATGTCATTCGAAAGTACTCCGTTAGTACCGGTTAGTACCGCAAAAAATTTCGTTAGTACCAACACCAGTACGAAGTACTGAAGTGTACAAAAATTCGGGTTGGTGAAATGGTAGCCCGCACACTTTTCAAAAATCAAATTTCAACGATGTCATTCGAAAATACTCCGTTAGTACCGGTTAGTACCGCAAAAATTTTCGTTAGTACCGACACCAGTACCAAGTACTGAAGCGTACAAAAATTCGGGCTGGTGAAATGGTAGCCCGCACACTTTTGAAAAATCAAATTTATTTAGAAAACGAGTTACATACGTTCTTAGATTCATGCACAGCGAGGTAGGGGTGTCTAGTTTTTGTTTTTTTTTCATGTGCGCGAAGCGTACATACGTGCGAGATACTGATTGCTTCTAAAACGAGTTACATGCGTTCTCAGATTCATGCACAGCGAGGTAGGGGTATCCAGTGATTTTTTTTTCATGTGCGTGAAGCGTACGTACGTGCGTGATACTGATTGCTTCGAAAACGAGTTACATGCGTTCTTAGATTCATGCACAGCGAGGTAGGGGCGTCTAGTTTTTTTTTTTTCTCATGTGCGCGAAGCGTACATACGTGCGAGATACTGTTTGCTTCTAAAACGAGTTACATGCGTTCTCAGATTCATGCACAGCGATGTAGGGGTATCCAGTGATTTTTTTTTCATGTGCGTGAAGCGTACATACTTGCGTGATACTGATTGGTGCGAAAACGAGTTACATGCGTTCTTAGATTCATGCACAGCGAGGCAGGGATGTCCAGTTTATTTTTCATGTGCGCGAAGCGTACATACGTGCGTGATACAACTCAAATGTTACATGTTTTCCCATTACATCTTTCGATTTCTATATCATTACTTTCATTGGAAGGATCTAAATACATAACGGGGATTTCAGGTAACAGGAGACATTTACATGTCAGAGGGCAGTTTGTTCTTTTTAAAGTGGGGGAAAGGTAAGCGTGTGCAGTTGGTATTCGCCCCGAGGCTTAATTATCTTGCTGTATATTCTTTTTTATTTAATTTTGCAAGCGCGTTTTTTATTTCCTAAATTAAATATTATTTAAAATTAAAAATTTTGATAATGACGCCATTGCGTCATAGCCTAAGCAAATTCAATATTTAATATTTATTTTATTATTCGCGTAAATGTAGCTAGGCCTAGGCCAGATAACGAACGAATCCTCACCCTGTCAAACAGAAAACAAAATGGGAATAAATCCCTTGCGCGTCACCTTGTTCCCCTAGGCTTCAAGTAGTAAATTTTCCTAAGTTCGTTAACATTATGATCAGTTCTGCCTCCATCCGCTTGTCACATTTTTCCGCACACTTTATTTCTAGAAAAAATTTCTCTAATATATAAATTCCATAAAATAACAAAAAATTGCTTTTAAAAAACAAGTGGTATAAAATGAAAGAGGGGCTAAAAATACTCCAGAATAAATTAAAATATTGGCATTTATGCAATATCTTTAAGCCAAAAGATAATAAAATGAGCTTTAGCAATCCATTTTGAGTCTACTTTGGTATAGGAAATTGCTGACAGTAAATATAGCCTAATTAATGACGAATCAACTGATATTACAATGCAAAAATACTTAGGCAAATATACAGAATTTTTAGATTGACAGCTTTTAATGCCACACAAGGTTATGCAGTCAGCAAATGGTTACAATCTGGAATTATGTTGTAGGCGTGATCTGGAGACATGTCATCACAATTTTGATTTTTTGTGAAAGGGAGAAAGAATTTTCAGAATTCATTAATTAGATGTAACCTGAGATCTATTAGTCATATGATTGAAACTGCTAATACTCAGACGTTGTTATAGTTTGTTCACAAAAGTTGCATCTGGATTTCAACACTTTTTTCTTAAATCTATCAAAGTTGAGTGGATTTTTAAACTAGATCACTAACTACGGCTAAGCAATGAGCTATTCTATGCAACAGTCTGAGATTCAGCATTATGGATGCTACTTAAATTTATAAAAGTATAGCATCATATTTAGTTCAGAATTCTAGCACCTTTTTTCACCATTTTATTAAAATCTAGCACTTTTTTTTGTTTCAAATTTTAGCACCTTTTTTTTACAAATTTATCAAAATCTAGCACTTTTTAAGGTTGATTTAGCACTAATTTCCCATAACGAGTTGGCAACACTGCCCCGACAGCGACATTTCGACTTTTGCGAGTGGTAGAAAAAAGACCTATTTTCCGCGGCGCACCCTCTCTCTCTCTCTCACTCTCCGTGTGATCAATATAGCAAAATCTCTAAAGACATTATTTATTAAAGAACTGTACTTGAACTTTATCGGATGCAATATGCGACTGATCACTTTTCAAAAAAAATTTTGAAGTAGTAAAAAATTTTCTTATCTTTTTTGGTCATTGCGAAACAACAGTGATGTACTTTACGATCATATTCTTTTACGGCATTCTCAAGTACCAATATTACACGCCCTGTAAAAGTACTCTAGTTGATAAGATCGAAATATCAAATATTTATCTTCTTTTTGTTATAAAGCTAAGTTGAGCTTTAAATAATTTGAACCTATAGACCGCAATGTATAACAGTTATATTTTGTATACTTGTAAAAAAAAAAATATATATATATATATGTGCTACACTCATGTAAATCTGTATGGTTGTTGCGATCATACCTTATCATACCTACCAATTTATATCTTAGTCGAATGCAAAGTTTAGACACTACGCTCTTGAAATAATTTGTGCCCATTGTCCATAATGTTAAAGAATTTTTTTGCGTCTCTGTAAAAGGACTGTAAATCCTGTACTCATTAAAATCAATACACATTGTATGACGGCGATCTATAACATACTTACCAATTTTTAGTTGAATTGGATAAGGCATATACAGGATATCGTGTTTTAATAATTTGAGTTCGTTTTCCATAATGATAAAGAATTTTCCTTTGTGTCTTTGTATAAGAACTATAAATTATATAGGGTATGTAATGGTACAATGAAACGTTACTTCTAAAATCAGTCCGATTTGTCATGGAAAGTTTCAGCTCAAATATATTTTCTAAAACTAGATGTTTTATATACTGATGAGTGATGTGATTTGGATACATTCACGTTTCTACGAAACTAATAGGAGATTATTATACTTTCACCATTGAAACTAAATTCGAATATTAAAAGTTTTTTTTTTTTTTTTTTTTTTTACTTTGCTGTTATATTTAAAAGTATTTTTTTTAAATACATTGTTGTTGACTCTATGTCTCCAAAATTAAAATCAGATATCTATATATATATATATTGGAAATTTGAAAAAAAATAAATAAAAAATTAGTAATCTCAGTGCGGGGTACAATTAAACATGTTTATCATTACCATAATGATAAAGACTTTTCTTTGTGTTCTTGTTTAAAAAAAATATATATTATTATTAATAATAATAAGTGCTAGATTCATCCAAACTTATACAGTTCGTGCGAAGGTGACCTGTAACATACCTACCTATTTTTTGCTCAATCGGTCAAAATGTTTAGATATTATACTGTTCACTCACATTGACACGCATACACACATACTTAAATAACAGTAAAAATGGCAAAAGATGAAGTCAGAAAACTTTAAAACATATAGATACATCAAAATATCGTATTTGAAATTTTTCATGATTACAGTACTTTCCTGAATCAAATCCAAACTTATAAAATGTCATTTTATTCTTTAGTAAATTATAGTGAATTTCTATTATTATCTATATATATAAAAGGGTAAACTCACTGATTCACTCATCCACTGATTCACTGAATAAACACGATCGTGGCGATCCTATGGGAGATACAGTCACAATTTTTGGTGAGCAGGTTGATTTTAGGACATTGACGCTCACTAAGATGGGATTTTAGAAGGCAAAAACCACCTTTATAAGCATAACTCGGCTCCAAATTACTTCACGGTGACGAAATTGCAGATGGAGCGACTAGACTTGAATACAAAAAAAAATCATTTTCTGCGATTTTAGAATTTTGGATTTTTAAGGGGGGAAGGGGGTAAAAAGGATTTTCGGGGGGAAATTTAGCAATGTATGGATTTTCGAGTGAAATTCTAGCAGTAATAGCTTAAAGGTATTTAAAAAAAAAAAAAACTGCCAAAAGGCTTCTTGAAGGTATTTGCAAAAAGTCATTTTTCATTTTTTCTGATTTTCGATTTTTGGGGGAAGTTACGAGGGGGCAAATTCGCCTAAATTCTTCCGTGGAAATCTATAGGAGCTGAGGTAAGAAATTTTAGTGTGTGGCTTATTTACGTGAGTCCAACATCCATTTTAAAGGGATTTTGTGAAAGCTCCCCTTTACCCCTTTGGGGTTGGGGTGGGGAATAAAAGAGTAAAATCACTGATTCACTGACTCAACACAGCCGTAACGATTCTATGGGAGATAGACTCGCAAATTTTGGAGTACTTGGTACTGGTGTCGGTACTAACGAAAATTTTTGCGGTACTAACCGGTACTAACGGAGTACTTTCGAATGACATCGTTGAAATTTGATTTTTCAAAAGTGTGCGGGCTACCATTTCACCAGCCTGAATTTTTGTACGCTTCAGTACTTGGTACTGGTGTCGGTACTAACGAAAATTTTTGCGGTACTAACCGGTACTAACGGAGTACTTTCGAATGACATCGTTGAAATTTGATTTTTGAAAAGTTTGCGGGCTACCATTTCACCAGCCCGAATTTTTGTACTGTTCAGTACTTGGTACTTGTGTCGGTACTAACGAAAATTTTTGCGGTACTAACCGGTACTAACGGAGTGCTTTCGAATGACATCGTTGAAATTTGATTTTTGAAAAGTTTGCGGGCTACCATTTCACCAGCCCGAATTTTTGTACTGTTCAGTACTTGGTACTTGTGTCGGTACTAACGAAAATTTTTGCGGTACTAACCGGTACTAACGGAGTACTTTCGAATGACATCGTTGAAATTTGATTTTTTAAAAGTGTGCGGGTGACCATTCATCAGCCCGAATTTTTGTACGCTTCAGTACTTGGTACTGGTGTCGGTACTAACGAAAATTTTTGCGGTACTAACCGGTACTAACGGAGTACTTTCGAATGACATCGTTGAAATTTGATTTTTTAAAAGTGTGCGGGCTACCATTTCACCAGCCCGAATTTTTGTACTGTTCAGTACTTGGTACTGGTGTCAGTACTAACGAAAATTTTTGCGGTACTAACCGGTACTAACGGAGTACTTTCGAATGACATCGTTGAAATTTGATTTTTTAAAAGTGTGCGGGCTACCATTCATCAGCCCGAATTTTTGTACTCTTCAGTACTTGGTACTGGTGTCGGTACTAACGAAAATTTTTGCGGTACTAACCGGTACTAACGGAGTACTTTCGAATGACATCATTGAAATTTGATTTTTGAAAAGTGTGCGGGCTACCATTTCACCAGCCCGAATTTTTGTACGCTTCAGTACTTGGTACTGGTGTCGGTACTAACGAAAATTTTTGCGGTACTAACCGGTACTAACGGAGTACTTTCGAATGACATCGTTGAAATTTGATTTTTTAAAAGTGTGCGGGCTACCATTCATCAGCCCGAGTTTTTGTACTCTTCAGTACTTGGTACTGGTGTCGGTACTAACGAAAATTTTTGCGGTACTAACCGGTACTAACGGAGTACTTTCGAATGACATCATTGAAATTTGATTTTTGAAAAGTGTGCGGGCTACCATTTCACCAGCCCGAATTTTTGTACGCTTCAGTACTTGGTACTGGTGTCGGTACTAACGAGAATTTTTGCGGAACTAACCGGTACTAACGGAGTACTTTCGAATGACATCGTTGAAATTTGATTTTTGAAAAGTGTGCGGGCTACCATTTCACCAGCCCGAATTTTTGTACGCTTCAGTACTTGGTACTGGTGCCGGTACTAACGAAAATTTTTGCGGTACTAACCGGTACTAACGAAGTACTTTCGAATGACATAATTGATTTTTTTAATTTCAAAAGTGTACGGGCTGGTGAAATGTACCTTAAAATTTATTAGCTGTTTTAAAACTTTTTAAAAAATAGTCATTTTAAAAATTAATACGTGTTCAATTTTTAATTAATGTAAAAATAAATTCATCTTGAATGTTAAATTGGAAACTTATTTAATGCATAGTTATAATATAAAATTTATTGATTGTTTCAAAGTGTATATGCGACTTGCATTTTTAATGAAAGTCGAATTATTTATAAGTTGGGGTTTCAATAAGTGTAAATCATCTATCGTTTTGTTTCATTCTGAGAAAATAAAAGTTTAAGTCTATCTGATGAAGGGAGAGTAACATTCGAAACGGTTGTTCCAATCTTGATGAAGGGTTTTCGAAACACATAACGTTTTATCCAATAATTATAACCTACAAACCCTTTGGTTTCAATTGACCCTTATTATATTTTTGTTTTAAATGAATTACACGTCACTCATCCACTAACCTTAATGTATGTTAAAAAATTAAGTGTTTAATATAGCTAACGCATGCAAACCCTATTAAGCATTTTCTTATAAAGTTCATAAACATGTTGTTACAAGGATTTTAGAAGATCAAACGATTCTATGTGTAATTCTAGGGCAGCGGCGTAGCATAGGTTTCTGCCGCCCGGGGCAGATGCCACATTTGCGCCCCCTTTCTACACCCAGAGAAAATACGACTTTTATAATTATAAAATTTTCCAAATCGGATAAAATGTTAAATTAGATTGGTTGATTGATTAACTTCGCACTAGACTGAACATTGGGCTATTGACGTTCCGGAGACATGGCATCACGATTTTGATTCTCTACGGAGGGATGGCACTCGCGTTTTAATAGCCCGACAACCTATGCACGAAGTCCAGCACTTGACGATGCAGCTTAGTTTCACAAGGACCAGACGTCGTCTCACCCTCGGTCTCTTTCGTAGACCAGTACAGAGGCAACCCCCCTCCGAAGCACTAACCGCGATCAGTGCTGCTTCGCTTTCGGTGTTTTAAACTGAACCGAGCTTTACCAACTGGCCCACTACCGGGGTTATTAAATTAGAAATTTACGAATTTGTAATATTTTTTTCTAAAATTTAAAATGTTTAAAAACTGGAAAAGGATATTTTATTAAAATATATTTTGACTCATTGGTCGAAACTCGACCACTTTTTTTCAAAGCAAAGTAATTGCCTTCTCATAAACAGAATTAAATTGCAACACAGCAGTGTATTTGTCGGCCGATATGCACCCAAATTAAAATAGAATAGTTTTACATAATGTCAATATCATATACCATGTTTGGTACGTTTATACACTACAGAAGTTGAGATATAGCCTTAACTTAAATGGAATGAATCACAACATAGCACACCACCTTTTGGGTGATACATTCCAACAGTTAATCAGCACCAATTTAAACCAAAGTCTAACCAATTGTTAACCGTGTTTAAATTCCGCCTATTGATTCACGAGATACTGTAAAATTTCCCTAACATACACACACAGACAAATAATTATTTTCTAAAAATGAGCGAGTCACGTTTGGGACATTTTAAAACATGCAAATTCATCGAAACCGGAAAAAAAAAAAAATCACAAATCCAATACTTTCTTCTGTGCAAGTTTAGATGACAGCGCCACCTAACGATTAACATGAAAAAAATTAATGAATATATTTTCTCATAAAATTCAGTGCAATTTTCATCAACAGATGCTGAGATATAGCAAGAAAAAACCGCATTAAAATATTAACAATAAAAATATTTTTTCATAATATATACTCACACGTCCAGTTTGGTCCATTATATAGGATAGAAGCTGAGACATAACTTTCCCGTAAACGGAAAATATTGCTGAATAGCAGCGCCACCTATCATCTGATATGCATCCAAAATGAATCAGCATAGTTTTACCTAATAACCATCTCTTACAGCAAGTTTCGTACATTTATACACTATAGAAGCTTATTGTCCCTAAAATGGGATTAAATTGCAATTTAACAGCGCCACTTGTTGGCCGATATGCACTCAAACTGAATCAGTAGAGATTTATTTAATATATACCTATAAGTTTGGTACACTGTAGATGCTTAGCCTTCTCTGAAATGAGAGGAAATCGCAACGTGGAAGCGCTCCCTGTTGGATGATATAGCTCAAAAGCTAGTCGGAACAATTCAAACTAAGGTCCAACCAAATATCAAGTTCGGTTAAATTAAGTCCACTCGTTCATGAAGTACAGTGTTCGAACTCAAAAAGACACACATGTTCTAAAAATGGTCAAAGTGAATTCAGGAAATCTCAAAACGTGTAACTTCATCGAAAACCAGAAATCTAATTCTTTTTTTTTATCTTATACTTTCTTCTTATATAGGCAGAAGATAGAATAATAATAAATCCTTTTTTTTTAAACAAGTAGTCAATTTCAGTTAATTGAAATGCAAAGAAATCTCAAAACGTGCAAATTCAACGAAAACCGGAAATAAAAAAATTTTCTGAATCTTATACTTTCTTCTTATACATACCGTAATAAATCCATTTTTATAGAAGATACAGTAATAAATCCGTTTTTTAAATAATAAGTAGTCAATTTGTCTATGTGTATAAATAAAGAATATATATATATATTTTTTTTTTATTTCTTTAAATTTGAAGAATCATCATCTGTTTTAACAATAATGCATCTGTCTGGCAAATCAACGTCTTTTAATTGAACACGCCCATCTTCTATGCTTTCAGGTCAACTGTGTTGCCATTCGCGAGACACCATGGTGCGATTTTATCCCTGCCAAAAGAAAAGATCGCCAAGGTAGTTCCGAAACAATGTATGTTCTGTAAATACGCAACCAGGAAGACGAAGATGCATTAAAAATTAATATATATATATATATTGTTTTGTATCTATTAATTGGTAAATTTTAAGGTTGAATTTTATTGCGATATCTATCATTTACATTTACACATATATATATATTAGGGATGGGACGAATATTCGGCGACTATTCGGTATTCGGCCTATTCGGCCAATATGCCGAATATTCGGCAAGGCCGAATAGTGATAGATATTCGGCCTGTTACCAGTCGAATATCTGACAGAAGATGTGGAAAATATATTTTCAATTACTTTAAATATTATTATTACTTGAAATAGTATAGATGCAGTATTCTGCAGTATGTCTAGCAACTTAAAATTAAAAAATGTTATTTAAATAAGTATACATACAATATACTTCATATTATCTATTAAAATAGTCTGTTTAACTAACAAATAATTCTGATTAAACTTAGAAATTTTGTAATACGTACACAGTTTAAGTAAAGGAAATATCATTATGAAAATACCCTAAAAGGTTACACTGTCCTAATAAGATTTTTTAAATAAAAATAAAGTTAGTAAAATATATAAAAATAAATTAATTTTATGGAATCAAACACTAGCATTAATTTCATTATTAATTTGAAGTATGAGAAATGTGTATATATATATATATATATTTATGTCATTGGTTTTTCAGTGATCTTGTATCTGTTGCTTGGCTTCTACTATGCTTAATAGATCATCTTTATTATATATATATATATATATATTTCTCTTTTTTATATGTTATTAGTTATATATTTTTCACTTTTGGCTAATAGGTATTAATGGCAAAACATACACTAACACACATGAAATTAACATCTTAAAATGGAAATAAAATAGAAATGCAGCAAAAATTAATAATTGAATTGAAAGAAAGCTGAGTACTACTTGTAACATGTTTTCAAGGTTATATATATATATATAATGGTAAATGTATATATAATATATATATATATATATAAATTTTTAAAAATTTAGTATTCGGCGGCCGAATATTCGGTATTCGGTTATTCGGCCAAATCACTATTCGTCCCATCCCTAATATATATATATATATATTAAAATATATATTGCTTTGTATGATTGCGTCATGTGCATATGGAGTGGGGTGGATGGGAAATGGAGATAGGGGAAATGCTTATTGATTATTTTCCTCCCTAAATAATACCAAGAAAAAAGACAGGAAAGGTGTCTTTAATAGATTAATTGTACAGCCATCGATGTTTCTTTTCAATTTTTTGTCTCAGTGAATTGTTTTAGTCCCCCCCCCCCCCCCACACACACACAAACGCTTTTTTTTGTTTTCTGGTTAACACAAGAGCAAGCGGAAAAAATTAGCAAATTTTGGAGAAAAAAAAATAAAACAGATTAAAAATTTTATAAATTAAAAATTTCAGCCGATAAAAACTCGACTGGTATCAAAATTTGCCGCCCCCAGCGAAGTGCCGCCCGGGGCAAGCGCCCCCTTTGCCCCCCCCTACGCTACGCCACTGGGTCTAGGTTCGAATTCAGCTTAACAATCTACCCGTTTGTAGTTTTTCTTGGTTTTCACTAAAACTCGCTTAACTATAAGTTAGGAAGGCTCGCACACAGAGCAATCCTTTTATAGAACCAACAGTTAAATATTTAATGGTATAAGTTTATACTTGTAATCAATAAGTTTCAATACAACTGCATGACTCATTAACCTTGTGATTAGTGAACGATTCTATGATTAAAGCGGGAAAGTTTTGGGTTTGAATCCAACTCACCGACTTAATCGAATGGGTATTTTTCTTGGTTTTCTCTAAAACTCGCTTAAATACAGATTAGGATTCCTTAAAAAGACTCTCTTGCATTTCGCTTATAGGACCGCTTTCGCTTATAGGGATTAATTAGTATTGATTAGTTTCGCTTATAGGGATTAATCGGTCTTAAGCCTTATGAATATCCATATGTGAATGTTTATTGTATAGTAAAACTTTTAAATATAGTATTGTTTTATATAAGGTGTGAACCTGATTATGTATGAATGAGTTACCGATTATGAAATAAATTTATCATTACTATAATACTCACATTAAAAGATCCTTTTTCTCACTTATACAATTTAGCGGTTATGCAAATTATTCAAACTCGTCACCGATGAGTCATCCTTCACGAACTTTCTCGTAAGATGTTGTACATGAACGAACGAGGGGTGACTCAGCTTTTCCGGGAATTCCCCTTATCTCTAGTAGATAAGGTGTTACAACTCAACGTTTCCCTTCATTCTTAGTTTGGCCGTCGTGTGAGTAGGTTGTTTTACCGTGTGTTATGTTTACCGTCCACTGCTTTGGAGTTTTAGCCGAAAATCCCACCTGTTTTTCCGCGTATTGTATTTCGGTTTTTCCGTACCTGGATTCTTTAAGTATAATAGAATATTCCAACTCATCACCCTACCCGTTGGGATTTTTTGCTTAGTTTTCTCTAAAACTGGTTTAACTATAAGTTAGAAAGACTTCCGCACAGAGCATTCCACTTATAGGATCCTCATATAGTCTTATCCCTAATGAATATCCTTGTGGTTTTTATTGTGTAGTAAAATTTGGTAACACTTTTAAATATAATATTGTTTTATATAAGGTGTGAACCTGATTATGTATGAATGAGTTACCGATTATGAAATAAATTTATCATTACTATAATACTCACATTAAAAGATCCTTTTTCTCACTTATACAATTTAACGGTATGCAAATGAGTAAGATATATTACAATCCGTATAACTAATATGAAATTTTCACTCTGGAAAGTATTGCATGCATATATTTAAATAATTACTAAAAACAATAAGATTTCTAATTTTATTTTATCCTATTAAGTGATTTTAAAACCTCTTTTTAGTTTTTTCTTATAAAGTTAAAGTGATTTCAAAACCTTTCATTAAAAAATTACACTTATATTTTAGTAAAACTTTATTTATTTAATCGATTAAATGCAAAGTTTAACACTTAATGAATTATTTAAAATTTTATATATACAGGAAAAATATGAAAATTTACATTTATGTGCTAGTAAAAATAATTGTCTCATTAGAAGTTTAATCAGTCATTAACTAAAAACAAAGAATTTCAGTACAACTGCATGACTCACTGACCTCACGGTAAGTTATTTTCACTTAGACATTCTGACCAAATCTTATTGTAATGCATATATTAAAATAATATATAGTTATTATACAAAAAATCTCTCTTGAATTCCGATTATTTATAGATAGTTTATTACTTAGAATTATAACTTGATAAAATAATTACTAAAACAGTAAGATTTCTGTTTTTAATTTTATCCTATTAAGTGATTTTAAAACCTCTTTTTTAGTTTTTTTTTCTTATAAAGTTAAAGTGATTTCAAACTTTTTCATTAAAAATTGCAATTATATTTTAGTAAAACTTTATTTATTTAATCGATTAAATGCAAAGTTTAACAATTAATGAATTATTTAAAATTTTATATATACAGGAATAATATAAAAAATTACATTTATGTGCTGGTAAAAATAATTGTCTCATTAGCTAAAAACAATGAATTTCATTACAACTGCATGACTCACTGACCTCACGGTAAGTTATTTTCACTTAGACATTCTGAGAAAATCTTATTGTAAAGGATAATTTCTTTCTGTGAAAGTGTCACCACAAATTCTCTCACAAGGATTGTTGTTTAGTATTTTATTTTTAAATCATATATCCAATTTATAAAATTTAGCGGTTATGCAAATGAGTAATTTTTCTTACTTATAGTTCAATCCGTATAAATAAGTTGAAAATTTTACCTTGCAATGTAATGCATATATTAAAATAATATATAGTTATTATACAAAAATCTCTCTTGCTATCTGATTATTTATAGATAGTTTATTACTTAGTTTAATAACTAGAGAAAATAATTACTAAAGCAATAAGATTTCTGTTTTTAATTTTAGCCTATTAAGTGATTTTAAAACCTTTCATTAAAAATTACAGTTACATTTTATTAAATCTTTGTTTATTAAATATAAAAAGCACGACTTATCGTAAAATAATCCTGTTTTAAACACATTATTTTCTTAGCATAATTTTGAAACCACAGTTCAATATTTTAATTGTAAAGTTCAACTCTCAATGCATTATTTAAATAAATGATCCTTATAAACTATTTTATATTACTCTGAAAACACATAACTCTAACAACAAAAGTCTTCTGCTAAGATAAGCATGAATCATTACTCTTCTTATCTCTACGTGAGTCAACGTGTAGCGATAAACAGTTTGTCACATTTGAGTGTGAATGAAGGTTGCCGTTCGCTGGAGGGAAATTTCTTAAATTTTAAGTAAGTTCCATAATTTATTATTACTATTTGATAATTTAATAAACTTGATAAGTATCTCTACTCTATACGTAATATCTTAATATGTATACTCTAATAAATTTGTTTATAATAGAAATTTTATTAAAACGTAACTTTTATTAAACTTTACAAACATTACATAAGACAATTTTTATTGATTTATTGAAGAGAGAAAAATCAATTTAAGAGATATTTTTATTAGTATTTACTTATGTGGATTTTTTTTTTTTTTTTTTTTTTTTTTTTTGTTATAGTGCAAACGTTTTTTTTATTGTTACACTATAAACTTTTTTTTGTTTAATTAAAACTAAATTTTGCATAACATATCAAACTACTTTCCCAAACGAATATTTACTGCTTAAATAAAACCTACAAAAGTTTTCATTTTACTTGTGTATGTTCAGAAATTATCTGAGTAAAACTAAATTTTGCAATATATATAAAACTTCTTTCACAAACGAATTTTTATTGCTTAACTATAACTTACTTTTATATGTATTTATTTATTTAAATACCGTTTAAGTGATAGGTAGGTAATAATCGTTTAAAACTCATTGTATGATATGCTTTGTGAAAAAATTATTGCATTTTCCTAATTATTCGCTGTATTGTTTTAATGATTTTAACTTAATCTTTATATGAGATAGTGTGGATTACTAATAGGCAAGATTCCACAGCGTATATTACACATGATTCATCAAGTGTATGGGTTTTCCGTTGCAAGTGATAACTATGACTCATGGAATATTCCGTATTATCTGTTTTTAAGGAAAATGTTTACTTTCATTTAAAATGATGCATTGAATTTTTATGCAATTTATTTCAAAATTTTAAATAGAAATGTTTAATACAAAATAACTTTTAGTAACTGATAGTGTTTAAATATAACTAATCCTTTTTATTATTTTATAAAAAAGAACTTATTTTTATTAGTTCAAGTTTAAAAGTATTTACCTGCTTAATTTAAATCAACTAAGATAGTATAAATTATATTACTGCGTTAAACTCGAATAAATGTTAAATAATATTTGGGTAGTATCAATATAATGTTTAATTTAAATAACATACTCATGTACTTATAACATTTATGTAAAGTTTTAAAATTTTCGTGTTAGGATAAATTTATTTAATATTAACAGCATAAAGTTTATTTAATTATAATGTTTATAAAATTTAATTGTTAATTTTAAACATTGTATGTATTTTTTAAATTAATATTATTATATGATAGTCATTTTTTTAAATTTATAACTTTACTGTATATCTTTGTATGCATTTTTTTTAATTAATATTATTATATAATAGTAATTTTTTTTTTTTAATTAATATTATTATATAATAGTAATTTTTTTTTTCTTTTTTCTTTATTTATAATTTTACTGTATGTCTTTGTAAGCAATTTTTTAGATTAATATTATTATATGATAGTAATTTTTTTTTTAATTTGTATGATAGTAATTTTTTAAAGTGCACGTGTGTTCAATTTTTAACGAGTGTAAGTTAGAGTTACAGTCGGCTGCAAAATTATTCGAGCACTAGCCAATAATTCTTATATTTAAAAAGTACACTTAAGACTGTTTTGCTAAGTAAATCCTTGTCGAATCATGTTCTTAGACTGATTAAGGGGGTGCATCACGGATCGTCAAGGTCATCCAAAGCCTACGTTATTCTACGGCGAAATTTGTTTATAGAATTACACATTACCTAATGAATTTTTTTTAATTCTGTTTTCACAATCAGAAAATTCACCACCATACACTGAAGACCCGTGAAACAAAAACTGTTATATTTAATTTTTAACCCTTTATTTTTAAGCTGTAAAATGCGAAAAATACACTTGTGTTGCTTTACTAGCCTCTAACTTATCAACAAACTGCAATATCTGAAATCTGTATAGCGTGTCTCTTTCTCTAGAAAACCAAGCTCTTTATTAATGTTTTTATAAATTGTTTTATTTAAATCTCTATTAATGAGAATATAAGAAACTTTAATTTTTAAATTGAAAAACCTCAATTTCAGCAGATTTCCCCGCCTCCCATCGGAAACGCCCCGCGAAACTTACGGGAAGTCATTAAGATTGATTGATGATATCGTTCATGTCGAAAGGGGAAGGGGGATAATGGTGTCGTTAAAACATACTTTCTGGGTCCACACAGAATTTTTCTTTTTCAGAGTCCAAATGCATTAAAGAAAAAAAAAAGAGAGAGAAAGAACTCTTTGCTTAAAAATCTAATATTTAAAAAAAAAAAAAAATGTTTGTGTCTCCGACTACCTCTTTACGTAATCTGAACGCAAAAAGATGCGAAATAACTCAAGGACTCAGAATTGAGCATTTAAATAAAATTATTTCAATTAATTAAAAGACATTAAATAAAATCCCTGTAATAGTTTTAGAATTATTAAATATTTAATTAAAAATATAAAAATAAATAAATAAATAATAATAATAAATAAATAAATGAACTTATGAGTTTATTAATTAATTTAATTAATTTATTTTGTCCTTGGCATAAATTCATTTACACGCGAAAAATATAAATAAAATAATAATAATAGTAATGATAATACATACAAACATATATATATATATATGTACCGTTACGATTTGATTGTGAAATTTTTCCCAATTTGGTGATAGCTTTTCCTAAGCAGAGCAATCGTTAGATTTTGTTTTTATTATTATTACTAGGGTGCTCTGCCCCTTACTCGCTTCACTTATTTACCCCTGCGGCACTCTGCACGTCTATTCGCCGCTTTATCTTTCACTGATATTACTAGTGCATAACATAAACCAAAAGTAGAAAAATGAAATTCAAGAAATCTTCATATTTATTGTCTAATTGAAATATATAAGTACTATTTAAAACTTTTTATTACGAAATATTATTCTAAAAATCAGTAAGTATATATTTATGTATAGATATATATATTTAGAATAGAAAAAAAAAATAATCGTAATATCTAGACCATTTTGTGTTACATCTTTAGTATACGACCCCATTGGCAACTTTTAAATTTTTGTTTCTATTTAGAGATGATTTTTTTCGCGTAATTGTTCTTCTTATCTGTCTCTCTCTCTCTCTCTTTCTCTCTCTCTCTTATTTAAAAAAAAAAAAAAAAAAAATCCAGGATACCTACTTTTTCTAATGCCTATACTTTTTACTAATAATCTTTTAGTTAATTTGGGACGGTATATAATGCTTTCTATATATTTTTAATGTACAGTTAGATAATTTTACCATTTCGAAAACATCTGGTGAAAAAAAAAAAAAAAAAAAGCCCATTACCTACTATTACATTTATTATATGCACTTTTTTGACATAATGTAAGGTCAAAAAACGTAAAATTAGCCCAACAAATTAGACACTTAACAATTTTCCAGCGAAAGAAAACTGATACATGTGTAAAGTTATACAAACAGAATTTACATACCAAGTTAAAAAAAAGAAAAAAGGTAGAGCCGCTTTTAAAAAGTACTGATTTCCGAGATCTAAAACTGACCTACCTAATGAGGATGATTGTCAATTTTCCTGTAATAGCCACGTAATATATGCGAAAGGATATCTAAAATGATATTTATGTAGCAATTTTCAAGAAAATCGTAAGAACCGTTTTTGAGACATCGACATCCACCAAAGTTTTTCAAACTCAATTATTGACAACAGTTACATACGAAAGGGTATCTAAAAGAGATTTATTATGGCGAGTTTGCACAAAAATTCCTACAGCCGTTTTTAAAGAAATGCACTTGCGAGACCTCAAATTCATTTTCATGAACTAACCAACTATTACATACGAAAGGAAATCTTATATGGTGTTTATATAGCAGCTTTGAAGAAAATCGTTAGAGTCGTTTTTGCGATACGGACTTAGGGTCCTACTTCCGGCTTCATATATCTCCCTTCCGGCTTTCCAAATTTTAACCAAAAGTTAAAATTCATCGGCACATCAGACCTAACTCAATTCTGAAGTTTCATTGTTCTACCTTTATTGGTTTCACAGATATGACAGTCAAAAGATTCACCCCATACATGCACACACACACTGACCAATTGCCAAAAACTGCTTTTTTGGACTCAGGAGACCAGTTAAAACTCCACATGAAATTTTTGAACCGAATACAATACTTTCATTACCTACGGTAGTCGGATAATGAAAGTAAAAAGTTTATTATTATTATTATTATTATTATTATTATTATTATTACTTTAATTTGGGAAAATCTCCTTCAATTTTCCGTGCCTAAAGCTTGAAGTTTTAATTTTCTATCTACTTCTTAAAATAACAAAGGATAAAACCTACTCGATTTTTACTTCCATTACCCGACAACCGTAGGTAATGGAAGTATTGTATTCGGTCAAAAATTTCGATATCGAGATTTCACCTCAATTACATGTTTTAAGGTCTCCTGTGTCCAAAAAAGTGGTTTTTGTCAATTGGTCAGTGTGCGTGTATATGTGTATATGTGTGTGAGGAATTTTCTAGCTGTTATATCTCGGAAACTAATACAGATAGAACAAAGAAACTTCAGAATTGAGATAGGTCTGGTGCACAGATTAAATTTTCAAATTTTGGTGAAAATGGAAAAACTGGAAGTAGAACATCCGAAACCGGAAGTGCGACCATAAGTCCGTATCTCAAAAACGGCTCTAACGACTTTTTTAAAAATTAATGTATAAGCACTCCCTTTCGAATAATATAGTTGGTTAGTTCCGAAAAATTGATAGGCGTCCTGTATAAATAGGTAAATTTCAGGTACTGCAAGTGCGTTCCTTTCAAAACAGCTGTACGGATTTTATTCAAACTTTCAATCTTAAACCTTTTTTAAATATCCTTTTGTATGTAATTGTTTTCCACTCAACAAATGAATATGCCAAGTTTTGGTAAAAGCCGGTATCTCAAAAACGGCTCTAACGATTTTCTTGAAAATCGTTACATAAACCCATTTTATATATACTTTCTCATGCTTTACGTTGTTATTACATGAAAATTAATAGTTACCCTGATCAGACAGATCAGTTTTAGATCTTGGAAATTAGTGTTTCAAGAAAAAAAAAAAAAAAAAATCGCTATGTAAACTTTGTTTTATATGTCTTTACGTAGGTATTAACTTTCTCTTACCGGAACATTTTTAGTTGTCTATTTCTTTAGGTCAGCAAGAAAACGATACATTTATTTGTCAAATACCAATATAAAATATGTTACAGCATCGAAAAATGTATCTGAAAACTCACTTGATGTTAAACTTAAAATTATCCACAGGAGATAACACAGGCCGACATGTAAAATTTTGATTTTATAATTTTGGCTGATATTTATGTTTTTTGGTTTTCTGAAACCGAAAGTGAAGCCAGTTTGTCTCTATCACGTATACATTTTTGTCAAAACAGGGTACAATTTCTTCCATTACTCTTCCACCAATATAATTATATAATAAGTTTTATAGTATTTCTCCATGATTAATTAATCAAGTAGGCCTATTGTTGAAATTGTGAAGCCCTAGTGCGACTTAAAACCATATCAACCAACCAACAAACCGATTGTTATGATGGTATATATAAGAAATCGTGTCGGTAAACACCCTGTATTGACAAAAATCTATACGTGATAGAGAAAAATGGGCTGTATTTTCGGTTTCAGCACATCAAAAAACATAAAGGTCAGCTGAAATCATCAAATCAAATTTTGTAAACTTCATTTTTGTATGCCTGTGTAATTAAACATATTATCTGATTGAATAATAGACAAATGAGATAAGGCACATAGAAATCAGAAATAATAATTGATTAACCAATCAAATTAAAATTACTAAATTTGTCTGATATTTTGTAATGTTGTTTTTGTCAATAAAAGTTTATTTGTGTATAGCTTTGAATTCTTTTTCCTATTTGTACAGCAGTTTTATTTTGTTTGATATCTTAATAAAAATAAATGTACAGAGAGTAATTAACAAATGCTTTTGCCAATATTCATACTTGTAGTTTAAAATGTGCGTATATATATATATATATATATATATATGTATATATATAATACTGACCAAGTTGGCTTTTGTGTGTTGTGGCAATTTTTTCATCTGTTTATTTTTCGTCTAATTAGGGACTATCTATCATACTAATGAATGTATCTGTGCGAAGGGCAATATATATATGAAGGATAAAATTTATAAACAAAATTCTTTCCTTTTGAATATTACAGTTGAATATAAAACTTTATTCTATGTTTTCCTTTTTCAAAGAAAATTCCAAATTTCAGCCACGATACAAAATATTTAGATTATGAATATAAATATTTTGAAATCAATATACTATTTTATCTCTTAAATTTCAATTTTTTTGCTGATATTTTTTTCAATTAAAGTATTTTTAGGTTTTAGAGTTTGAAAAAGTCTGTTCTATTGCCGTGCGCATACAAAGTATTTTAGTATGATAGGGGTTGTGATTTAGGTCTTGTTAATATTAAACCGTAACTTAGAACTGTTTCTTATTATGTTCAAAAATAAGAATATTAAAAAATTAACATGTCATTATTATTTATTATTATTATTATTATTTGTAATTGAAGTATTTGTAACTTTCAATGCTTCTCCTCTTTTTTACTTTGTCTTACCCATAAGGAAAAGAAAGTATTGTTTTTGGGTCAAATTTTCGAATGCGAGATTTTGTTATATTTACACGTTTTGAGGTCCCCTGAACACGAAAATCATGTTTTTAGCAAATGGTCTGTGTGTCTGTGTGTGTGTCTGTCTGTTATCAGCATATCTCAAAAACAAAATATGGCAGAAAGTTCAAACTTGGTATTCTAAATGCGTATCATATAGGGATGCTACAGTAAGCTTTTCGTTAAGATCAAGCAAGTGGTTCGTGTACAGGGACAATCAAGAGAATTCTAATACATTACGTCTATGGGGGAAATTGCAGGTAAGTAGAGTTTAACGTCTATAGACTGCACTAAACTAAATGAAACGAATATATATATTTTGTAATAGAGATAGTCAACTGGGAAAATTTTTTTGTGTATGTAGGAGCCTCGCCTCCCCCCCTGGGAGGGAAGTCCACCCTCGAGGGGAGTAGATTTTCATGATGGGTATCTTTCAAAAGAGCTCGCCAATACCTTTAAAACGAATGGTTGAACTATCGTTTTGCGATAATTTAAAACAAAGTTATCGATTTTTTTCACTTTAACGAAAAAAAAAAAACTTAGAAAAAAAAATCGTTTTATATATATATATATATATATATATATATATATATATTGAGAATAAAATGGACTTTTTTTTGGATATTTAGTGTCATACTACTTCTCTAATATGGAAATCGTCTGCATTATTATAAAAGATAATTTTTTTAAATAATAATTTTAATAAATTATTTTTTAATAACCGAATTAAATTCTATATAAAAGTAGGTGCGTTAATGAAACGGGGGGTTGAGGGGCGCCATAGCCCCCCTCACACAGAATTAATTATCATACAAAACTCTTCCGAAGCCTAATTTGAATTTTTTAACATAGGTTTACATAACATCGTTATCTTACCTCTTAATCTCTAACCTGTATTTATAGTATTAAAGTTCAGGGTAAGAGAAAGTCGTGTGAGTGACACACCAGGTTATTTTTTTTTTTCTTTTTTTTCAACATTCCGTTATTTTTATTTATTTATTTTATTTTATTTTATTTTATTTATTTATTTTATTTTATTTTATTTTATTTATTTTATTTTATTTTATTTTATTTATTTATTTTATTTATTTATTTATTTATTTTTTTTTTTTTTTGTAGAATGCTTTGAAACTGATATATGTTATTCAAGGTAGCTATGGCACGTTTTCTATTAAAAATGATATAAATAACGCAAATCTCCGGCAAAATAATAATAATAACAATACAAAAGCATAAAATTCTAACGAAATAATTATCTTATTTTTCATTTTGTGTCCATTTCAAATTATGGATATTAATTTTTATTAAATTTTTTATTATAGTATAGTGTTGTAATAATGACGTCCCAACCTAAAACAGAGAATCTGAAACCTGTATTGCATTTGCTGTAAAATTAAAGCTATTATAATTAAAGCTATTATAATTAAAGCTATTATAATTCGTATTCATTATTATTATTATTATTATTAAATTTAGAAAAAGTCTAGGTGGAATGGATTCTGTGAGAATCTTTTTAAGGGGTCCTAATCCATATTAACGTGTGTTTTGGAGAAAACGATGGAAAACGCCTAGTGCTAGGCTGACGAGTGCTGCCTTGAATCGAACCAAACGCTTCTCATAGCTTAGAGAGTAAAATCTTTTGGTTAGTGGTAGGGTTGCTATTCAAGAAAATGTGTTAATTAAATTAGTAATTCAATGAAAATCGAATAAGCGAATTTTTTCTTTGTATATTTATACTGTGCTTCGAATGGGATATTCGCAGTATGCTGTTATGTCGTATATATAAATCGTAATCACGAAAGTTGCGCCAAATGGGTGCAAGTTTATGCGGATCCCGGAAAAAGGGGCACCTGGGAAAAAAAAAAGGGGGCACTTTTTCGATTAGCAAATTAAGAAAAGTGCCCTTTTTTCCGGATCGCGGAAAAAAAAGATACCGGAAGAAAGGGCACTTTTCTTAATTGTTTCTTGTAAAATACTTCTAAATACGAACAATAGCAAAAAATTTTTGTTTTTACGAGGGGAGGGGGGGGGGGGGGGAGAGAGACAGATTGTACAAAAAAAAAATCTGTTTCAGAACCCATGCATCATTCATAATTTATAAAACATTTTCCCCATTACTATGGCATTTATATATATTGTAAAAAGAGTCAGAGGTTGATTTTTATATAAAAGGAAGTTACTAAAATAAATTAAAAATATGCATAGATAAAGAAAGATTTTCCAGCATTTTTGTGCTAAAAGAATTAGCTATCGTGGGTGAAATTGATAAAATATTTTTGATTTAATTTGACAAATTTGATTTTGTTTGTTATATCAGTGTCAAACAGCAGACAAACCAACCCATCGTAGAGACATAGACGGTAGAAAGAGTCTGATTTGAAGTTTTTTCTTTAATATCATAAAGATTTTTTTTTTTTTTTTTAAACTAATTTTATGACTTTAAAAAATTGTAAATTGTAATGTCTGGACATAACTTTAAAATAATAATAATTTGTTAAAAATAATTAAATAAAGGAATGAAAAATTAAACTATGGGTTAGGAAATATATAATAGTGCCGTTGGAGCGATGAAATTGTGAAGTTTGGAAGAGCAGAATTTAGAATTGCAGAAAACAGGGCAGTTTAGAATCACCTAGGAGGGGACCTCTGCATAGGATTGATTTTACTTAAAGTTGCAAGTAGAAAATTATTGAAATTATTAATTTTGTTATCCTAATTGTTTTATAATTTATTGCATTTCCTTTCTCCAGAGATGTAAATTATTTTGGGAAATAATAAGGGCGGTGGGGGATGAGGTTCTAAACTAAAAGCCTTGTAAATATTCCAACTACACATGTGTTATTTATCATAGATCCACAGTTAAAATATCAGGAAATGAACGTATTATTTTACTTTTTAATTTTTAACGTTTTCTTAATTAAAGTATTTGCAGCTCTGCGTGTGTCGGATTATATTCCATCAAAATTCGAAAATTACATTAAAATTAGACCCAAAAATAAATAAATAAATAAATAAAATTTTTCCTTGAACTGTAATTCTACTTAATTAAATCTTAAAACTGTTTAGACTCAAGACTAAAATTTTAAGGGAGGAACAGGAAAATGTCATATTGTAATAAAATAATGAAAGAAAATTATATTGAATATTTACTGAAAAATTTTAAAAAGGTTTTCATTATATATATATATATATATATATATATATTGCATATTAAGTTTTAAGATCAATAGCATAAGATAATAAAAATAATGTACTTAAAAAAATCTAAAATTGCGGAACATTTTTAGAACATATGGAACAGTTTTATTTCACATGTATTTCTTTGTAAGAGGGATACTCCCCTCCTCATCAAACCCACTTATTTATAATGCATAATTGTAAAAATAAACAAATGAATAATAATCAAGGCTGTTACTAATTTGACTTCAAACTTGACAACCTTGCTCAAAATTTTAAGTGGCAACATAATACGAACTTCAAAATACCACTTTTGAATTTCCTGCAGTTATCTGTTTTTATGTTATTCTGATAACAGATATATATACAGATCAACCGCTAAATAATGGACTTTTATAATCAGGGAACCTCAAAATGTGATATTATGAAAAAAAAAAAAAAAAAAAAAAAAAAACTAGAGTTGAGAATAAAACTACTAAAAGTAATTCGTTTACATACAGTATGGATATGAAAAATTAATTTTGCTTCGTGAGCAAGTGTTCGTCGGCATAATAAAATATAGCAAAGCACTTCCATCAATTACATTCAATACAAAAGAGCGTTTAGCTTAATTTTGGGTAGCTCTGCATATTGTCGATAAACAATGTTGTGTATTTAAATTTATTCTTACTTGAAAAACTTCTAACACAAAATTAGTTATAATTCGAGCAATATCCAAGTATAGCCTCAATATATCCAAATACTTTGGAGCTCTGTAAACGAATGATGAATGATTTCCATACCACAATCTACACAAAACATGCTTTTATGCATTTAAAAAAAATTGTTACTCACTTTTGTTTAATCAGCCTATTGATGTTAAATTGTACTTATCAGAACATAATTTATTTGAACTTTGAACCCCATAACCATCATGTATTTGAATTCTCTTGGATATTCCTGTACGTGAACCATTTGCTTTGTCTCAAGGAAAAAATTTAGTGTAGCATATTTATATGAAACCCATTTAAAATACCAAGTTTGGACTTTCTGCTATTATTTGTTCTTGATATATGCTGATAACAGACAGATACACACACAAACCAACCGCTAAAAACATTTTCCAATTCAGAGGATTTCAAAACGTATAATTATATAATAAAGAAAAAAAAAAAACTCAATTTCGAAAATTTGACCCAAAAACAATCTTTACCCTGTGTATACGTGAAAGAAAGTAAATAGTTAGAATTAAAAAAAAACTTTTGAGTAAACATATTTCCTATTAAAACTTAAAAAAAGAAAAAAAAAAAAAAAAAAAAAAAACACTATTTTTTAAAACACACTACTGTGGGTTTGAATCTTTCGACAAGAGAGAGAGCTATTTTATGTACTGTCTGAAACTATATATGTAGTATAAATAATTCAATAAACATTTTCTTATAATATTCATATATTTTATGCGTGTATTTATAATTAAAAAAAATATTTTCTTCTGTTCCGAAACATTTTGTGTAAAGAATTTTCATTTATTCATTTAATAAGATTAAATTTCTTGACATTAGAATTTAAATCTTAAATCTATTTATTTTAGTGATTTACGTTTCACAAAATATTTTACTGAGCGATGCGATAGTTTGTATATTTTTTTAGCGGCGTTCTTGTAGATAATTGAATACAGGTGCGAAACTGTCTCTTATCACCTTTGTCACCCCACAGCTAGGAGAGGAAGTGTCAAAATAATTAAGGTAGTCAAGAAGATAATTTTTCAACTAATAGGGGAATTCTACTATTCACTGATTGGAGCTCTCGGCTGTCAGTTTTTAAAGTTAGGCCAACCCCAATTTTTTCTTAGAACCTGGGCGGCCATGTTGAAAAGAAATCTTCATTTCCGGATGCACGCCCTTAAGAACATGACTCGACAAGGATTTATTTAACAAAGCTGTATTAAGTGTACTTTTTTTTGGCAAGGATTATTGCTAGTGCTCGAATAATTTTGCAGCCGACTGTAAAATAAATGTGAAACTTATTTAGTGAGAATATAAAGTTTAATTTATATAATTTTATTATATTTAGTTTAATTTATATAAATTTTAGTATATAACTTTATTGTATATAAAATTTATTGTATTTAGTTTAATTTATAACATATAGATTATTTATACTCTTCCAATGGCAACACCCAAATTTTAATATCAAAGTCTATACCATTTACATTCAATGTTTTTAATTACGTAATACTCACCAACCCTTTGTTTTATTTTGTCAAATTCCATGAAATACATAGGAAAATTTCTATTTAATTCTGTAATCAATTTATAATCTCCGAATGGTAATGCGCAGATATTAAGATCAAAGTCTATACCATTCGTTAAATTCATTATATTCATCTACCTTTGTTTCAGCTTTCAATTTTTAACGATTGTAATAATAGTATTTGTAAGTTAGAGCTTAAAGAAATTTTAAAAGTGAAACTTATTTAGTGTTAACATAAAATCATGATGTGTATAAAGTTTATTTTATACAACTTTATTGCTTATAATGTCGTTTTTGTTTTAAAATAACTAATTATATCTATAATAACATGACATTCATTATTAAAAAAATATGTGTTTTAAATTATTTATTATTGTTTTTAAATTTATGTGTATCGTTTTTTGTTTTAAAATAATTAATTATACATATAATTGTATGACATTCATTATTGAAAAATATGTGTTTTAAATTATTTATTATTGTTTTGTTTTTAAATCTGTGTGTTAATCCACTGATGACACTTATCCTCAAAATACGAAAATTTCTAGTTAAATCTGTAAAAATTTCTAATTTTCTAAATTTCAAGTTCTAAAGTACTAAGTGTACTCATTAGCCAATTAGAATGCAGTATTAGAATCACCTTGTTTCTATAAATTCTGTAAAAATTTCCTAATATAAATTTACAATGAATTACAACACTAAAATTCTGAATCCTTATTTAAATTCATTATTTATTATCTAGCGAAATACATTTTTAATCTCTAAAAATGCTAAGTTTCTAAAATACTCATAAATTGTTACTGATGTTAATTAACTTCAGTCATTCATTGTTTCATTCAGTCAAAAATGTTAAGTCCCACCGGAAATTATTTATACTCTTCCAATGGCAACACCTAAATATTAAAGTCTATACCCTTCATTAAATGTTTTTAATTCTATAATACACATCAACCTTTTGTTTTATTTTGTCAAATTCCCTGAAATACATAGGAAAATTTCTATTTAATTCTGTAATCAATTTATAATCCCCGAATGACAG
The DNA here is from genome assembly GCA_963930645.1 of Salticus scenicus. Classification (NCBI taxonomy): domain Eukaryota; kingdom Metazoa; phylum Arthropoda; class Arachnida; order Araneae; family Salticidae; genus Salticus; species Salticus scenicus. The sequence goes on along the minus strand of OZ005659.1, from coordinate 32,593,154 downwards.
CTCTTCAAAAAGTTTCTATTAATTCGGTGGCAACACAGTTTCTATTTTCCCGGTGACAACACCCAAATTTTAATATCAAAGTCTATACCATTCACATTCAATGTTTTTAATTATATAATACTCATCTACCTTTATTTCAGTCAATCAACTTCCCTGTGCATTGCGAAAAATGCTAAGTCTCCGAAATTTATGAAAATAAATCTAACTCGTCAAAATTCCCCTTCAGCCCGATAGATGGCACCACCAAACCTCATCCAAGATGATAGTCAAAGTTTCTAGTCTTCTGGTGGCAACGCTTAAAAGTTTCAATTCTTCCGGTGGCAACACCCCCTCCTCCAAGATGATGACTAAGTAGTGTAAAAAGGTGTGTATTCTGCAACACGGTGGGGGGACGGTGAGTCTAGGGTGGAGGCCCTCCACCCTGACCCACCGTCCCACCACCACCGTGTTGCAGAATCACCCTTTTTACACTACTTACGTAGACACACATGTATTTTATATTTTTTTTCCCACAAAACTAATTAATAAATTTCAAAATCCACTCCTAATTCTTTTAAGTAGGTTCTCTTCAATAAATAAACAAATGAATAAAAGTCTTTTCTTAAATATCTGTCGAACTTTTAGCATTTTGAAGATCATGAATTCATAAATAAAATTTAAGTAATTTTTTTTTTTTTTTTTTTTTTTTTTTTTTAAGTTAGAAGCTTTTTATTGTGAAGCCCTAAAAAGCATAAAATCTTATACTATTAAGTGAGCAATCTTATATTACTATTAAATGAGCAATATTTGTATATATATATGTATATTTCACTGTTTTCGAAAATGGTAGCTCGGACAGTCACGTGATTTAACACAAAGGTGCTCTCCGTAGGGTCATTGTGCATATTTTCGAATTTTTGAGTAGTTTTCTTTTAATTAATAAAAATATGAAAATAAAACTTCCCATTTCTATAATGACGCAGACGGAAAATCTTAGGAGAGATTTGATTGGTTTATTTGATTTTCATACAGCTAACTACAGTTATGTACGTTATGAGGAATTACAAAAGATTTGATTGGTTTATTTGATTTTCTTTGATTTGAGTGCATTTTACGTTGAACTAGAGCTACGTTATGACAAATTACGAGAGATTTTATTGGTTTATTTGATTTTCATTGATTTGGGTATATTTTCCGTTGATCTAGAGGTACGTTTTGAGGAATTACGAGAGATTTTATTGGATTTTCATTGATTTGAGTGTATTTTACATTAAACTAGAGCTACGTTTTGAGGAATTACGAGATATTTGATTGGTTTATTTGATGTTCATTGATTTGAGTGTATTTTACATTGAACTAGAGCTACATTTTGAGGAATTACGAGATATTTGATTGGTTTATTCGATTTTCATTGATTTGAGTGTATTTTACGTTGAACTAGAGCTACGTTATGAGGAATTACAAAAGATTTGATTGGTTTATTTGATTTTCATTGATTTGAGTGTATTTTACTTTGACTACGTTATGAGGAATAACGAGAGATTTGATTGGTTTATTTGATTTTCATTGATTTGAGTGTATTTTACGTTGAACTAGAGCTACGTCTTGAGGAATTAAAAGGGATTTGATTGGTTTATTTGATTTTCATTGATTTGAGTGTATTTTACGCTGAACTAGAGATACGTTATGAGGAATTACGAGAGATTTGATTGGTTTATTTGATTTTCATTGATTTGAGGTATGGATGTCCAGTGATTTTTTATTTTTATTTTTTAACATGCTTGACAGTGATTGTTGCGAAAAGGAGTTTCGTGCGTTTTCAGATTCCTGCACAGCGAGGTAGGGGTGTCCAGTGATGATTTTAGGTTTTAACATGCGTGATAATGATTGCCGCGGAACCGAGTTTCGTGCGTTTTCAGATTCACGCACAACGAGGTAGGGATGTCCAGTGATGTTTTATGTATTAACATGCATGATAGTGATTGCCGCGGAACCGAGTTTCGTGTGTCCTGAAATTCATGCACAGCGGTGTAGGGCTATCCAGTGATTTTTTTTTCTTTCTTTCTTTTTCATGTGCGTGAAGCGTACATACGTACGTTACAATGATTGCTGCGAAAATGACTTACGTGCGTTCTCTGATTCGACCATTCATCGAATAGTGACTTTTACTGTACGAGTAACAGCTTCAACTGTTTCCAGAATATTCGAAGAATTAACATTTTTATTTGACTGTTTTCGAGAATATTCGTTTTAATAATAGTTTTGTTGCACAGATTCGAGAAGTTCAAAAAATGTTTGCTATTGTCAAGGAGATCCCATACTAAAACTGTGAAGAAAATAGTCGCCAATCGAAATATATTTATTTAAACGTTTCAATTATTCAATTAAAAAGAAATCCTTTAAATATAGTGCCCAGCGAAGCCTGCTAGTAAAATTTATTCTGGCAAAGACATGCTACAAAGAAATGAAAGTTTCAACACTAAGAAAATTTTAGAGAAAAATATAGTTACTTTCCTTTTGCAAGAGATGAATGTTTTTTAATGTTCAAAATATTTTAAAAAGCTTTCGAGACCAATATTCTTAGTTATTAGTTTTTGTATAATCATTCGTTAGGCCAGAAATTTCAAATGTCACGAAAGCTTTTTAAAATATTTTGAACATTACAAAATTTTCATCTCTTGCAGAAAGAAAGTACCTATATTTTTCTCTAAAATTTTCTTAGTGTTGAAACTTTCATTTCTTTGTAGCATGTCTTTGCCAGAATAAATTTTATTTTATGCTTTTTGGGGCTTCACAATAAAAAGCTTCTAACTTTAAAAAAAGATTTTTTACTTAAATTTTATTTTATGCTTTGTCTCAAGAGCATTATTTAAAGATATATACTACTAGCTGTTACCCGCGACTTCGTTCGCGTGGAAATTTTGATGCGTATGTGTGGGAACTGACGGTTGATCATAATATGTAATGTAATGAAACCTTATCATCATTGTGGTGCTGTGCAAAACAGAGTCTGATAAAATATACTAAAAAAAATTTGTAACTCATTGAACTCATCTACGGGAAAAATATACAATTTATTTTTATTCTAATACCGATCTGTATGTACAACATTAAATGACTTATTATTTTCCGTCAGCACATGCAAGTTCTGGGCACTTGAAACACATGAACAACCAACACATAATTGACCATGTGAGAAGCACGGAGTTCCTAAACGAATGCCTGTCACTTTTAAGGTTTGGCCCTGGGATTTGTTGATCGTCATTGTAAAAGCCAATTTCAATGGAAATTGCAATCTCTTGAAATGAAATGGCAAGTTGTTGGGAATAATAGGTATGGATGGGGGGAATCAAAACGCTGTCTCTTTTAGCAGTTCCTGTAATAATGGTACATTTTATAATATTAATACCCAGCTCTGTGATACGAAGCCTAGTGCCGTTGCACAGTCTGGGTGCAACAAGGTTACGCATCAGCATAGCTGGAACGCCAACTTTAATCTCCAACATATGGGACGGTGGACGGTACTCCCGGAAAAGCGGCTCTCCACATCCTTCGCTTTTCAATTCACAATGGCGGACCTCTACAAAAGTGGAGTTGAGAAATTCAACGGGGTAGGCAGGCAGTACTATCGTCATCAGCCATCACAGTGTCTATGGATGTGTATAATTTTAAATTGCCGGCGGTCATGTCTAAAATTCTTTTGTTTATTTTATTGGTGCGAAATTTTTGAACTAATATAGGAATTAATTTTAACACATGTGAAGATCTTGAAAAATGCCAAGTAAAAACAGCGAAAACACTCTATAAAATCCTTTCTGGAACAAAAACGACTACAAGTATCGTCTAGTGCCTTATAGTGAGATTAAAGTAAGTATCTCTCTCTATATAAATGGCTAAGAGATTTTTGAGTCTGTTTGTCTGTGTGTTGACGCAAGTTGCCACCAGCTTTTCATACTTTAGTTAATTTTAAAAAATCTAACTGTCCGAACCATAAGTTAATAAAACCGACGGATTCAGAAAAAAATGCCCCTTTCATTTGGTAGCTTATTTGTAACGAAATTTTGAATGGATTTTTTTTAATTAATTAAAATGCGAAAATAATAACCTGGTAAAAGCTTTAAAAATGGACATTTAAACTTTTAATTGATGCCAAAAAAATAAATAAAAATAAATTAATTAATAAAATTATTTTTTTTTCTTTCAACATAAAATGAAATATGCTTTCACGCGAATATATATATATATATATATATATATATATATATATATATATATATACATATATTAAATTTGTTTTTGCATATAAAAAAATGAAAATATGAAAATGGAGTAAAAAAAAAAAAAAAATAATAATAATAATATACCTCAATTTTAGATTTTTTTCCCCTTTTGTTTAAATAGTATGTTTTTGGCACGGATGAATCGCGATGGCATGAAAGCTAATTCAGCATTACATTAAAGAGCTTTACTTATTGATAATCCTGGTTAATTTTTAAATTTTGATGCTGAAATAGATCGGACATTTTTCGCCAAGCACTCCACTTTCGTAAAAGCCACTTTAAGCCAAGTAGCGCATAAAAAAATATTGAAAAAATTATAAAATGTTGAAAAACAGAAAAGAAAGGAAAGGGACGGAAAGGAAAACGAAAAGAAAAGAAAGAAACAAAATAATAATAATAATAATAATAATAATAACATAAATTATATATTTTTGTCTAAAGTGACGATAAAAATTTAAAAGTTGCCAAGGGGAGCTACATTAAGGCTATACCATGATCAGCTTTACCTATTTCATTATTTTATTATTTATTTTTTTATGTACCAACTACTATTATCTAACTCAACTACTATTATAACCACAAAAATTAATTGTCTCATGCGATAGACGTAGCCGATCATAGCACATTGTAATATTATATTTGATGTGAAAATTGTTATCATTTTATGGTTGATCGAATAAACCAAATAAATATAGAAAATAACGTGAAAGAAAATATTATGTACACCACGTATAGTGTTGTTCATATGTAACTGGGATTAAAATATAAAATGGCTACTTCAATTTTTTCGACACTGTCCGTTTCGAAACTGTCATCTGATAAGCACCCAAATGGAAGCCCACTGGTAAGCTATTGTCACAGGCAATAGGGACAGACACCCGAGAGTCTGCGAATGAGCGGGTCGCTGCCTAACCAAAGCGGGCTTTAAAGCAGTTTCATGATTTCTTTAAATTTTATTTTTGTTTGTAAAGCGATATAGAAAAGAGTTTCCTTTAAATATAGAGACCATCGAAGCGAGAAAAGCCTTCGTTGATTCACTACCTTCATTGATTTCATGAATTAAAAAATGGTTTCGTTAACAAACTTTGATCTATTGGCACGCAAGCAGCATCAGGCCGAGTTTTGTACATTTCGAGTTTGATTTTGAAATTTTTCCCGCATCGGGCCGGGCCGGGCTCGGGCTTAAAATTTTTTTTCAGGCTCGGGCTCAGTTTTTTTGTGTATATTCGGGCCTGGCCGGGTCTGAATGAAATTTTCTTCGGGACGTGTCGGCCCGAATCTTTTTCTGGTTCCTCGTTAATCAACGAAAAAGGAAAATGATAAAATATTTCTTCAGTCATTTATTTTACGTAATTTTACAGGCTTGTATGTCACATAAAGTTCTATTTTGTTAAAAAAAATTGTCTGTAACGTCAATTTAATTGTCTATCAGTCTGTCTCTGTCCAAAATCTGATTTTTCGCAAATATTTTTAGCATGGCTCGAAATTAATATATTTTATTTAAAGTAATATTAGATGGTTTCCTATTCAAAATAGTATGCATGTCACTACCAATTTGCGTACATGTACATAACAAACGAAATTAGATACAGTATAAGGGTTTGTTTCTTATGATCTGTTGAGTTTAGGTGATATAAAGGCTATAAAAATCTTTCCGCTGTAACTTTTTCTCTAAGGCTCCTTTTCCTTTTCTCCAGTGGACGAAAGCAGCAGCATTTTTATCATGGGCAAAAGCAACTTTTCTATTGAATATGGTTGGATTAACATTAAAATTTTGTTTACTGGAGCACATAAAAGGTTTGGATACATTATAGTATATAAGAGAAAATGGTTGAAAGTGTGCATTTTCAGTAGTATTTTAAATACCTTCCTATATTGTTTGATGAATGCTAATATTTTCGATTTGACTTTCTGTTTGTCTTTGTGCCTTGTCTATAATAATGAATTTCTGTTTATATATAATTGTCTTGTAAAATTTAAGCAGTTTTGTTAAAGTACGTACTATTGTTTGGTTACATAAAACCTCTGCAAAACACATACTAAAAATCTTTTTCATAAAGAAGCATTCTTTTTTTTTCTTTTGTTATTTTACATATTTTTGAATCGGGCCGGGCCGCCGGGTCGGGCCCGGGCCGCATTTTTCGACTTCATAACGGGCCGGGAAGGGTAAGTAAAAAGTTTCCGTACGGGCCGGGCCGGGCCCGGGCCTCGAAATTCCGGCCCGTGCAGACCTCTAATACATACATCATCGTAAAAATTAAAAAAATTTGGCCCCACTGGTCATAATTGTAAAGAATTTTTCTTTGTGTCCCTGTAAAAAACTATAAGGCTAGATTCACCAAAATCTATACGGTTCGTACGATGGTGACATATAACATACGTACCAAATTTCAGCTTATTTAAACAAAGCGTTTAGACGCTATCGCATTCACTCACATACTTGCATACACACACACATACATATCATCATAAAAATAGCAAAAATGAACTCAGGGCACCTCAAAACGGAGAGACACAACAAAATAACAAAGTCGGATTTTTGGCATGATTGCAGTACTTTCCTTACATATGTATGTTCGAAAAGCAAAAAAAAAAAAAAGATTCATAACTTTAGGAAATAAATTTCTTGTTTATATTTATTAATGGATGTGTTGAGAATAGCAGCATGATGACAGATTGATAGAAACGAACTTAATAATAAATTGTCTTAAAATTTTTTGTTTTATGGATTTATTACGGCTAGTTTCTGTGAATTTCCATAAATGATTTCATATGAAACACCATTCGCATCAGGAATTCTGTGTAAACAACAAGTGAAAAAAACTCTCATCAGTAAGATTCACATTAAAAATTGCCCGTGCAACAACGGTGATTTAAAAAAAATCTGGAGTGACTCCAATCGACTTACCGAGCATTAAGTAATGAACAGTTGTATAAATAAATTAAAATAACACAAGTAATTAAATAAGCAAAAGGGAAAACTATAATAGAGGTTTGAGTATTTTTCCCCATTGTTTAATTTTGCGTTATTACACTTCATATAGTTTTAGCCCATAGATCATAATGTTATAGAATTTATCGTTGCGTCCCTGTAAAAATCTATAAGGGGGTTCCTATATCCAGGGATTCACCAAAATATATATAATTCATGCGACGGTTATCTATAACATGTGTATAAATTTTCAGCTCAATCGAATAAGGCGTTTAAACGCTATCGCACTTTGTGGTATTTGGGACCACAACCATAATGATAAAGAATTTTCTTTGTCTCCCTGTAAAAAAAAAAAAAAAAAAAAAAAAAACTATAAATACTAGATTCACCACACTCTATACACTTTGTGCGACGGTGATTTATAACATGTGTATAAATTTTTGGCTCAGACGTATAAGGTGTTTAGACGCTTATCACACGTTAAAAAATTTGGTTCCGTAGGCCACACTGTTAAAAATTTCTACAGAAAACTGTGTAATCTATTATCTTAAGTCTTACGTAAAAGTACAGAGAAAAATAAACGAAGATGTTAAAAAACTTATGTTATACATTAGTTTTAATAACTAATATTAATTTAATTAATTATTGGCGAGAACATATTTCGGACTTAGAATGCTTTTTCTAAAGTAGAAACAGTCATTTTTGATTTTAATTAAAAAATTAAATAATAAAATTAGATAAAAATACAGAATAAAGATTGAGAATCTCGATTATTCACTTTTAACTATGAATTGCTGTAAATTTACAGAGACACTAGATAAATATTTACATTAAATTTACAGAAATTTCTAACAGTGCATAATGGTAAATAATTTTTCTTTGTGTCCCTGTGAAGAAACTAAAGGGTTTTCTATTAAGAGTGATACAATATATATATATACTATATATAAATTATTCAATGAGACACATTTTTTTAGACACATAATTTTTCTTTGTGTCCCTGTGAAGAAACTAAAGGGTTTTCTATTAAGAGTGATACAATATATATATATATATATAAATTATTCAATGAGGCACTTTTTTTTTTTTTTCCCTTGAACGGATGACCTTGACGATCCGTGATGCACCCCCTTTAGTATGAAAATATATCGTTCATGTGAGCACCACGACTTCTCTGTACATACCGCATTCTGTCAACCCAATTTTCCATCACTCTTTCACATAAATTTGGTGTTATTTCACGAATAACACGTTCAATGTTGGTTTTTAATTGCTCAGTTGTTATTGGATTATCAGCATAAACTTATGACTTAACATATCCCTAAAGAAAAAAATCACAATCGATCGAGTCGAATAATGTCCATGAATTCTTCTCAAATTTCTCTCAGTATTCACATATGAACACTGATTTTGATAAAACAATTTGATAATTTCGAAACGTTTTTCAAGCGTGTATCTTTGCATGATTAAATGGCATAGCATACTAAACACAAATGACACAAGAAATGTCAAAAAATAATATGCAGTGTTGCCATTCTAACCATTTAAAATTGTATCATCCCTATTGGAAAACTCTTTATAAGTGCTAGATTCACCAAAATCAATAGGGTTCGTGCTATGGTGGCTGGTGGCATACAACATACGTACCAAATTTCAGCTTATTTGAACAAAGCGTTTAGACGTTATCGGGTTCACTCACATACTCAGATACACACACACGGACAGACACATTGACACACTCGCACATACATATATCATCATAAAAATAGCAAAAATGAACTCAGTGGATCTCAAAACGTATAGAAACACCAAAATCTCAAAATTAGATGTTTGACATGATTTGAATACTTTCCTTACATGTCCGGAAAATAATAAGAGTGTAAAGCTCTTTTTTTTTACTAGATTATAATGTTGATTGATGTAACTGGAATAGTTTTTTTTTTTTTTTTTTTTTAAGTCAGTAGTTTATACAGCAACTTGTTAGGAGGACCATATGTCTATGAAATTGAAGTACATATTTTGAAAATGTTTTTTTAAGTTTCGAAAAATTGCAACAAAGAAATTTCTTTATCATAATTAAACCCTTTTTATTCCCATTTACTTGGTATAAGCTATACCTCCGTCATTGGGTTTGCAAACTGAAGCCTTTTATAAGAATTCAAAAAAAAAAAAAAAAAAAAAAAGATATTCTTTTCTATTTTTATAAAGTTTTATTTATTTATTTATTTTTATTATTATTTTTATTTATTTATTTATTTATTTTTTCATTTCTATATTTTTATGATGCAATATTAAATTTTTGTAATGGGAAATTCTGAACAGTATCGAACATAAAAATCATCATTCTGTAATATTTATATTTATTATTATTGGACGATATTTGAAAATCAAAGCAGCAAAATAGTTTATTTATTTCTTTATTATTGTACTATTTTTTTTTTTTTCATTCATATATATATCATTTGTAAGAAATTTGGAAAATGTTCTAGGTATATATATAATACAGACGTATTTTTTTTTTTTTTTCATTCATATATATATCATTTGTAAGAAATTTGGAAAATGTTCTAGGTATATATATAATACTGACGTATGTACAGTCAGAAAAAAAAAAAAAAAAAAAAAAAAAACCTCCCTCCCCCATTTTAATTTCGCCGTAAATTATCGTAGAAACATGTGGCTGGTACCGATCGATTTGTAAGAAAGAACGTCTTGTTTATAATGGTATAGTTAGATTTTGCTTAGGGGGTCATCTACATATTAAAGAAGTTGGTATCAACTTCATTTTTTTCAATGGTAACCCCCATTTTCTATAATTTATTCGAATTATTTTCATCACGGAAAATAGTAGTCTATTCAAATTCTGTTTTTTTTTTTTTTTTTTACGCGTTAGAATGAAGTGACCCAAACATATTTCATCCATATTTTTGATAAAAAATCATTTTTTGAATTATGAAAATTGTTAATAAATTCATATTCGAAAAAATTATGAATTATGACCTATATTAATTTTTGCACGAATACAACGGACATCATCAAAAACATGGGTTTCCAAATTTACAGCTCGTTCCTAACATTTATTTTTTTTTATTTTATTTTTTTTTTTTTTCGAGTTACAGTGATATTTCATTTTTATTGCTGTTAGAACCGTCACTTGTTATAATCTGTATCCTCTGCAAGTAAATATATGTATATAACCTGACGAAAAAATATTTTTATTTACTTTTATGTTATTGTTTTCTAAAGAACATTTCGATGTTTACTTTACAAACTGGCTTATTTTTGTAAAATTATCGCAATGCAGACGAGAGATTGTGAAAGAAATCCTAAAGAAAACAAGCTCCGCCTCTATATCGCTGAAACAATAAAAATAAATAAATAAATAAATAAATAAACTAGCTTGCATATTCATATTTAACTCTATATATGATGCTGGTATGCATAAATCTTAATGGCATTTACTACATCGATTGCTGAAGATAAAACTTAAATGATTTAATTGCAAATATGTAAAGTCATTTTGTTTTATAATGTAAAGTTTTTCAAAAATGTGTAAAGGCGTGGTTTACGTTACAAGAGAGGAACATATCCGATCCTAATATGGTTAAATCTTTCTTCTTAAATATTAAATATCTTTTTCTAGTTTTACACTGCTAAAATTCTGTTTTAAACCTGTTCTGTTGTGTCCTTTTTTTTTTTTTTTTTTTTTGTATTTGAATATTGTAGGGTTTGTACTCCTCAAGTTAAATGTCATGACTTAGAAAACACGTTAAAACGAGGCTTACTGTTTGAAACAGCAATGCGCATTCGATAATTGTTTTATTATTATTATTATTAATATTTAATAATTTTTCTAAGATTTTTTACACGAATTTTCTGTTTTAATCTTGTTGTGACATTTTTGCATTTGTTTAATGTACCGTTCGTAAGCTTTATATTATTTAAATTTTATCGCATGATGTAACATAATAAAATATAAAATTTTTATTAAACGTTTTTTAATACAGAATCTAATGGTCGAAAATTGTTTTTTTTTTTTTTTTTTTTTTTAAGTTTATAAATCTATTATTAAAACAAAGCGCAATATTATTTATTTTTTACTAATTCTAATCACGGCGTAAAATTCACATTTATAATGGAAAAAGAATGTAAAACAAAGTGATTATATCTTATTACTTTTAAAGATATAGATACTAATCTTACACCTTTAAAAATTAAGAATTCAAGTACTGTAGACTGATGTATAACGCGGGGTATTCGTTCTGGGCAATAAGAAATCGTGTTATGTGGGACATACATTATCAGACCAATTTATGCAAAATCAATCCAATACAAACAAATATATATATACTGCATAAAAAAAAGTAGACGGACACTTCTTTACAATTTTTTAAAACCCCGTCTTTGTTTAATAGGAAATGTCAATTAAAATTCTTTAACATGTTTATACTTATCAATCTTCATATTTTTGACAGACAAATAAAAATATTCAATTATTTATAATTTTAATGTAGGGAAATGCATAAAAGAGAAAAGATATACATTTGCACAATATTTTTTTTTTTTTTTAAGTAGACGGACACTGGTCAAAAACTGCAATTACCTTAGTGAGTATTTTTTGCGGAATACCAGTTTTGTATGTACATGTACATTTGGCATTTTGCCAATTGCTAACGTGCTTGACAAGATGGTTTTACGTAGTTAAATTTCTTGGAGATGAATGCGCCATACCACGAGGAATTCCTTTAACTGATTACACGAAAGGACAGATTATAGCGCTGAAAAATGTTAATAAAGGAGTCAGGGAAATTAGTAGGCTACTTCTAATAAGCAAAAGTAGCATCAGCGATTTTCTACGTGCTCCTGAAGCCCATGACGTAAAGAAAAAGAGTGGCCGGCCAAAGAAACTTTCGCTTAGAGACCAAAGAAAAATTTTTACTGAGCTGAAAAAAACTGGAGCATCAATTCCCAGAGTTTGAATAAGCACAGGAATTACTAACGTAACTTCTCAGACAATTTATAACTACATTAAGCACTCAGAGCTCTTTCAATATAAGAAGAGAAAACATCATCCATGCTGGAAGGATCACCACGTGACAGAACGCCTATAGTGGGCTCAAAACCATATGTCTTGGACTACAGAATGGATATTTGTAGTTTTTTCAGATGAGAAATTTTTTTATTTAGATGGCCCAGATGGATATCAATATTATTGGCACAGTTTGGAGAAATAAGACGAAGTGTACTCTACTCGGCAAGTTGGTGGTGGTGGCGTGAAGGTGTGGCTAGCTGTTGGCTATGGTGGTAGGACAGATTTGGTGTTCCTAAGTAAGAAGTAGACTCACAAAGATTATATTGAAACACTAAGCCGTGAGCTTTTGCCATTTGCGCGTGATCTTCGAGGAGAAAACTGGATTTTCCAACAAGATGGAGCGCCAATACACACCGCTAACAACGTTAAAAAATTGTTTTCATGAGAAAAACTTCAATGTTTTACCCTGGTCAGCCAAAAGTCCGGATATGAATCCTGTAGAAAACATATGGGCTATACTTGTTCGTAAATTTTATGAGGGTGGACGCCAGTATGAATCAATTCACAGCTCAAAGAAGCTCTTACAAACATTTGGGAAATTTTCTGTCAAAAAAAGATTCAGAATATCAATGATTCGATGCCGATGTGTCCGTCTACTTTTTTTAAAGAAAAATTACAGTGCAAATATGCACCACTTTTGTTTCCTGAATTTTTCCACTACATAATTCAAAAGGATTGAATCTATATCCAAAAAATAATAATATATGATGTCTCAAGAATATAATTATATTAGAGAAATGAACCTCATATCTCTAATTAAAGAAATAATTGGCTTTAAAGTATTACAAGTAAGTGTCCGTCTACTTTTTTTATGCAGTGTATGTATATAATTTTTTAATTTTTAATTATTATTGTTTTCTAAGTAAGGTTTTGATGTTTACGACACAAATTAACCTATTTTTGCAAAATTAATGCATTACAGGAGAGAAATTATGATGGCATTCCAAAAGAATAATAAAACCCAACCCTCTGGCTTTTTCTGAAACAAAACTTAAAAAAAAAAAAAAAATCTTGCTTCCATAATTTTATTTTGTTTGACTCTTTATGGAACTTTAGCATATATAAACGTATGAAATTTACCGTTTCGATTGTTGATGACAAAGTTTCAGTTATTTAATGATGAATTTGTTAGTTAATTTGGTGTTTTAGAGAAACGTATAAAGGCGTGACTTATTACTCAAAATAGGAATCATTTTGAACAGTATCTCCTTTTTATTGAATATTAAATATTCTTTACCAGATTTTTGTTTATGGTCGTATTTCGTCTAGCTCGTTATAAGGGAGTCAACTGTCCAGATAAGTTTAGAAGCAAACACAATACGTTTTATTTTATAATAAATATTTCTGTACTTTCTTTCCGGTATGAATCTTAATGAATAATGTCCATTCTTTGGTAGATCATAAATTTTTTTTCTATATGTACATGGCATTTTCACCTAAATGCCTAATCCAATTGAGCTGAAAATTTATATACATGTTATAGGTCACAGTCACGGAAACTGTATAGATTTTGATGAATTATTTCTAAATTTTTACAGGGATGCAACGAAAAATTCTTTACCATTATAATCTATGGGCTCAGATTACATGGTGCAATAGCGTTAAATTAAACAACATACTATATGGAGCAAAATAATCCCCTTCTTTTGTTTACTTAACGACTTGTCTTATTTTAAATTATTTATACACTTGTTAATTACTTAATGGTCGGAAAGTCGAGTTGAGTCACACTAGATTTTTTTCTTACATTAATTTCATGAATGCCAAATATTTCAAATGGTATAAATATGTTTCTAATTACAATTTTTATTAACAGGTAGTTGTATTGATTTTCATTTGTATAATGTTTCAATTCAAGGTCAATTACCATATCTTTCTATTTCCCCATGTGGCATGGTAATAAATTACATTACAAATGAGCTCCTTTTTACTTTCCGAACACTATAGTGAGGAAAGTATTGTAATCATGTCAAAAATCCGAATTCGAGATTTTGATGTTTCTATACGTTTTGAGGTCTCCTGAGTCCGTTTTCACTATTTTTACGATGATGTATGTATGTGTGTGTATGTGTGTATGTCTGTGAGTGAACACGCTAGCGTCTAAACGCTTTGTTCGATTAACCTGAAAGTTGGTACGCATATTGTAAGTCACCATAGTACGAACCCTATAGATTTTGGTGAATCTAGCACTTATAGTTTTTTTACAGGGACACAAAGAAAAATTCTTTATCATTATGGCCTATGGGAGCAAAATCTTAAAAGTGCGATAGCATCTAAACGCCTTATTCAATTGAGCAAAAATTTTATACACATATTATAGATCACAAATACTCAATCTGTATAGATTTTGGAGAATCTAGCACTTATAGTTTTTTTACAGGGACACAAAAAAAAATTCTTTATCATTATGCCTATGGGGCCAAATTTTTAAAAATGTGATAGCGTCTAAACGCCTTATTAATCCGAGCAAAAAATTTGTACACATGTTATAGATCACAGTTGAACTAACTGTATAGATTTTGGTGAATCTAGCACTTACAGTTTTTTTACAGGGACACAAAGAAAAATTCTTTATCATTATGGCCTATGGGACTAAATTTTTAAAAGTACGATAGCATCTAAACGCCTTATTGAATTCAGCTGAAAATTTATATGAGTATTATAAATCACTGTTGCACTAACTATAAGCATTTTGGTGAATCTAGCATTTATAGGTTTTTATAGGGACACAACGAAAATTTCTTTATCATTATGATCTATGGGCTCAAAGTTCAGTAGCGTTAAATAAAACAACGTGTAATAGATGGAGAAAAATACTGAAACACTCTATTATGGTTTTCTCTCTTTTGTTTGTTTAACAACTACTCTTTCTTTACTTTATCTACAAAACTGTTAATTACTCAATGTTCGGAAAGTCGAGTGGCGTCACTCCAGATTTTTTTTTTTTGTATGTGTTACTTTCCGAACGTAGGGGTAACTGGGGTAATTTTTAGACAAAAGTAAACTTTTGTTAAAAAAAGGGTTTCTTTGGATATAGTTCAAATTATATTTTTTTATATTTTTAATATTATATGAATTATCTTATCAGAAATACTCAACTACTGTCTTTGTAAAAAAATAATAATTAAAAAATAAATAAATAAATAAATAAAAACGTGTCTAAGAATTACGACACTGAATTTCTATGTTTTATGAATAGAAAATAAGATTTTTACGAACAGTACTAGTCAGTCAGTATTTTGTTATATTGTATACTTCAAATAGGGTAAAATAATTGACAATTTAATGCACACACACACACACACACAAAAAAAAAAGTTACATGTTTGATTTCACACTTTATAACATTTTATAAAATTTAGGGAAAACACAGCAATAACTAAAAACGTAGTTTAATTATTAAATCTGGATGTACTAGATACTAGGTCAGTTGTGGCGATAAAGCAGAAGAATTAAAAAGTAAATTAACTCAAAAAACAGACTTTACTAACATGAAGTTATTATCCATTTCAACTTGAAACACAAATAACTTCAATTAATTTTTCTTAGTTCATTCACAAAAACAGCCTTATGGAACTTCTTAAGGATTCTATAAATGTCAACGTCAGCAATCTAATTATCGCTTGAAATTTTAAAGGAATAAACAGAATCCGTCTGAACTACTAGACCATAAAATAGATTCAGGAACTTTCTCAAAATCTGGTACTGAAGGTCACCAAAATTTGTTGTCCTCATACCATTTCAAAAATTTCAATTCCAGACGCTCTTTTTATTTTCTTTAAAGACCTCCAACACTTTCCCAATATAATATGGTATATGGAGTTTCATAATAAACAGCAAAAAATTTATCACTAGCAATCTTATTTATTGCATTTGCAGGCCCGGACTGGCTCCTTTGGGGGCCCTCGGCTAGAAAGCGAAAAGGGGCCCCTTACTGAAGAATTTAGTAGGAACTAGCAGGCGTCGCCCGCTCCACTGACCACTATATTTAAATGAAGTCTCAAAATTACATACTACTTATTAATACTAAACATATCATTAAAATGCAAAAATATCATAAAAATTCATTGAAATCGGTTAAAACTTCAGTTGCTTACTCTCCTTCACCAAAGGGGGGAAATTTCACAAATTTCATTTTGATGCATATTGGATACACATCACCGACACATACATCAAAAACTCACCTTTCTTAGATAATTTAGAGCAGAGTTACAATTCGAAACATGTTTTTTACCCACCCCAAGGTGTGGAAGATCTTTCGTAAAATCCCCCTATAATGTGCGTTGTGTACATGGCCCTATTAAAAAAAAAGACATCTTGGGATAATTGTAAATAAAGTTACACTTGGAAAAATATTTTTTGTTCCTTTCACCCGGTAAAGAGGAAAGAGTAAAATTTGACAAAACCCTTTTATAGTGTGTTACACTCACTTAGGAACCCACACACCAAAATACAGATTTCGTAAGATAATTTCTTTATAGTGTGCGTTAGGTACACACAATGTGCAAAAAAAATCACCTTCCTGAGATAATCTGGAATAGAATTACGATATGTGTTTTGTGCCACCAACCCCACCAAAAGAAGAAGGGGGATGTTTGACAAAATGTATTTTTAGAGTGTTTTAAGCGCACATAAGCAATCCATACACTCAGAAATTGTCCTTCTGAGATAATTTAGATGAGGGTTACAACTTAAAACGTGTTTTTGCTTTCCCGACCCCCAAAGGGAGAGAAGGGAAACTGTTCGCAAAATCCCTTCATAATGAGCGCTGTGTACACATAGCAAACCCCCATACCAAAAAATTGTTGTCCTGAGATAATTTGGAACAGAATAACGTTTGCAAATTTTTTGTTGTCGCCACGCCATTCCCATGGGGAAATTTAGCAAAATCCTGTCACAGTTAATGATTGATGAAAATTTTCAATACACTCCAAAATTCGTGAATCTAACTTCCACAGCTTCCCTAGGAAAAATTTAATGCAAAAAGGCGGAAATTGCCCCTCTTGTACCCCCCCCCCCCCTCCCAATCAAAAATCGCAAAACACCCAAAAGAATTTCTGGAAATAGATTCCAAAAGACCCAGTTGTTTTCTACTTCTATGTGCCACTTTGGTAGAGTTTTACAGGAAAATCCGGATTTTGCGAAATTCTTCCCTCCCCCCTTAAAATCAAGAATTCGAAAATCCATATATTTTTTCATTTTTGTACACAAGTCTAGTCTCTTGTACTACTTCTTAATCGTGAAGTAATTTGGAGCCGACTTATGCTCGTAAACGTGCTTTTCTCGCCTCCCCCCAGGGAGGGGGAATTTTGCAAAACTCCGTTTTAGTGGGAGTCAGTTCTCTGGAACCAACTATCACTGCAAAACTCATGACCCAGTCCTGCACAAAATCGCCACGGCAGTGTTTATTCAGTTGTTGGAAATCACGTTCTCTCTCCCCTTTTTCCCCCTTGGCCACTGAATGTATAAAATTCCTGAAATTGAGTTTTAGGTATTTTGATCGCTGTATTTTAAAACAAAAATTTCACGGATATCTGTTTTTGTTATTGTTGTTTGTTTATTTGAGTTATGTAGGATTATGCGAAATCACATATTAAAATGTGAAATTACGTTTTGCTTTCTCCTCCCTGCTTTGGTGACTGAATTTTTAAAATTCCAGAATTTGGTTTTTAAATATTCGTGTTTGCTATATTTTAAAGCAAAAATCTTACGTATATCTGTCTTTTTGTTTGAGAAATGAAGGGTTATGTGAAATCACGTTTTGCCCCTTTCCCCTTGAGGGCTGAATACGTTTTTAGGTTTTGTGTTAACTATATTTTAGCAACAATTTTACTGATATCTGTTTTTTTTTTTTTTTTTCTTTCATTTAAATATAGAGGATTTTATGAAATCACGTTCTGCCCTCCTTGCTCCCCTTCAGGAGCGAATTTTGTAAAATCGCTGCATTAGGGGTGTTTACACTATATGTTCTATAATCTGACCCAGTTTTGAGATTCTGAAATATTTTATTTTTAGACAACCAAACCACATTATTGAAGAAACCCTCATAGCCTAAATCCTACAATATTACTTAAGTAGTTACAAAAAAGGGACACAACGGTAATAAATTAGAAAGAATATTGATGGGGGGGGGGGGTCTTCTTTAATTGTGATTCAGTTGATACAAATTTTAAAATATATTTTGTGACAAAAAGGAAAATGACTCTAAAAACCTTGGTACAAATATAGTGAACTAAGCAACTCTCACCAAGATCTTTACTTATGCTATTGCGACAGCCTCTTTAATTCATCGCCAAAATGACAACGAAAATTTAAAAGTCGCCAAGGGGAGAGATCTTATACTAAAGTTGCACCAAAAAATTTTTAAGAAACAAATATAATAACCGTTACTAAGGAAAGAAACAATTACTGCATGTTTTTATATCGAAAAATACACTGTAAAAAATATGTCCTATTTGCTGCCAGAAATTCTCTGTAATTTGATAAAATACGCAAAATTTAAGAAAAAATTACGTTGTCAGAACGTATTTTCTCAAATTACAGAGAATTACAGGGAATACGTTCTACAGGGATACGTAATTTTTTCGTAAATTATGCGTATTTTCTCAAATTACAGAGAATTTCTGGCAGCAAATAGGTCATATTTTTTACAGTGTAGATTAAAAGAAAAAAAAAAAACCTGTTGGATCAGCATTGTACGGGTGTGAAAGCTGCTGCTAAGCAAGCGGGAACTCAAATCGAGACTTTAAATGATTTTTTTTCTTTTCTTTTTTTTTTTTTTGCGTGTGTGTGAATTTAATACTGATAACTGATATGGGACCTGTCGCTAACTTGCCTGAAATGAGCACTGTACAGCACGCGATGAATCAAAATTGATTGTAAATCCATAAAATTATAAGAAAATAAATAATCGAATTACTGTGGTGTAACTAATTATAAAGTAGCATGTTCAAGGGTTTTCTGGGGCCCCCTTGGGTCGGGGGCCCTCGGCAATCGCCGACCAGCCGACCTGGCCAGTCCGGGCCTGTGCATTTGTTAAGTGTAGCTTCAGATGATGTAGACTTTTTGGTAAGACATATTTTTTAATATTAATGGTAGCATCAGAGTTGGACGCATCGCTGTGAAAACTTTCATCACCTGAAGAACTTCCTGATTCTTCTGGTAAAATCTTTTTGTTTGAAGTGTTGTTCTTTTTCTTTAAGGAAACATTTTTCCCTTCTTTTTCTTTTCTTTTTTTTTCATATAATCATCAGATGTTATAACAACTGCATCCATATTTATTATCATCTTAAAATGTTTTAGTTACTAATACCTTACTTAAGGATAAATAAATAATCTAGTTCCACTGTTAGAATCACTTTCAAGTTCTTTCACAAAAAGTAAATAAAGACATCAGATTATAGTTAATAAGATGTAATCTGTATATTCATTGTAATAATCTAATGTTTTTGACTGTGACTTAACGTTTTTGTTCACTTGATTTTTACTTTATTATGAATTGTAATATAACAGTTTAAGTTATCTTATTTTTTAAAGTACTTACAGTTTTATAATATTTGTTGATTTCTTTTCAAATTGGGCCTAATACGATCAATAAATGGATACTCAATAGTAACTGGGATCTTTAAATACTTATTTTATATTATATTAAATTTACCTTTGATTGAAATGTGTAAAAAATAATTTAAACCTATTTTTTCGTTGTCTAAGAATTACCCCAGGATGTCTAAACATTACCCCAAGAATTGTCTAAGAATTACCCCAGCATGAAACAATGTAACAATGCCTTTTAGAAAGGCTTTATACTCATCTCAGTTTATGAATTCTGCAATTTTCTGTTAATAAATTTGAAGGTAATGAATTTCTTCTTCAATACCATTCAAAATCTGCAACTAAAGTAAATAAATATATGCAATAAACAAATTTGAAAAGATTGAAAATATAAGTTGATAGGTAATTTTTCAGAGACATTTTTCTAGTGAAATAGAAAACTCTCTAATATGTGGATTACTGCTTAGGAAATTTTTATACAATGTGTAAAGACATTTAAAAACTTAAATTCAAATATAAAATCAAATAAAAGTTAATACCTTTTAGTTTTAAACACCAAGTGCGTCTAAGAGTTACCCCGGTTACCCCTACATTATGTTATGTAAGAAAGTATTGTTTGTAATCATGAAAAAATTCGATTATGAGACTTAGTGTATCTGTACGTTTTTAGGTCTCCTGGGTACGTTTTTGTTATTTTTACGGTGATGTATGTGTTGCGTCAATCTTGAGGGATATTTTCATCGTAAAGGTGTCAGACCCCTTTTGAAATTTTATTTAGGATACTGACATGAATACCATAGAGTATGAATTTTCTAATTTAAGAAATTCGTAAGTTATTTGGAATTTACGATCCTCTTAAAATGGCAGAAGAATACAAAATTGAGTATAAACGGCCATTTTCAGGATCATAAATATATCAGACAACTTCAAAATAACATTTATGGTACTTGTATGAACATGACTGATTACAAATATTCTAATAGGAAAATTTCGTAAGCTATTCGTTTTTTAAGATTTTATCAACATAACAAAATTGAAAATTTTTCATGTAAATATGCATTTTGAGGATTGTTGCATTGGAAATAGTCAGCATGAAAACTAAACTACGAAATTTACCCTAATAAAATAAATTAATAGATTAGAATAAGATAAATATATCGAAGTGAACGGTGGATAGCCTATTAGGCGGGGATTTCACTCTGTCACTGTGTCAAGCGTTTTTTCAAATTCATTTCTCTTAACATGATAACTATGTTAAGGGAATGTCCTGTTCTAGAAATTTATGGATATATATATATAATGGGGAACTGAGCAGAGTCCACCTATGCCAACTAGTTTAATTTTTATAAATGTTTTATAAAATTACTTTAAACTGTTTAATGCACTTATTATTACTTTATATTTTATCAATATAATTACTGTTAATATAATTATAAACAGTCGAACCTCGTTAACGTAAATCTCAAGGGGGATAAAAAAAAAAAAATCATGTTATCAGTAGTTTCTGGCTATCTGTAACTAATCTTCATATATTTAAACTAAAATGATCTTCATTTTGACGGGGGGTTATGGAAACAGTTCATGTTAAAAGCAATTCACGTTAACGAGGTTCGACTGTAATAGACAGGCATCTTTCTGGAAAATTCTTTCAATTGATAATCAACGACCTTCTTTAAAAAATTACTGACATAAGATTTATTTTCCAGCAGGCAATTTTTTAAGTAAGAAGTTTGTAGCCAAATGGCCCCGAAGTGGCCTATTTTGGCCCCCCGGAGATGAAGGTTTGGCCCCAAAGCCAAGAAACTTCAGATTTCACCGAAGAAGTGAAAATTGAATAATTAAAGGTATGTTTAATAATTTGTTGAATTTAAGATTGCAAAGAAACAAACAAAATAATCTGGTGTGTCACTCACACGACTTTCTCTTATCCTGAAATTTAATACTATAAAGTATAAATACAGGTTGGAGATTAAGAGGAAATATAACGAGTACTAATATGTGAACCTATGTTAAACAATTCAAATTAGGCTTCGAAAGAGTTTTGTATGATAATTATTTCTGTGTGAGGGGGGTGGGCAGTAGCCCCCCCCCCCCTCAATACCCCGTTTCATTAATGCGCACCTACATTTATATACAATTTAATTCTGTTATTAAAATTAAAAGTTTACTTAAAATTATACAGACAATTTTCACACGCAACATTCCTTGAAACTTATCAATCTTGATCAAACTTTTCCAGCAACAAACTTATATTAACTTCAAAATACAACATTTGGATCTCCTAAAATTATTCGTTTTTAAGTCACTCTCAGAGACACAGACAAAAATCAAACGTTAAAAAACTTGACTACGGTAATCAAATCAGGAAGCCTCAAAACGTGTATATACAAAAAACAAGCGATGAACATTTAGCTTAAAACATACATTATTTACCGTATCTCTATGAGGAATTTATTTCAATTCCCGAACAGCTTTCCTGGAAATGGTAAAATATTATTTGTAAAGAACATCTACATCTACTAACAACAAAAAAGAATGTTATCGCTTAAATATTTGCAGCCCTGTATACCTTTCGAAGATTATATATAGACCTAGACCACACGGTGCATCTAAACATAATCCTATAGTAATCATACATGTCCCAGCCTGAAATATACTTCCATGAATTTGCAACGTCACACTTTTATCTAGTTCTTTTGTGTAGCCCTGTAAACGAACAGTCAATGGTTTCCCTACCATATTCTACATGAGAGAGACATGTTTTTTTGCATATAAAAAATATATATTTGTTGCATTTGGTTTATCGCAATCTATAATGTTAAACTCTACTTACCTGCAATTTTCCCCGTAGACGTAATGTATTTGAGTACTTTTGAGTGTCCCTGTACACGAACCATTTGCTTCATATCAACGAAAAGCTTAGTGTAGCATCTCTATATGATACACATTTAGAATACCGAATTTGGAATTTCTGCTACTATTTGTTCTTGAGATATGCTGATAACACATAGACAGACACACATATACACACACACGCACACACACACACACACACACACACTAATAAATAATTTGTATTGTGTGAATTTTGTGTAAAATTATATAGAAGAAAGTCTTGTGGTGGTCACATCATACTACTTTTTTTTTTCCTGTTTCTTTTTTATCTTTTTGAGTATAGTCCCAACGAGCACGGTTCCCTCCTTCACAGATCAAGCAACTCATTTTGTTAAAAGCTGTCTCTCATTTAGTCTATGTCTTATCATTTCTATTTGAGTTTTCAACTATTACAACCTCTCTAGGTCTGTAGAAGATTGTTTTTTGAAAGAAAAAAAAAATTACTGTTCGATTGAAACCTTTCGGGACCTAACTATGTTCAATTTAGTATTCATTGGAATAGTAAAATCTAATTAAAGTAATATTTAAGATTTTTTTTTTTTTAAATATCAATTCAAATAGTTTATTTAACTGTTATATAATACAGTGAAGTAATAATACTATTATTATAATAATAGTAATAATAATAATAATAATAATATGATACAGTCTGTTAGTTATAATGCCTGCATCATTACAGGCAAAATTATAAGGAAAAAGATATATTATGGATGATTGTGTGTGAAAAATAATTTTTATATCTGAAATATGAAGTTAGATATTTCGTTTATAAAATTGTTGTTCCGCGTATTTTACAAAATTGCTTAAGTAAAGTTAAATTTTCTCTGTAAAATTAAATATTCACTTTCTCTGTAGGGACCAAAATTACTCAAAAGGAGAAAAGTTAACGGGCTGCTCCAGCTTACCAAGAGGACGCGACTACAATGATTAATGACCTTTATTCCCCACCGTGCTGTCAGACTTTATCGTTCCTTTTCCTGACAGTTTTTAACAAAAGCAAGTTACTCCCCTTGATCGATTAGGGAAGGGGAACCGGGGTCTCTGGGACGATACCATTTTACAAGTAGAGGGAAATATAAAGAAAAAGAAAAAAAAAAAAGTGAGAGAGAAAGAGAGAGAGCATTCGGGCTTCAGATTTCTGAATAAAGTACTAAAGGAAGCTCCTATGTGGTTGAGGTAAATCATGGAAATTCAGCTATCTAATGCTATAATGGAGGGATTGAATGGGGCAAAATATTTTATATATGAAAATCATTTATACAAATTAAGAAGTAATCGGAAATTTTCGAGGTATTTTATGTGCAATTTTGTTAACTGCAAATGTTCTATCTTGTTGAATTTGGAAAATAAAGTAATTAGAAAAAGCGGTAGCCGTGAACATGAACATCAAATTGAACATGCTAAAATAAAAGCCATTATGTGTATTCAAGAGATGAAGGACAGAGTTGTGAGAGAACCAACTGTTTCAATTAGTAGAATTTATAGGTAAGCATTTACATTTGATCTATATTATAATTCTGTTAACCTCTCACTGTTAGAACAATAAGGTAGTTTTGAGTTATTTTCATTTTCCCGCATCACCATCGCAAAAGTTTTAGCAAAATTCAAAAATTCTTCATAAAAATTGTAGTTATTCCTGTTCACAAGACAAAAAAAATGTCTTTTTTTTTTTTTTTTTTTTTTTTTTTTTTTAATTTATTAGATGAGTGCGAAATATTTTCAGTTATAATTGACTGTTATTTTTTTCAATTACTGTGTAAAGCAAAGACTAAAATATGAGTTGAAAGCGTAATTTTTTAACATTTTCTAAATTATTGTTTGTACTTTATATGAAAATGAAAAACGCTACGCGATTTCTAGGAATGTGAATAAGAATGTTATGTAATTATTTTTCTTAATGACATCTGAATATACCAGGAAGTAGGGAGTGATGAGTTTAGATTTGAGAACTAATTTGGTAAACTTTTTCTATAGTAATGCGATTTTACATTTTACTGAAAACTAGCCGCCTTGGCCTTCGGCGACCTACTAGTTCCTGTTCCGTTCACAATCCTTGAAAATTCTGATTGTTCTAAACTCCCGATTCCTGCTCCGTGTAGAGACCCTAACATATATATTATAATATATAGAGTCACTATGCGGCGACCTCGCCCTGCCTTCAGAACTAACAACAGACAGTTCACCTTCACTTGCCGTTGCTGTGCAAACACCTTTAAAAATTCTGGCCGTTGCAAACTCCCGTTAGCTCAGTCGCGCCTGCGGTGCCCTCTTCCCGTTTCATAACCTCTGCAACAGAATGTTCCGTTACCTGCAAAGCTGCAAACGATTTTTGAAAATTCTGACCGCAGCCAAGAGTGGATGTAGGTTTAGGCCCGCGAAACTCAGGCTTAGAGGCGCCAAATTTTTACAAGTGGTTAATATTTTATTGGTGGAGGTGATTAAAATTTGAAAAGTAACTCCGATTTAAAAGGTAATTAAAACTGAATATCAGTTAGGGTTTTCATCGACTTAAGAGCTTAAGAGCGCTTTTTAAAGCACTTTGACCCATTACGGATTTCTGGTACTGGTTTGCAGCACATGAATATAGACTGTATTTGTACGATTGATCAGACGCACTGGACGATGAAATTTCTTATGTAACTACGAAATGCTCCTCTTTCATACAGAGGTTGAACCAAAGATCTTTAACTACGTTCTAACCTGCTCTAAAGTGCTGTTTCCACTGAGGTTGGTTCTAACGGCACTATTGATGTGGTCAAGCGTTTGGACCTGGGTCTAGGGTTGGTTCGAAAAGGGAGAGTCCGTGATTCTAACCCCCAGCTGAGATAATTGAGGGGCCAGGGGCAGATATCTTTGTCAATTTTGCATGCTTTCCTTTGAAGTAACTGCGCAATCTGATAAAAAAGGGCTACAACTGATTACAAGACATTTGGCTCTTTGTGTGCGGAGCGTGATTAATGGTTTTTTGGACCTGGAAGCTTTATCTCTAGTGGAAACCGGCCTTTAGTTCTTTGGTTGAACGGCCAGGATTGGATTTATGTTTAGACCTGCTACACCAGTGCAGATGAAGGCAAAATTCATAAGCCTATTAAAATTTAAAAACAATTTAATTTTAAACCCAAATTTAAATAAAGCAACAAAATTGAAAATTAAAAAGTAGACAAATTTATTTTTTAATTATGAGCTGATTATTACACGAAATATTGCCCAGTGATTGTTGTATCGAAAAATACTCTTCCTTCACAGTCGAACCTCGTTAACGTGAATTTCAAGGGGGATTAAAAACTTTTTCATGTTATCAATAGTTCATGCTATCAGTAACTAATCTTCATATAACTAAACTGATCTTCATTTTGATGGGGATTGTGGAAACAGTTTATGTTAAAAGTAATTCACGTTATCAGTGCTCACGTTAACGAGCTTCGATTGTATTACATTTATTATTATAATTATATTATATATGCAGAGTATATCAAAATATCGGGCTGCAGGAGGTGCCATAACGAAATTGACCTAGAGCGCAATCTAACTTAAATCCGACTAGCAAACTCCCCCCCCCCCCCTTTCCGCCTGCTCGTTGGGGCTTGCGCTACCCCCTGTTACAGAACTTATCATTAATTACGATTTTATTCGTGGCTATATTTCAACCATTTTCTTATTTCACCGTAGTAATATCTTAATTTTTGTATTTTAACAAAACACTTGATTGATATATTTTTTTATTAATCAGCGTATTTGCTAATTTTACGTAATACAATATATTTATTTAAAAAAAAAAAAAAAAAAAAATGGATTAATAAATAAATAAATAAATAAACAGATACCAGAATCATAAAAATTTATAATTATTTTTCTTTTAATGATTTAAATGAAACAATAAAATCTTCCTAAATTATGATAACTAAATTTTTGTATGTTCATTAATTTCATTAGAATTAATTATTACTGAGTGATTCAAAACAGTTATTACATCGACTATCTCTTAAACTATGTCATATAAATATACTTCCAATTACAAAATTGATGCAAATCAAGAGTAGATTTCATAGATGTGGCATTTTACGTAGAATAGGCAGCAAATAGCAAATTTAAATTTTATACGATCCCTCCTGTCCTCTGACTTATATTTAGAAAAATATTGCCCTCAGTCTGGAAAAGAAAACTAAATAATTATAAGATAAAAAACTTTTTATAAACCATGTTTTTAAATTTTCTGTTGAATCATAGCTATAGAACTAACTACATTAGCACTTTATCAATGCGTATTTTTACGAAATTGTAAACAATTGTATTTTTTTTAATATAAATTCTTTCAAAGAGGCTTAGTAAGTTGATAAAATGTCAATTTTCTGCCTTTCCAGTTCTTTTTCTCGTTAAAATAGCTTAATTTTCCCTTTAACACGCATTAAAAAGCTCCAATAGGCAGGTAATGGATTTGGCGACTTTTTGACATTGGCGACTTTTGCGAGAAAATCCTTATTATCGATATTCCAAAGATGGACGTTCTAATGTGATTGGTTAAAGAGTTACGGGAAATTTGAAAAAATAAAAAAAAAGTTGGTTTTAAAAATAGAATATTAATCCTTTCATAACAACATATATTTGCATCATGAACTACATTGGCACTTTACCAATGTGTAGAAAATCTTTAAAGTGATAATGACGTCATTTTATGCCAGATGCATAATTTAACTTTTTACAATTTTTTAACGCTCACGCTTAATTAAATGTATTTATTTTTATGTCGAAAGAAAATGAACTCGTAAATTTTTTTTTGGCAACAATTAAATTATAGCTAATATTTTAATGGCTTTTTATAAGATATTAGGAGGTTATCATTTTCAGATTTTAATTGATTATAAGAAAACTATTCGAAAGTCGGACTTCGAAGTATTGTGTTGTCATCGGGTTGTGAGCTATTGTGAAAGTTTCAAATGTATAGCTAGTAGGAAAGTTAGTTAAAAATAGATTGCAAGATTTGTACCGGACAAACACACAAGCACACAAACAAATAAGAATCGAAGTTAATATAAAACATGGTAATAAAAGAGGCTATCTATGAAATAATAAAAATTGAATAAAGATCCATTTGTTTTAAAACAGCAATTAAAACCATTCAAACGCATGAAATCAACAGTTTTAAGAACCTATGCAAATCGATGTTACGCTGTGTTGTTAAAATTTTAATAATTGTATCTCTTGGGGGGGTGGGGGGGGGGTCAACTGCAAAGTGAAATATTTTAAGAAAGAAAGCTATATTAAAAATTTAAATATGCTAAAAGACAGATAAAAGAGTTTTTTAGCTTGATTTGGAAAAATCCCTTTATTTTTATTTATTTATTTGCTCATTAAGGCTCATTAGATCGAGTCTTACATGTGAAATTTATCTTAACTAGAATAATACTTTTTTTTTAAAAGAAAAATTCTCTCTTTGTCTGGGGGTGGGACGTGTAATAAATATTTCGACGTCGACATGTAATAAATATTTATTTATTACATGTCGACGACAGAATGACGTAGAAGACGAGGAGGATGATGTGGAAGAGGATGAAGACGAAGATCAGTAGAGCAGCAAAACAAACATCTGAGGATGACTGCGAATTTTATGCAAGTCGAAATATATAATCAAAGCTGCTCAAGTAAAAGGATTGTCAAAGGTATTTTAAAGTTTTTAAAAAGTTAATTCGTCCTTTTTATGCATTGCATATTTATAAGTGTAAAATATTTTTCAATTTCTGAGAAGAAGGAAAAAAACTGATTTTATGAAATTTAAACTGTGAGCTATTCAGGTATTATCCTGCCTGTTTATTAATTTCAGATAAAATCTACTGAAAATTGAAGAAAATAAAAAATTCTAAACTTTTGCCCTAGTTCTGGGTTATGTGATCAGTTAATGAGCAAAGATTTTCGGAAGATGATAAAAATTCGCAGACATTAGCCATTTACCGTTCCTTAAAAGCTCTTTAAACTCAGAATGGGACCCGCTTTTTAATTGACATACGTTGACATATTAATTAATATCACCGCAACTAATTAAAATTTATTTATTTATTTTTCACTACCCATTGCGACAGTTTTCTGTGCACCCACATGTTAATTTCTATACTTCTCCGGGGTGAACGTAACATACGTGTACGGATGAATAGACAGACATAAATATTCTTTTATTATTATAGATGTAGCTTACTTCTTTATTACTTTCTTCTATATTCAATAGAAGAAAGTATTGGATTCGTAAAAATTTTCGACCTCGGGTTTTTGATGGATTTACACGTTTTGAGAGCTGTAGAACACGATTTGACCATTTTTAGAAAATGTCTGTCTGTCTCTGTGTGTGTGTGTGACAAAATTTTGTGGCAACTGTATCTCAGGAACTACTGCACAGAATTTCATACAAGTTGGTATGTAGTTGCACCTTGACATAAATTAGTGCCTATCAACTTTTGGTAAAAATTGTCTTACAGGTTGCGTTGCCATCCCGCTTTTTCTAAATTTTTAACATGGTGATATAGGACAAAATTTTGTATAAATGTGCATAAAGAGAATTATTTTTTAGTAATCATTATGAAATTTACAAGAATTATTTATAATTGAGATAGTCAACTGGGAAAAAAATTTTGTATGTGTAGGAGCCTCGCCACCCCCCCGGGGGGGAAGTCCCCCCTAGAGGGGAGTAAATTTTCAAGTTGGGTATCTTTCGAAAGGTCTCGTCAATGCCTAAAAACGAATGGTTGAACTAAAAAGCTGTGATAATTTAAAACAAAGTTATCGATTTTTTTAACTTTTAACAAAAAAAAACAGAAAAAAAAATCGTAATTTTTTTTTTTTTCTTTAATCGAAATTTAACCAAACTTGGTATTTAGTTGGCCCCTGACATAAACTGGTGCTGATTAGATTTGAAGATCAATCGCTCAGCAGGTGGCGCTGTGATCGTATTTTTTCTAAATTTTTAACATGGCAGTATAAGACAAAATTCCGTATAAATGTACATAATGAAAGTTATTCTTAACCTGTGATTGTAAAATTAATATGAATTATTGATAATAGTAGTAGTTAATTAGTAAAAAAAAATTGTGCATATGGAGGCATCGCTTCCCCCCTGTGGGGAAGTACCCCCGTGTGGGGGGGGGGGGGGGTAAATTATCAAGATGGGTATCTTTCGAATGGTCTCGTCAATACCTTTAAAATGAACGTTTGAACTATAACTATGTAATAATTTAAAACAAAGTTATCGATTTTTTTTTAACTTTTAACGAAAAAATAGTTGGAAAAAAATCTTATTATTTTTTTATTATTATTGTTGTTGAGTGAATTTGTATAGGAAAATATAGAAGAAAGTCTTGTGGTGGCCACAACATACTAGTTTTTAAATGCTTTAAAATCGCGTTGAAGCATACATTTGATTAGAGTTTAATTGTTTAACTCATTATTTTAAATTTTTATTTTTTAATGCTGATATTATTTATTTTATTTTGTTTAATTCTGTTAACAGAGAGCAGTTATCGAGAGGAAATTACGGGCTCGATGTACGTGCTCATCTGCCTAAATATTCAGGCATAAAATCAAGTTTGTTCAGATTACGGTCGCTCGTTCAACCAATGAACCTGGTTCTGCCAAAAAAAACTCAAACAGTGGACGATTTAATGGAATGGGATCCGTCGAATGAAGCCATGGATAACCCAAATTTTGTGACAGCTAACTACAAAACTGCCAAAGATACTGTAAGTACTTGATTTCTGTAGATATAATTAATACAAAAAACCCTTAACGGATTAAAAGTTTGTGACGCAGCACTGTACTTTATGGCTATAAGAATTAGAAATACGGGTCTTAAAAATAATGATATCAAATTTTCAGTGACGCTTTGCTATTAATTAAAAAATACAGAGATTTTCTCATTTGAATTTGTTTTTTCTTCTATTTGTTTTTACAGTGTAAACGTTATTTTCAACATAAAATAATACAGTAAAACCTCTCTCAGTTGGACACCTACGGTTCCAAGAAAAAGTGTCCAACTTAGAGAGGTGTCCAACTTATAGGGGTTAGACATAATGTTAATGGATAGATTCTGTTCCGAGAAAAAGCGTCCAACTTAGAGGGGTGTCCAACTTGAGAGGTTTCACTGTATATAACATTTACTCACTGATACCTTTTCTTTCACATTTCTTATAATATCAAAATATGTGTTTTAAAAGAAATGATATGAAATTCCAGCAACGCAGTGATGTTACACTAAATGATTTATTTTTAAATTCCACTGCAATTATTTTGTTTTGCATATTAAAGTATATTTGCACATTGAAATATTGCTTTTAATTTTCAAATACGCAGTCGAATATATCACTTCCATTAAGTTTATATTATGTTCTGAAATGTATTTATTTCAATGAATTATTTTATCTTTTGCGTCCCGCCATCCAAAACTACAACTAAAAATTTCGCTTTTTCAGCACGCTATCTATTTGCATGCTTTTTTCAATTAATTTGGATAAGATAGAACAAAATAAACATTTCCATAAAATTTACTTACAGTTTTGGATAGCGTGACGCAAAAGATAAAATAATTCATTGAAATAAATACATTTCAGTACATAAACTTAATGAAAGTGATACATTTGACTGCGTATTTGAAAATTAAAAGCAATATTTCAATGCGCAAATATACTTTAATATGCAAAACAAAATAATTGCAGTGGAATTTAAAAACAAATCATTTAGTGTAACATCACTGCGTTGCTGGAATTTCATATCATTTCTTTTAAACACATATTTTGATATTATAAGAGATGTGAATGACAAGGTATCGGTGAGTAAATGTTATACAGTATTTTATGCTGAAAATAACGTTTACACTGTAAAAATAAATAGAAGAAAAAAACAAATTCAAATGAGGAAATCTCTGTATTTTTTAATTAATAGCAAAGCGTCACTGAAAATTTCATATCATTATTTTTAAGACCCGTATTTCTAATTCTTATAGCCATAAAGTACAGTGCTGCGTCACAAACTTTTAACCCGTTAAGGGTTTTTTGTATTGATATCATTACTTTTTAGGGGTTAATGATTAAAATGTAAAATTAAAGGAGCATGGCAATGAGTTTATAACCCTGTATGTGTATAAAAGGTGCAGTTTCATAGGCCATACCACATTAAATTTACCTCGAACAAAATAACAAACTAAATGAAATTTTAAAAATTTATGAAAAGTGATAAATAAAAAACTTTAAGAAAGAATATTTGTTGTGTGATGGAAACACGCAACATTACAAAGGCATAATATAGTATATTTTAAAAATAACAAACAATTTCTATAAGTAAAAAAAAAAAAAAAAAAAAGAGAGAGAGAGATTTTATTTTATTTAATATTCAATTTCTTTGGTTCAACGGTTCATCTGTTTCTCAAATAGTTCAATAGAATATTTAAAATAAATGTTCAAAAAAATAATTTGTGTACGAAAGTTTTTGTAAAAAAGTGTTATGAATAAGTTTTTAAAGAGTTCCATTCACCTCATCGATTTTGGTTAGATAAAAATAAAATTAAACACAAGTTTTTAAATGGTCCAATTGAATGAACAAAATATTAATATTTTGTTATATTTTTAATTGGAGGTGTTTAAAGTAAAATGTTGTAAGGATTTGACAGTAATTTTCCAAAATACCTAACACCATGGGGGGTGGGGTTCAGATCCTCCTTTGGAAACTCTGATAATTCTAAAAAAGATGCTTAATCAATTTGAGGGAGATTATGTTTGGTTTAAAATTAATTCAGATGGGGAATATAGGTGAGGGGCAATCAGTTAGACCACTTTGAAATTTTAATCGGAAAAACGTTTTTTAGAAAATGTTTTGTTGAATGTAGTTTTATTCATCTGGTTAAATATACTGTATATAGTTCTCACATTCTTCCTAGTATTTCGTGATCACGCTAGAATCCCAGAAAATTTTCTAAAACGTGGTGAAGGGATTTTAGACATTGCCTCATTTTCTAAAATTGCGTTATGGGGTAAAAAGTCTAACATTAAAATTTTAAATGATAAGAATTTTTTTAGCACTTCGAGAAATCTTCTAGATACAATCACTTCAGTGATACTTTTTTAAGGTTGGTTGATAGTAGGTTTTAAGGCCAACTGACTACGCTAGGGTCCTAGGCATATTGGTAGAATGGCCTCTATGAGGTCTTTCTAAGGGGTCGAAGCCCGTATTTAAGCGAGTTTCGGAGAAAAACACGGAAGGAACGACTAAGTCAAAGAGTG
The DNA here is from genome assembly GCA_963930645.1 of Salticus scenicus. Taxonomy (NCBI): domain Eukaryota; kingdom Metazoa; phylum Arthropoda; class Arachnida; order Araneae; family Salticidae; genus Salticus; species Salticus scenicus. Next base: position 32,560,172 of record OZ005659.1, on the reverse strand, counting down.
CGGGATGGGATCGAATCCGGCACCTCTCATCCACCGCTTGGAAGCTGGTGAGGCATTTTTAAGGAACTTATAAATATTTTCTTTCTAAAAGTCCCATCTTCCTCCACAAGTCTATCGGAAACCACTCGGAATTTTTGAAAATTGTAAAAAACGTGCAAATTGAATACGAGTCTGTAAGTAAGAACTTTAAATGAGCTCTTAATCCCCCTAATTCCCCTCCAAATTTTACTGTTTGCTTTCTAAGGTTCCCCCTATCGCAATACAGCTTCAATTTCTTTCTTTTTTATTTTACTTTTTTAAAGAAATTATTTATATCCCGTTAGTAGTCGCTATAGACAGCGCCACCTATTACAGATTTTATTTAACTGTCACCAATAATTTTAAAAAGTGATGTGATCGACGTTTCTTCGAGTTTCTTCGTGTTTTATCTATATCAAATGCCACTTCTAAAAATTTTTGGTGGCTATCGAATAAAAAAATCTGTCAACACTTAAGGATGGGCGGCAAATCGACCAACTAGCGACTACTAACGGGATATTTATAAAAGACATTTTCGACAAACTGAAAAAAGCACTGCATTTGTTTAAAATTTCAAAGATGCCCCTTTCGCTGCCCCCTGTTTTCGAAATTTCCAAAATTTTTTCAAAAATTTCCAAACAAAACAATGATTCTTCAAACTGATTAAGCCCCCCCCCCCCCCACTTTTTTAGGTTTTTAGAATTTTCAAGATGTTCTCGAGACACGGGGAGAAGACTTTAAAAGAAAATTTTTCTTTCATATTTTTCTAATTAATAATTATAGAGAAAAACATTTTTTGTTAAAATGTTGTTTTGAAAAGGTCTTTCCATCAAAGTAACAGAAGATTCCCCCCTTCCCCCAATTTTCACATTTACAAAATTAAAATTTGCCCATGTCTGACACCTTGTGCCACGCCCACCCCCCTTCCCCCACCATATATATTTGTTTTTTTCTTAACTAAACAAAATCCCGTAAAAATTGTCGAAGACGTGTTTTACAGTTTTTAGAAATTCCAAAAATTACTGGATAGGTATAGAAAAACAAATTGAATAATTCGTATTCGACATTGTTTCTCAAGATTTTGTATGAACTTCAGAAACACACTTTTCTAAAATCGATTAACCAGGGAAGTCCTAGCGGTATCGTTTGGTACCAGCAATCACTATTTCAAAAATACCCATTTTGTGGGAGGGGGGGGGGGACTTATTTTCTGAAGGTAATGAACATATACTAAGGGAAGGCAATAAACTGCAATATCTGAATAAAGGCAATAAACAAAATTTGAAAATAATACAAAATATGAAATGTATTATTAATTTTTAATTTAAAGGTTGCAGATGCATGGTAATTTCATTTTATATCAATATTATATAGTATGTAAGAAATAAGTCTATACAAGTTAAGGAGGATTTTTTTTTTTTCCTTAGAGTAGCTTTTATTGTTTTATTCGTGCCTGCTCCCTACTGTTAAATTTAAGAAAGAAAGAAAGAAACAATTATTATTTTTAACACTTTCCAACAAGGTTGAAAAGTGTTTATGACTTCGGTTTGTCTATCTGTCTGTCTGTCCGTCTGTCTATCTGTCCGTCTGTCTGTCTGTCCGCGCTCTAACTCCCGTAAATATTTATGGAATTTCTTGAAACTGATATATGTTATTCAAGTTCACTATCGGACGTTCCCTATTGAAAATGGAGTTTATACCTCTAATTTTTTGTGTACAGGGACACCCGAAAGTATTTCAAAGCATTATGTTCTACGGGAGGTATTTCTATAAACCATATTTTCTTACCTTTACCGTGGACATATTTTAATGAAATTGAAATATGTTATTCAAGTTCACTATCGGACGTTCCCTATTGGAAATGGAGTTTATACCACTACTGGTTTGTGTACAGGGATACCCGAAAGTATTTCAAAGCATTGTGTTCTATGAGAGGTATTTCTATAAACCATATTTTCATACATTTAATGTAGACGTATCTTAATGAAATTTAAATATGTTATTCAAGTTCACTATCGGACGTTTCCTATTGAAAATGGAGTTTATACCTCTACTGATTTGTGTACAGGGACACTCGAAAGTATTTCAAAGCATTGTGTTCTATGAGAGGTATTTCTATAAACCCCATACCTTTACTGTAGACGTATCTTAATGAAATTTAAATATGTTATTCAAGTTCACTATCGGACGTTCCGTATTGAAAACGGAGTTTACACCTTTACTGATTTGTGTACAGGAACACTCGAAAGTATTTCAAAGCATTGTGTTCTATGAGAGGTATTTCTATAAACCATATTTCCATACCTTTACTGTAGACATATCTTAATGAAATTGAAATATGGTTTTCAAGTTCACTATCGGACGTTCCCTATTGAAAATGGAGTTTATACCTCTACTGATTTGTGTACAGGGACACTCGAAAGTATTTCAAAGCATTGTGTTCCATGAGAAGTATTTCTATAAACCATATTTTCATACATTTAGTGTAGACGTATCTTAATGAAATTTAAATATGTTATTCAAGTTCACTATCGGACGTTCCCTATTGAAAATGGAGTTTATGCCTCTAAAGGTAAAGGTTTGTGTACAGGGACACCCGAAAGTACTTCAAAGCATTGTATTCTATGAGAGATATTTCTATAAACCATATTTTTTTAACTTTACTCTAGAAATATCTTAATGAAATTGAAATATGTTATTCAAGTTTACTATCGGACATTCCCTGTTGAAAATGGAGTTTATACCTCTACTGGTTTGTGTACAGGGACACCCGTAAATATTTCAAAGCTTTGTGTTCTATGAGAGGTATTTCTATAAATCATATTTTAATACATTTTCTGTAGACATATCTTAATGAAATTGAAATATGTTGTTCAAGTTCACTATTGGATGTTTCGTGCATAAAATGGAGGAAATACCACCATCGGGTTATACACAGGGACACTCAAAAGTATTCCAAAGCATTGCGTTCTATGAGAGATATTTCTATAAATCAAATTTTAATAACTTTACTTTCCATGAAGTATTAGGAAATTGAAATATATTATTTATATGCACAAAAGAATGCTTTGCATATAATATAGCATGATTAGCATTATATTTAAAGGGTGGCACAAAAATATCCAGTTATATTAAGAGTTATTAATAAAAAATTGCTAGAATTGAACTTTCGTTTACGTTAAGAGTTTTTAACACTTTCTAACATTTTTTAAATGTGGATAGGATTTCAGTTTTGTGTATCTGCCTGCCTGCCTGTCTGTCTGTCTGTCTTTCCGTGCTCTAACTAACGTAAATATTTATGGAATTTCTTGAAACTGATATATGTTATTCAAGTTCACTATCGGACGTTCCCTATTGAAAATGGAGTTTATACCTCTACTGATTTGTATACAGGGACACCCGAAAGTATTTCAATGCATTGTGTTCTATTAGGTATTTCTATAAACCATATTTTCACACCTTTACTGTAGACATATCTTAATGAAATTGAAATATGTTATTCAAGTTCACTATTGGATGTTTCCTGTATAAAATGGAGGAGAATATCACCATCGGTTTATGTACAGGGACACTCAAAAGTATTTCAAAACGTTGCTTTCTATGAGAGATATTTTTATAAATCATATTTTAATAACTTTACTTTCGACGAAGTTTTAGGAAAATGAAATATGTTATTTATATGCACAAAAGAATGCTTTGCATAGAATATAACAGGATTAGCATTAGATTTACAGGGTGGCACAAAAATATCCAGTTATATTAAGAGGTAATAATAAAAAATTGCTAGAATTATACTTTCGTTTGATTTAAGCTACACTAAAATATTCAGAGATATCAAAAACTGTAATTATAATCTAATGGCGCATTTTCTTTTGCGTTAAGCCTTTTTAACACTTTCCAAAATGATTAAGAGTAATTTTAAAATCAATTAGTCTATCTGTGTATTTTTGAGTCCTTCTGTCTGTTGTGTGATAACGTAGGGAAAGAATATTAAAAGTTATTCGATACAACAATTACGTACAGTTGGAAAGGTGTTACTAATCAATGCGTACTGCATGATTTTCCTTTCTTGTTTAAGTATAGATTTGATTTAAAAGAGAAAAATAAATAAAAATAGAAAAATCTTTAAAATATGAAACTTTTATACTGGTAAATATTTAAGTAGTATAGATTTTTACTAGAAATTTAATGAACAAAGTAATTTATAAAATAATACACTATGTAATTCTTAATTATTTTACCAGTATGCTTCACAGAAATGTATTATTTCGTAAAATTAAATATTACGATGCGGGGAAAAATAATAATAATTAATTAATATTTAAAAAAATATATTATGGGTTTAAATTAAAGTCAAATAAAGATGTATTTTACTTCATTTTATTTTATTATTTATTTTACTAATTTTAATTCAGTTTTCAGAGTTTTTTCAATGCATTTAAGTGTTTGGTTACCAAGTTTTTTTTATTTTATTACAATATTATTTTATAAAAGTAAAAAAAAAAAAAAAACAGAAAACATGAAATTTTTTATTTTGATTTGATACATTATAATTATTATAATTTTTGTAAAATATTTCATTCACATACTATGTTATAGAAATTTAATGAGCAAATTAATCAATTATTATTATTATTATTATTATTATTTTCAGGATTTTTTCTATCCGCGTTTGTAATGATCGATAGATGGCGCTTTTTCAGCTTTTGTTGTTAGTAAATGTAATAGCCACGTGTATTTATTATTGTTCTATTTGTGTTGTGTTACTACTTAATATCATGGAAAATCATGGAAAATTGATTACTCTTGGAAAAAATATTTCAGTTTATTCAAAGTTCGATCGGAGGTAGATATTTAACTGAAGCTGGACAAATATTAGTTTCAAATCATCTGATTAATTCTTTACTTCCCTTAGCCGAAGCAACAGAAATTTTAAATTTGTCATTTGGAAATGAATGGAAGCTTAATTCTGGATTTCTTGATTTTTTGGAGTTACACTGTAGCATACAACAGTAAGTGTTATCTTTTTTACCGGATTTATTCATATTTATTTAATAAAAATATGGGAAACTAAACATCAGCAAGCAATGGCGTCTCGACGAAAGCCGAAAGCTATTCATGTTAATTGTAATTTCACCGTAGCCCACCAGAGTGCGAGCATTTCATTTCAATCGCGAATCCATAGTTAAAGTGATTTATCAATAATTTTTTTAAAAAAATTTACAAATATTTGCATATGATTATGATATTATCTATCATTTTTATGAAACTAAAGAAAAAAGTTTTTGTTGTTGCAATCCCTTTTTAAAATAAAACCAATTTTGAAAGTTAACAACGTATCAACTTGAAAACAATGTGAATTGAATGAATATTTTTGATTAAAAAAATATTATATAAAATACAAATACCTAAACAAATAACTCATTTAATATATATATTAAAGAAAGAAAAATCTTTTATTTTATAAGTTTGTTTTTGACACTAACTGCCGATAGATGGAGCCAAATTAATTACCTATCTGAAATTGAATATATCAAATGGAAGCGAAGACTGTATGCGTCCGCGAACATTCCAATCCGGATAACATTCTTTTCTTTTGAGCGATGCGAAAGAAAAGGGTGTAATCCGTGAGGTAATATAGTTCCCTTTTTAAAGTGCAATGCTAAAAAACAAGAGTTTTTTGGGGAAAACGCAGCCCGTCATGCTTCTCAGACAAAAGAAATTAATATCATATATCAATTTCATAAAATTTCTCCGAGCCGTTATCGAGAAGAAAAAAAAGTTACACAATTACAATTTTTCCTTTGAAGTCTTAAATTGCAATTCCAGATCTCAAAATATGTAGAATGTTAAAGTGTGAAACTTTCAGGATAGCATCAGAGAGAAGATAAAAGTTTATTCTGAAAACATCAGATCAAAATATCTCCTATTTACTGAGAATGTCGGCTTTTCCAAATTCCTTTGTTGTTAAATTAGCTGTATATATAGTGTCGCAGGTAAGCTTCGTTTGAGCTTTGCTGCGTCACGGAGACACGGCCGTGTCTCATGATAATAAATTAATAAAACATAGATTAATCCTCGCAGGGGAAAATGTGATTCCTTTTCACTCGGAGAAAAAAAAAAAAAAAAAAACGGCCATTACTGGGGAGTTGTAACATAGAATTAGTGGAGTATAACTTACTCATGAAAACTTATCTCATTTTATTTCCTTTTATATATTTATGAGTATAATTAAAAGCCATGCATGATTTCGGCATTTTCAAAATTTATTAACATTCTATTCTATTCCTTGTAATGGCTGATCCCAAAAATTATTACCATGTTTTTATTAACTTCTATTCTTGTTTGTTTGTGCGTTTGTTTGTTTGACCTACTAGTTAGACATTTGAAACTTTCACAGTAACTCAGAACCCGGTGACAACACAATACTTCGAAGTCAGATTTTCGAATAGTTTTCTTTTAATTAATTAAAATATGAAAATAACAAGCTCCTAATAGCAATAAAAATACTAGCTATAATTTAATTGTTGCCAAAAAAAAAGAAAAAAAAATTACGAGTTCATTTTCTTTCGACATAAAAATAAATACATTTAATTAAACGTGAGCGTTAAAAAATTGTAAAAAGTTAAATTATGCATCTGGCAAAAATTGACGTCATTATCACTTTAAAGATTTTCTACACATTGATAAAGTGCTAATGTAGTTCATGATGCAAATATATGTTGTTATGAAAGGATTAATATTTTATTTTTAAAACCAACTTTTATTTATTTATTTATTACCATGTTTTTATTAACTTCGATTCTTGTGTGTTTGTGGGTTTGTGTGTTTGTCAGGGACAAATCTTGCAATCGATTTTTAACTAACTTCCCGACTAGCTAGATATTTGAAATTTTCAGGACAGCTCACAACACGGTGACAATACATTTTTCTAATAATTTTAGTCAACTATTTCAAGTCCCGCTGCCTTCGGCAGCGCATATATGATTCGACAGAAAATTTATTTAACTAACTTCCCGACTAGCTAGACATTTGAAACTTTCAGAATAGTTCAGAACAGGGTGAAAATGCATTTTCTTAAAACCTTTTGCCAACTGTTTCGGGTTCCCGCTGCCTTCGGCAGCGTTATCAGTACAAAGCTTGCAATCGATTTTTCACTAACTTTCCGACTAGCTAGACATTTGAAATTTTCAGGACAGCTCACAACACGGTGACAATACATTTTTCTAATAATTTTAGTCAACTATTTCAAGTCCCGCTGCCTTCGGCAGCGCTTATATAATTCGACAGAACAGTTATTTAACTAACTTCCCGACTAGCTAGACATTTAAAATTTTCAGAATAGTTCAGAACACGGTGAAAATGCATTTTTTAAATACCTATAGCCAACTGTTTCGAGTTCCTGCTGCCTTCGGCAGCGTTATCAGTATAAAGTTTGCAATCGATCTTTCACTAACTTTCCGACTAGCTAGACATTTGAAACTTTTAGGACAGCTCACAACACGATGACAATACATTTTTCTAATAATTTTAGTCAACTATTTCAGGTCCCGCTGCCTTCCGCAGCGCTTATATAATTCGACAGAACATTTATTTAACTAACTTCCCGACTAGCTAGACATTTAAAATTTTCAGAATAGTTCAGAACACGGTGAAAATGCTTTTTTTTAATACCTTTAGCCAGCTGTTTCGGGTTCCTGCTGCCTTCGGCAGCGTTACCAGTACAAAGCTTGCAATCGATTTTTCACTAACTTCCCGACTAGCTAGATATTTGAAACTTTCAGGATAGCTCAGAACACGGTGGCAATATATATTTTTTTAATACTTTTAGTCAACTGTTTCAGGTCGCTACTGCCTTCGGCAGCGTTCGTATGATTCAACAGAAAATTCATTTAACTAACTTCCCGAGTAGCTAGACATTTGAAACTTTCGGAACAGTTCAGAATACGGTGAAAATGCTTTTTAAAAATATTTTTATCCAATTGCTTCGGGACCCTGCTGCCTTCGGCAGCGTTTCCAGTACAAAGCTTGCAATCAACTTTTAACTAACTTCCCGGCTAGATAGCCATTTGAAACTTTTATAATAGCTCAAAAGACGATAGCAAGGAATTTTTTTAATACTTTTATCCAATTGCTGGGGTTCCGGCTGCCTTCAGTAGCGTTTATATGATTCAACAGAAAATTAAAAAACATGGTTTATAAAATTTTTTTTATCTTATAATTATTTTTATTATTATTCAAATTTCCCGTAACTCTTTAACCAATCACATTAGAACGTCCATCTTTGGAATATCGATAATAAAGATTTTTCTCGTCAAAAGTCGCCAAAAAGATCGCCAAGGGCAAAAAATCGCCAAATTTGGCGCCAAATCCATTACCTGCCTATTGGAGCTTTTTAATGTGTGTTAAAGGGAAAATTAAGCTATTTTAACTCGAAAAAGAGCTGGAAAGGCAGAAAATTGACATTTTATCAACTTCCTCTCTCTTCCTTCTTCCTCATAAGCCTCTTTGAAAGAATTTATAGAAAAATAAACACAGTTATTTACAATTTCGTAACAATACGCATTGATAAAGTGCTAATGTAGTTAGTTCTATAGCTATGATTCAACAGCAAATTTAAAAACACGGTTTATAAAAAGTTTTTTATCTTATAATTATTTTTTTAAATCGGGATATAATAGTCAAGATATAATTGAATTCCCTCTTATGTATCAGGGGTGAAACTTTTTCAGGATGTTTGAAGTTTTTGCTGTTTCTAAATTCCATGTTAAATTATTCAGTTTTTATGAAATTTTCTAATTTTGAATGTTCAATTTGCCCTACAATGTATTAAAAGTCTTTATTTGTTACACATTATACGCACACTTTTAATAATAGACGTATTCTGTTTCTATATCATTAATAAGTCTCTTTTCGCAACGTATTCTGCATACAAGTAGCAGTTTTCATTTTTTTTTTTTTTTTTTTTTTTTTTTTACATATTAGGTACTTTTACCTCTATGATATATTCATCTGACAGCTATTATATGTAATTATTTGACTTGTACTTACAAAAACTTTTGTCTCGAGTGTTCCATATTACATAAATTTGTAATAACAATGCACAATTTCTTATATACATTATACATATGAGAACTTTACAAATAACCATCTTAAGCTTAGCACAGACTAACACGCAATGTCGATTCTATTCAAATTCTTTTAGATATGGGATTTGAGTTTGCACGGGCCTCGAATCATGATTTCCTCCTCTGAAAAACCTCTTGCTGTTATAATTTGCAGGGAAGATTTTGGTTTCGTTTGTAATATTATTCAAAGAGCAATAAAAAATAATGTCCTTCTTTGTAAACATGTCCAAAAGTGCAAAGATCACTTTCCGATAGTGGATAATTTACGATCATTTTGCGCAACACATTCCGCTCAAGCGTGTGACAAGCCTGGGCTACGATTTCCTTAAACTCTGTTCCAGAAAGCAGAAAGCAGGAGATATATAAGCATTGACTACATATTACAGTCATTTGCAAAAGTTTAAGAGCATTAGCCGATTTTCAGTATTTCAACACATTGCATCATTTGTGAGGATTATTGCGTCATCGTCATCTCATGTGCTGATTGCATCAGATCAGACGCATTCTACTGCTCTTAATATAGGTGCCCGGCAGCGTATCTCCGAACTGTTGGCGCACGCAGAACAAATTCACAATTTTTCGCCAGAGAATGAGATTTTCGCCAAATCTGGAAGTGCAAAGAGAAACTTCACGCCGCGTAACCTGTATAAATAAACATCCGGCGTTTTTCTTTCTTTTTTTTTGTTATTGGTTTTTTTTCTTCTGATTATTAATGTAGGATTTAAATCGCAAAACGAAACATATCTTGAAATTAAGAAATAGTTATCCGAATAGAGAAGTAGATAATAATAATGGTAATATATTAGCATTGAGATCCGATTTCATGTATAAGGCCAAAAAGTTTGTAAAAATTGTTCAAACAAATTACAAATTCTTAGTAAAATGCATGAAAAATGTTCATAAGTCCAAATCAGTAGTACGCCATTTTACATTTCAACTATTTTTATTGTCATTTTGTATTTAAATTTTTAAAATGTATGACTTTATAAAATATCTCTCTTACGATGCAGTGCTTGAATTTTCATAAATTATCACCTTATATTTATCTATTATGTATTTTTAAAGAGCATCTTAATCATAATAAAATAGATATTTCGTGTTAAATTTTATGGTTGAAATTCATAAAATTTTCTAAGTATAATTTCCTCCTCGGACATGTCCATTTCTCATTCTTTACCCACCCCCCACCCCCAACCCCAACATACAAAGTTATAAAATAAAACGTTAAACATTTTATTAATGCTATTCTATTTGTTTTTCAGTAATCATAAACAATCTAACTTAATATGTTATACAAATCAAAGTAATAATGATGCGCATAACCATTTTCATCCTATATTTATTGTTACTAATTTCTATTGAGAACGAAATGTATTCATATTAAAAGGAATGAGTATGATAGAACACTCAACACAGTCGCAGACTGAAATGCCGAACCTCATAGGCTACCCTCTATCCGATTCGATAAATTTGATTTATCGTAATTAAATGACTAATTTTATTAGGATTGTTTTCGTACATTAATTTCCAACACAACTGATCCCCATATTGCAAGTTCGTGGGAAGTATTGGCCTAATTTGTCAAATGAAGGAAACACAATATTTAATTACTAAAGTTTCAAATTAAAATGTTCATATTTAATGAAGTGTATTAAAAAATATATTTTAAAATATTAGTCTGACATGTTTACGACAAAATATTGGCATAATGGACGTTTAAACGAAATTTTGCTCTATTTTGCCATGTTAAAAAGAAAACTTAAATTTTGAATAACATGTGAAGTTTACAACTTACATTGTTCCAAAGCAATATTGTCCTTATCAATGACATAAGTGATATTTAAAAACTGATGCATCCATTTTACAAACTCAATATCTGTAATACACACAGACAAGTCACATAAACCAAGCACTAAAAACATAATTTTTGGATTCAGGAAACCTCAAAACATATAAATGTAACAAAAATTCAATTTCGAAAACGTGATCCGAAAACAATACTTTCGCGACCTTTTACGGATAAGATAAAGTAAATTAGAATAAGAGAATAATTTTAAATTAATTAAACTTTAATTGCATTTATTACATTGATTTTTATTTATAAAAAGAAATGCTTTTATTTAATTTGGGGTAGACCTGTATATTTACTATATATTTTACAAACACAATATCGTGTACTAATTTAGCACAGAATTTAAAACACACAGCACGACATGAAATGACCTTTCAGCAATTCCATTGTATGAATATATCTGAATTCTTTTGTGGGGTTCTGTGTAAACTTCTAATAAAGGATATACATTCTACATTGTATACGAAACATTCTTTCATGCGCATAAAATAAATGTTCAATTTTTTTTTTTTTTTTTTTCATCCAAAAATATTAAATTGTATTTACCAGAAAATTCACACATAGACTTAATGAATTTGAATTCTTTTCTTAGTCACTGCACACGAATTACTTAATATTTCATCCGAGTCCCAATATCTATTCTTGAGGTATGGTGATAACAAACACACAGACACACACATTCAGGCAACCGCTAAAAACCTAATTTTTTGTTTCATGATATTTAAGCAAATGTAGCAAAAACTCAATTTCGAAAATCTGAATCAAAAATAAAACTTTTCTTACAATATATGGGTAAAATAAACTAAATAATGATGCGTAATAATGATAATCTGGTGTGTCACTCACACGACTTTCTTTTTCACCCTGCATTTCAATGTTATAATGACAGATTGCACATTAAAGCTTAAGATCAATAGCGTAAGAATGTAAAGTTTAATGTACTTTTCAAATAATCTAAAATAGGTTTAGAAACAATTTTATTTGACGAAGAGAAAGTAAATAATAATAATAATAAAAATAATAATAAAACAGAATAAAATAAAATAAAATAAATGTATTTCAAGGATAATTTTAAAAGCTTTAAAATCATAATATTACAAATATACTTCTTCATTAATCTTCATAAAATAAATTTAAAGGGTTTTCTAATAAATTTTGGCATTAAATTATATTATCTAAAAATAACGATACAAAGACTCCATTGACACATTTTTAACAATTATGATTCAGGGAGCCTCAAAACGTGTATATATAACAAAAATTCAATTTCGAAAATTTGACCCCAAAACAATAATTTCTCTACCATATATGTTGGTAAGAGAAAGTAAAATAAATAAATAAATAAATAAATGTATTTCAAGAACAATTTTAAAAGCTTTAAAATTAGAATATTACAATTTTATTTCTTCATTAATCTTGCTAAATTAAATTTAAAGGGTGGAGGATTTCTAATAAATTTTTGCATTAAATATATTATTTAAGAATTACGATACTAAAACTCCACTGACACATTTTTAATAGTTTATTCTCTTGGGAAAAAAAAAAAAAAAAAAAAGATTGCTCGAATCCTTAACGAATCATGAATGAAGTGGAAAGAAGGGTTGCTTTGCGACAGAGAGGGTTTTGGCGCGAGCTACAAAAATTCGCCAGGTTGACCTGTATGCGCCAACATTTCGGAGATACGCTGCCCGGCATGTTTATTGCCAAATGTTTATTGGATTTTGTCGTAGAAAGTGCTGTTGTGTAATTATCGTAATGGGTAAAAATCCTTCACCAGGGCCGGCTCTAACGTTTTTGCCGCCGTAGGCAAACAAAAAAAGTGCCGCCCCCTCCCCCCTTCAAGCTTTAAAAACTTTCAAATTAAAAAAAAAATACATTTATATATATATATATATTTCTGGTTTTACTATGGGTGTTTCGGGCCTGTGAACAAAGAAATTCTTAGCTTTTGCTTTCTTTGTGACAGAAAAACATCCATTTTTTAGCATATTTTCATTCTACCAGGCCCTTGAAAACGTTAGAATGCAAATAATGCTTTTTTCTCATTCAAATTTCCAATCTTTAAATTTTAAATTTTTGCACTGATAATATTGTATTACTATATATATATATATATATATATATATATATGTATATATACATATTAAAAAAAAAAAAAAAAAAAAACACCGTAAAAACGGTCTAATAGCATTGAGCTAAGTAAATAATACTCATATAATATTTACTACTACTTTTTTTTTTTTTTTTTTTTAAGTTAAAAACACAAAATCTTTGGAACTAATACTAGTACAGACAATATTTTCTAAACAACAAAGAATAAAGAATGCTAGTACAATATACAAAATTTAAACCTTAATAAAATAATCTCTTTCGAACCTTTTTTTCTACCAATCTCGAATAACTTCTTGCATATCTAATTTGTTACTTGATTCATGTTCAATGGCCAACATTGCTAACCCATTGAGTCGATTTTGACTAGACATGGTTTTAAAGTAATTTTTTTATCATTTTTAGTTTAGAAAAAAATCTTTCTCCGTTAGCAAAAGTTATGGGCAAGGTTAACAAAATTTTTAAAGCAATGCTTAAATTCGGCCCATGTTAAGGAAGGTAATGAATTTAAGGACGTCAACTGGACATTCTTTTTTTTTTCAAAAGTGAAGAAAATAAAGTATATTTTACCAGCCAATTTTAAAATGTTAAGATTAGAGGGAATCACCATCTGTTAAGTCGTTTCCCAGATCTTTACTGTGTGGGTAGTAATTCATTTTTGCACGTGTCTTTAAGTTTGTGGAAATTGCATAAAAATTCAAAAGAATGATTATGATTATTCAATAAATTTAATCTCGGCTTCAGTGCACTGATCGCCTGATCGCTGAAAAGAAAAAAAAAATATATTTTATATTTCTCTTTTGAATCTTCTATGGATTCATCTACACTTTCATAAGAAAAATTTCATTTTTAAGATTGAACATGATGGCGTGATTTAGTCAATTCAAAGTTTTTTTTTTTTTTTCTATATCTATTACATTAGCTAATTTTTCAACTTTTAAGATAAAGTTTTCAAAGAATTCAACTGATCTTATATCTTAAAAGTAATAATAATAATAATAATGAGCTATTTAATAAATCAGTGGCTTGGTATAAATCAAAAACTTTTGTTTCACGTAGCTTACTTAATCGGATTAATATGATTCAAAATTTTGTATCAAATGACGATCAAACATAAAACTTTAATTGTTTTATTATACAGTCGGCAGCAAAGTTATTGAAGCACACATCCGCATTTTCATATTATATATATATATTTTTCTTAGTTTTATCGCTTATTTTTATCAACAACTTACTTTTTTATAAACAGTATAAGACTAAGATCATCACTCGACAAATATTTATTTAATAAAATAGTATTATGTGCGCATCTTTTATGTAGGAATTATTACAAAGTGCTTCAATAATTTTGCTGCCGACTGTAATCAATAAACAACTGCCTCATTATTTTTAATCATATTATCAATCTCTACATTTTTATAAATGTCTTAAAAGCATCATGAATATTTTCTATTTTAAGAAATGAAGATATTGGGGAATCTATACAACTTTTCCAACTTCGCAGTCATTCATTAACTACTAAGTTTAATAAATGGCTGCTGTAACGTACGTTAAATGCTCTGGAATTTAAAGTTTTAATCCTTGATTGTACTCCGAATTTGTCGTCTCTCATATCTGAGCAATTTTCATAACCTTGACTCTCATATTTTATAATTTTAACAAAAAATTTTTCCCATCTCTTTTAATAAAACTTTAGGCAGTTCCTTACCAGTAGAACTTTCAACAGGAAAAAAACCTTAAAAATGTTCATTGAATTTGCATTGAAATTCTGATTGGCCAATGGAAGCATACCTTAACCAAAAATTTATCGCCCCACCCCCCATCCAATGAATTTGATGGACGTTATTGCATAAATAAAGCATTGTTTTAAATCTGACATCACTGTTGCCAATTCCAACTCAAATTTTCCCGTGTTTTTACGGACAACTCAAAATGTCCCTATCTTATGGCTGAGGATATCTTAGGACGTTCTTTCATACTTAAGATATACTAATAATGTCCTGGGGAGACTGGGTACCTCCAAATAGTTCCTACATGCTGAAGAACACTGCTAAAAGTGTCTACAATTGGCAAACTCTTGACTTTCTATAATTAGAGAACAAAAAGAGCTTGTTAAATAAGCGAGTGTGCATTTGTTCCTTCGCGTCGCGGCTGCATAAATAATAACTGCACATACTGTACAGAACTTAGAAATTTGTTTATTCGTGTCTGCATTTCAAATTATAGTAATGGGCAGAGTAGCCTGTAAATTCTTGTTGTATTTATTTACTTCTTTTTTTTTCTTCATTCAATAATCGAAAAACTTTATTTGTTTATTTTTTGTAGTTCAGCTGGTTTTGCCGCCCCTAAATTTTGCCGCCGTAGGCAGTTGCCTACTTTGCCTACCGCCTAGAGCCGGCCCTGCCTTCACTTACTGTTACAAAAAGGTCAGAAATATTGACCGTGCATAAAATTGGATTTCCTGAACGTCAAATAAGTTTGATGGTAAATGTGAGCAGAACAGCTGTGCATCAAGCAATTAGTAAATTTAAAATTTCGCGAAAATCTGTGGATCTTAAGAGAAGCGGTCGCCCTAGAAAAACGAGTGCACGTGATGATCATTATGATAAGGATAAGGATGATCGTACGAGATCCAAGAACCTCCTGCAATACGATTAGACATTATATTATTTATTAAAATTATATTGCATGATGAATGCAGACAATTTCCATCCTAGAGAAGTAGCGTAACACTAAATATCCGTAGAAAGTCAAATTCCAAAGTGAAATCCAAAGAAAGCCGTATTCTCTATAAGCATATCTTTATAAGAATAAATTTTTATTTTATGATTTTTAGGACACCACAATAAAAAGCTTCTGCTATTAAACAATGTATTTTTACTTAAATTTTTATTACTTTCTGAACATAAAGAAAGTACTGTAATCATGACGAAAATTCGACTTTGAAATTTTGGTTTATCACGTTTTGAGGTCCCTTGAGTTCATTTTTGCTATTTTCACGGTGGTGTACGTATGTGCGTGGTGTGTGTGTGTGTAAGCACAATAGCGTCTAAACGCTTTGTTCTTATGAACTGAGAGTTAGTTCGTATGTTGTAGGTCACCGTAGCACGAACGAACCGAATTTTGGTGAATGTAGCACTTATAGTTTTTTACAGGCACACAAAGAAAAGATTAAGAAAGATTCTTTATCATTATGGGCAATGGGCTCAAAGGGTTTAAAGTTCAATAGTGTCTAAACGCCTAATTCAAATAAAATAAAAAATTATACAAATGTTGTAGATCACCGTCGTACAAACTGTATAGATTTTGGTGAATCTAGCGCGTATAGTTTTTTTTACAGGGGCACAGGGGCCGTCCATAAATGATGTCACGCTTGGAGGGGGGCAGGGGGTTCGTGAAATTGTGACAAGGGAGGGGAGGGGGGTAACAAAAAGTGTGACATCACATATTTCAGTTAAAATACAAATATTTATATTCAGCAGATGAAACTTTGAAGTTATTTTAAAATTATCAAAGATTAAATATATTTTTTTAATTCGGGTAAAAGTAACTTTATCCTGTGATTCCCCCCTCCCCTCATACATTACTTTCTTTCAGAAAAAAGCATTCAGAGTAGGTTTTTAGTATATGATAGCAATATAAAATCGTTACTTAGAAAAAAACCTTCTCTTCTCCCACTCTTGTAATGTCCAACGAAAGATATAAGTCCTTATGGTTATATATACAGATGTCATTAAGATCCATAGTCAACATTTAAAAATAAAATTTGAAATATGATCTCTAGTCTAATATTTTGTTTCTGAACTTCAAGTAATTATTGATGTATGTCATGTTCCATGACATGTGACAATGGGGGGGGGGGGGGGTATATTGAAACGTGACACTTTGTGACAAAGGGGGGAAAGGGGGTCCAAAATTCTGAAAAAAAGCGTGACATCATTTATGGACAGTCCCACGGTGAAAAATTCTTTATCAGTATGGCGTGTGGGCTAAAATTATTTAAAGTGCGATAGCATCTAAATGCCTTACTCAATTGAGCTGAAAATTTATATGCATGTAAAAGGTCACTGTTGCACAAAATGAATAGATTTTGGTGAATCTAGCGTTCGTAGATTTTTACAGAGACACAAAGAAATATTCTTTGTCATTATGATCTGTGGGTTCAAATTATTTTAAGTACAATATCTTTAAATTAAACAACATATTATATGGAAAACGATACTGAAACACCCTATTGTAATTTTCTTTTTTGTTTATTTAAGGACTTATCTTACTTTACTCTTTTTATACAAATGCTAATTTCTTAATGTTCGGAAAGTCGAGTGGAGTCACTCCAGATTTTTTATTTAAGTAAAACCATAAAATAAATTGCTTTTATATAGCCTTCAAGAAGTGATTACTTTTGTGGTGATAAGAAAAAAAGTTTGAATAAACACCATAAATTGTAAAAAACTCGCAACAATTGTTTCGGCTCGAAATATAACATGACTCTTCGTCAGGCATCAAAGTAGGCGCGCGTGTAGTACAAAGCAGCTACTCGATTTGCTTAATCAGCAAGCAATCAGTGTATAACTTGAATTCTGAAATAAGGATAAATCTATAAGTACTAAAACGAAGTACTTTTATTAGAAATAATCTGGTATGTCACTCGCACACTCATACCACATTCTCTCACCCAGCATTTGCATTGAGGACAAAGATAAACTAGTATGATGTGGCTACAACATGACTTTCTTCTATATAGTTCTACACAAAATTTATTCAATACAACTTATTTATTAAATTATCAAATTATTTTTCAATATAAATGCAGACGATTTTTATCTGACAGAATTTTTTATATCACTAAATGCCGAAAGAAAGTTTTTTTTTTTTTTCAATAAACAGAGGAAATGCAATTTTTTTTTTTTTTTTTTTCGTTAAAAGTAAAAAAAATCGATAACTTTGTTCTAAATTATCACAGATGTATAGTTCAACCATTCGTTTTAAAGGTATTAACGAGATCTTTCGAAAGATACCCACATTGAAAAGTTTCTCCTCCCGGGGAGTACTCCCCCAGGTGGGGGGAAGCGATGCTCCCACATGCACAAATTTTTTTTCCTAGTTAACTACTACTATTATCAATAATTCATATCAATTTTACAATCATACGCTTAAAAAAACTCTCATTAATGTACTTTTATACGAAATTTTGCCCTATACTGCAATGCTAAAAATTTAGAAAAACGCGATTACAGCGCCACCTCTTAAGCGAATGATCCCCAAATTTAATCAGCACTAGTTTATATCAGGGTCCAACTAAATACCAAGTTTGGTTAAATTTCGTTCATTGGTTCGTGAGATACAGCGTCCACAAAATTCGTGATACACACACGCACAGATAGACAGACATTTTCTAAAAACTATCAATTCGTGTTCAGGACATCCCAAAAAGTGTAAATCCATCGAAAACCGGAGTTCGAAAATTTTCAGGAATCTAATACTTTCTCTATATTACATATAGAAGAAAGTAAAAATGATGCATATAAAAGTACTTTAAAAAGCAGTTGAAAGTAGTTTTAGAAAGAGTTTTATTCTTATGTAAGGGTGTTACTGGCCTCCTCAACCCCCGATGGAGCTTACTGCATAATTTATACAAATTTAAAGTTGTTATTAAATTTTAAATTTATTCCAAATTATTCAGATAAATTTTATCCTCACAACTCCTTGAAACTTACCAATCTAGTTCAGAACTTTCAAATAACAAAACCAAAAAATCTTCAAAATTCTGATTTGGGGCCCACCAGCGGCCGAACGGTTCTGCAGTCAAAGCTGGTAGGCGTGAGGTGCCGGGTTCGATCCCAGGTCGCGTTCGTCGACCTAGCCGTTCGGAGTTTTCCGTGATTTTCTCCGAAACATGCGTAAATACGGGATAGGACCCATTAAAAAGACCCCCCGCGGAGGACACTCTCCCTCAGGCTTAGGACCCTAGTGCAGTCAATCGGCCTTAATTCCCACAACTCTGAATTGGAATTCTGTGCAAGTATTTGTTTCTACGTTTTCCAGATAACAGAATAAAACCTAGAAATTTGATATTCTTAATTATAGCAAAAGGCGAAGGTTGAAAGTTTGCCCTCCAAACTAGTACTGTGTCTACTATAGAATGTAGGCAAATAAGAATCATTCCGCAGCAGTTTTCATTAACTTGGTAAAATTTACTAAAGCATTTCCATTAGTTAGAATTAATGGATAAAAATATAGTCACTCAATTTTGTGAGTCCTGTATATTGTGTATAAATTGTATACACACTACATAATTTTCTTAAATTTAGCGCAGTATGAAAAATACATAACACAACTTTAAATACAATTTCAAAGTATAGTCATAGTCCTAATAAATATCGATTCTCTTCTGTGATCCTGTAAATAAATGATAAATCATATTCATAGAATTTATTACTTTTTTCTATACTTTCTTCTATATTTAATAGAAGAAATTATTGGATACGTATTTTTACTTTCTTCTCAATAAAAGAAAGTATTGGATTCGTAAAAAATTTCTACCTGGGATTTTCGATGTATTTACACGTTTTGAGAAGTCTAGAACAAGATTTGACTATTTTTAGAAAATGTCCGTCTATCTCTCTCTATGTATCTGTGACAAATTTTGTGGCAAATGCATCTCAGGAACTACTGTAGAGAATTTTTTTAATTTTGATATGTAGTAGCACTTTGACATAAATTAGGGCCTATCAACTTTTGCTGAAAATCATCCAACAGGCGGCGTTTCGATCCCGCATTTTCTAAATTTTTAAC
This sequence comes from Salticus scenicus, assembly GCA_963930645.1. Classification (NCBI taxonomy): domain Eukaryota; kingdom Metazoa; phylum Arthropoda; class Arachnida; order Araneae; family Salticidae; genus Salticus; species Salticus scenicus. The sequence goes on along the minus strand of OZ005659.1, from coordinate 32,540,270 downwards.
ATGGCAGTATAGGACAAAATTTCGTATAAATGTACATAAAGATAATTACTTTTTATTAATCATTGTAAAATTCAAAAGAATTATTTATAATAGTAATAATCAACTGTGAAAAAATTTTTGTATATGTTGGAGCACCGCTTCCTTCTTTTGGGGGGAAGTCCTCCCTCCCCCCTTTAAAAAAGTTCTTCAATACCTTTGAGATAAATGGTGGAATCATCGAACTGCAATATTTTAAAATTAAGTTACCGATTTTTTTTTTTTTTCATTTTTAACAAAAAAATAAATAAATAAATAACTGTGTGAACTATAAACGAATGATGAATGATTTTCATATCACAATTCTTCAAGAAGTATGCTTTTATGCATATAAGAGACAGACACACAGACTCACAGGAACACACACACATAGACCAACCGCTAAAAATATGTTTTTCAGATTCAGGAGACCTCCAAAACATGTAAATACACCCAAGTCTCAATTTCAAAAATTTGACCGAAAAACAGCATTTTCTTTACTGCATGTATGGGTAAGAAGTAAAATCTTGGGAGGGGCTTTATTTAAAAATAGTTAAAATAAGTTATTTACCACAAAATAAATTAATTATTAAATATTCATTTTCACATTGATGTTAATTACAAAATATCACTATTCGTGAACATTTATAAGATTTTAATTTTGATTTTTAAAAGGGTATTTTTTTATTTAGCGTTCGAAAGAAATTTCGTGATATTCAGTCATATACCCTTGATATTGCCCTCTGTCTAAATCAGTATTTCTTAAACTTTTTGAAGTCAAGACGCATTTAAAATGCTAGAAATAGGTGTAGCGCTTGTTATTGCCCACTGTCTAAATCAGTATTTCTCAAACTTTTTTAAGTCAGGCAGGACGCATTTAAAATCCTAAAAGTATGTGTAGCTCCTGTTATAGCCTTCTGTCTAAATCAGTATTTCTCAAACTTTTTGAAGCCAGGGCGTATTTAAAATCCTAAAAGTAAGTGTAGCTCCTGTTATTGCCCTCTTTCTAAATCAGTATTTTATTTCTCAAACTTTTTGAAGTTAGGACGCATTTAAAATCCTAAAAGGAAGTGTAGCTCCTGTTATTGCTTTCAGTCTAAATCAGTACTCCAGGGCTCATAAAAATCTTAGAAATTTATGTAGTCGCTCTATATACAAATTTCTGAAAAAAAAAAAAAAAAATGTTATACTTAAGTTATATATATATTTGAAAGGCTAGCTTTTTTCCTTGTCAATATTCATAGGAAAAGATTTTCTTTTTTTGTAGTTAATTGTGTGTGTGTGGTGAGGACAGAAAATTTTAATTCTCCTAGATATGAATTGAAAACAACACTCATTATATATCTTACTAAAGTCTAATTTTGACAGGAAATTTGGTGTCAGATATTAATTACATAATATATAGCAATATAAAGAAATATAATGAAAATTATTATATAGTATTTTTTTTTTTTTTTTTTTTTTTTTTTTTAATTGGCATTTAATTTTTGTTCATTTTCATAAAAGAAGATTTTTCGATATTTTGCTTCTTTTTTTTTTGAGAAATCTATATTTAGGTGTTTTTATATAATAGTTATATTATGCTCACAACATCTGCTTCCAAAATTTTCAACATACGTTAAGCAGCAATAATAAATGGTGGCTTCGAAGCCAACAAAGAATTTACGACTAAGTTCATTTTAATGAATTTCGATTTAGTTTCTATTAAATCTGGAATATAGGATATTAATAATTTCTTACGAATTTAATTTTGATTCAAATTCTGCAACTTTTACCCAATTATAAATCAGAATAACATGCATTAGGATAAATGAGAATAAGCTTAAATCTACTTAACCTCTCTGCCAGCATCCCGGGATTATTAAACGATAACTGCCAACACATAGACTCTGAAACCTACTATATCCTTGAAAATACACTTTATTTGATACACGACTGATTTAAGATTGATTATTAAAGCTGTAAGTATGGTAAATTGATTTTAAGATTATTTGATTTTAGTAGTTCTGGTTTTATAGTTCCAAGGTACCTTGTACCTCTTCCGAATTCGAATGAGCGACTGACTACTATCTGCTCAGCGCCGTCACCAATGAGTTCAGTTCTGCGCATCATTTCCCTCCTTCCCGACATCCTCCGGGGGGGGGGGGCTGAGCATGGCAGACTGGCAATGCGATTCACTGGTCTCTTGATGATTCCAACTGGCGTCTTCAGCGTTACGACTCGAATGATGCCATCCTCACCAGGATGGACGTCCAGAATTCGGGCAAGGGTCCACTGAGCTGGCTGAATCGAGGGTTCTAAGACGAGGACTAGTTCTCCGGGCTGCAGATGGGTAACACCGCTCTTCCACTTTTCTCTTGACTGTAGAGAAGTAAGATAGGAACTTTGCCAGGTGCTCCAAAAGTGCCTTTTGATCTGCTGGAGGAGTTTCCATCTGGAAGAAAAACTGGTACAAAATTGATTAGTTGTGTTAGGAGATTGTTCAGGAAGCTGAAGAAGCGGAGCCCCAATTAGGAAGTGTCCTGGTGTAAGTACCAGGAAATTATTGGGCTCGGTGGAAAGTGGTACTAAGGGGCGGGAATTTAAGCATGCGTCAATATTGGTGAGAATAGTGTCACATTCCTCAAATGTCAGGCAACTGCCTTTACAAGCCTTAATTAAGTGACGTTTAGCCAATTTAACTGATGATTCCCATAGGCCGCCAAAGTTAGGCCCGTAAGGTGGCATAAAATGTCAATGAATTTGTCTAGTTGCTACATAATCTTGAATTGTGTTGGTTGTTGAAAGTGTCACGAGTTTCTTCAAATGGGCATGGACACCAACAAAATTTCGGCCGTTATCGGAGTATATGTCCGTGGGATAGCCGCGACGCCCTATGAATCTTTGTAGGGCATATAAAAAATGTTCAGTGGATAAACTAGTGACTAATTCGAGATGAACTGCCTTGGTGCTCATGCAAATAAATAGGCAAATATAGGACTTAAATTTTTTTTTTTTTTTTCGTTTATGTTCACACTTTGTTTGAATAGGGCCTGCATAATCCAGGCCAACATGTTGGAATGGTCGACAAGGGATGACTCTGGCACTGGGTAAGTCACCCATGATTCGCTGAATGGGGGTTGGTTGGATTTTTGCGCAAGTGACACATTGTCGAAGCTGCTTTTTCACAGTGGATCTCCCATCAGGAATCCAGTAAGACTGGCGAATTAGGCTTAACACTAGTTCGACACCTCCATGCAGACTATACACATGAAAATGTCTGATTATAACGGAGGTAAAAGGGTGATTTTTAGGCAACAATAACTGATGCCTAGTGTCATAGGGGAGGGTTTTGGCTTTGTCAATTCAACCTCCCACTCTCAATAGGTTTTCGGAATCAATAAAAACATTGAGAGGTTTCAATTTACTGTTGTTTGCAACGGGTTTGCCGCGCTGCAAAAGGGCGATTTCTGAAGCAAAGGACCTTTGTTGGACAAATTTAATCACAATTTTTTTAGCCTCTGAAATTTCTTGTACTGAGACTGGTCCCTTCAACTTTGTAGGATTTCAACTATTATTGATAAACCGCTTCATAAATGCAATTACACGAAAAAGTTTTGTACTTGAAGAAAATTTTGAAACCAAGTCGTCTATCATGGAGTCATTCATTGGGTTTGACTCTATTAGACTTGGAGTTTTCACAACTGTACATTTGACTGAGGTCAACATTTCTGAATCGTACTCTGAGACCTGGATCTTTGGCCAATCAGGTCCAGACCACCACAAGTCAAAGGTTTGTAATTTGTTTGGTAACAGCCCACGAGTTGCACAGTCAGCTGGGTTGTGTTTGCTTGGTAAGTGATGCCATGTGGTTGGGTCTGTCAGAGCCGCTATTTTGTTGACTCGGTGTAGGACGTATGTGTTGCCCTTTAAGGGTGGATTTAAGATCCAACTACGGGCGATTGTGGAGTCGGTCCATAGAAGAATTTCCTCCACCAGAGAATCTAGTGAGTTCTGGACGACTGACAAAAGTTCCGATAACAAAACAGCCGCGCATAGCTCCAACCTAGGCAAGGTAATGGGTTTTAAAGGAGCTACACGGGTTTTAGTTGCAATCAATTTTAAAGTTGAGTTCTGTCTGGGACGTATATAAATTACGGCAGCATATGCCTTTGTTGACGCATCACAAAATCCCTGTATCTGGTAAATCGATTCTGATTTCAAATCTAAAAATCTGGGTACTGACATGGCCTTAAAGGAGGCAATTTTTTCATAAAATTCGTTCCACCTGTTTTGAATGTCAGGTGGTAAAGGATCATCCCAACCAAGTTTTTGCTTCCAAACATCTTGTAAGAGTAATTTTAAAAGGGTAGTGGCAGGGGATAACAGACCCAAAGGGTCGAAGATGCGTGCAATTACGAACAATAATTGTCTTTTTGTTTTTACGCTTTCTTCGGTGTTAACTCCAACCTGTAGGGTATCCGATGCTAAATTCCAGTTTAGTCCTAAAATACGTTCGGATTGGTCGGGGTTTAAGGATAATTCCTGATTTGTTGATTTTAAAGTTTCCGGAACCTGAACTAGAGCTTCCACATCACTTGAAGCCCATTTTCGCAGCTTGAAGCCCCCCGCATTGAATAATGCCTGAAGGTCTGTGACCAAAGCTTGAGCGACTTCGATTGTTTCAGCCCCTCCAAGGAAATCGTCCATATACAGGTTGTTGCGGGCAGCCTGCACAGCTACGGGAAAATTGGTTTCCTCATCCGTTAATAATTGTTGTATAGTATGCAAGGCTAAAAATGGTGCACAGGCTGTGCCATATGTAACCGTATTTAACTGATAAACACGGAGTGGATCTGACACATTGGCCCTCCAAAATATTCTTTGGTAATTTCTATCAGGCTCTGCAACTAGAATTTGCCTGAACATTTTCTCGATATCACTCGAGAGGGCAACTTTGTTTAATCGGAATCTAATTAAATTGCTAAATATACTGGACTGAAGTTTTGTCCCTTTATGCAAGTTAGAGTTCAGGGATTTGCCATTTGTAGTTAAGGCCGACGCATTGAACACTACTCGTAGTTTGGTAGTGCTACTATTTTCATTTATAACTCCATGATGAGGCATATAATAATTTGGTTTATGATTAAGTTCTTCAGCTCGTAGTAGAGTCATATGACCTAAGTCAGAGTATTCACACATAAACTTACAATACTCTGTTTTAAGATTAAGGTTCTGAATAAATCTAGCTTCTAGCCTTTTAAACATTTTTAGTGCACAGTTGGCACTTTCACCTAACTCTATCTCATCATGGAGGGGTAATTTTACGTTTTACCACATAGCGCCCTTCGGGGTTGCGCTTGGTGGAAGTTTTGTACAAATCCTCTGCCGGATCGGCTTCGGTTTCACCCTTAGAAGATATTATTGGCTGGTTGTCAAAAAAATCGTTTAAGTTTAGGCAGTGTAACGAGGAGCTATATGTTGATTCTGGTTCCATTCCATCCCTTGAGCGGGGGCCACTGAGTAAGTACCCAAGTGAACTAGGAATGGCAGATGGTTTTCCTGGCCTTCCAAATACTGGTTTGCCACAAATTAGTGACGCAAAAATATCTGCGCCTAATAGCACATCGATTGGTTGTGGCTTGAAGAAATTCATATCGGCTAACTGAAGATTTCTTGTATGTGGCCAAGACGTCGTTCTCACCCGGAAATTTGGCAGAGGGGTAGTAACCCTATTTACTACTAGCGCTTTCAAGTTCCTATACTCGTTAGCGAAATATGGCGAGAATGAGAATTCCGTAAAATTTAAAACAGTTTCTGCGGAAAGACCGTTTATGCCTACAAGTCGATGAGAAGTGCCAAAGGCAAATTTAGCTTCTCAACGCATTCCTTTGTTATGAGACTATTTTGTGAGGCACTATCAACTAACGTCCGACATTGAATAATTTTACCGTTCGGTGACCTAACCTTTATAAGGGCAGTAGACAATAACACCTTTTGGTTATTAAAATTTGCATTAGATTGTGAACTATTGGCCACCGACGTAGTAACAAGGCCACCTCCCTGATCTGCAGAATTCTGTGTATAAATGTGCAGAAGAGTGTGATGTGAACCTGCACATACCTTACATTTAATATTAATTCTACATTGTCGCACTTGATGATTAGTTCGCAAACAATTTTTACACAATCCCTTTGATTTAACTAAGTCCCATCGCTCCCGAACACTAATTCGATTGAATTTGGGACATTTAAACAATTGATGTACTTGAGAACAGGCGACGCATTTATTTTCTTTGACTATTATTGAATTATTGACACAAGATTTTTTTACACTACTACCGTCTACTGGCTTCTTAAACATTCCCGGTTTATTTTCAAGCTTTGCTTGACTCGACGCCTCCCTTTCAATGAATGTACTAAACGAATTTAAATCGGGAATAGTTTGCGTATTCTCTAGACTGAGCTCCCACTATGCCTAACGGATGAATCCAATTTTGAAATCATGAAATTTATAAGAATAAGATCGCTAAGAGGATTAGATTCCAATCCGAGGGTCGATAAATTTTGCACCGCTTCGTTACAAGTATCTATTAAATTGAAAAACGATTTAAGATCATCCGCTTTGTTTACCTTTACCGAAAATATTTCATTTATTTGAGTTATAGCTAATTGGCGTTTATTTTCATAGCGCTGAGTAAGGATTTCCCAACAATGTTTAAGATTTTCTGATTGTAACGCAAATCCACGAATAAGTTTTGATGCACTACCTTTTACACACGATTGGAGGTATTGTAGCTTTTCAACCTCACTAAGGCTGTCATTATCCAGAATAGATGATTTAAATAAATTTTTAAATGACAACCAAGATTCATTATCTCCGTAAAAATAAGGAATTTCAAGTTTGGGAAGACTAATATGCGAATTAACAGAAGTCCCTGGTTTGGTACGTGCATCATTATTTACATTTGGAGTATTTGATTGCGATTTACTTTCTAACACTACAGATAATTCTAACAGAATGTCCCGATTTTTCATCACTTCCTCATAGTTTTCATCGTTTTCCTCTTCGGAAAAATTTGTAACTATTTCCTCGAATTTTACCTCCAGTACATTTACCTTATCTTTTAGGATCTTTAATCTGGCTTGATCGCTTTTATCGCAATCATTGACCTTCGATTTTATAAATTCTATTTCCCTAATCACATTTTCAAATTTTATCACTTCATTAGATTTTGGGAACAGCGCACTCTTTTCGGCGTCATTCGCCTTTATTCTCCCCTTTCTACGCATCTTTTGAGCAAACCAATTACAAATAACTGAATTTCAATATGAATTAATCGATCGAATTAAATTATTATTCTGCAGATCAGGAAGTAAAACAAAACAAAACAAAAAAAAGAACAAATGAAAAGAAACACACATATAGAATAAAAACATTTTTTTTTTCTTTTTTACTGAAATAAATAAACTAATAATATTAAATGCACCCTTTTCAATCTCATACACTTTTTTTAGTCAACAATTATTTAACATGAATAGCTATTTCTTAAATTCCCTAACCGAAATTGTTCCGGTTTGAAAACCAAACTATTTTGAATTACGTTTTCTCTCAAACCAAAACTTTTACGTATGCATCAAATCGAAACTACTTTGAATTACGTTTTATATCAAAACAATTTAACTTCATATTAATGATTTATTTCACAAATTAATTTTAACTTCCTTTAAAGTTCTTATACAGATAATTTAATCCTACGTAAACAAAGAAATTTTTTCAATTTTCAATTTTTTTTTTTTTTTTAATTTAACGAATTACGATTAATTATCTAATTAATAGATAATTAAGCCTCCGTGTATTGACGTACCACTATGGCTTCGAAGCCAACAAAGAATTTACAACTAAGTTCATTTTAATGAATTTCGATTTAGTTTCTATTAAATCTGGAATATAGGATATTAATAATTTCTTACGAATTTAATTTTGATTCAAATTCTGCAACTTTTACCCAATTATAAATCAGAATAACATGTATTAGGATAAATGAGAATAAGTTTAAATCTACTTACCCTCTCTGCCAGCATCCCGGGATTATTAAACGATAACTGCCAACACATAGACTCTGAAACCTACTATATCCTTGAAAATACACTTTATTTGATACACGACTGATTTAAGATTGATTATTAAAGCTGTAAGTATGGTAAATTGATTTTAAGATTATTTGATTTTAGTAGTTCTGGCTTTATAGTTCCAAGGTACCTTGTACCTCTTCCGAATTCGAATGAGCAACTGACTACTATCTGCTCAGCGCCGTCACCAATGAGTTCAGTTCTGCGCATCATTTCCCTCCTTCCCGACAAATGGCTATTTTTTGCAAGAAAAAACCGTTGTTAATTAACATAATATGATGTGTAGACAAAAAAAAAAAAAAAAAAAAAAGGTACATTTATAACGGATTGGTACTATAGAAAAATTATGTTTATAAAATTTTATTTTTGTATTTAAACTTATATTTCTCTAAAATACCACTGTAAACATCCGAAAATCTCTTAGGGTGCATCAGTGCATCTTGACACATTTTTTTTAAGAACCACTGATCTAAATGTCAACAAACTGTATTATTTAAAATTTGTATCGCAAAAACTCACGAGCCTTTTTATGTTTTATAACTGCATTTTATAAATCGTTTCATAAATTTGGGAATTAGGTATCAGATTATGTAGAAACTAAATATTATCGAGAAACATTCAGATTTTAGCATAAATGAGAACCCGGATTTCCTTTATAGCATGCATTGTGCAGTGCAGTTTGGTTCTCAAGAAAAGACCGGCCACCTGGCTATCGCATTGAAGCAAGGTACCAAAGGTATATATATAGGTGATGTCGCACTTGCGACCGGGACAGATCCGACCGGGGTTAAAATCGTAGCACTTGCGACCGTTTTGGTTTGAGGGTAGCACTTGCAACTGGATCTATCCGAAAGCAGGTGCAACACAGGAGATGTGTTTATGTATAAGGAGGGAGGGGGGGGTTCACTGATTAAATTCATTAAAAAGAGTTAACAAAACTGAATTTATTTACTAAATAAAAAACCCAAACGCGTACAAAAAATCAATAAATTTAAAAAAGAGGTTTTTTTCCTTTTTTACAATATACAATTATTGTAATGTAATTCAGGTGCGTAGCTTGAGGTGGGAGGGGGTGCTAGTATGCGCTAGTATTTTAGTTCTTTTCCCTACTTTAATAATCTGGTGTGGCACTCACATGGCTTTCTCTTATCTTGTAATTCAATTTTATAAAAACAGACTACAAAACAAGGTAAGAAAAATATAAATTTTAATAATTAAATTTGTTGCGATTCTGCTTTCGTTAGAAAAAAAAAAAAATATATTTTAAAACACTTTTAATATTAAAAGATTTTATTTTCTGTGAATAATTATGAAAAAAAGCTAGTTAAGGATCTAATTAAAATTATTTTATTTAAAAAATTCTAATAAAAGACTAAATTAATTATCGAAAAACTAAATTAATTATCAAAAATATAAATTTGTATAATTAATTTAGCTGAGACTGCTTAATACATCTGTTTCTGCATAAGCCCAGCAGTACCAAAGTGCCCACGTTAGTAGACAGGAAGTGTCGGGTTCGATCCCAGGTCATAGTTGTCGACCCTCATGTTCTCAGTCGGGTTTAACACCTAAACTACAACCACAACATTATTTTTAATATAAAAAGTTATTTTAATCACTAATTATACAAAAAATAATTAATAATATAATATAGTTAAAAACTTATTTAATTATCAGAAATATTTTTTAAATAATGAATTTAGATAAGATTACTTAATATTACGGTTTGAGCTTTTAACAGAAAAACTATTTCAAAGTACTTTGTAATATAAAAAGATATCATTTGTCATGATTATAGAACAAAGAACTAATTAAAATTATATTATTTAAATAATCTAATTCATAAATTTTTACATTAAAATATATATAATAAATACTAATTAAATTAGCCGAGCTTTCTCAGTACTATCCTTTAGGCTATTATTCGAAAAATGTACTTCAAAAGACATTTACTTAAAAAGGATTTTTTTTTCTATTAATTATTATAAAAAAATATAAAAAAAAGATATTTTATCAAAAATTACAATCAAAAATTAATTTAATTATAAAAAATAGAGTTTTTTAATAATTAAGTTAATTGAGTTTTCTTTTTCGCTATTTTTTCAGCTATTTTCTTTTTTCTTTTCTTTTCTTTTTTTTTTTTTTTTTTCAAAAATTTTAAAAATATATATATATATATATATATTTTTTTTTTTTTTTTTTCCAACGACTTGGCAGTAAAAATATAAAAAAAATTTCTTTTAAAAATGAAAAGTCAATTTAGAGCAACATACTTTGGCACATATTAGCCCTTTATCAATCTGTATAATTTTTTTAAAGTGATAATGACGTCAGTTCTTGTGAGATGTATAATTTTTTATTGTTCACGTTTAATTAAATGCATTTATTTTTACACCGAAAAAAAAAAAAAAGAACTTGTAATTCTTTTTTGGTAGCAATTAAATTATAGCTAGCTAAAATTTAAATGGCTAATATAAAGTTATTATTTACACATTTTAATTAATTAAAAGAAAACTAATCAAGCATTCGAAAATCGGGTTTCGAGGTGCACAAAGACCCCTCGGAGGGCACCTTCGTGTCGAAACACGTGACTGTTCAAACTACCGTCTTTGCGCTACGCTGTCCACACACACACACACACACAAACATTGCCTTTTATATATATAAAGATTATTATTTTTATTGTTGTTCGTAATGTTTTATAATGTATTTACATTTTTTAAGTATAATAATAATAATAAATATAACGAAAGAGAGAGATTTTACTTTAAGTGAATAAATTAAATAAATAAAAAAGTAGTACGATGTGGCCACACCACAAGACTTTCTTCTATATAATTTTACCGAAAATTCATGCAATGAAAATTATTTATTAAATTATAAAATTATTTTTCATTATAAATGCAGATGATTTATATCTGACAGAATTTGTGATTCAATGCCGACAAAAAGTCTTTTTTTTTTTCTTTTTGCCAATACCAAAAGAAATGCGATTTTTTTCGTTAAAAAAAGAAGATAAAATCTATAAATTTGTTTTAAATTATAGAACTGTCCAACCATTTGTCTTTAAGGTATTGACGAGATTTTCAGAAAGATACCCATACTGTAAATCGCACCCTCCCCCCCCCTTATTCCCGGGTAAGAAGCAACGCTCCCACATGCACAGACCTTTTTTCCTAGTTTACTACTACTCTTATCAATAATTCATATTAATTTTACCGAAACACGTTAAAAATAACTCATTATGTACATTTATACGAAATTTTGTCCTATACTGCCACGTTGAAAATTTTGAGAATGTGAGTAGTGTAAAAAGGACAGTTCTGCGCCAGGGTGGAGGCGTAGAGGCGTATTGAGGCGTAGGGTGGAGGCGCGCCACCACCCTACGCCTCCACCCCGGCGCAGAACATGTCCTTTTTACACTACTTAGTCATCATCTTGGACGAGGGGGTGTTGCCACCGGAAGAATAGAAACTTTTAGAGCGTTGCCACCGGAAGAATAGAAACTTTTAGAGCGTTGCCACCGGAAGAATAGAAACTTTGACTATCATCTTGGATGAGGTTTGGTGGTGCCATCTATAGGGAATTTTGAGGAGTTAGATTTATTTTCATAAATTTCGGACTTAGTATTTTTTTCACAATTTTGGGGACATCAAAATTTTTTCAAATTTTTGCGGAGGGTTAGATTCGAACCGAAGGTAAAATAGTTTCACGGCTTGATAAGTGGATAAGGGTTTTATTTATCAAGCCATGAAGCTATGCTTGTGAGTGCACTTATAAGGTATATAAAGAGAAGCGTCGCGTTAGTGAGTCATTCTGTAAAGTATCTTCGTACGAGGAAGATATGATGCGCTTTCGTGTGAATGTGAGTCATAATAAAATTTTGTGTTGTAACCATGGAGATGTATCAGAATCCAAGTCACGCAGGAAGTTTTGGTGGTGTAAATGCCTTATTTCGTGCTGCCAAAGGCAAAATCTCGAAGAAGAAGATTCAGGACTGGCTGAGCGGAGTCGATGCATACACGTTGCACAAACCTGTTCGAAGAAAGTTCCCGACCAATCGAGTGATAGTGTATTCAATCGATCAACAGTGGCAGACCGACTTAGTGGATCTCGGCAGTTTGCAAAAGTTCAATCAAGGGCACCGCTACATCCTGACTTGTATAGACATTCTGTCTAAATTTGCGTGGGCGGTCCCTTTGAAGCAAAAACGGGGTGAAGATATTGTAAAGGCGTTCCGGTCTATTTTTGCAAAGAGGAAACCCAAGTCCCTGCAATCGGATGACGGAAAAGAGTATCAAAACAGACTTTTTCAAAAATTTTTGAAAGAAGAAGGCGTGCGGTTTTTTACGACGAATAACAATACGAAAGCATCTGTCGTGGAGCGATTTAACCGAACTTTGAAAACTAAAATGTGGAAATATTTTACCCATAATCATACCTACCGCTATTTAGACGTGTTGGATCAGTTGTTACACAGTTATAATCATACTTACCATTCAAGTATCAAGAGAGCTCCAGTTGAAGTAACCGCTGAAAATGAAAGCGATGTATGGGATACTTTATACGGTGACATGCAAAATGCGAAAAGAAAACCCTGCATGTTTCAACCGGGAGATGTTGTACGAGTTTCCAAGCAGAAATTAACCTTCGAATAAAGTATTGATTTATAAAAAATCTTTTTGTAAAAAAAAATAGAACCGACTCCAAATAACGTCACTTTTTTTGATTAGAAACTTCTAGATTTCACAAAATGTGTTGAATGGGTTTTGATGATATACTTGATGATACTCTTCAACTTTGTAATTCACTTTTTTCTCTAGAACCGTTTTTGAGATAGGAACACTAACTCATCTATTTTCCACAAGGTGGCGCTGCAAGCGGTTTAACCTTGTACTGCATGGCCACTTTGCTATACCTACATACCATTTTTATCACTATAGCTGCAGCCGTTTAGCAGTTAAAAGAGTTGGGACTGATTTTTTGGGCACCCTGTATTTTCTTTAGATCGTAAAGATATTACAATGGGACCTATTTCAGACCAAGACCTTCTCAACAAAACAAAAAGTATCAAAATCGGACCATCCGTTCAGAAGTTATGAGCTAACAAACATAAAAAAAACATACGGTTTGAATTGAGAACCTTCCTTCTTTTTTTGAAGTCGGTTAAAAAGGATATGAAACGAACTGGACGGAAGAAGTGTTTTTGGTGACTGAATGTGTGAGAAGAGACCCTCCCGTCTACCGAATCAAGGACCTGTTAGAAGAACCCATTAAAGGAACCTTTTACCCTCAAGAACTTCAGAAAGTGAAACCAAAAGAGAATTATACGATTGAAAAGATTTTAGATAAGCGGATACGGAAAAAGCGTGTGGAATACAAAGTAAAATTTAAAGGTTATCCTAGCAAATTTGACCAATGGATTCCATCCTCTGATTTATTCGCCTTATAAAACAAGTGTTTGGATTGTTGAAAGATCATTTGAAAGAATGTCGTTCTACGTGACGTTACCTTCGGACAGTTCCCTGAATTATTTTCCTGAGAATAAAATTTCTCATTTTATTACGCGATTACCCGCCCCTGTTGAATTGAAAGGGGAATGGGAAGTAGGCCTCGTCGAATTTATTTACCCTCACACCTGGTATAATGTGAATCAAAATAATAATTTATTTGGTTTCGATTTGAATGACCAGAAATCCCCGTTTGGTAGAAGAATTCCCCCTGGCTTTTACGAATCGGTTGATGACATTTTAAAAGCAATGTCTATTGAAGAGATTAAAAATAAAATTTCTTTCACTTATGATCCGCACACGAAAAAGGTGTGTATTAACGTGAAAGATAAAACAAAACTGATATTGCATGAGGGGATAGCGCAGATGTTAGGATTCGAACCAGGTGAAATCGCCTCACCGGATATAAATATCGAGCAAACTATTTTTAGTACCTATGTCGCAGATCCCTGTGCGCATTATAGAGTATTGCTGGTTTATTCGGATATTGTCGAACCCCAAATTATTGGAGATGTGTTAGCACCCCTTTTACGAATTGTCAATGTGAGGGGAAAAGATGGAGAAATGATTTGCGAGACATTTGACCGACCGCACTATTTACCTGTCAGCCGAAAATCGTTCGACTCTTTGGAAATCGTTATAAGGAACCACCTCGGCGAACTCACGCCATTTGAACGTGGGCGCTCGTACGTGAAGCTTCACTTTCGTCAAAAATACCTCTCGTGATGTTTGTTCCTTACCAGTGTTGTGCGAAATCTTTTGAAGATTACTATTCCCATCAGTCGGGTAGTGGTCTAAATTATTATCAAGGCACTACTTTACAAAAGGGATATGGATTCGGTGGACTGTTTCGATCCCTTTTTCGTGCAGCAGTACCCCTCTTCAAATCGGGAGCGAAAGCGGTCGGCAAGCAGTTGTTTCATTCAGGCGTGAACGTGTTAAGTGACCTGTCTCGCGGAGAAGACATTAAAATGGCCGCCAAGCGAAGATTAAAAGAAGCTGGACAGACGTTAACCGACAAAGCCGCTACTAAAGTGAAGACAATGATTGGATCGGGCCGCCGGTATAAAAAGAGGAAGCGTTCTACCAAAGCAGTCATTCGACGTAAAGCCAAGAAAGTGAAGGTACAAGATATTTTCGCTTAAAGATGTCTGGACTCATCCATAAAGATTCTGCTGCCTGTGCGAAATCCGAATTGGATTTATTTTTGATCCCACCCACGCAAACGGCTATTGAAAAAGGATACTTTGTTGAATACCACCCTCTTGCGAATATTCGAGACGGAGGACCTGTGGAATTTAATATTTCCGGAAATGGTGAAGACTATATTGATTTATCGGCTTCCTACCTGTATGTGAAAGTGAAAATTACCAAGTTTGATGGATCACCCTTAGCGGAAACGGATGCAGTTGCCCCCGTGAATTTATTTTTACACGCCTTGTTTTCTCAAGTGGATATTAGCCTGAACGAAAGAGTGATCTCCTCGTCGAGTAACACCTACCCCTACCGCGCCTATATTGAAACGCTGTTGAATTATGGAGAAGATGCCAAGAAAAGTTTATTGACCTGCGAATGTTTTTACAAAGATGAGAATTTGGCTGCTACAGATCCTGCTGGAGACAACCCCGGATTGAAGATACGTTACGCACTCACGAATAAAAGCAAAACGTTAGATATGATTGGACCTTTGCATTGTGATATTTTTCAACAAAATCGATTGCTATTGAATATGGTTGACTTGAAAATTAAGATGACCCGAAGCAAGCCTGAATTTTCCTTAATGTGTAAAATCGATGCGGCGAAACCCATTCCCAACTACAAAGTGATTTTGGAACATGCTTCTATTTTCATACGTAAAGTGAAAGTGAGCCCCGGTGTATTACTGGGTCATGCCAAGGCCTTAGAGAAAAGTACAGCAAAGTATCCCATCGATCGAGTGTTATGCAAGACCTATTCGATCTCAACCGGAAGTAAATCCTTTATGCAAGACAATGTGTTTTTAGGAGCCATGCCGAAAAGAATTATTATTGGACTTTTAGAAAATAGTGCCTACACTGGACAATATGATTTAAATCCCTTTTATTTCTATCATCACAAGGTCAACTTTTTAAGTGTTTACGTGGATGGACAACCCGTACCCAGCAAACCCTTGGAATTGGATTTCGAAGAAAATAACTATATAAGAGCGTATCATCGTTTGTTTTCGGGATTTAACCGGGATACCGGCATTTATCTGACCCGAGAGGACTTTGCGAACGGACATACTTTGTATGCTTTCGACCTGAGCCCTGATATGTGTGACGGACCCCATCTGAATCTACAGCAACAAGGAAATTTACGAATTGAAATCAAGTTTGCGGACACCTTAGAAAGAACCACGACTGTATTGGTGTATGCGGAATTTGAAAACATTATAGAAATTAGTAAAACACGACATGTGTTGTGTGACTTCCCCAACTGAAAATGAATTCTATAGAAATCGAGACTATTTTATCCCACGATCCAGTAACCAAGAAATACTTTTCCGGTGTTTTCCCCAGTGATCAATTACCCAAGAAGATCGAGCGTTATCCTGCATGTTTTGTATGCAACGTGGACAAGTCTACAGAAGCCGGAAGCCACTGGGTGGCATTCTATCTATCCTCCCCTACGGAAGCGGAATTCTTTGATTCCTATGGAAACAAGCCGAACTTTTTTAAAGGACCTATATCGAACTATGTATCTCAATTTTCACGAGTGGTGTTTAATCCACTTCCGCTGCAAAGTCATGTGACAGCTGTTTGTGGTCAATTTTGTGTGTATTATATTTATTGCCGATGTCGTGGCAAAACTTTGAAAGATTTTTTAAAGCAGTTTGTAACTGAAAATATATGTAACGACCATAGAGTCTATAATTTTGTATCCAAACGATTTCGCACACGTGCTCCTTTTTATCAATAAAAAACTATTTATAATGTAAACCTTTGTGTCTGTGTTTATTTAGAATGGAGTTTCCACGCTTTCAACACCCTTTTACAATGCTCTTAGCAGGCCCCACAGGGGTCGGTAAGAGTTGGTTTCTGCGGGATTTACTGGCAGAACGACGGCGTATGTTTAACCCTCAACCCGATAAAGTCGTTTGGTTTTACGGCATCTCTCAAAAGCTTCACGAGGAAATTCCCGACGTGACATTCGTAGAAGGGTTTCCTTCTAATTATCGGGAATATTTAGGTACCCATTCTTTAATGATTTTAGATGATTTAATGGTGGAATGTGGGGGTGATGAACGATTAACCCACCTCTTTACCAAAGGAAGTCACCATTTAAATTTAAGTATTATTTTTATTACTCAAAACCTTTTTCATAAAGGTAAAGAAATGAGAGGTATTTCCTTAAACAGTCAATACTTAGTACTTTTTAAAAATCGTCGGGACATGAGTCAAATTACGCACTTGGGCAGACAATTATACCCGAGATCAACTCAGTTTTTTCAAGAAGTGTTCGAGGATGCTACCAAACAGCCCTTCTCTTATTTGTTGGTGGATTTAAGGAATGAAACCCCCGAAGGAATGCGACTCAGAACGCGTATATTACCGAGGGAAACCCAATTTGTGTACGAGCCCAAAAAAGGTTTAAAAGGAAAGCCCTACCGATTTTAATTCATTTGGGATCATGACGTTAACGAGGAAACAACTTCGAGACTTGGAGCTTATAAAGTCTTGTCCTCAAACCTTACGCAAGCATTTGTTAAAAAAATTACCGACTCGATCTGTGAAGGCTATTTGCGAATGTACCCTGAACGTATTAAAAGGAAACGTGCCTCTCTCCTCTCATCAGAAAAGGTCTTTAAGGAAATATAAGACGACTCTTCGAAAAATTGGTACCAAGAAAGGAAGTTTATTCAACAAGAAAAAATTGATTGTTCAACACGGTGGATTTTTAAATATTTTAATCCCGGCTGCATTGTCTGTTTTAACCGGCATCATCAATGGAATTCGCAGCTAAGTATGCGTTGGTACCGGAAGAAGAATTTTCGAAGCATACGCCTTCTAAAAAGCAAATGACGGAATTTGATTTAGCTATGGCTAAAATATTAAATAGTTCTCTACCGGATCACGAAAAAATTCAGCACTACTACGAACTCTTAAAAAGAAAAATGGATTTGCAAGAATATAATTTGCCTTGGATGTCTAAACAACTCGAAGAAGAACCTGAAAAAGTGGAACCTAAACAAGTGGAGTCTATAAAACAAGAACCCCAAGAAGACTATGAAACCTTTGTGTTATCATCTGTAGCTAAACCCATGAAGAAACAAGCCGAAGCCTTATTAAATTTTCTCAAGTCTCATTCAAACAAGTTTAAGTGGAACCCGAAAGGAGAGATTACTTACAACGGAAGGACCATGGAACATTCTAATTTAGCGGAACTCTTTCATTTCATCTTTTCTGTGAATAAAAAACCACCTATTACAGGACAAAGTGAATTTTTGCAAGCCTTGAAAGATATGGGAGTACCCCAAAGTATTATTAAGAATCGATATTTGTCTTCAAGAAAAAACATTGTCAAACCGAAAAAGAAACTTATTGTAAAAAAACCTGTTGTTAAACTCAACCCTGTAACCTGGGAAACATACTAAATAAAATGAATTTGTATCGATCCATACGTGTGATTATTTTTAGAATAAAATACACTTACCTGAAAACACGTCCTACTCCAACGGCTGCCTTGAGAGAAATGAATGATAAGGAGAGTTCTTATCAGCGACGCGAGGTCACGTGATTAGGGTGACGTCACGAGTAATGTGATTGGCTATGCTCAGTCACGTGGTGAGTGACGTCACGAGTTATCTGATTGGCTACCTCTGGTCACGTGACGAGAGTCTTATCTTATCAGAGATTGCTTATCAGCGATCACGGCTCAGTCTACCATTTGATTTCGTGTGTGTTGGTTGTCTCGTCATGTCTGCAGTGAGTTTCACGGAAAACGGACTGAATGTCCAGTATGTTTCAAACTTCATCGAAAAGGAACAAGCAGATCGGTATTTTGCCGAGTTAAAAACTTTACCTTTCTACACGCCAACCTTTAGAATTCATGGAAAAAGTTTTAAGCCTAAAAGACAAGTTCTGGGATACGGTGATTCAACTTTGAGTTATGCCTTCAGCGGAACTCATGTGCCTGCTAACCCTTGGACACGTCTGGTATTGGAATTGCGGGATCGAGTGGAAAAATGGACGGCTTCTACCTTCAACTATGTTCTGCTAAACCTCTACAGCAATGGATACAGCTACATACCTCAACATAAAGACAACGAAAGTGGATTAGATGCAACTTTCCCCATCGTAGTCCTCAGCTTTGGTGCCGAACGAACAATTGAATTCAAGAAGCCTAAAACACCTTCGACTTTGATTTCATTAGAACATGGTTCTCTCTACAGTATGTTAAAGCCTACGAACGAACTGTTTACCCACGGCATTGCACCGAATCCTTTCATCAAAGATATGAGAATCAGCCTGACTTTTCGTCACTTAATACCCAACCCTATCATGCCACCTTTAAAGAAACCAAGACTTGATATAAGTGATGCTTCGTCCAGTGCATGCGATACTTTGAAAAACTCTGATTGTGATACTTCGAAAAACTCTCATTGTGATACTTCTGTTAAAAACTGTTCTCAAGACATGTGTGAAGAATTGAATGTGAATGATTGGTTAAGTCAATGGGTACGTGAACAATCTTGGGATCCTATACGAGGTGAATTTAATTTAAACTTTAACAGTTTTTTACAAATTGTAATAGAAAAGAATTTTAATGTGAGAACCCACATTCGAAATTTTAAAGAATTACATACAGGTCAATGGATACCTACTAAAGAAGGCGTTGTAATGACAGCTCAGACATGGTATTATTTTCAAAGTAAGATTGAAAATTTTAATTTTGAATCAGTAAATGATAGTTTTATTTCTAACAATCAATTAATAATGGCTTACATAGATGAGGATTATTGTACTTTACAGCAAATGTTTTCTTTAAATCCTTCTGGCTTTTATTTAAAACCGAATGTCATTAAATTGGCCAAGGATCAAATTTTTAGGCTTAGAGAACTCAAAATGAGAATAACTCATTTTATTATTGATGCAATATTCACCGTTCAACTTCCTATGTTAATTCTAAATAAACCCCTTGTGTGTATTTCTCATGAAAATGAGCAAAGTGCTAAGGAAATCTTACTCGATTTTATCGTGTATGAAATTCAGTTAGGAATTGAAAATTTATTTCAATGTGACGGGTGTGTTTTTAATTCAGACGATCAAAATTCACACGAGTGTTTAATGAAATCTATGTTTGAAAAATATCAATTATATCGTGAAGAAATACTTTTAAAATTAAATATGCATGCTATTGTTAAAAAAATTAATTGTTCCTGTCATTACAACGACGGTTTCTTTAAACAATTTAATATGACCTTGTATGAAAAATATATTGAAGATACTTTATCCAAAAAGTAATGTGTGTTTATGAAAACGACTTCTTTAAACAATTGTATCCAATAAGTAATGTGTGTATATATTTTTATGGAATTTCAATAAATAGATTGAAACTGAATATCTGTGTCTGTCTGTCTTTGAAATATTTTATTGATTTTATTTCTTAAAAGATTTAATTAGAAATATTTTATTTCATAAAAGATTCAATGAATTTATAAGTTTGAAATGACTATTTTATTTCATGAAACAACATATTTTTAAAAGATTCACTTTCTAGGGATTCAATTATTTTAAAGATATATTTATTAAATCATATAATAAAACCATTTCCTATGCATTTAATAACTTATATTCGGGAAAAATATTGTTTCGAAAAGATATATTTTATTTCGTAAAACATATAATAAAACCATTTATTCATAAAGCAATCCACTTGAAAAAATAATTTTTAATAATCAAATTGAAATAATAATTATTATTTTCCTTTAATTAAAAGTGTAGACATTATCTCTTCATTAGAAATATGCAAATGAGTATGTTTCATATTTCGCGTAAGATATCGTACATGTGTGAACAAGGGAGTTGACTCACCTTGGAAAATCCATGAGGGGGAAATATGCAAATGAATCAACCTCTACACCGATAAGTCATCCTGCATGAACTTTCTCGTAAGATCCACGGGGGTGAGTCAGCGTGACGCATGCGTATTTCCCCTTATCTAGATAAGCCGCTGCAACTCATTTCTCAGGTCATTCGTAGATTATCTACTGCGCAGTGAAGACGTGTTTATAGTTCTCTCCTTTACCGACGTTCGCGAAATTTTCTTCCCGTACATTTACTGTGTTTTTACCGCATCGTTTAGTGTGCTTTTCCCGTACCATTATAATGGAAGGATTCACCAACGACAATCAAGCTATGGATGTTGAAAATGCAGTAAGTATATATTTATCTAGTAATCATTGATTTTCTAACTGTGTTTAATCATTTTTAGTGAAATATGAGATTATAAATTGTAATAAGAATTCTTTAATTTATTATTACTTTTTACGATATGTTAAAAAATAAATTTGATTGACACTATGCAAAATAGAATGAGTTTCAAATCTATTTATAATATGTGTTTAAAATAAATTGAATTTCGAATCTTTATTTTGATAAATGCGAAATCTATTTTATTTCATTCAATAAACTATATAAAGTGAAATTTAAGTATGTGTAAAACTTGTTTATGCTTAGAAATTATTTATTTTATAAGTGAAAATCTATTTATAATATGTGTTAAAAATAAATTTAATTTCAAATCTTTATTTTGACAAAGTGAAAATCTGTTTTATTTATTATGTGTTAAACATAAATTTAATTTCGAATCTTTATTTTGATAAATGAGAAATCTATTTTATTTCATTCAATAAACTATATAAAGTGAAATTTAAGTATGTGTAAAATCTGTTTATGCTTAGAAATTATTTATTCTATAAGTGAAAATCTATTTATAATATGTGTTTAAAATAAATCGAATTTCGAATCTTTATTTTGATAAACTATATAAAGTGAAATTTAAGTATGTGAAAAATCTGTTTATGCTTAGAAATTATTTATTCTATAAGTGAAAATCTATTTATAATATGTGGTAAACATAAATTTAATTTCGAATCTTTAATTTGATAAATGAGAAATCTATTTTATTTCATTCAATAAACTACATAAAGCGAAATTTAAGTATGTGTAAAACTTGTTTATGCTTAGAAATTATTTATTCTATAAGTGAAAATCTATTTATAATATGTGTTTAAAATAAATTGAATTTCGAATCTTTATTTTGATAAACTATATAAAGTGAAATTTAAGTATGTGTAAAATCTGTTTATGCTGAGAAATTATTTATTTTATAAGTGAAAAACTTTGTATAGAAATTTTAATAAGTTTATTTATTTTTTTACAATCATATCACATAGAAATTATTTTATAAGTGAAAAACTTTTTAATTAGAAGATTTAATTAAAACTTATTCTCATAAGTTCAAACTAAAAATTTATTATTCTAATAATTTATTTCCTTACAAAATTTATGACTCATACTTCGTTTAAAGGTGCTTTTTATATTATTCAAATCAAAAAGTTATTATTATTATTGTTTACTTATGAGAAACTTAATTTGCATTCATTATAAATAAAAAATTTAATTATTAACTAGAAAATCAGTTTACTTATAATTTTCATCAACTAGTGTTGTTTATTTAATTTCCAACATCCTATACTTTGTGATTTATATAGTAATTATCGCTTATACAATAAAATGTTAGTGTTCAAGTAGATTCATGTTCAGTCATGTTTAGGATGACTCATCGTTTGATGAGTCATCGCATAGCTTATACAATAAAATGTTAGTGTTCAGACATGTTTAGGATGACTCATCGTTTGATAAGCTATCAATTAGATTATACTTATTCAATTTATTTATGTTGTATAAAAGTTAGATTTGCATAACCTTTTGTTTATTAAATCTTTAACTAGGAGAATTTATTTTTCTAAAAAATTTTTAAAATTTGCATACCTAATCCTATGTTTAGTTAAAATAGTGTATTGGTTTATTAAAATAGTAGCGTGTATGTATAAAAGTTAGATTTGTATAACCTTTTGTATATGAAATCTTTAACTAGAAGAATTTATTTTTCTAAAATTTTTTAAAGTTGCATCCTATGTTTATAAAATGATTCGTTTATTTAATGACTCATCGAATAGATTAAATTTATTTATTTATGTTGTATAAAAGTTAGATTTGTATAACCTTTTGTATATGAAATCTTTAACTAGAAGAATTTATTTTTCTAAAATTTTTTAAAGTTGCATCCTATGTTTATAAAATGATTCGTTTATTTAATGACTCATCGAATAGATTAAATTTATTTATTTATGTTGTATAAAAGTTAGATTTGTATAACCTTTTGTATATCAAATCTTTAACTAGAAGAATTTATTTTTCTAAAATTTTTTAAAGTTGCATCCTATTCGTTTATTTTCAGTTGGGTATTTCCTTCGGTATACCCGATGACGAATTTCATATGCTGTGTGATGTTGCCGAGATGAATGACGAGGAGTGGCGAAGCCCCCAATGGGACGACGCCGCCCAACCTGAACCCCAACCTGAGGTCCAACCTGAAGCCCAACCTGAGCCTTCTAAGGTATGTATTGTTTTACATTAAAAATGAGAGTGTTTCCTTTTACAAAAGTTTGAAAAATTGTCCCTTTTACAAAAGTTTAAAAAATTGTCTTTCTTATTATAGGTTCAACCTGTTTGCCCTACTTGTGGGAAATCGTTTGCGAGGAATTGTGATTTGACTAGACACAAGAAAACACACAACATAGAAAAAATGTTCGTGTGTCTCATTTGCCATAAGGAATTCTCCAGAAAGGACAACCTAAATAGACATCGAAAATCGCATCAGTCCACGAGTGAATTACAAGAATCTGTAGATCCTCAGCCCGGTCCTTCTAAGGTATGTATTATTTCTTAAAGTTTTTGTGATATTTCGAAAAATTGTAACACTTTGATTAAAAATTGTAACACTTTAATTAAAAAATCGTTTTTTTATTCTTTTATAGGGTTTCTCCTGTTCTGTGTGTTTGAAGGAGTTCACCAGAAAGGATGCCTTAAACCGACATAAGAAGTTGCATGATGCTGACACTTCCACCTATCAATGTGCTACGTGTAATCAAAAGTTTAGCCGACTGGATAAATACAACGCACATCTAAAGAGTCATAACTACCCCTGCAAAGAATGCCAGTCCACCTTCTCCTCTAAGTCATCATTAATGAACCATATGCGACTTCAGCATTCAAATAGCCTAAGTGAGAGCCGGAAGAAACCGAAAACGACTCCTGCACCACTCTCTCGAAGACGACCCTATACACAAGCTTTGAACACGTTTAAGACAGTGCTCATTGAACCTACTGAAGCTACTCGGTACGATGTGAAAATCTTTTTAGAGTCTATTCGTGCCGAGATACATGAAAACATCCTACAGGAATTGTATGAGAAAGATTCGATCAAGTGGTACCTGGTAATAAAAGTCTGCTTTGAAAGAGAGACAGCCGAAGGAGAGCTGGAAATTATGGATGCGTACTTCAGAACACCCTGCTACCAGCAACACACTCCTGACTTAATTGACGATCAAATAAGTGTAGGATTTATGAAGATTATTCAAAACTACGAAGAGTTCTTAGAGAGAGGTTCCGGCTGGGTGCTGAGAAACATCTACTACCTAGAATTCAAGTCTGCTAAATATAACCCCTTGAGAGCGAGCAGCTATCAAGAATTGCCAGCGAAACTGCTTGCCAAGAAAGCCATCTTAAATATACAGAACAGAGATAACAAGTGCTTCCTATGGTGCCTGCTAGCACACAAACTGAATTTGGATCGTACAAGCCATCCTCATCGAGTCTCCCACTATTTACCTCATGAAGAGGAAATCAAGATGGGTAATGTTCAGTACCCTGTTCCCATCTCAAAAATAGGTCTCATAGAAAAACTGAACAATCTTAGAATCAACGTCTTCGGCTACGAAAACTCTAAAGTGACCATTCTAAGAATTTCCGAAGTAGAAGATGTTGAAGCTATCAACTTATTACTCCTTGCGAACGAGGAAGGTGCTCACCACTATTGTCTAATCCGGGACTTTTCCAGATTGATGGGAGACCGCACAAAACATGACGGAAAACAGTATTATTGTTATAGGTGCCTGCATGGTTTTTCGACAGAACTTTTGTTAAAAGAGCATGAAACAAACTGCAAAAAACACACTGCTCAAGCCATTGAGATGCCCAGCAAGGAGAAGAATATACTAGAGTTCACGGGAACCCATCTTCAACATCCCATCAGCTATATCATCTATGCGGATTTTGAAAGTTTGCTCGAGCCTATTGCATCTGCTGTTCCATCCTCATCAAACTCCTACTTGCAACATACAGCCCGCCATACAGCCTGCGGTTACGCTTATGTAATCGTAGGGTCTGATGGCAAAGCTGTGAAGCCCATCTTTAGCTATCGAGGAGAGAATGCAGTCAAGCATTTTCTAGAAAATATCCTCATGGAAAAAGATATCCTTGAAG
The DNA here is from genome assembly GCA_963930645.1 of Salticus scenicus. Lineage (NCBI taxonomy): Eukaryota > Metazoa > Arthropoda > Arachnida > Araneae > Salticidae > Salticus > Salticus scenicus. The sequence continues at coordinate 32,515,061 of OZ005659.1, read as the reverse complement.
AAAAACTCCAAGAAATTAAGCCAATGAAGCTCTCTGCCCAAGAAGAGGAGGCCTTCCAAAATGCAACAAGGTGCTGCATATGTCGTCAACCCCTGTTACCCGGATGCATTAAAGTTCGGGATCACAATCACGAAACTGGAGTTTTTAGAGGTGCCGCCCATGCTAGCTGCAATCTCAATTTTAAGCAGCCAAAGAAGATTCCCGTGGTTTTCCACAACTTGAAGAACTATGATGCCCATCATATCATGACAGAATTAGGCCATTTTCAAGACCATCAGATACAAGTCATCGCAACAACATTAGAAAAATATATATCATTCACTTTAAAGAAACCAGACAGTCCTGTACAGCTCGTCTTTCTTGACTCGTTCCAATTTTTGCCTGCTTCGTTAGAAAAGTTGGTGAAGAATTTGGATATTAGTCAGTTTAAAATTCTAAAAGACCAGTTTGAATCAAGTACCGATCTAAGTCTCCTCACCAGAAAAGGAGTATATCCCTATGACTACATCACCGGATTTGACAAATTCCAAGAAACAGTGTTGCCGCCTCCTTCAGCGTTTTTCAACTCACTTACGAATGAAGCCGTTGAAGAGGCTGATTATCAACATGCAAAAAACGTATGGGAAGTCTTCCAGATAAGAAACCTCGGCGAGTATCACGACCTGTATGTGAAGACAGATGTTTTGCTTCTTGCCGATGTGTTCCAAAATTTCAGAAGTCTTTGCCTACACTATTATAACATCGATGCTGCCCATTTATACACCTCTCCTGGACTGTCCTGGCAAGCCTGTCTGAAGATGACTGATGTTAAGCTAGAGCTGCTTACGGATATCAACATGCTGCTGTTTATTGAAAAAGGGGTGCGCGGGGGTGTGTCGCAGATTTCACACCGTTTCGCTGTTGCAAACAACCCGCACACTCCTCACTACGACTCAAGTAAGCCCTCTAGTTATATCATGTACTGGGATGCGAACAACCTTTACGGTTGGGCTATGTCCCAGTACATGCCTTATGGCAAGTTTCAATGGATGGATCCCTCTCACATTACTGAAGATTTCATCATGAACATACCCGAAGATGCAGCTGAAGGCTTCATTTTTGAAGTGAATTTGGAGTACCCGACAAATCTGCATGACCTCCACAATAGCTACCCACTTGCACCTGAAAGAATGACCGTGACAGAAGAAATGCTCTCCACCTATGCCAAGTCCTTGTTGCAGAACCAAAAGTATTCAGGAACACCCAAACTCATTCCAAACCTTCACAATAAATCAGAGTATGTTGTACATTACAGAAATCTACAGTTATACCTAAAACTTGGAATGAAGCTATTAAAAGTGAACAAGGTTTTGAAATTTCGACAAGCACCCTGGCTAAAAAAGTATGTAGACTTCAACACAGATAAACGAAAATCTGCAAACAATAGTTTTGAGAAAGATTTCTTTAAACTGTTGAACAATAGCGTCTATGGAAAGACCATCGAAAATTTGAGAAAACGTCGTAACATAGAACTGTGTAACAATGAAGTCAGAGCCCAAAAATTAGTTGCATCACCGAATTTCACGACTTTTAAAGAATTTTGCAATAACCTCGTAGCTGTGGAGAGAACAAAACCCACCATCCTGATGAATAGGCCGATATACGTGGGTTTCTGTATCCTTGAATTAGCAAAGTTGCTCATGTACGACTTTCACTACAATTTCGTTATGAAAAAGTATGAAAGTCGTGCAACTTTGTTGTTCACGGATACAGACTCCTTGACGTACTGTATCCAGACAGCGGACGTGTACCAAGATATGAAGGAAGATCAGCACCATTTTGACTTCTCAGAGTATCCAGAAAATCATCCGCTATATTCTACAACTAACAAAAAGGTCCTTGGAAAGTTTAAAGACGAACTCCACAGTCAAGCTGCCTACAAATTCATTGGATTAAAGCCAAAAATGTATGCCATACAGTCAGCTGGTGGTGAAAAGAAGACAGCAAAAGGCATATCAACCTGCATCGTAAGGAAAAAATTAAGTGTTCAAGACTATCAAGAATGCCTGCAAAAGGAGATAGCCACGTATGAGCAACAAACCAGAATCCTACAAGAACGTCATCAACTCTATACAGTTAATCAAAACAAAAAGTGTTTATCTCCTTTTGATGACAAGAGGTATCTACTAGATGATGGAATCACCAGTCTGGCTTATGGCCATTACAGAATACCGCAGCATCCATAGTGAAAATTTTTGTATATATTGTTCCTGCACCCTGTATATATTTTAAATTGTTTCTGCACCTATGAAGATTGTTCCTGCATCCTGTATATATTTTAAATTGTTTCTGCACCTATGAAGATTGTTCCTGCACCCTGTATATTTTTAAATTGTTTTGCACCTATGAAGATTGTTCTTGCATCCTGTATATATTTTAAATTGTTTCTGCACCTATGAAGATTGTTCCTGCATCCTGTATATATTTTAAATTGTTTCGCACCTATGAAGATTGTTCCTGCACCCTGTATATATCAATTGTTTCTGCATCCATGAAGATTGTTCCTGCACCCTGTATATATCAATTGTTTCGCACCTATGAAGATTGTTCCTGCACCCTGTATATATCAATTGTTTCTGCAACCATGAAGATTGTTCCTGCACCCTGTATATATTTTAAATTGTTTCTGCACCTATGAAGATTGTTCCTGCACCCTGTATATATCAATTGTTTCTGCATCCATGAAGATTGTTCCTGCACCCTGTATATATCAATTGTTTCGCACCTATGTAAATTGTACAGATTGTTTCATCCATGAAGATTGTTCCTGCATCCTGTATATATTTTAAATTGTTCCTGCACCCTGTATATATCAATTGTTTCTGCACCTATGAAGATTGTTCCTGCACCCTGTATATATCAATTGTTTCTGCACCTATGAAGATTGTTCCTGCACCCTGTATATATTTTAAATTGTTTCGCACCTATGAAGATTGTTCCTGCATCCTGTATATATTTTAAATTGTTTCGCACCTATGAAGATTGTTCCTGCACCCTGTATATATTTTAAATTGTTTTGCACCTATGAAGATTGTTCCTGCACCCTGTATATATTTTAAATTGTTTCTGCAACCATGAAGATTAATCCTGCACCTATGAAGATTGTCTGAACCCATGCTTTGAAGACAACCTCAGAAAACTATGTGATGAGTTCTTCAGGTTGACATTTTTTATTTATTTATTTATTTATTTTTTTTTTTTTTAAAGGAACTAACTCCCGCCTTGCTCTACGGAGTGAAAAGGGGCACCGCAGGGCCTCGGGAGGGCAGTCTCCCAGGCGCTCAAGGTGAACTCTTTCTTTCTCTCTCTTCTCTTTTTTCTAACTTTATTCTTTTTACCTTTTTTCTTAAATTTGTATTCTCTTTCTAACTTTTTTCTATACATTTCCCTTTCACTTATTTCACTAATTGTAAATTTTGTATGTATCTCTTTTCAGGTTAAGTCTCAAAAGATCGTGACGTTCCCGTAAAACTTCGAAAAAATTTTGAAGTCCCCAAAATTGTGAAAAAAATACTAAGTCCGAAATTTATGAAAATAAATCTAACTCCTCAAAATTCCCTATAGATGCCACCACCAAACCTCATCCAAGATGATACCCAAAGTTTCTATTCTTCCGGTGGCAACGCTCTAAAAGTTTCTATTCTTCCGGTGGCAACACCCCCTCGTCCAAGATGATGACTAAGTAGTGTAAAAAGGACATGTTCTGCGCCGGGGTGGAGGCGTAGGGTGGTGGCGCGCCTCCACCCTACGCCTCAATACGCCTCTACGCCTCCACCCTGGCGCAGAACTGTCCTTTTTACACTACTAATGTGGGATCACAGCATCACTTGTTGAGCGATTGATCCTTAAATCTAATAAGCATCAGTCAGGATCTGACTAAATACCAATGGCTAAATTTCTTTTATTGGTATTTCATAGATACTTCTCTTCATTTATTTTTATTTATTTATTTTATTTTATTTATTTTTATTTATTTAGTTTTATTTTACTTATTTATTTATTTATTTATTTATTTATTTATTTTTGAAGATTAATGAAATTTTTCATTAACTCAAATATATGCACTTTTGTAAAAGTTATGATTTTATTAATAAGAATACCTAATAAATAAATCTGAATATGCTCCGGATTCGATGATTTTAATAGTTTACAATAATGATTGCAAAAATAATTGTGCACCATCATTGTATTTATGTAATTATTAATAGAATTTTGGTTATGTTATTATACTATAACATATTTTAAATGATTTTTGCATTGTAAAATATTTAATCTTTTTGACGAGAAAAATTCAACAATAAATAGTTTGTTTTGAAATAATGTTCAATAAATCTAATGTGCATTGCTAAGGGAATTATGGTGATCTTTTGCGGGATATATCCATTGACGCAGCGGTTGCCATCGCCATCTTGCCATGCCTTTAATTATAGCGGTCGGAAAAGCCACCTTGCAATGAACAGGTGTGCATAGATTTAAGAATTCGGTCGCAAGTGCTACGATTTTAACCCCGGTCGCATCTGTCCCGGTCGCAACTGAGACGTAACCATATATATAGGAGCCTCAGGTCATACGACTCTTTAGCTTGATTACCCTTTAGTTGACCCTGACTGATCTGATTGCATATTCTTTCTCTCTCTCCCTCTCCTTTTTTTTTTGCTATTGTTTGTCCCTGTTTTTAATTCTTGATGGATGCATGATTTTCCTCTGCTTTTATTTTTTACTTTATATTTACTTGTTGTTATTTTACTTCATTTATTCATTTTACTTTACTTTATTTTATTATTTTATTTATTTATTTTTCGGTGCTAGTCAAAGTCAAAGCAATGTTGAAAGTTAGCTGCTAGTGATATGCAGATGGTGAAGACTACGTAGCCAAATCCGCCCTGCACTTCCAAGAAAACAAAACTCACTTAAAATAATTACATGTTTTCGAGTAGATCTCAAATTCTAAAGAATACCCCCATAATCACAAAGACAAAATTGCGTCTTCGCGTAAGGAAATAGAAGTAATTTACATTATGCTAAACAAAGTGAAGTAATTTTTGTTTCCGTTTCCCTGAAATTATTCGTCGGGATTAATAAGAAAAATGACTTCAGCTTGGAAAATTCTCTTTTTCTTTTTCTTTTCTTTTTCTTCTCCCTTTTTTTTAGTGAGGAAGTATTTTGAAGAACTTAGGTATTTCTGTTAAAGAGCGCCACGCCAAGGTCAGCCAAACCTCATATTAATTTATGGGGAAGTATGCCCCATATTCATTACATTTATATAATGCATCCGCTTTTCCAATGCAGAAAATTCACGATTCTTAAATTAATCCTTGTTATCTGAAAATTTATTTATTTATTTATAAACTAGAAAAATGAAGGATTTCAGGAAATGGAATTGAATTATACGCTTTGGAAATAAATTTATATATATACATATACCAATTTTCAGAAATTACGGCCATGAATTTACTAAAAATGAAAACAGAATTCAAAATTATGTAGTTACTACTCAGAGAATGATAATAGAAGTCAATAATTTCTCTATAATGTAATATGGGGCTTGGCTGACCTTGACACTGTTGTATAGGGAGACAGACAGCTTGTGCCTCCCCCCATCCCCCAATTCTTGAATAGGCAGGGTTCCATGTTAAGGGCCGTCTTCACTCACAGCCGCCGGAAGCCGAAACTAATGTTATTCTATGGGAAATTTTTCTTTACAAATAACTTATTAACTAATACATATTTTTAAATTCTGTTTTCACATTCTGAAAGTTCCCAGCTGTTAAATTGACGCACCTTTTCTAAAGTATTATTTTTTAAATTTTTTATATTTTATTTTGAAGCTGCAAAATACGAATTTTCAATATGTGAAATTTTTTCATTTTGCAATTTCGAAATAAAATATTAAAAATTAAAAAATTACATTTTTAAAAAAGGTCCGTCAATTTAACAGTTCGGAATTTTCTGAATGTGAAAACAGAATTTAAAAATATGTATTAGTTAATAAGTTATTTGTAAAGAAAATTTCCCCATTGAATAACATTGGCTCGGGCTTCCGGCGACGGTAAGTGAAGAGGGCCGTTAATCGATAAAGACATTCTGCCCTGTAATAATTACTACAAAATTTACTAGTTTTATTATTATTACTTTCATCTATATGTAATATAGAGAAAGTATTGGATTTGCGAAAATTTTCGACCTCCGTTTTTTGATGGATTTACATGTTTTGGGATGTCTTGAACACGAATTGATAGTTTTTAGAAAATGTCTGTCTGTGTGTATCACGATTTTTGTGGACACTCTAGCTCACGAACCAATGAATGAAATTTAATCAAACTTGGTATTTAGTTGCACTCTGACATAAATTGGTGCTGAATAGATTTGGGGATCAATCGCTCAACAGGTGGTGCTGTGATCGCATTTTTTGTAAATTTTTAACATCGCAGTATCGGACAAAATTTCGTATAAATGTGCATAATGAGAGTTATTTTAAACTTATGATTGTAAAATTAATATGAATTATTGATAATAGTAGTAGTTAACAAGGAAAAAAAAATTGTGCATGTGGGGGCATCGGTTGCAGGCCCTGACTAATGGCAGGGCATACGAGGCAAATGCCCTGGGCCTCCCTACAGGCATATGCAGAATTTCTGCAACCTAAAAAGCTCTTATGCCACTGCAAGGGGGTCCTCCAGAATAGGTTTGCCCCGGGGCTCCAGGTAGTCTAAGTCGGGCCCTGATCGGTTGTCCCCCTGGGGGGGGGGAAGTACCCCCAGGAGTGTAAATTTTCAAGATGGGTACCTTTCGAAAGGTCTCGTCAGTACCTTTAAAACGAATGGTTGAACTATAAATCTGTGATAATTTAAAACAAAGTTTTGGATTTTTTTTACTTTTAACAAAAAACAAAAACAAAAAAAACTTAGAAAAAAAATCGTATTTTTTTTATTTTTTTTTATTATTTTTTTTTTTTTTAAATATTGTTACTGAGTGAATTTGTATAGGAAAATATAGAAGAAAGTCTTGTGGTGGCCACAACATACTAGTTTTAACTGTCATTATTTTCCGAACATACATATGTAAGGAAAGTATTGTAATCATGTCAAAAATCTGACTTTGAGATTTTGGTGTTCCTGTACGTTTTGAAGTTCTCTGAGTTCATTTTTGCTATTTTTACGATGATGTATGTATGTATGTATGTGAGGGAACACGGTAGCACCTAAACGCTTTGCTTAAATAAGCTGATATTTGGTACGTATGCTATATGTCACCATAGCACGAACCCTATTGATTTTGGTGAATCTACCACTCATAGTTTTTTACAGGGACACAAAGAAAAATTCTTTATCATTATGGCCTATGGGGCCAAATTTTTCAAAGTATGATAGCGTCTAAACGCCTTATTCATCTGATCTAAAAATTTATATACACGTTACAAATCATCGTCGCATGAAGTGTATAGAGTTTGGTGAATCTAGCATTTATAGTTTTTTAAAAATTCTGTATCATTATGGTCTATGGCCCCAAATATTTTAAAGTGCAATAGCATCTAAACGCCTTATTCGATTGAGCTGAAAATTTATACAAATGTTCAGGGCCCGACTATGCTTTTTGAAGACCCGGGGCACTGATGTTATTTGGAGGCCCCTTACCCTACTCTAAAGATTTCACCAAAAGGACCCATTCTCAAAAACAAAAATAAATAAATAAAAATAGTGTATTTTTAAAATTTTTCCTTCAATTATACCTTCTATTTCCTCATTTTTTTTAGCAACCTTTAACAATATCATTTAGTTTTATGTTCAAGACAAATGAAAAACTGAAGCACATTGATCAGCCAATGTTTAGAAAATTAATCACAAAATTTAATAATTGTTTAAGCTCTCTAATAAAATATAAAAAGAAAATTTTAATCAATTTTTGTTTTTAATAGACATATAATGAAAAATATTTGTACTATTACTTCTCAGTTTTTGGAAATGAGGCCCCCTAAATTTGGAGGCCCTGGGCCAGAGCCCCGTGTGCCCGTGCCATAGTCTGGCCCTGCAAATGTTACAGATTGTCGCACGAATTATATGCACTGTAAAAAATCTTTCCTATTTGCTGCCAGAAATTCTCTGTAATTTGAGAAAATACGTTCTGACAACGTAATGTTTTCGTAAATTACGCGTATTTCCTCAAATTACAGAGAATATCTGGCAGCAAATAGGACATATTTCTTTTCTTACAGTGTAGATTTTGGTGAATCTAGCTCTTAAAGATTTCTACAGGGACGCAACGAAAAATTCTATCATTATGATCTATGGGCTAGAATTATATGAAGTGTAATAGCATAAAATTAAACAATGGGGAAAAATGCTGAAACCTCCTATTATATTTTTCACTTTTACTTATTTAGCGACTTGTCTTACTTTAATTTATTTACACAATCGTTCATTACGATTACATACGGCTGTATTCACCAATAACTTCAACTCCCGGTTGAACACGAAAACTTGAAAAGAGTATAAAGTCAGAGTACAACTTTTCAGGAAAGTTGGATGCGTTGCTTATGCCATCTAGCGACACAATTACTTTCCGTATATTTAGTGGAAAATAACCAATCAAAGATTATATGAAATCTTCGTCGCTAGATGGCAGAAGCAGCCAATCACTTTTTTAGAAAGCTTTACACTGCCTAGACGCTTTTCAAGTTTTTGCGTTGAACCGGGAGTTGAAGTTAATGGTGAATACGGCCGTTAGTGTTCGGAACGTCTAGTGGAGTCGAGTCACTACAGTTTTTTTTTTTTTTTTTTCTTCTTTTCCTTTTTGTAAAGGCAATCTAAGCATTCTACGTCTTATTACTGGATACTTTTTAAACTTTTTTTAATGCATATAAATTTAATTTATTCTGAAAAAAAAGAAGAGAGAGAGAGTAGTGGCCATTACAAAACTTTCTTCTATATTTTTCTATAAAAATTCACGCAAAACAAATTATTTAGTTATTATTTATATTATAATTATTTTTCTAGTGAATATAGACAATTTTCATCTCAGAAAAGTATAATCTTAAATGTTGGAAGAAAGCCATTCCTGTACCCATACAAGCTACATCTTAAAAACTAGTATGTTGTGGCCACCACGAGACTTTCTTCTATATTTTCCTATACAAATTCACTCAGTAACAATAATTAAAAAAATAAAAAAAAAAGTGGGACTTTGACAAAATTTTGGGTAAAATGTGAAAATTATTCTAAGTTTGTCAAAACACGGAAACCGTGGGACTTTGACGAAATTGGGAGAAAAATGCCAAAATTTTTTTAAGTTTGTCAGAACACGGAAACCGTGGGAGTTTGATAGAATTAAGGGGAGAAAAAAAAAAAAATAGTGGGACTTTGACAAAATTTTGGATAAAATGTGAAAATTTGTTAAAGTTTGTCAAAACACGGAAACCGTGGGAGTTTGATAAAATTAAGGGGAGAGAAAGAAAAAAAAAATTTTTTTTCTAAGTTTTTTTTCGTAAAAAGTAAAAAAAAAATCGATAACTTTGTTTTAAATTATCACAGATTTATAGTTCAAGCATTCGTTTTAAAGGTACTGACGAGACCTTTCGAAAGATACCCATCTTGAAAATTTTTGCCCTATATCACCCTGTTAAAAAATTAGAAAAAGCGGGATGGCAACGCAACGTCTAAAGACGATAAGACGATTTTTACCAAAAGTTGATAGGCACTAATTTATGTCAAGGTGCAACTACATACCAATTTGTATGAAATTCTGTGCAGTAGTTCCAGAGATACAGTTGCCACAAAATTTTGTCACACACACACACACACACACACAGACAGACATTTTCTAAAAATGGTAAAATCGTGTTCTACAGCTCTTAAAACGTGTAAATCCATCAAAAACCCGAAATCGAAAATTTTTACGAATCCAATGCTTTCTTCTATTGAAGATAGAAGTAAAAAATGCATATTTCAGTTTTTTTTTAATGAAATTATTCATAACATTTTACTTTCTTCTATACATTTATATAAGAAGAAAGGATTGGATTCATGAAAATTTTCGACATGGTTTTTGGTGGATTTACTCATTTTGAGGTTTTCTGGATACTATTTGACCATTTCTAGAAAATGTCTGTTTGTGTGCATCACAAATTTTGTGGACACTGTATCTAACGAACCAATGAGCAAAATTCAATCAAACTTGGAATTTAATTAGACTTTGATCTAAACTGGTGCTGATTACGTTTTGGAATCAATCACTCAGCAAGTGGTGCTGTCATTTTTTTTTATTTTTTTTTTTCTTTTCCCCAAAATTATGTGGCTGGTTTGTTGGGTTGGTTTAACGTCGCACTAGTACTGCGCAACACCCCTAGGGATGGTCCGGAGAGATGCCGTCACAATTTTAATCCTCCACGGGGGCAGGGCTGTGCTTAGAGGAGGGGGACCGGGGCGGTCACCCAGGGTGGCTAAAATCAAGGGGCGGCTAAAAATTACAAAATTTCAGCTGAAAATTAGGTCTATTAAAATTGATAGTTTTTTTTTTTATTTATTTATTTATTTTTTTTTTTTTTTTTTGTAAACAGATAAAAAAAGAGAAAAAACGAACTTGATAACTTTTTATCTGTGGCAACCCGGCAGTTTTTTGCTTTAAAGGATAGTTTTAAGAAGCAGAAACAGATAAATAATTTTAACGCTGCATTTTTTTTTTTCCTTGTGGCTTTATTTGCTTTGTAATAGTCATGTATTTTTCGCAGTGTTCTTAATAGTAGAACATCATCTATCGCAGTGGTATCCATCTCGTGCTCACTAGGCCAAAATTGGCCCACCCAACAAAGTTTTGTGATTCACGATGGAATGAAGAATTTTATGCAATGATATCTTCTGTTAACAGTGCAGAAGCTAACAAAATTCGTTCTCGCTCTTCTATATGAAAATAATATTAGATGATATGATATTTGTGGAATATATTTATTTCTTGTAGCATATAAGATCAGCAATATATATATTAGGGTTTCCACGATAGCACTTTTTTCAAGAAATATTTCACCACTCTTTTTTAAAATATACTTCTTACAAATATATGGTTATTTTATGACAAAATGTCTATTTAAAATTAGTTAATGGAAAATTAAGGGCATTGGTAACCTAGTATGTATATGTATACATTGTATGTATGTAAAATTTATACATACTGTATAATGTATATAATACACATTATAGGTACAGAATGCGGCTTACCTAAATGAAATGCACTTGTAATGCGACCCTCGAGGTTTTTTGGGTTCGATAGGACTGATTCATACTTTTAAAATTTATGAATTTTAAAACAGGATGTGATGTTTGAATTAGACATTTTCAACGAATGTTTTGTCTTTAATTTTTGAACGTTTATGATATAGTTTTATTTGTTTTATAATTTTTAAACATTCCTTATTTTATATAACATTTTGATAATTCAAACTTTCGGTTGTAAATTTTTTCATGTCCTTTTGTAGTCGTATTCTTTTCTAACTCGCATTCACTTTATATACACTGCTCAACATTGAAAATGCAACACCAAGAAGGAATTATAATAACGGAATGAAATTTGTTGGACACATACATTTTAGTAGGAAGAACAACTGATTAAAATTTCAGGAAATTTGGAGTAATATGTACTGAGTAAACAGAACATAAAGCAGCGACCTCTGTGAGCAATAACAGCACATATCTGCCTAGGCATTGAATCGAACAGCGATTGGATGACATGTACGGGTAGAGCACTTCATGAAGCTTCAACACGATGCCACAATTCATCGATCGAAGTTACTGGTGAGTGGTGGGGGGCCAGTCGCTTTTCAATGATTAAACAGCCATTTTCATTGGGGCGAGATCAGGAGAACGCGCTGGCCAGAGCAACAGTCGAACACATTCTGTATCAAAGAAGGTCCGGAAAATACAAATAACTTGCGGTCGTGCATTATCTTGCTTAAATTTTGCGCTACAGAGGCCTCGAATACAGGGCAGAGGGGCGGGCCTTAACTCATCAGAAATTTAATGGCCGCTGTTCAGAGTGCCACGAATACGAACATGAAGTAATTGAGATGTGTATCCAATGGGAACCCATTACATCATTTCAAATGATGGACAGTATGATGATGTCGAATCCCAGCTGGCAATGTGCATTATTCATAATGCCGTTAAATACGGATAAGGCAATCTTGATGCTGTAAACAGGATTATGATTTGTCTGAAAAGTGACTTCACGCCTTTCCTGCGACCAGGTTAATCGTTGATCACACATTAATGGCGTCCATATCAGTGATGCAGTTTTGAGGGTAATCAGAATTTTGATAGCCGCATACTGAGTCACCACCTGGATTGATGGTATGTTGTACCATTGGATACACGTCCCGGTCACCTCTTGTTTTCATTCCCGCCACTCTGAATACCAGCCATTACATTTCTGACGAGTTAAGGCCCATAGCTCTGCCATATGTAGCTCGACAGAAACTCGAATTACCTGCGGCTTATTTCTGTCGAGCTATCTACATGATAGACCAGATGTTTCTGCCTAAAGGTTTTCTGAGTGAGTAATGCCCACCGGTTGTCGGCCTGGATAGCTCAATTGGTAGAGCCTTGACCTTGTAAGTTAAAGATCCGGGGTTCGACTTCCGGTCTAGGTATTATTTTCCCTCAATCGGAAAAATAAAAATAAAAAAAAAATTTCAATAAATATGATTTTCTTCCCAATCAGTTGATTGTGTGATTTTGATATATTGTATTTCTTTCTCCCATTGTTTAATGGTGTTTTCCATTACCTGCGGCTTATTTCTGTCGAGATCTACATGATAGACCAGATGTTTCTGCCTAAAGGTTTTCTGAGTGAGTAATACCCACCGGTTATCGGCCTGGATAGCTCAATTGGTAGAGCCTTGGCCTTGTAAGTCAAAGATCCGGGGTTCGACTCCCGGTCCAGGCATTATTTTCACTCAGTCAGAAAAATAAAAATAAAAAAAATTTCAATAACTGGAGACGGCCATCTCTGATTCTATGTGAGAGGGGATCAGAAATTTTGATGTGAACCTTCACTAAAATTTTGAATAATTTCTTTTCTCTCTCTCTCTCTCTCTCTCTCTCTTGAGAATTTTTATATTGCTAAGTGATATTGAATTTTGAGAATTAATTTAACTATAGCTCCAGCGGAGCGGGAAAACCCTGCTAGTGTTATATAAAAGCACCAAACTTGGTACATGATATGTAATTGTTTATTGATTAATTCAAGTCTTTATTTTCTGTGATTGTTTAGTTGGCTATATCTCAGCATCTATTCAGAAAAATTGCCGCACATTGTATAGATAAAATGTCAATTGCCACAACCACAAGCTAAGGTTACTCGTTTACCAACAAGCACCACTCCGTTTACCAACTTCCAGAACAAAATTTTTCGGTTACTGATGGGGTTATTAATTTATTAAGTTATGCTTCAATCAAAATGTATGATTAAGTTTTAGAATTTTACTAAGCATCACGTATTTCACTTAGATATTTCTGGAAGCAGATATTTGTAATCTAATTACGATAGCTGTGAAAGATTAAAAATAAAACTGGTACGCTGAAAAAAATGAAGACGGTTTCTCAAATGCATTTCAAACGTTGTCAAAAGCAATGAAAGAAATCGTAAAAGTTTTTGTATCTCTTACAAAAATGGTACATTTCAGAACTGAGAAACTGACTGAATGATCGATCGTTAAATACTTAATTTGTACACTAAATTTTTTGATGGGGCAAAAAAAGTTAATTCTTCCGGATTTTGTCTCCATTATTTCCCCAAGAATTTATTGTTTTCCCAAACGTTTTTCCAACTCTGCAACTTTCCCCAAAATTTCCCCATGGGCAAACTTTTTCCCCAAAACGCGAAAAATTTCCCTTATCTGGTAACCCTGCATAAGTGTTTTATTATAATCAGTGTTATGATCAAATATGTATTTTTATTTTTCTCATAATAAAATAAGTACCTACATTGTTTTACTTTAAATAACTTTGTTTAATATTTATAAAATGGGTCTCCATTGATCATTATTCTAGAAATTTACGTTTCTTAAATTTTTAAATTGTCATTTTAGTGGTCTATGAGATCAAATGGGACCGCTGGTTTAAACCATTTCTGAGATAACGATTTAAATTAAAATAAGATTCTACTTTCCGTCTTCCAATTGTCGCTAAATGTTGGCAAACACATTTATACACTGTACAAGTGTAATTGTTTTATCTTTTTCGTTTTGGATATGACAGTCAGCCCCCCCCCCCCCCCCCCGCAAACACACATGTACTGAACAATTAAAAAAAAAAAAAATTAAACAAAAGGACCTTAAAACAGTAAATAAGATTAAATTTTGATATTAAAATCTCATTGGATATATTATATTTTTAAATATTAACACTAGTAGGATTTAAACTTTAAACCCTTGTTGAGTCAGTCGTCTTATTTTACATTTTGCCGGGGAAAAAAAAAAAAAAAAAAAAAAAAAAAAAAATATTGATGTTTGATGCCGAAAAAGTTTTTTGGCATCAACCATTAGAGAGTATAAAACTCAAAAACAGTAATGGAATAGAATATAGAATGTTAATGAATTTTGAAATTGCCGAAATATTGCGCGGCTTTTAAGTTTTAAGTGTTCTAATAAATATATGAAAAGAAATGGGATAAGTTTTCATAAATGAGTTATATTCAAGTAATTTAGGAAAAATATACTTTTTATAATCAGTTTATTATTATTATTTTTTTTTTGTTGTTGTTATTATTATGAAATAATTACTGCCTTCATACTTAATGTAATACTTTGTTAATATTTTATATTAGTAAGTAATATGGAATTCTCAAAATTTTTTTAATGTAATTAGCAGCCACAGAAGTTTTAATGTATACCTATTATGTTGTGGCCACCACAAGACTTTCTTCCATATATGATCCTATACAAATTTACCCAGTACGAATAATTTATTAAAATATAATTTATTAAAATTATTTTTCATGATGAATGCAACGATTTTTATCTCAAAGAAGTATAATAATAAATGCCTAAAGAAAGAAAGTTTTGTGCCGACATAAGTATAGTAGTGTTAGTAAAAAAAAAAAAAAAAAAGGAAAGTAAAACGAAAAAAAAGAAAGAAATATAGGTATCTGGAGTTTTTCATTCTCTTTGAGTACGTAAATTTTATTTGCTAGATTATCTGTGTGTATTCCCGTGTATATTCTCTCGAGGAAAGAGAAAGACATCCATAAGAGAGTAAAATAAAATGTCAATCTAATGTCTTGTCCAGTGGCGGATCTAGAACTTAATTTTTTTTTTTTTTTTTTTTGGGGGGGGGGTGTGGCTAAAACTTTTCAAAATGTTATTCTATACCAATAAAAAATTTACAATTTCAATATTCAATTGTGAATGTCAGTGTTTTTTTTTTTTTTTTGTTTTTTTTTTGGGGGGGGGGGATATCATAATAATACCTCCGGTCAATCTCATTACGCCAGGGACTTAATCTCTGTGTTCAGAACTTTCTGCTCATGGCCATTCTCTTCTTTTCTCGTTTTTCAAGGACAGCTTCCCTCTTTTTTTCTTCGTTCTTTTTATGAGTGTTTCTTCATTCCTGTTGCAGTGGAATTGCCGTAGTTTTCTTTCGAATGGCCACTGGTTCAAGGTTTCACCAGCTTTAAATGCTAATATAATCTGCTTACAAGAAACTTTACTTAACCCTACAGACACTGTTTCTATGACTACCTACAGAGCTGATAGTCTGATCTCCCATGGGGGTAGGCTTCTGACCGCTGTCCACTCTTCGTTTGCTTCTTTTAAAGTTGATCTTCCCCCCTGTCCCATCCAAGATTTCGAAGCACTAGGAGTTAACGTCTTCTTTCATCATACTTGGACTTTGATCTTAAACATTTATTCTCCTACCAGGATTCTTCCCGAAGACTGGCTGTCTGACGTCATCGCCTCGCAGGGTTCTTCAGTTATTCTCCTTGGCGACTTTAACATAAACCTCTTAAATCGTCACCCTCCCATTCCCCTCAGAGTTCAACAAATGCTCGAGTGGATCAGCGCACAAAACTTGTGCATTTTGAACCTTGACTCCCCGACTCGTACCAGTTCCAGTGGCTCTTCATCTCTTCTGGACCTCACCATAATGTCACCTTCTCTTTTCCCTTTATTCAAGTTTTACATTCACCCTGATGTCTACGATTCCGATCATCACCCCATCTTTCTCATCTCCAATCTCTCTCACTCCGACTCCGATCATAATCGCCGGCGCACTCTCTGGTCCAAAGCAGGCGCCGTTCTCAACAGCCTTGCCCAACTTCCCAACCAGTCTTACGAAGACTTTGAAAATGTCTGCTCTCAAGCTATCGTCGCCACTCAAACTTATCAACGTAGTCCCTATCGTCCCAGCTGCCTCTGGTGGGACACCACATGTTACCACTTATTAGCCCAAAAGTGTAAGCATTTACGTCTCGCTCGCTCCACCTGTTCCAGAGATGTTTGGCTCATATACAAACGGTACGCCGCCAAGCTTCGTCGTTATCTAAAGCAGGCCTCTCGGCGTTTTTGGGACAATCTGTGCCGGAACTGTAGCTCCTGCAAGACAATCTTTCATGATGCTCAAAAGACTGTCTAGTAAAAACACTGTCCAGGGTGACAACATTATAAGAAATCCTTCACCCCTTCCTTCGGCCACCTCCCAAGCTCAAGTCTTCCTGCTTCACTTCTCAAAGACTGAACAAGAGCGTATCATCCCTTACGACTTAGGTGAAGGCGATAAAGATCTTGACGCCCTCTTCTCCTACGACGAACTGACGCATGTCCTTCGGCACGCTCGCTCGACTACCTCTGGTGCGGATGGAATCTCTGTGAAACCAGTGGCGGATTTAAGGGGGCTAGGGGGCTGACCCCCCCCCCCAAAAAAAAACAACAAAAAAAACACTGACATTTACAATTGAATATTGCAATTGCACATTTTTTATTGGTCTAGAATAATACTTTGAAAAATCTTAACCCCCCACAAAAGTCTAGTTCTGGATCCGCCACTGTGTGAAACTTCTGAAAAGCCTCTCCATTAATCATCTGCAATCCCTACTAGACATCTTCAACCGCTCTTTTGAGTCTGGGGACCTTCCTCCCTACTGGAAGCTGGCGACAATTGTCCCTATACGCAAACCTGGTAAGCCTTCCCATCTTGTGAGCTCCTATCGCCCGATCGCCGTTACTTCAGTAGGTTGCAAACTCTTTGAACGCATGATTCTTCGCAGGCTCCTCTCTTGGGCTGGAAGCTTTTCCATGGGGATCATTTCGGTTTTATTCCTACGAGAGACTGTACCATGGCTCTCTGTACTTCCCTCCATGACATCTCGACTGCCAGGTCCAACCACTGGTTTGCAGCCGCCGTCAGTCTGGACATCAAATCCGCCTATGACACCGTTCAACCTGACATTCTCGCCTATAAGCTTGCTTGCCATGGTATCAGAAGAAAAATGGGCCTCTGGTTGGCCTCTTTCACGAACCACAAGCATATCCAAATTCGTTGGAAAGTCCTTTCCCAGGTCGGCCTTTGCTCCAAAGGGGTCCCGCAAGGCTCGGTACTTTCTCCTTTTCTTTTTATTGTTTACCTGCTTGATATTGCAGAGACTCTGGAGTATGGTGTCTATATGACTATATACGCTGATGACATTCTTGTTTACGCTCTCGGTCCTGACGAAGAGAGGTCTCGTCGCAAACTCCAGGATACCCTCAGCAGAATCCAAACTTGGTGTGTCTCTAACATGCTCACTATTGGACCGGACAAATGCTCTGCTATAAACTTCACCCGCTGCAGAGACCCCAGTCCTCCGTTAAAACAGTCAGGCTCTCTTGGAGCCTCCACGTAAAAATTCTGGGAATTTGGTTCACGCGCACTCTCACCTTCTCCCATCACTTTGCTACTCTGAAACTTAAAGCCCTCCGTCGGCTTAACTATGTGAAAGCTGTTGCTGGCCGCTCGCGAGGCATCAACAGCAACCACCTGATTAAGATCCTCAATGCTCTCATTCGCAGTCTTCTGGAATATGGTGCTCCACTTTGCTTCGATTCTCCTCCAACCTCTCTCCAAAAACTTGAGGTCATTTACAATGCTGCCATCAGAACTTCTACTGGTCTTCCTCGGTGGACCCCAATTCCTGTCCTCCGTCGTGAAACTGCGGTCCCAAGTATCATCAGTCGTCTCTCTCTACTTACTTAACAATTCCTGATTCGGCTGCTTGCTTCGCCTTCTGGCCTTCGTCTCGGAGCTTTCGTGCGCTCTTCCCTGACTTCCCAGCCTACAGAGTGGAAATGGTGGAAACCCTTGCAAGCATTGCAGGATTCCCTCCATTGTCCCCTCAGTCAAGTAATCCAGTTCTCTTAACCCCTCTCCCTAATACGTTGAACTTTCAGGTTATTACGCAAGGCCTGCCGTTTCAGTACACAGCTATCTCTGGTCATGACATTGGTAAAGCTTGGTGCAGCTGGCGCTCCTCTCTCTCCCCTTGCTCAATTTTCGCCACCGACGCCTCAAAAGATGCTAATCGGACTGCGATTGCGGCCGTCGACATAGAGTCATCTGTTTCGCTTGCTTCTCTGGTCCCGCATCTTAACTCCGTCTTTACAGCTGAGGCCCTGGCCATCTGCCTCGCTCTCTCTAAGCTCCCTTCCGGCTTCTCCAATATTTTTGTATTATCCGACAGTCTTTCAGCTCTTAATGCGCATAGCGCTTGGTCCGTTCAATCTCCAAAGGTCATTCTATTCCTTCTGTCCTTTATCCACGCTCGCAACCTTCACGGCCTAAAGATTATCCTTATTTGGTGCCCGGGTCACAAAGGAATCTACCCGAACGAGCAGGCTGATGAACTCGCCAACAATGGCTCTACTCTCCTTCCTGGATTTCTCCGGAAGGTCTGCGGACGCATGTCAGGAATGCCTGGTTTATTGAAAACGACTATGCTAAGACTACTATATAACAGGCTGAATCATTCGCCGCCATTTGTACGTCAAGTCCGTCATTGCTAAACTTAAGATTACTATATAATAGTCTTACATAGTCTCATATAATAATCTTATATGGTAGTTCGTCACTGCCAAACCTAAGACTATTGTAGGAACTTAACTACAAATAACTAATTTTCGACGGACCATCTTCGTTGTTTTAATATTTTTAATTTGTACGATCACATACATCAAGTATTTACACTATTTACAACGAAGAATAAGATTTATAATAGGTAGAACATAAAATAATAATTGTGGGCGTCAATAAATTTAAAGTTCTTTGCCCACGTCCATTGTACTTGGCTTCTCATAGCCTTCTGCCCGGTAATCCGCGACGGGGTGGCGCGCATGCGTCAACATCCCGCCCGGCCTTGCTATGTTGTCATGCAAGAACTTACAATATTTTTTTTTTGCAAAACTTCAAATTTACAATTTCACATAACATGAATAGATAAAATAATAACAAATAAATGAATGTAACATAATATCAATATTTCGCACAACACATAGAATTAGAAAAAAGATTAACTGATTATAATAAACAGAAATTTTCATAATTAACTAACAAATTTAGAGTAATATATATAATACAGTAAATTAATATAATAAATGTTCATATTCATTTTTACTCCTCGATAGGCAGCACACACAATCTGGAGATGGATCTTTTGTAAATCCCTTTGGTAGTTTTTATATCTACCAATCTAACTTTATTATCCTGACCAGGATATAGCTTTATTACACGCCCTAAAACCCACTTGCATGGTGGAAGATTTTCTTCCCTGACTAAAACCATGTCTCCGATTTTTAAATTTTCTTTATCAATTATCCATTTTCTGCGCTGTTGTAAGTTATTTAAGTAAGAAAGACTCCATCTTTTCCAGATTGCCTGAACTGACTTCGTAATATTTTGCCAAGCATTTAGGCGATTTTTCTCAACATTTAAAGAAGGTTCAACAACAGCCGTTATTGGCCTTCCAATAAGAAAATGGGCTGGAGTTAAAACCTCTAAATCTTCAATACTTGAAGTTAGCGGAGTCAGTGGTCTCGAGTTCAAGATCGCTTCCACTTGAGTAACAAGTGTAAGCATTTCTTCAAATGTAAATTTTGAATTACCCGCTATGCGTTTAAAATGGTATTTAAACGCTTTGATATTTGCTTCCCATAGACCACCCCAATTTGGACTCCTTGGAGGAATAAAAACCCATTCTATTTTTTCCTCTGCAAAAAAATTGAATAAGGATTCTTCCTTATCTCTTACCAGTTTATACAAGGCATTTAGTTCCCTGTTGGCGCCTACCATATTGGTCCCATTATCCGAAAATATTTTATGACACTTGCCCCTTCTCGAAATAAATCTTTTTAACGCAGCTATCAGAGCTTGTGAAGTTAAATCACTAATAAGTTCAAGATGTATAGCCTTTGTTACTAGACAAATGAAAATACAAACATAAATTTTGATTTCTGGACCTTTCCTTCCATATTTATTTTTGATTAAAAAGGGTCCAGACAAATCTACCCCAGTTGAATTAAATGTTTTATCTGGCGTTATTCTTTGTTTTGGCAAGTTTCCCATTTTTTGTACACATACTTTCGGATTTGCTTTAAAACAGACTAAACATCTGTGCACAATTTTTTTACAAAGATTTCTCCCATGAATGGGCCAATATTTTTGCCTAACCTGAAACAGAAGATGTTGGGGACCAATATGAAAATATTTTTCATGATAATATTTTACAATTAATTCCGTTAATTTATTTTTTGAATCAAGTACATAAGGATGCTTAATCGAATAAGATAACTGCGAATTTTGCAGTCTCCCCCCTACCCTTATTAAACCATTGTCATCCAAAAATGGGGATAAATTAAAAATTTTACTCTTATGCGATACATTACCGCCACTTTTCAAGGCAGATATTTCAGTATGAAATTCCTCCTCCTGCAGCTGTTTCAGTAGGAAGTCTTCTGCCTTTGTCAGCTCTTCAGGCATCAGCGGTCCTTTCTTCTTTTCTAAAGGATTTCTTAGATTGTGAAGAAACCTGAAAAGAAAACTACATATACGTAATATTTTTAAAAATTTATTACTACGATTAATCAGATAGTTCAAAATAATAAAGTCCTTTTTCAAATTTAGAGTCACTGCATTTTCAGATTTTAATTCAGGAGTGTAGTCTTCCTCATTTAGTTCTGAAAAGTCAATAAAAGTTTGTTTGTTTTTCGGAAATTCAGGATCTTTCAGAAATTCAGCACCTGTCCACCATGTGGCGCTGGTTGTTAGGCTTTCAGCAGTCATCCCTCGGGACAACAGGTCAGCAGGATTTTCTTTACTTGCACAATGGAACCAAGAGTTAGGGTTTGTCAGGCTGGCAATTTCTTGAACACGGTTGGCGACAAACTGCTTCCATCGGGTTTTAGTACCCTTTATCCAGAAAAGCACTATCTGCGAATCAGTCCAGTGATATTCAACAGAAGGTCTTTTAAGGTTTACAGTATTTTTCACTTTGGTGATCAGACGAGCTGCGACCAGGGCACCCAATAATTCAAGGCGAGGTAGTGTAACACCGCTGAGGGGAGCTACACGGCTCTTGGAAGTCAAAAGTTTTACTGAAATACCATTTTCTGATTTTGTTCGTACATAAATGGCAGCGCCATATGCTTTTTTGCTAGCATCGCAAAAACTATGTAATTCAACTATATCTTCTGGGGAAGTGGCATCAAGGACGAATCTAGGGACTTCAAGCTCTTTTAACAAGGGTAATTCCGAACACCATTTCATCCACTCTTTTTCGATATTTGGTGATAATGATTCATCCCATTTGGTTTTAGTTGTCCAGATATCTTGAATGATAATTTTTGCTCTGACAGTGAATGGAGAAATTAACCCTAAGGGGTCGAAAATTCTCCCTACGGCTTGAAGAATGGTACGTTTTGTAATTTTATTTATGGATATAAAGTTCAACAAACTCTTGATATCTACAATCAAATTATCTTTATTAGTATCCCAAGATAGTCCCAAGATCTTTGTCTGATTTATACCTAAGCTGATGGTAGATTCTACAGGGTATGTATCAAATTTTTCGCTTTTCCACTGCTCTGTTAATTCGGTATCGTTACTTATCCATTTTCTAAGGGACATTCCTGCGGCTTCCATAATATATTTTGCACTTCGTGATAATTCAAGTGCTTCGTTAAAATCATTACCTCCAGAAATTAAGTCGTCTACGTAAAAACATTTATCTAAAAGTCGAACAGTAGCGGGAAATTCTTCTCTATACTTCTCAATGTGATGTCTAATAGTAGCAGCGAGTAAGAATGGACTTGAACACACCCCAAAATTAACTCGATTGAAACGATAAATCTGTAATTTGGGTTTTTTGTGTGCATGCGGTTCTTCATCACTCCAGAAAAAACGAACAGCGTCTTTATGTTCATCAGCGAGACAGATTTGTAGAAAGGCTTGTTTAATATCAGAACAAAATGCTATTTTGTTTAATCTAAAATTAATTAAAACATCCAAAAGATTCGGATTTAAATTTATCCCCTGCCATAGGCAATCATTCAGTGACAGCTGATTATTTTGATGACTCCCTGCATCAAATACGATTCTTGTTTTGGATGTTAAGCGACCTTCCTTTCTTACTGCCTGATGAGGCAAATAATAAATAGGTTTGTTTAAATTATTTTCTGCTGTACTGGGTTCAACTATTTCTATTATTTTTTGATTTACGTAATCACGAATAATCTCTCTATACTGTTCATATAATTCTCTATCATATTTAAAACGTCTCCATAAACTTAAAAATCGTTGTTTCGCTAACGTGTAATTATCGGAAAGTTCATTATAGGGTCTTCTAAAGGGCAAGTGTACAACGTAGCGTTTGTTTTTAAACTGAATCGTTTCATTAAAAATTTCTATAGCTTTATCACTTTCTTTTTGAATTGGATCGTCTCTTATTCCAATGCTCTCTAGATCGAAAAAGAGTTTAAGAGTGCTACTAAGGGAATCGTCTGACAAAACGAAACACTGTTTCGAATTATTCAGTTCTGTTTCTTCAACCTTTCCACACGCTAGCCATCCAAATTCGGTTTCCTTAAAAAACAAATCGTCATTTATTTTATAAGTATTATCCTTTAAAACTTTGAATAATATATCTGCACTGATTAACGCTTCTATTTCATTCGGTTCAAAAAATGTCTCGTCACTCAATTTCAAAAATTCTGGAATTTTTATGTCTGAAATGTTTAATTTATTGCATGGTGTAAGCCCAGTTATTTTATCTACAATCAAAAATTCTACTGGTTCACTAAAAGAACAATCTTCATTTGAAATAAAGGTATCTAATTTCCACTTAATATTTTGGGTCAATCCATTCAAACCTGAAACTGGAGTTTTTATTTTTTCTCTTTTAATTCCTAAACATTCACTCATCTTTTCAGTTAATACGCACACATTTGAAGCGGAATCCAGAACGCATCTTATTTTTATTCTTTTTTTGTTTTCGCATTGAACATAAATATAAGCTGTGGAAAACAGAATACTTTTTCTATTTTCTTTTAAATATCTGCTATTATTACTCAAAACGGAAGCATTTAATTGCGCAACCCGTTTGTCTATATCTGGTAAGTTGGATGAATTTATTCCATCTGCGTCTGGAACCGGGGTTTTGGCGCCAGAAGAAAAACATATTAATCTGTTGTGCTTCATTCCGCAGGTGCATTTGAATTTTGATAAGCAATCATTTTTCTTATGGTTTTGCCTAAAACAAACCTCACAAAGCTTGTGAAGGCGTATTATACTTAATCTTTCGTTAATGTTTAATTTCAAAAATGCATCACATTTATAAATAGGGTGATAAGTATTTTTACAAACAACACAATTTTTGTTTTTATTTTCATGCATTAAAAGAGTTTTAGATTTGTTAATAGCCGGAAAGTTTTTGTTAGTATTTTTATTTCCGCTAGTCATATTCGTTCTATTAATAGATAATAAAACTGATTCTCGTTGTTCCAAAAATTTGATAAATTCTTCAAAGGTGGGAACATTTTTGGATTTATGGGACAACTCAAAATTCTTTCTAGATTCTCTGTCTAACTTTGCTACGAGAATATTTACAATGAAAACATCTGATAATTTATTTTGCTCATATTTAAGAACTTTCAAGGCACGCAGATTTTTCTGTATACAATCAATCATATTTCTTATCTCTTTGGGATTTTCTGTTTGAATTTTCTCAAAATTCAGAATATTTTGTACATGAATATCAACAATTAATCGCTCGTTATCATAGCGATTTTCTAATGCATTATATAATGATTCAAATGCATCAAAATTACTAACTAGATTTTTAGCGTCATATTTGAGACAAGATCTAAGATAATATAATTTCTGCGACTGATTAATATGAACATTATTGGTTATTAAATCATCAAATTGTTCTTTAAAAGAACTGAATTCCTCATATTTTCCTGAAAATTCAGGTAATACTAAAGGAGGAATTTGAGTTTTAATTTCAAAGGAATCTTGAGATGCATTTTCAGTCGCATTTATTTTTTTATGAGAATCAAATTTCTTATAAGAATTAATAAGAGTATTAATTCTTACCTCTAATTTTTCCAGACGTTCTTCACATGAGTCAAGGTCGTCATCTATGGTTGCTTGTTCAGCATCTTTCAAGTCTTGAATTTCGTAGTATTTTTGTCGTAATTCATCGATTTTTGTTTGTAGCAGTTCTATGTTCTTTAATTTCACTTTTAGTTCCACTACATCTATATCGTAATTTTCGGCATTCGTGCCTTCTACATAGTTTTCAATTCTAGTTATCTTCCCTTTCAAGGAAGATTTCAATTTATTATTTTTATCCATAAGTCGCTTATTACAAGCTCCTTTCTCGACGGAGCCACTTTTTGTAGGAACTTAACTACAAATAACTAATTTTCGACGGACCATCTTCGTTGTTTTAATATTTTTAATTTGTACGATCACATACATCAAGTATTTACACTATTTACAACGAAGAATAAGATTTATAATAGGTAGAACATAAAATAATAATTGTGGGCGTCAATAAATTTAAAGTTCTTTGCCCACGTCCATTGTACTTGGCTTCTCATAGCCTTCTGCCCGGTAATCCGCGACGGGGTGGCGCGCATGCGTCAACAACTATTATATAATAGTCTTATATAATCTCATATAATAGTCATATACAATAGTCTTAGTTTTAGCAATGACGGACTTGACGTACAAATGGCGGCGAATGATTCAGCCTGTTATATAGTAGTCTTAGACTATGCCTGGATGAACTGCGATTACGCGACCTCTTTCCCTCGCCTTTCCTTAACCAGGGACTTTCCCAACTGGTCTCCTTCCCGGTTGATGGACGTTACTATGGCTCGTTGGAAATCCAAAACAATCATTACTCATCAAAAGCTATACCGCCTGAAACTTTCGTTCTCTCCGCTCTGTAGATTCTGCTACGATCATGAGCCGCCGGAACATATTCTTCCATATTGGCCTCGTCTGAACATTCCTCGGCGCAACCTCCTATCTGCTCTAATAAATGTCAATACTTATTCCTCTTATGACAACATCATGACTGCTGCTTTTAGTTCTTCCAGAGCTACACTAGAATAGTGAGGTCCTGGTTCTTCTCAGGGCATTCTTCATCTTGTACAGTTCTCCAAACATGCACTCTCTACCCGTAACTAAAATCTTGGTCCAGGCTCTGGCCTTCCTCTCCTGATTGCATCTTTCGAGCTTAAGCTGCCTATGTTGGCATAGCAAAAAGCTCAGTTCCAATAATCCAATCTACCTACCTACCTACCTACCGACGTACAAACAAGCGAAAGTTTGTTTACGTTAGGCTGTTGCAAAATTCAAAGATATTGGAATGGTTGTGTAATAACTTGATATAAATTTTTTTAATAAAGGCTTTGTGTTTATATTATAACCTGCAATGAAGGGAATCAATGTTATTTTATATAAACTTGAAACAAGTTTTAGACACTTGAGGGTAAGTTTTCGATTATTTTAAATGCATTTTAATGTAAAAATGTATATTTGTATGTACAAAATGTATTTTGTTAACATTGTAAAGTTTTTGTTTATCTGTGCTTTATTTTGTAAAGATTATCATGCATAGAAAAAAATATTTTCACTCTAAAGTTGAGTATTTTGAAGTTATGTTATTTATTCTTAGCATATTTTACCGGCGTTATTATCGCTAAATTTATCTTGTTTTATAATAAAGATTGGGACGCACTGACATTTTCTTCTGTTTGCTTTGAAATTATGTATTGCAATTTATATATCACTAATAGTCACGATTTAAATGTTTTCTTATATCATAACTAGATACTTCTAATTGAATATGTTTAAATTTCTAATAGATTTATTCACCTAATTAAAGTTACACTCATCTTGTAAAGCAATGACTTGATAAAGTTTTAATTAAAAAAGAAAGAAAGATAATCTGTTAATACTGATATCTTTCATCTCTTTGTTTTTGCAAAAAGTTATTTTTATAACAAGTTTCAGATTCAAATCGAGTTTCACATAATTGATTATTATTATTATTATTTTTAATTAAAAAAATTATAAAATAGGATTTTAAAAATATGATTAACTTTTATTTTGTTTTCATATCTGTAAATTCCATGTCTATGTTTCATAAGGTAAACATATAGATTTTTATTGATGTTTTGTTTACTATGCTTTTAGGTTGATTTATTTATATTTTAATCACCGTAGCAGAATTTTCTCTTGTCTTCTGCATCAAATTAAAATTTGTCTGAAGTCCAGGAATACCGAACAAAGTTTAGTATTACAAAATATTAGAATTTACAAAATATATGAAATGTGCACCCACAAAAGAAAATAAATTAAAAATTTAGGTACTTACATATTAACAACACCACCGCAGCAGAAGTTACTTACATATTAACGCCACTGCAGCAGAAGTTGCGCTAAAGCGCCAATAAAGAGCAATCTTGTTGTTCACACACAAGAGACATAGGGGGACAGCGAGATAGTGTTCACATTTTTTTAAAAAAAGGGCAGGGCGGATTTATCAAAAATGGCACTTTTTTGTTTGTAAAAGGGCACATATTGATAAACGAAAGGGCACTTTCTTTCCCACTCACTAAATGGTTTATAAAATGTACAGTTCACTAAATAAACAAACAAAATGAAATAAATGCAAATAAAAAGAGAATACTCATCTATCTCATCACCTAATTCACAGAGAAACACAGCTGGTACTATCCTTCTTGGATTCATGTCTATTTTAATTTAATTATTTATTAAAAATGTACTTAGCATTCATTTACACATGTAAACATGGAACGATGTTAAAATTTATATTTACAACGAATTCACAATTTTGACTTCTAGATTGTAGAAAAATTTTTACAATCGGATACTAAATTTGAAGTAATTTAGACAATAAGCTTAGCAATTATACTTATTAGGATTTTTGAGTTTTTTAATGTTAAATTCATTTTTCAATCTTATATCTGATCTCCTTATATCTGATCGAAAACACTAAAATATCTTTAAAAAATAGCGATATAGCAGATTGGAAAATACAGGGCACAATTTCAATTGAAAAAAGTGAATGGCGCATTTTCCCTTCAAAAAAGCAGCAGGGCACTTTTTTTACTTCAAAAAAGGGCAGGGCGCATCAGCGCTAAAATGAAAAAGGGCAGGGTGCGGCACCCTTTGAAAAATGCATAACATGAACACTACAGCGAGACATCATTTGGAATCTTATTTATCAGAGTTCATATGGTGACAGCATCAGGTGAAAGAAAATAGACTGTTTTGAATCTATGTTAAACTCTATATCAGCCCATTTTCCAACGAAATCCAATTGACTACTTTGTTTTTAAATAAAGTGTTTTATTTTATGATTTGTCGCAAAAATTTTAGGTGTAGATTGGCAACACCACGTATTAACTGCGGTGGCATTAATATGTAAGTACCAAAATTTATAAAAAGTACAATAATCTAGAGATATAATGTAAATTATATTTGGATCCAGTGTAGAAGGAGCGATGGTCACCAAATGGGTGATAGGCATGCCAAATGTGGTGATCTCTTTCTCGCCATATTGCATACAATGAAAACAACACAACGTTATGTTGTCATTGTTGAAATTTAAATTTGCGCCAATGCCATCACTCATTCTACACTAGTTCCTATATTTGTATTTTTAAATCTGGCATTTCTTTTCAAGGTGTTAAAACTTTAAATAAAACATACTTGCACTGTGCATAGCACTAATTTTATGAATCATTATAAATCAAGATATGTTGGAAAACTGCTAACATTTAAAGGGAAAATTCCTTTCCACTTTTGGCTCAGCATTCTCAAATTGGATTCATAGTGTATAAACACTTTTTACTCCCATTATCCAGCTACCATAGGTAATGGAAATATTGTATTTTGTCCAAAAATTCAATTTCACGTTTTCCCCTGATTTACTTGTTTTAAGGGTCTCCTGAGTTCAAAAAAGTAGTTTTTGGTAATTAGTCAGTGTGTGTGGAATCTTCTGACTATCATATCTCCAAAACTAATAAAGATAGAACTACGAAAGTTCAGAATTGAGACAAGTCTGGTGTACAAATGATTTTTCCAACTTTTTATGAGAATTGGAAAACCGGAAGTAGGACCCTAAGTTTATATCTCAAAAACTGCTCTAGTGATTTTCTTCAAAGTTACTATATGAACACTATCAGATGTCCTTTCATGTGAATTAACAGGTTAGTTCAGGAAAATTGATAGACGTCCTGTATAAATACTCAGTTTCAGGTCTCGCAAGTGCTTTCCTTTAAAAACGGCTGTTCAGATTTTTTTTCTAACTTGCTATAAATTTATCACTTTGTATGTAATTGTTGTTTTCTGGTCAACAATTGAGTATGCCCAGTTTTTGTAAAAGTCGGTATTTCAAAAACGGTTCTAACGATTTTCTTGAAAATCATTACATAAACAAATTTTAGATATCCTTTTTATTGTGTTATGTGGTTATTACAGGAAAATTAACAGTCATCCTGATTAGGTAGGCGGGTTTCACATTATCTCCAAAATGTGAATATTATACATAATAGTGGGTAATGGAAGTGTTTCACACCAGATTTTTTTCGTCAACATCTATCACTGTGTTTTTATCTATAAGGATTTCTGCAAAAGTAAGGTTTTGCTATGTATGAAAATTGCAGTAAAATAAGCTGAAAATATGCAAAAAATAATTGGTAAATGCTAAGTAAAAGAAGAAGAGGAGGAACAAGTAAAGCATTTTGTTACTTTCTGAACGTATAGGTACTATGTAGTAATTATATTCTGTATCCCACCGGGACTTTAAAGTTCTATCAAAAAAATTCCTCAATATAGCCTAAATTTACTACAGGATTTCATTGGGACTATAGTTTAAGCTTTCCCTATAGTTAAGCTATAGTTTAAGCTAAATTTAATACTTTCGCGATCACTGACATAGATTCACGTTATTTGAAAATCTGTAACTCCACCAGTGGGTGTTTCTTTCACAATTTGTATACTATTTATTTCTTAAATATAAAACCAGTATTCGCATTTTTATAATGAAATATACTATGGATACAAATACTTTAATTAGAAAAAATATAATTATAAATGTATATCCATTTTTAATATAAATGTGAATACAGAAATTTTTTTTCTGAAATATTGTAACATGGGAGAATAACGCCCACAGGCGAACCTTACTGTCAAAAATTCAAAATCATGCTGTCGCAAAAGTGTTAATAAGAGATGATTCTCATGCATAAAGAAATATAATAAAAAAGTTTCAAACTATTTTTCCAAAAATAAAATAATTTAGGATATAAGGTGTTAAAGTACCGTAATTGTGAAAATTTTTGATAATGAAATTTTGGTGTATTTATGTGTTTGAGGTTTCCTAAATTCAATTTTGCTATTTTTATGGTAATGTTTCTATGTGAACAAACATAATAATTTCTTAACACTTCATTAGAACAGATTGACATTTTTTTATTCAGCTCCTCAAAGTGACTAAAATCACAAATAAAATTTTAAATCTGGTGTTGACTCACTATGAATTTTGTGAATTACATATATAGCTATATTTCTGATAAGTGAATGTATACTCTTATATGTACATACACATACATATTTTAATGATAAAATTTGCACTGATTGATAATAATGCAGTTCTGATATTACTAAAATGTATGATTTTTTTTAGGTTTCAAGAGCTGCTTTTTCCGTTAGTCATTCATTAAGAACCCAGTTTTATCAGAATTCTGAAGAAGCTATCCATGACATAAAAGACAATGCAAAACTTTTGGTTGGAGGTGGAGTATTATGAGCATATTTCATTTAATTTATTCATGTTCTAAAAAATTATTGCTAATTAGTTAGCTGTACAGTGCCTGTTGAAAAATGATAAATGTATAACAAACACTTTAATTTAACATGCTTAATATAACATAACTTTAATTTAGAACATACATACACAAAATATTTATTTAAATTTCAATTCCTTTCATTGCAACATTTTTGGAACACTTTCAAATACATTATTAAAATCATTCACTCTCTTAAACGCAGAATATATCCTACTTTCATGTAAAACCTTTCATTACAACACACAGAGCTTACCCCAGACAGTTTAGGAGGGTGCTTCTTCCTGTCTGCCTTTTGGTTTATAAAACAGCGCCCTTCTTTCCCCTTAGTCAAACACTTGTACAATTATTATTTTTGTATTACAGAATTATTTTGCATTGACATATTCTTGGTAATTGTTTGCTCATTCATTTTATTGCTTTAAAAAATTAATGCAGTTAAAACATATTTTTTGAAACAATCTTCTAACTTTCTACTGTATTCTCCAATTTTAAACTGTTCATAATCATATTTTGCTCATGTTTTATATTATAATAAGAAGGCTTTCTACAGATACCAATATATTAATTTCAAATGAACCATTTTTTTATAAGAATTTTATCATGCACTTACTACTAAAAATTACTTAAAATGGCATTAGTATTGCTCTTTATAACCAATTATTATCTGTGTGAGGAGTATGAATCAAAGAAAAATTTCTCTCTCTGCGAAATCTTTCAAAAGAATCCTAATTCATTATATAAGTTAAGAAGAAAATAACTTTCTGACTGAAGAATAAATAAAGATAAATTATCTACATATAAATAAAACTACTGTGTATAACCATCAACTTTCATTTATATATCAGTAACAAGCCAAAATAAACAGAGTGAAAACTAAAAATATTTATTGTATGTATACTTGTAGCTGAATCTTGAGTCGGTGTACAAATTTTAAATAATAAATGTGTCATGAAGAATCCCAAACTGCCTTCGAAATCTAAAAAGTGCTCTTTTTGTATTAACCCTTTAGATCCCAGTGGCAGAAACACGGCGACATGGTCGAGGACACAGAAAAATGATTTGCAAACAGTTTTTGTCTGCACTAATAAAAAAATTAGTCTGTAACTTTCGGACACTCTTTGTCTGCACTAATAAAAAAAACTGCCCGCAACTTTCAGGCAGTCTTTGTCTGTAGTCATGAAAAATTGTCTGCAATTTACGAACATTTTTCGCCCGCGACAATGCGCTACCGATGTATGACATCTTAGACGCTCTCTGGTAGAAACTCTAGAGCCCCCCTACTATAGAGCCTAGATCTCCCTTGATAGGCAGCGTTATGTGTGTATTCTTTTCTCCTGTTACCCGTTACTGAGATTCTACGGGAACGTAGAAAAGTGCTAATTTCATTTAAAACTGCTCCAAAACTTCTCCTCCACTTTAAAATTCACTTATAAAAATTTCTGTATCAAAACTAAAATTAATACTTTTGCTAGAATTTAAATACCTTATATAAAACTTTTCCATCATTTTTTGACTGATTAATTTCGAACACTCCGTGTTCATCCTCAGAGTCGAAACGCTAAACGCCGTCATTCTTCTTTTGATGTTTACTTTGCCGGTGTATCCAGTGGTTGCCACTTCGCTTCACTTCGTGTTCTTCTAGTAGCTGTTGCCATGCGGTGGGTATGATATAATGCTCTCTGTCATTTACGGTATTATAATTAGTGGTAATCTCGAGGGCCTCCTGTTTTAGTGCATAATTTTGGTTATTGTAAGGGGCTATTTTTTTTATGTTAATGGAGTTAATATTAATGGGGTTATTGATGTGGGTGGCGGAGAAAGCGGTGGAGGATTTTCCTAGTTTTAAGTCTGCGCGATGCTCTTTTTCCCGTTCTGCAATTTTTCGTTTAGTCATCCCGATATAGCATGCTTTATTTCCATTTAAATGTTCAAAGTTTATTTTGTAAATTCCTGGGGTAGAGTTTTGCGGAATTAGGTCTTTTTCATTGCGGATATGTTGAAAGATGCTTTTATAGCTTGTTTTGCAGTCAAACATGATGGAAAAGTTTTATATAAGGTATTTAAATTCTAGCAAAAGTATAAATGTGCTTTTCCTTAAAAATAAAATTACAGTAAAATTAATACTTTTATTATTTATAATTATTTATATTGTGTTGTGTCAAACATTGCTATAAAATATTTAATGGAATGAGTTCAACTTATTATTTTATAATTGTTTATACTATATTGTTCTGTAGTAAAATTGTAGTTGTGTATTGTTGAACGAGATCACCACTGTTGTTAAACTCCCCCCCCCCCCCCCCAAGATTGTCACTATCAGCTTTCAGACTTTTGAGTGTAAGCCATTTTCACCCCTGATTACATGCAACTTTCGCAGACAGCTACAGAACTTTCTGCCATAGGGCCCCTTACCATCTGACGAAAAATTACTAGATTAGCTTCCCAGTGCCACGTAGTTATGCATTCACTGTTCCAGAAACATTCCCTTTCGAGATTCCGCCCACTCTCCATCTTCTCTGAAATAAGTAAATCCTTTGATAACACTGTTATGATTATTTAATTGCATTTCAAAGCCATGAGCCTAGTTTCACTGTTAGCAGCATAACACAAAGGATCGCACTTCGACAAGACGTATATAACGGGTGTACCAGAATAAAATAGACTGTTATAAAATGATGTATAACTAAATTTATTTAAGTGAAACCCAACTTGGTTTTACACATAAACAATATAGATAGAATAATAAACAAAATGCAACATATTAAATTAAGTAAATAATCCCTGTTGCTGTATGCCATTCGCTGTAAGCGTCTGGTCCAACTTAGACAACTTTCCATTATTACGTCCTTTCTTATTCTCTTTACAGCTCGTTTTAGTTCTGAAATCAGTAGTTTTTAACATTTTATTTTATCCCAGTTCATCTGCTGTACAAATTCATCTTAAATCGAGTAGTCCAGTGGATTTAAATCCTTTTTTCATCAGAAAAAAAGATTCTCTTAGTCTAACCTTTTCTGAAATTGTGTCGCACCCAGTTATCGAATTTGATTCTTTTCTGCTTTTGAGTTTCTATGAGTTTAGGTTGTATTCATTTTTTGTAAGGTGTTAATATTGCCTTTATACTCTACAATGCCCTAATATTTTTTATAAATCTCTTTTAAGCGGGTGAAAAATTAAATAATTTGAAATTTGATAAATAAATGAAACTAGTAAAAATATCAGTCTACTAATAATTTTTACAAAAAAATTATTTAAAATCTGAAGAAGAAAAAGTACAATTTTTTTAAAAATGAAATGGCAGGTAAAATACATTAAAGTTCTAGTGGTGCACAGTTGAAAAGTTCATAATTTATGCAAATCAAAAATAGAAAACAAAAGAAATATAATTTATTACATCATCAACCATCAAAATGCTTAACGTGCGGTTGCTCAACCACTGAGCTACCCTAGCTGATAACCAGCTCGGCATTTCTCATATAATGTGAAATCCTAGTCGTCACCCAGGGTAGCTCAATAGTAGAGCAACTTCATGTTAAGCAGAAGGCTCGAGTTCGATTCCTGTCTCTGGCATTTTTCACATAGTTGGTATAAAAATCAACCTTATACTCCACTTTATCTAAATTAAAAAACAAAAATTTTTTATTTTTCAGGCATGAGATTCATCTGCAATTTTCCGCTTTTGTGTGATTTCCACTAATTCCGCGTTTTTTTTTTTTTTTTTGTTTAAATTAAACTCCAATAACGATTAGTGTTCAAACGTTCCACGAAAGACTTTAGATTCTCAGTCTTTCTCCATCCAAAATATAAATGTCAATATTCATTTTAAATGTGCTTTATCGGATTCTATAACATATAAAAGAACATAATTATTCAATATTTCTCACTCATGTAATTTTTTTTGTCCTGCTCCTTCCCCCTCCCCCCCCCCCTTTTTTCCATCTTTAACCATCGTGGATCAAACATTCTGCGGGAAGCCTTTTATTTTTTAATATTTATCCATTCACAACAACAACAAAAAAAAAATGTCAATATTAATTTTAAACTTACTTTATGATCATTTAAAATACATTAAAAACATTTAAAACCATTTAAAATTACCTCACAAGCGCTTTCGACTGCCTCCGCAGTCTTCCTCAGGTGTGCTCTGGTGAACACGTTCGTCGGGCGTATATTTATGATATTCTAGAAACCATAAAGAAGTAGAATTGTGTTTAATATTTCTCACTCATAAAGTACATTTCCCCCCTTTCCCATTTTCCACCACCAATCAACAGTGGCGGATCCAGAACTTGACTTTGGGGGAGAGGGGGGCTAAGATTTTTCAAAGTGTTATTCTAGACCAATAAAAAATTTACATTTGCAATATTTAATTGTGAATGTAAGTTTTTTCTTTTTTTTGGGGGGTGGGGGGGGCCTTAAATCCGGCACTGCCAATCAATGATTAAACGTTGATTGTTAGCTTTTTTTTTACACACAGGTTTTATTTTGTTGATGTGCATTATTCTTTTAGTTTAATTTGTCACTTTTAAAATATTTTGTATAGTTTTTCCCTGTGCGCATTATTTTTCATTTTCATTTGAAATAAATTTTATGAACATATTTGTATAGTTTTCCCCTCGCATGTTTTTTTTCATTTGAAATCAATTTTATGAACATGCGTGATTCCTCTTTTTTTAATTTTCTGCACTCTCATGCCTGATTTTTGCTTTTTCAGGATTTGGCTTGTGTGGTATCCCAGAAAATCTTATTGCTGCTGTCAAATCCCGTGGTCTTCAGAATTTAACTGTGGTCAGTAACAATGCTGGTGTAGATAACTTTGGGTTAGGATTGTTACTTCAAACTAAACAAGTATGTTTTTTTTTTATTTAATTAATAATAATAATAGATTTATGTTTATTTATTAGGGAAATTCCAATAATTAATCAACAATAATATATACAGTAGAGAGTCAAAAATCCGCACAGCTCGGAACCAGAGATTGTGTGGATTTTAGGATTTGGTGGATTTTGGAGCCCATAAAAAATCATTTCAAATTTAAATAATAAAAGCAGAATATTAATCAAACTAAACATATACCAGTGAATAATAACATAATTTCACTTGTATATTAAATTATTAGGTGCATAAGAATAACACTGAACATAAAAAAATATATATAACAAAAACAATAAATAAAAATATACTCATCAAATTTAGACAAAATCTGTCCGCATGCAGTTTGTTTTAAGCTACACTTGAACATGCACACACACATCATTGAGATTTTTTTTTGTTTTTGTCTATTGTAAATAGTCATCGGTTCTTATTTTGTAACACAAATTTATTTTTCAGAGAATTTAACTAAAATGCTTCCTTATAACTATGCCTTCATCAGATAGCATTTTTTAAAATTAGTTTATTATTTTCCTTATTGATATCATCATCATCATAATAATCGTAATTTTCTTTTGATTAATTTAATATACTGTAGATAATTTACTTAACAGCAACTTGGCTCTTGTAGTTTTTCATATTTTTATAACTGTAATCATAAAATGCAAGCACAAAATCTGCATTCAAGATCTTTTACAAAAATTCTGATCTGTAGTTTTGTAACTTAAATTTCATTGTTTGTATCTGAAAAGCTGTGTGTATTTCGGACTTCGGCGGATTTCTGGCTCTCAACTGTATATTTTTTATTTGATTAATTTTTAACCATTGTTTATGATTTATAATCAGGGCCCGATTAAGCTTTGAAGCTAGAGGAAGCTCAGTATCATTTCGGGGTCCCCTTTCATTTCGGAAAATCTTGTTTTCCTGTTACATATTGTAATATAAAAATGCTATAGACCAAAAAATAGTGTGTGTTTATTATTATTATTTTTTTTCCTACATCTGGGTGGTTTCTACACAGAACATTAAAATCATACAACTTTTAACTAAGAACATTCAGATTTTGAGGTTAAATAATAGATTTTTCCCAAAATAGTGAGTGTTTTCGTCTTGTTTTAGGTAACCTTTCTCAGTAAAAATTCACTCTGTGTGAAAATATGAAACAAAAAAATTCAAGACCATGTTTTTAATCCTTATGGGGCCCCCTCTTATATATTAGAGGGGAAGCTTGTGCTTCCTGAGCCTTTTGGATAATCAGGCCCTGTTTATAATTACAGTAAAGCATCATTTATACGTCTTTCAAAGTACTAACACAAAAGGACGTATTAAATGAAAAGATGCTCAATCGAAATTAGAAAAAAAAAATAATAATGTTTGATTACTAGAAATTTAAATAAATTGAAGCTAAATTTATGTGAATATATTAATTAATAAAGTTTTTAAGATAGTAACTGCTATATTATTTTATAGTAGATTTTATATGTGAAAATGAATATGAAGTTAAAAAAAAATTAAAAAGGATTCAGTATAAAAAGTGAATGAAATAATACCATTAATGTTTGATTTAAGTGCTAATTGTTTATCTCGCATCTTGTAGTATATCAATCATATTTCCTATCTTGAATACTATGATTAACACATCTTACATATTAATTTAAAGTATTGTGCATCTTTAATAATAAATATGCGATTTATGGCCATACGGGTAATTAATTAAAAAATCTTTGATACTCACCTGGCATGCTAATTATCTGTAAATATTAAAAATTGTATTGTGAATTGAATTGAATTCATTAAATACACTGCTCTGCAGCAAAAAAAAAAAAAAAAAAAATTG
This sequence comes from Salticus scenicus, assembly GCA_963930645.1. Classification (NCBI taxonomy): domain Eukaryota; kingdom Metazoa; phylum Arthropoda; class Arachnida; order Araneae; family Salticidae; genus Salticus; species Salticus scenicus. The sequence continues at coordinate 32,477,916 of OZ005659.1, read as the reverse complement.
AGATCTGATACCGTTCTTGCTGATTCTTATGTAAAATGACCCCCTGAATCCAAATATGACTCCCAATTTGCCCAGTCACCCACTGTTTCCTAGATACACCACCCCCTCCCTCAATTTCTTTCCCTATTCGACAATTTTATGACCATGAATTTGATTTGAAGAATTTAATTAACACCTAAAAACAAAAACAAAAAAAAATATATATATAACGTTTAAAAAATAACATTAATAACAGATTAAAAAAAATATAAGATATGTAATGCATAATTTCAATTTCAGTGGCATCCCCCCCCCCCCCCCCCCCCCAAAAAAAAAAAAAAATAAATAAATAAAAATAAAAAATCCCTTGTCGCAAATGTCCATGTTTTAGAATTTTCCAACTCTAGCACCTCAGAAGATATTTAACGATTAAAAAAATGCTCAGCCCTCCTAAAAATCAAATTTATAGCCATAAAATCACCAAAAAATGATAAAAATAGGGGGCCATTCCTAAAAAACGGTGGGTGATAGGGCAATATGGGGGTCATATTCAGATTCAGGAGGTCATTTTACATAAGAATATGCTGAAATGGTGTCAGAGGCAATTTTCCTGCCGAGCGGTGATATTTATCCACTTGTATTTTGAGAAACAAAATAAGTTCAATGAATTTCAATGCAGTCCATTGCATCTTTGAAGGTTGGGTTGTGGGAATTAAAGCCAATTGACTGCACTAAGGTCCTAGGCCTGAAATTGAAGGAAGGTAAAATTACTTCTTCCCATTATACATTATCATCTTTTAAATTATCATCAGGCAATTTGTTTTCAATTAGTTCCTGGATTATGAATAATTCTGAAGTCATGATAGCAGTGTCACAGTTCACATACACATCAAAATTGATAGTTAGAACAGAAAAATAGTGATTGGTCGAAAAATTTTGTGAATTTTAGAAAAATAGAAGAGGTGTATAACCAATATCGAGCGACTTATAAACAAACAATTTTTGTATTAAAATGAATAGGAATGAATTGGGACTTCCTTGTACTTTACTGTATCAAATTATATTTGATCATAGACTTAATTAAATTCAGCAGCATTATATAGCTTCAAAGGTATTTTCAAATATGGAATGAAATTTTTATTTATATACATACTGGATGATTTAAAAGTTACAGAAAAAATAAAAAAAATATGTTATTCAAAAAGTATTGACCATAGCACTATGCAGTTTTCACTAAAATGCATAGAAAGGCATTGGGTTTTTTTTTTTTTTATTAACAAAAGATTCATTGCAGAATTTAATTTTTCTCCATCAGGTGGCACTTTAATTCTAAAATGACTTTTTTATAGTGGAACAATACATTCAACAACACAATTAGGACTATAAATGTTCAATATGATGTCTGTCATTTATTAGAATGACTGTCACAGATGTCACAGAATGACTGTCACAAATTTTCTACATTGGGAATGGGGAAGTTGCACACTGAAGGAAAAACAATTTCTTTTAATTGTAATCGATAAAATCAATCTTGGGAATTCGAAAAATCCAATTAAAATCATAAAATTATTTCAAATTAACTTTTAATTAACGTTTTAAAATCGCTAAAAACCAAAACAAAACCACGTGATCCAAAAACGCTCCGTGAGGGGGTTGACATCACAGTACACGAAGTGTGAATGTTTACACTCTTACCGCTTGCTTTTCTTTTTGTTCGCTCTATTCTAATCTGTATTTTATAGTTTATTCTTTAAATTTTTACCTTTTGTAAGAAATAACTTAAACCTTCCATAACTATACTATATCTTACATATATATATTTCTATTTTTATTTGTATAATGTCGATTTTGGATTTGTAAAAGAGCAATCGGATAATGTTCCGAAAATAGATGCTCTTTCCATATTCTCATTTTTGAGAAGAAACCTCGATTTTATTAGCGCATAAATATAAGAGTAGCTAAAGCTAAACGATCTAGATTTGTTCTGTATTCATATTTTGAAAATTATAAACGTCTTCATAATAGAATTTTAGCATTGCTTTAATATATTAGTAGTATTTTTTTACATTTCTCTAATTTTTTAGATGCTTGTATGTGAGAATATTTCTTTTTTCATAATGTATGCTTAAAGATTTAATTATAATTAAAATATTCATTAAAATTTCATAGTACATAAAAATATATTTTACTGATTATTTATTTTATTATTATTTTTTTTTAACCAGAATTTTTTAATTATGTTATTTTATAAATTATATATTATAAAATAAAATAAATAACCTCACTTAGGCTTCATCTTTAGCAATAGGCATTTCTGGGGAGGATCCTCCCCCTTTGTCAATTGCAACTAGTGTTTTCTGGCGCCGGCTATTTATAGCTTCACTTCTTTCACGCAGCAAGTAGTGCCACTGCGGATCAATTCTGGCCGATTTGTGGTCATTAATGGCACTGCCATCGTTAACGATCTCAACGCTTTCACGGAGAAAAGCATACGTAGGATTATTATAGTTATTATTATTATTATAGTTATTATTATTATAGTTATTATTATTTTTTGGGTCAGATATGTGGACGACGTTTTTCAGTTATTCAGAAAGATCAAAATATAAACGGAATACTAGATAAATTAAATTTACTTGACGATAATATCAAATTTACCTACGAATCCGAACTGAACAGCGAGATAAATTACTTAGATGTTAAAATTAAACGTGAAAATAACAAAATAAGAACCACCGTTTACAGAAAACCGATGGCCAGTAACGAAATTGTTGATAATAGAAGTAAAACCCCGTATAAGTATAAAATTAACACAATCTGAAGCTATGTTAATCGCGCAATTCTAGTATGTAACAATAAAAATGACTTAAATAAAGAACTTAAGTTTATTAAAAAATTAACCGTTGAAGTCGGATATCCAAAATTTATTGTAGAAAAATTATATATAAAAAAAAAATGAAACAGTTAAATCATATCCCAAACCAGCAAAAAAGACAACAAAAATATATATTCTCCATACCCTATAACCAAGGGACCGCGAATAAAATAAAAAATACTGCAAGTAAATTCAATCTAAACATTCCGATTAAACAAAACCCGAATATTTTTCAAATTATTAGAAATGATAAAGATATTGTTCCCCCCCTCGAAACTGCCGGTATTTATAGAATTCCCATCGAATATCCCGACAAAAGAAAAGGAAGTTATATAGGAGTTACTAAGAGGAAAATCAAGACCCGTTTAAAGGAACATGAAAACAATATAAAATTTGCTCGTTCTACAACAGCGCTAACCAAAGCATACTGTGAAAATGAAATAAAAATAGAGTTTAATAACGTTGAAAAAATAGCTAACTATAATAATCCTACGTATGCTTTTCTCCGTGAAAGCGTTGAGATCGTTAACGATAGCAGCGCCATTAATGACCACAAATCGGCCAGAATTGATCCGCAGTGGCGCTACTTGCTGCGTGAAAGAAGTGAAGCTATAAATAGCCGGCACCAGAAAACACTAGTTGCAATTGACAAAGGGGGAGGATCCTCCCCAGAAAAGCTTATTGCTAAAGATGAAGCCTAAGTGAGGTTATTTATTTTATTTTATAATATATATGTTTGTGCTTCGTTTGAAACTAAAGATAAAAATATATATGATTATTTTATAGAGCAGTCATTAATTATGTACTTAATATTTACTTCATGTTTTTGCAACGAAAAAAAAAATGTTATTTTCAAATTGCATTATTTATTTATTATTTTTATTTTATTTTATTAAAAAAAAAAAAAAGTTTACTTTTTATAATTTTTTAAGTAATTTATATATATATATTTCAATTTTATCCATTTATTTTTCCATTTAATTTTCTTAAATTTATTTGAATTATATTATTCTACGTTGTTTACATTAGCAACGGCTGTTACACAACTATTTATTTATTTAATTAATTCATTTCAGAAGGAAAATATAATTAAATGTTTTTATCGGGAAAATGTTAATACCGCATAAAGGATTAGTCTTATTAAAATTTAAGTTTAATAAAAACTTATTTACTATTTATTTAATGCCTTTGAAAGGAAAATCTTTTGTTATTTATTTATTTATTGTACTAATCGAAATGAAATGGTAATATAGCAGAAAAAGTGATTGCAATAAAGTACATGGTGCCAAAATTAAAGTATATTTAATAGATGCTGAGATACAGCTATCCTTAAAATCTTAGTTTTTGAATAATAGCAGCTTTCGCCTCCTGATATGTACACAGATTGAAGTGCCCATGAAAGACATTGCTTGCAAGGGTATTTCCAGGTTCACTTTTGGGGCTCATTTTTGTGAAAAACAATTTTTATTTTTTTTTGTGAAAAACAAAATAATTTTGTGAAAATTTATTTCTTTTTGTGATAAAAAGAATTATCACACGAAACCTTTCACTTAAGAAGTTACTCTATCTAATGTTCATTATCAAGTTAACAGCATATTACTGAGCCAAGTATACACACTCATTAAAAATAATATTGTTAACGTGGAAAACTTTTACAAAATCATCATCTTTTTAAAAATAAATCTTGAGAAAGGCCTGTTGTTATGAATCTGAATTTTGTGAAGAGACCCATTTTATGGATTTGTATTTTCTAAAGGGGCCCATTTTAGATATTTGGATTTTGTGAAGGGGAAGCAAATGGGTCCCAGGTTTTACCTGGATCGACCCCTGATATATTCTAAACATATTTGGATTTTACATTAAGGCTTCATTGATAAATGAATTTAACATATATATATACACTGGTGGACAATTGCTAAGGACGGATGACAATAGCTTAGTTATTGTCATCTGTCCTTAGCAATTGTCCACCAGTGTATATATTGCGTTTGATTGCTGAAATTTACTGCAAATTTGTAATTAATTATTTAATACCATTCATATTTATAACTAGATCATGTATAACTTATAAGGTATTATTACATTTAACATATATTTCATGTGTTTATTTTATTTTAAAGTACTTTATATCTTTCCTATTGCTAAATGTTGTTATTATTATTACTTTCTATTTCTATTAAACTTTTCTTTCTATTTTAAAATTTTTCCAAATAAAAAAGTAATTACATTATAAAAATAACTAAACGCGTTTCTATATATATATACATATATAAATAATATTAATATTTTTGTACGGAGACCTTCTTTTAATTTTATTTATTTATTTAGAATGATAAGCGCATGTAATTTTCCTTAAATACTTTTCAATTTCTCAAACTGCATCACTATAATGTTTTTAATTATTCACAATCTTCAGCTGCTATTTTAATAGAAATATTGTTAAGTTATAATATTGAAATGTATTAAAAAAGTTATATATATACAGATATACTGATCTCATAATTATAAAAGTAATCTAATTTAGGTTAATTTAGCATAAACTATTCTAGATTATTTAAGCAATGAAAATATGCATATTATTCAGTTAAATATTATTACTCAATCCCAATATTTTATTTCTGTACTCAGTCTATAATAATAATAAAATAATAATAAATCTATAAAACATAATAAAATGAAACAAAACAAGTATTTAAAAGATACATCTTTGGCATAGCATACTAAAAACATTCTTTAAGAAAATTCTATTGATCAACTATTATTTCGATTATAGTTTTAATATTTTTTTTTTAAAGAAAGAATACAAAATTTCGCTGAATGCATGATTTTTCTTTACAATACAAGAGGGAGAAATTCAGCCGGCAGTTCATTTCATGGATAGTGACATCACGATAGGTTTTATCACGTGACGCAGCGTTTTCCTGCCAACATGAGAACTACGTCTTTTAAAGTTAATTTATTAAAGCATCCGGTTTTCAAATATGCATAAAAATGGTATCAAAATGTTTGTATTTTCATGCTCTATCATTTACAAGTCAAAATGAAAAATGTGCAATTTCCCCATTCTCATAATAAAGCTTAAGTAACAATGCTTTATCTTTTAACAATGTCATGATTTTCCTTTCAGAACAATTAAGAACAGTAATAAGCAATAAAAGTTTAATAAATATTTGCTAATATCTGAAATCGAATGTTGGTGAGAAAAATAACTGATATTTTTTTCATATATATATATATACACAGTAGACTCTCGTATAACGCGGGGATATGTTCCGCATAATAGAAAATCATGTTATAGGAGACATACATTGAGCAGACGATTTTATTCCGCAGTGAGACCAAAAGCGTCAGGTGTTGGCATGGTGACGGAGCAATCCTTCCTTGAACAGGTTAAAAGTAGAAAAGATGTCATCTCGTGTGTCCTTTATTTTACACGTTATGCGAGACTCTTTATCGCATTGTATGAGTAATAGCCACAGATTTTTCGTCACATTATATGAAATCGCGTTTTGTGGGAGCGTGTTGTACGAGATTCTACTGTATATATATATATATATATATATATAAATTCTATGCTTTTCTGCACATTTCAGTGAAAACTGCATAGTGCTACAATCAATACTTTCTGAATAATATATTTTAATTTCTTATGGGATTTTTGGATCATCCACTGCTTTTATCATTATTTTATGCCAAACTTTCAACTTTAACTTCTATTATGTGACTGTCTTATTTATTTATTTACTTTTTCTTTATTTTGAAAAATAATTTTAGATTAAACGAATGATCTCGTCTTATGTTGGGGAAAATGGAGAGTTTCAACGACAGTACTTGACCGGTGAATTAGAATTAGAATTTGTTCCTCAGGTAACTTTTTTTAACTTCACAATTTTAAGAACTCTGTAAATTTGTTTTCCAAAAAACTAATATTTTAAGTAGCATATATTTAATTAATTTTTAATTTTGCTTTTAAGGCCACTTATTTTATTTCATTTTTAAACTAACCTGTAAAAAAGTTTTTGTAAACCTTTTAAAAAGTAACATAGGAAAGTTGATGTTATGTGTAGGAAAACTGAGAATATTAAGAACTCCAGCAAATATTGTGTAAAATCATGGAATTCATTATCCTCCAGCTTTATCTTAAGTGTGCAATGACCCAAATTTATTTTTTATGCAAAATATTTATAGGCTAGTAACCTCAAAATCAGGGTATTGTGATTAATTCTTGAGAAAAAAAGAAAAATAAATAAATCATAAAATTTCGATTGCATCCAGAAAATTTAAGAAAAAAAAGTCAATTTGTAAGTTGTCATTCCAAGATGAAAGAAAATGCTGTAAAAGTGAGGGAAAATCAAAAAGGTCAAATCTTAACAAATTTGTAGTTATAGTTTTAAAATAATTGTAAGAAAATAGTGAAAAATTATTTTATGTAATTTTGTACCAGCTGTAATTTTGAGTACCTTCCTTGTGAAATTTAAAGCATTGAAAATTATCCTACTTCTTTTAGTTTTTAACTTTGGTAAATTACATTATTATTATGAGTCATTGTCAAGCCTAAATTCTTAAGAAAGAAAGAAGGGAAAAAAAAAAAAAAACGATATGAACGCGTTGATGTTTTCTAAAACATATCCACAATTACTCATAATCTAATGTGACCACTTTTTTTTTTTTTTTAATTTTGTTTCATGATTTTCTGTTCTTGTTTTAATATGACCTAATATAATAATATTTATCACTGAGCTTGTATAATGCTTTCTTAACAAAGTTAACTGAACAGTAATATTTTAAAAATGTAACTTATCTAAATAAATTTTTTTTCTCATTTAAGTAAACATATATTGATTTATCAACATGGAGCAATTTAGATGTAGGTGAGAATAATTGATTTTGCTTGTGGCCAAATTATAAATGGATTATAAAAGTTTATTAATTAAATGACCATTGGAAACTTAGAGATTAATTTTTACTTTTATATGAAAAAAAAAAAAATCACCTAAATATTTCTGGTATTTCCACAAAAAAGCATACAAATGTTGTAAGTAAGTGAAATCATGTGTAAAAGTCATTTTTAGATTTTTATAATCCAGGTTAAACTAAAGTATTTGTAACTTAAAAATTAAAGAAACCTTACATACTTCTTGGAAATAAGCCTTAGTAATTGCGGGAAGGGGCCCCTCCCATCGTCAGAGGCAGCACGGTGGCGGCTTGATTTGTTGTGATGACTTGTTCTCTTGCAGTCTTCACGATTTTGCACCAGTTACGTTTAATTTCTTGTGCTGGGTCGTTGCCATTACAGGTAAGAGGATTGAATAAGATTTCGACTGTTTCGCGATTTGCGGCGTAAATTGCGTTATTGTAATTGGCAAGTTTGCGAGTATCATTAAAATTGATATTGATAGGTTTGTTAGCATTTACCTTGGTGAGTGCGGTGGTTATTTTCCCAAAATTAATATCCACAGAGTGTTCTTTAGTACGGTTTTTAATTTTGTGCTTTGTCATACCTATGTAGTAGCCAGTGTCTTTGTTTTCTTTGGAGAATGGAATACGATAAATACCGGAGGTTTCAAGGGGATCGATTTTGTCTTTTTCATTCCTAATAGTTTGATAGATATTTTTATTTGGTTTTATGGGAATTTTTATATTTATTTTGTTGGCGGCATTTTTAATTTTCTGTGAGATTCCGCGGAATCTCTTTATAGGGATGTTAATGTTATACTTTTTAGCGGTGTTTTTAATTTTAACAGAAGCTCCTTGATCAAATGGAATAGAATAAGTAAATTTTAGGGGGGTGTTTTGGTTATTCCAATAACTAAAAAATATAACATTAACATCCCTATAAAACCCAACCCCAATATTTATCAACTAATTAGAAATGACAAAGACTCAATTCCCCCTCTTGAAACTGCAACAATATATCAGATCCCTTTTAATTATCCGGAAAAGACAGGTTACTATAATATATTAGAGTCACTAAGAGAAAAATAGCAACTAGAATCAAAGAACATGGAAATGACATCAAATATGGAAAATTAACAACAGCTCTCACTAAAGTTAATAATGAAAATAATATCGATATCAATTTTAATAAAACAAGAAAAACCACTAACTACAATAACTATGATTACGCTTATTACTGTGAAACTGTCGAAATAATTAATAACCAATTAGCATGTAATGGGCACAAGTCACATGCAGACTTAGATTGATCATGGCACCACCTCATGAAGAGTCAACAGAAAGAAGAAATCAAGTCAGTTTCGAACGTAGCAGACCACGAGAGAGTTACTGATGAAAGGGCGGATCCGCCCAAAAAGTACTATAACTAACAGAGCTTTAAATAAGGTAAATGTTTTAATATAAGTAATAAAAACAAAAGAATTATACTTTTCTGAATTAGGTTTTTATTTATAAAATTTTTCACAGTGAATAATAGGTATTTCTCTCTTCCCTCCCCTCCCTACCAAAAAAAAAGAGAGAGAAAAGAAAAGTATAAACTGCGTTGACCCCTGATTTTAATAAGTTAGTTATGAATAGGAAAATTAGCCTGTTTTTTAATGAAATACTAGGAACAAGAGTTGACTGGTTTATAAACTAATAAATATTTATCTGTTCACAAACACCCTTCCATTGTTGCATTATTAGAGATTTTCAACAAAATTCAGTATTTTGTTAATATGTAATATGTCCTGTTTCTTATACTGTCTATTTAAGGTTTGATTTCTAGTCCTTCAATGCAAAAAAAAGTTAATGCCACTGAAACTATGACTATAGCAACATCCCTAGCAGCAAAATGTAATTAGCCTTTGAATGGACTCTTATCGAGGGCCAATGAACTTGTGAACGGTCGATACTCAGAATCTTATCAAGAGCAACGAATCTCATCGGGAGTTCATCTAAAATGTCTCATCAGGAATAGCTGAATCCAATGATCGGAACCTGATGAATTTTAGAAACTGATCCAATGGAAAGCCACGATTTCTATCGAGTTTTCATATGATTTGTCATCAGTTCGATATCCTTTTTCAATGAAAATACTCCTCATCAAAAACTGATCTTAGCTACTACTCTGAACTATATGTCCATGTTAATGCTCGAGCAAATTTCGATGAGTCGATGAAAGGCGAAGCAAAATACAATCGATCAATGCTACTAGGGATAGCGTTTATTAAACCTACAATTTTTGCAGAATTCTAGAAGCATCAGAATAATCTGATTAATTTTTTTGAGAAAAGGAAAAAAAAAAAATTGTGTTCTGGTAAACCTAAAAATTGAAATTTTAAGGTATTCCAGTGGTCAGTAGATTGCTTTTGCTAACATGCCACATTTTTGAAATTTTTGTGCTTAATTTTTTATGAAGCAATTATTTTTTAATGATCAGATTTTTGTGTCAGGTTCGATTTGAGTTTGTTAATTTTTGTGAAAACCCATTTCAAGATCAGTGATTTTTTGTGTACAGTTTGTTTTTGGATTTGTAGATTTCCGGGATAGACGACAGAAAATTTCATATTTTTAGTAGTCAGTTAATATGATTTGAACTTTGAAGGCCGATTGACAAATAAAAAGCTGTATTTTTGTAAGCACTTGCAAAAAACAATCAATTTCAGTAGAAAAAATAGTGAGTTGTTTAATTTTTTTAAGTCTGCACCTTATTTTGTTTAGTCAACATATAGTGAGGGGATTTTTTTCAGGTCTATTTTTCAAATTGATTGAATTTATTTGATAAAATTTAGCTATTTAAAAGAATTATTCTAATTTTTTCACCTCTTAAGCTGAATTAATCTTGTAACATACCGTATATTTCCGTGTATAAGCTGAGAATTTTTGGAATTTTTTCGGAAGCTGAATTACGGGGTCGGTCGGCTTATATATGGATCCACATTTCTACCAAAAAACGTATATTAGAAACAATGATTGAATACATATATTTTAAGCTTAAAAACTATATATAAAGTAAAATAGTGATATTAAACCTTATTTTTAAATAATTATCACATATAAAACTCTTAAATTAGCAATTTTAAATTTATTTCATGAAACACTCAATGTAGTCACGTGTGTTTACATTTCTTTTTTCTTTTTGACCTGCCGGTAACTGAAGTCATCGGCAGAGTGCACGAACAGAGTAAATTCTCTGTCTGATTCAGAAATAGTATAAGAGAAACATGAAAAAACAGGACTCCCAATCATATTTTTAATTTATACAATTAAATTTAAATCATCTCTGTTTAAAATGTTTCTAGGCTTACACTAGCAAAAGTGGCAAATCTTTGTTTTTTTTTTACAGAGGTATTTTTTTTTTTTTTTTTTTTTTTTTTTTGAAGATTGCCTTGAAGCACTGATAAAAATACTGAAAAGTAGAAATATACAATAATTCAGATACATCATTAAAAAAAATCGATGCAATCTGTCTTTAAACGGCTTATTTATGTAAACATCCAGCGGTTGCATTGCATCATCGACGTTAGGGTTAGGCCTCCTGGTATTACGGTAACCATTGTTTTCAGCTGCCGGGACTTGCGTGTGCAATGTGAGTGCAACTGTGTTTGCCTCCCTCCTGATAGGGTTGCCAGAGTTAAAACTATCGCCGTTGCCGAACACACTGTGATCGTTTTACGTTATAGCTAAGCAAGGTAAGGAATTCTATTGGATAAGCATGCATTTCGCGCAGTTTCATTGGACAGATTATCCTGAAAGTTGTATAGATTAGCAATATTTTCTCCATATACTCAAACTTTAAAAAGAGTATTTTTTCAATTTGGCTTATACACGGGTTTGCAATTTTGGGCAAATTTCTGCAGGGAAAAACATACTCTTGGCTTATATACGGATTGGCTTATATTCGGAAATATACGGTATATCTTCATGTATTCTATTGGAATGTGTTCTCTTAAAATCTAAATATATATAATAACAAGGGAGAATTCACCTATTATTTTGTTTGCAGGCACAATGACTTTGCCAATGAATATTATGTGAGAAATGGTGAGCTGGTTATCAGCCAGGCTGGTTCAGTAATAGAGCATCCACATATTAAACAAAGAGCCCAGGTTTGATTTCCAGCATTCACAATTTTCACATAGTTAGTTGAAAATCAACCTTACACTCCAATCTTTCTTTCTTTTTTCTTTTTTTTTTTCCAGATCTTAATACAGTTTTAATTAATAAGAGTGTATTTCTCTAAAAAATATTAAGTACATCAATTTATTTAACTGTTTTGAACAAAACTAAAGCAAATGTTCAAATTTCATAATTTTGTATATTTATGATGTTTAAATTTGCTTATTTAACAGTTAAAAAGATTTATTTTTATGCAAAACTTTTATATTTCTAATTTTTTTACGTATTTAAATATCTTTTTTCTATAGGGAACTTTAGCTGAAAAAATTCGAGCTGGTGGTGCAGGCATTCCTGCTTTTTATACTCCAACTGCTTATGGAACACTTGTTGAAGAAGGTGGTTCTCCTGTAAAATATAATGCAGATGGGAGTATAGCTCTGGCAAGTGAATCAAAAGAAGTATGTATGCTTTTGTTTTCATTAAGAAATTTAATGTAAATTTCTCTCTAGGAAGTAGTATATCTGTAATTTAAATAACAAATCTCCTCTTCTTAGAGGAAGACAGTTCCTGTTATGAGCTGCTACAAAATAAGTTGTTTGTTTTCAGTAATAATGCTTCAAAAATAATAATTTTTATTAAATTCTTACTTGAAAATGATTTTTGTAATTTTGTAATTTTAAAATTCATCTGTCTATAGAAAGCACTAAAGGAAAATAACTAAGAAAATATTTCCTTTAAGGGCCTTCTTCACTCAGCCGAAGCTAATGTTACTCAATGGGAAATTTTCTTTACAAATAACTTATTAACTAATACACATCTTTAAATTCTGTTTTCACATTCAGAATATTCCCAGCTGTTAAATTGACGGACCTTTTTCAAAAAATTATTTTTTTAATTTTTTATGTTTTATTTTGAAGCTGCAAAATACGAATTTTCAATATGTAAAATTTTTTTATTTTGCAATTTCAAAAAAAAAAAAAAAAAAAAAAAAAAGTACATTTTTTAAAAAAGGTCCGCCAATTTAACAATTGGGAATTTTCTGAATGTGAAAACAGAATTTAAAAATATGTATTAGTTAATAAGTTATTTGTAAAGAAAATTTTCCCATAGAATAACATTGGCTCAGGCATCCGGCGACGGTGAGTGAAGAGGGCCGTTAAGGGAAATCTCAACATTTGGACAGGGAGGAATCTTAAAGAAGAAATTATGATTTTAAAATTATAATGCTCCAGTACATAAAAACCAATAATGTCAAGCAATAATAATATGTATATTTTTTTAATCAGAGAAAATTTTTCTTGCAGTCCTGGTTATAGCTGTAGATATTTGTTATATTAGCGAATATTTTTTTTTTGTAATTGTTGCATAATAAAAATTATAGTAGACAGTTTTGCTATCAACTTTACAAATTCAAATTTTATGGGGAATATCCTGTCAAAGAATACCTCGGGGTTAAAATTTAATCTTTTATTTATTTATTTTTTTTTTTTCCTTCTTTTAAGCAGTGATTACCAGTGAATCCTAGTTAATAAATTGTAAAAGTCATAAAAGCTTTCTTTGCTTATGGTAAAATAAATTGATATGACATTAGTGACATGTTTATGTCTTGCACTATTACTTTCTCTTACTCATAAGGTAGAGAAAATATTGTTTTTGGGTCAAATTTACGAACGCAAGTTTTTGTTATATTTACATGTTCTGATGTCCCCTGAATACGAAAATCATGTTTTTAGCAAATGGTCTGTGTGTGCGTCTGTCTGTTATCAGTATATCTCAAAAAAAAAATTATGGCAGAAAGTTCAAACTTGGTATTCTAAATGTGTATCAAATAGGGATGCTACAGTAAGCTTTTCGTTAAGATCAAGCAAATGGTTCATGCACAGGGATAATCAAGAGAATTCTAATACATTACGTCTATGTGGGAAATTGCAGGTAAGTAGAGTTTAACATCTATGGACTGCACTAAACTAAATGAAACGAATATATATTTTTTGTAATAGAGATAGTTAACTGGGAAATTTTTTTTTGTGTATGTAGGAGCCTCGCCTCCCCTCCTGGGGGGGAAGTCCCCCCTCGAGGGGAGTAAATTTTCATGATGGGTATCTTTCAAAAGAGCTCGCCAACACCTTTGAAACGATTGGTTGAACCATCAATCTGCGATAATTTAAAACAAAGTTATCGATTTTTTTTACTTTTAACGAAAAAAATCCTATTATTATTATTTTTTTTTAATATTAAGAATAAAATGGACTTCTTTTGGATATTTGGTGTTATACTACTTCTCTAATATGGAAATCATCTGCATTATCATAAGAGATAATTTTTTAAAATAATAATTTTAATAAGTTATTTTTTAAAAACAGAATTATTTTTTAATAACCAAATTAAATTCTATATAAATGTAGGTGCATTAATGAAACGGGGGGTTGAGGGGGGCGGTAGCCCTCCTTACACAGAACTAATTATCATATAAAACTCTTCAGAAGCCTAATATGAATTGTTTAACACAGGTTTACATAACAGCACTCGTTATCTTACCTTTTAATCTGCAACCTGTATTTATAGTATTAAATTTCAGGGTAAGAGAAAGTCGTGTGAGTGACACCAGATTATTTTTTTCTTGGATTGCTGCCATGTCATTTGATGAAAATTTTAATACCAATGTGATATTTTTGCATATCATTGAAAGTTACATAGATATTCAAGATCTTGTTGCAAAAATTATTTTGGGTTCAATTGTTGGATAGGGGCCCAATGTTTGGAAAATGCTGACAATAATCAACGAGATATATAAAGTAGAGTGATAAATGGTAACCCTTGAGAAGGTCCAAGATGAGTCATGTGACATGCTCTCCTTGCACCTGCGTATTTGGTGGTTCCCTTGGTAACAGCTTATTTTCAGTAAATTTCTATAGCAACAGTTTGGCGATTGTTCTTCAAATAAGTCATAACCAGTCATAACCGCCAATGTTTTTGTTTACTTACGTAGTTTAATATTCTTTTGTTCTAAATCATTTTGATTTTACTTCTCTTTTATTTCGTGTAGTTGAACTTTAACCAACAAAATGCTTAAAAATAGTTGAAAAATTATTATTTGTTGTTAAATTTAGCTCTTTAAAAGTTTAAATTTTCTTTTATAAACACTTTTAAACTTTGTTGGGAAACAATGAAAAAAAAGGTATTTTATTATTTATTAAAATGTGAAATATGTGTAAAATTATTTTAAAAACAATTTATTTTGGTCATAGGACTGTCATGTTACCTATTAATAATGATAATTTGTCGAACTGTTATTTTAAATGCTAAAATAGCGATAAAGGGCCAAACACAGCAACCTATTGGAGCATGTCACGTGATTCGTCTTGAACCACGGAAAGCTAATCCTTCATCCATTGATTCAGCACTCTAATTTATATATCTCGTTGACAATAATATATATTAAAAAAAAAAAAAAAAAAAAAAACCTTATATTTCTGTTTAAGTTTATATGCAGAGATTTTGTATGACTTTTAGCAGTAAAGTTATATTTTATAAATGATATTATTATACCTTGTTTATTAAATTTTCTTGTAGATTTTTATACAATTTTTATGTAGTTGCATATGAGTATCACTATGTGAATTTTATAATTGTCAATCTTATTTCAAATATATTTATGCTAGTCTTTATTGATATAAATTCATTAAATGATATAAATTCATTATAGGTTAGAGAGTTTAATGGCAGGTCTTATGTTTTAGAGAAAGCTATAACTGGTGATTTTGCTTTAATAAAAGCATGGAAGGCTGATAAACTTGGAAATCTTATATTTAGGTGATTACATATTTTGAATTATTGCTGTATTTCTGACTGATATGCAATGTATACATGGTGTAAAATATAAGTGTATTAAAACATAAGCTCTTTGTTTTCAATTAATTAAAAAATATAATTTTTTTTTTTCAAATTACGATTAAGTGTGATTTTTCATAGAAATGTGTGAACTTGACTTACGAATTCTAATTTCATTATGATCTGAACAGAAAAATATTTTGAAATGTACATTTTTAACGAAACATCCTTGAACTAGAAGCTTCAAACTATAACTTATTAAAATACCTTACTTGGCTTCTGTAGTTTCCAAAGACCTTTCCCTCATCATCGGTGGATTCTAAAAGTGGAGAAAATAGTGATTCAATTAATGGCAACGAGCCAATCGTGGCAACAGCTAATAGAGCAACAAAGAAAAGTGGAAAAAGTTTGCTACAGAAGATACTCCACTTTTAGAATCCATTGATGATGAGGGGGCGCACCCTTGAAATGTCTTTGGAAACTACAGAAGCTAAGTAAGGTATTTTAATAAGTTATGGTTAAATTTTTAAGTAATGAAAATTTCTTAACTGTTAGAGACTGAATTTAATTTAGTATGGCAAGACTATTTTGTATATTGCAGTCTTATTTTTATTTTTAATTCTTTCATATAAAGGCATGTGATAATCATACACATTTGTATACCCCCCCTCCCCCTTTCCCCAATTCATACCTTTATTAGAAAAGATTGTGTTTATTGTCGTACAGCTTCTGATCATAGTTGCCAATTTTAACCATTTTCGACTATCGGAAAATTTTAATAGAAATTTTTCATATATTTCTATAACAGTTTTCAGTGATAAATAGAATAAAAATTTTCTGGTAGCTAAAAGGGCCAAAATTGACTGTTATGCCTGTCATCGGGTAGTGTTTTGGATTAGTTTGCAAATCAAAGTACATAATTTTTAATCCTTCAATGATTTCTTTAGAAAACTAATGTATGTTAATTATATATATATATATATTTATTATTTATGTGCAATTAAATTTATTTCCTTTTTTAATAGGAAAAAATTAGGCAGTCATAACATAAAGACATAGATTTACGTGGCCCATCTGTTAAGTGTTAACACAAATGGCAGAAATAGTTGAAAAAAAAATATATATATACATAAATAAATATATATATACACACACATATACCCTATCTTTAAAGTAGTAAAAATCCATCACCTGTAGATGTTTGAGGTTTCGTATAATAACTTATTTTTCCCCAAAAATTATTTTTAATATTAATTGGATTATCGTTTTGATTTGATGTTATATTATCATTTTAGTTTATATAGTTAATGTGTTTTAATTTTGAGCATCTGTTTTGTCTCAGTTGGTTTCTTCCATCTTCCCCTTCCATTGTCCTGGAAAAAACCCAACCCTGATAAGAAATCTTAATAAAACACTTATGACTTTAGAAAAATATAGATGACTTTATTGATCTTATTTATATTATTTAAAAATTGTTTCAGCTTTTAAACTTTTATATTAACACTGATGGTATTTAAAAATATGTTAGTTACATTAACAATGATTTATAAAAAGTTTTATTCATTAGTAATAATATGTTTTATATTATTCAAAAATACCATCTCATTTATTTCACTCCCAGTGGCAGAAACACCGCGACACGGTGACATAGTCGCGGACACAGAAAAACTGCTTGCGGACAGTTTTTGTCTGCACTAATAAAAAAAAAAAAAAAAAAAAAAAAAAAGGCTGCAACTTTTGGACAGACTTTGTCTGCAGTCATAAAAAAATTTGTCTGCAATGTACAGACATTTTTTGCCTGCGACAGTGCGCTACTGATGTATGACGTCTTAGATGCTCTCTGGTAGGAACTCTAAAGCCCCCCTATAGGTGCCTTGATAGGAACACATAAAACAGTGCTTAACAACAGCGACCTAGGGAGCCTAGATCTCCCTTGATAGGCAGCATTATGTTTGTATTCTTTTCTCCTGTTACCTGTTACTGAGATTCTACGGGAACGTATGCATACTGGATCTTTCACGATCATTCCCATTTTCTTCAGATTCTGAGCATTCTCCAGACATAAAAATTTCTGTATCAAAACTAAAACTAGTACTTTTATTATTTAAAATTATTAATATTGTATTGTGTCAAACATTGCTATAAAATATTTAATTGAATGAGTTCAACTTATTTTTGTATAGTTGTTTATTTTATATTGTTCTGTAGTAAAATTGTATTTGTGTATTGTTGCACGAGATCACCACTGTTGTTAAGCTTCCCCCCACCCCCAAGATTGCTGCTATCAGCTTTCAGCCATTTTTAAGTGTAAGCCATTTTCACTCCTGATTACACGCAAAGTTTGCAGACAGATTATGAAATTTTAAAAGCCTGTTACAGACAGCTACAGAACTTTCTGCCACTGGGATTTCACTTTTTTTTTTCCCCCTGTCTTTAAATTTTATCAAAAGATCTAATTTATTCTAAACAGTAAATGCCTCTTTTTATAAATTGGACTTTTATGCTTTCAAATATTTTGATGTCAGTATTATCTTATATTTCAATATAAGATAATACTGAGATAATACTAATTCATAATGTTCTCTTTTGTTTTTACTTTCAGACAGTCTACCCCCAATTTTAATGTGCCTATGTGTAAAGCTGCCAAAATTACAATTGCTGAAGTGAGTGTCATTAAAATAAGTTATTGGTGTTAATTTATTTTATTTATTTTATTTTTTTCGGTGCCACTCTGTCATTAGCCAGTAAGGAACAAAGAAGAGGTGTGTTATTAAATAAAGTAACACATAAAAGAAATAGGGAGAAGATTAGAAATATGCCAAATTGCACCAAAAATTATGGGTATAAAACATGAAACTCGCCAAAATTAGATTAGAGATATTAGAGATCTTGAAATTATCATCTGCTAAAAAGAATTCACTAACGAGCAAGCCGGCCTCGGGCCATTCTGGCCCCGAGGTCTGGAAAGGATGTACGGTAAATTTTGGCAATAATGTCCAGCGAAACCCCTAACTCCATTGCCTTCAGCCGCCCCCAGTCATGCCTTCGAATTAAATAAAGTCAGTTAAAGCCAACTGATGAGTGATTATTGTGCCTAGACTGCAAGTGTGCAAGTTAACAACTCCAGTAACGGGTGAAGGACCTCAACTCCACCTGCATTATCCCAGGTAATATTACACACATATATATATATATATATATATATATTCAAGGAGTGAAAAGACATGTGTATATTGGTCTCTAATAAATTCCAATTTAGGAGGATGGAAAGAAAGATTATTATGCTCTCATAAAGCCAGATGGTTTTTCTTATAATAGACAGTATTTAAAATAACTATATATATACATTCAAAATTATCAAAGATAAAGAAAATTTAAATGAATTTTAAGAAACTAAAGGTGGACTTTTTCCCCAATCTAGCGGTGCCCCCCTTCACCCCATTTTACTTATACCTGCCGATGCCCACGTCCCTGTCATAAATTTTATTATGACTGCTAATTGCATTTGATTACAAGTAGGTTTTGTTGAAAATTTAGTCAGAAGTACTTTGTCAAAATTTCTTTTGTGTGTGTTAATAAAATGAAAAGCAATTTTAAAAACGTGAAAATTAAGATTATGCTGACTTTATATTAGCATAATGATAATAATAATCGCCATTCCAGCATGGCACAGAAAGAACTATGACCAAGCTTTCTTGGTCTGACTTATATCCAATGAAAGAAAATCTTTTTAGACCATGCTTGGATTCCTGTTAAATTTCTTGTCCATATAAATGTCTTGTTAAATAATTTTAAGATTTGGAACAATTTGAATTGATCAAATTATAATGCAGAAAACTTATAATTATCTCTACAAAGTCAATTATCAAGTAAAAAAAAAGAAAAAAATTATGGAATTTGTAAATTAGTAATAGTAACGAAACTAATAATAAGGAATCTAATATAATTAACATTAAAATATTGTCAGCAATGTGGTACTAAATTTAAAATCTACATTTTTTAATTGCTTTGTCCCATGCTATTAGTTTACATGTTTATGTTAGTAAAAATTCTTGTAAATTGGGTAAATTTTATTTTTAAAGTTTCATATCAAACTGTGATATGTAGTACTAATCTCAGGATAGCACTTAAGAGTCCCCAGTAGGCAGATACCTTCCTTTCTCCTTCCCATGTAATCTAATGGGATTTTTGTTGCTTTGTATTTTTCGGATATCTCTTTCAAAAATAAAGCTTTTCGGATTCTGTTTTTTGAATTCCACTCTTTAAACATGCCACTTTTTTTTTTTTTTTAATAAGCAATTTTTATTTTTTTATTTTTTAAATACAATTTAAATATTTCTTTTTAAGGTTGAAAATTATATCCTTAAGTTTGCTTAATGAAATAAAATATTTAAATTTATTAAAAAAAAATAATAATAAATGCTTAGTAAGAAAAAAAGTGGTATGTTCAAAAAATCGAATTTGAAAAACTTTATTTTTGAAAGAGATATCCGGAAAATACAAAGCAACAAAAATCCCATTGGATATGGGGAAGAAGAAAGGAAGGTATCTGACTACTGGGGACACTTAAGGCTGGCTCCTTGATCCCTCTTACAATGTTCCCATCTCCAGTCACCAAATCTCATGTAACTCTATGGAAATCATTTGTTTATAGAATTACTCATTACCTAATATATTTTTTTTAATTCTGTTTTCTCATTGATTTGGAAAATTCACAACCTTAAATTAGCGTTTGTTTTCCAAAAATTTTTTTTTTTAATTTCTAGTATTTCATTTTGCAGCTAAAAAAATGAGAAAAATGTACTTAGTTTAATTTTTCGCATTTTTAAACTCCAAAATTGAAATGTTAAAATTTTTATAAAAACAAGTACCAATTTAAGGTTGTGGATTTTCAGAATGGGAATTTGGAATTAAAAAAAATACTTTAGGTGATGTGTAATTTGATAAACAAGTTTCCCCATAGAATAACATGGGCTTTGGCTAATGACGATGTTATGGAGAGAGTCTCCTCAACACTTTGCTTGTGAGTCAAGTAAAATTATGTTTTTCATGAAAAATGAGTCCTGCCTTCAGGCGTTCCTCTAAAAAAGGTACTTTACTTTAAAAAAAATTATCTTACATGTTCGTTTTTAACCCTTTATATGCTGCAGGTGTATATACATGCCAGAGACATTTACAGAATCAGTTATTAAGAATAAAATTTGAATAATTTAATCATGAATGCATAAAATCATTTTAATAAATAACATTACATTTTAGAAGAACATCAAAAGGCAGGGTTTATTGTTCAAAATAGGAAAATACCCCAACGACAATGTATTTAAAAATATGTATACATATATATATATTGATTGTAGCATATAACTCTTTTGTGTATTGGTTTCTGTTTATGTATATTGGGTACTACATAAAAATATACATAATAATTTTTACTTAGGTTGAAGAAATAGTTGAAATTGGTGAAATACCTCCAGACCAAGTTCATGTTCCTAGTGTTTATGTGCAGAGAGTCTTACTTGGTAAAACTTTTGAAAAAAGGATAGAAGTAAGGTTTATTAATGTCTTACATAGTAATCAATGTTAGATTTAAAAAAAACTAATCGTTGGAAATGAAACTTTCCAAGGATCTCTATGTTTTTGAATTTTTTACAGTTTCTGAATTTCATCTTATTTTTTATTTTATTTATTATTATTATTATTATTTTTTTTTTTTTAAATAGAAATTTCTCATTTTGAATGTTTAATTTTTTTTCTAATGTATTAAGATCTCTCCAAATATTTCTTAAATATAAATAAATATTTTGATGTATCATTAATACATCTCCTGCTGCCATTCATTCTGCATGCAAGTCATTCCATGTCAAATCAGCACAGCTAAAATCCTGAACCCCCCTACCCACCCTCAGACTTTTATGAAATCGGGCTCATTTATTTGTTCTATAGAGAAATGAATGTATATGAATTAGTAAGTCCCTATCTCTTTTAGTTTTTGATATACATAGCTGCAAAAATGGGTAAAAAATACAAATTTTCAAAATTCTTCTTAACATAACTTAGAGATATAAAATTGGTATCAATAGGAAGCTTATAATACAGGCTTTCGAGTGATATATCACATGCATATATTTTTTTTAATTTTCACTTTAAGGTCAAACATTTTGACCTTTAATATCTCAAAAAATACAAATTTAATTTTCATTTAAAAATTATGTTATTCTTATAGTTATTGTCTATAATTATTGTGAGTTTCAAGATGGGACAGCCATGGGAGCACATGAGCTATAAATTAAAATGCAACCCTCCATCAGTATTTTCGTACTGAAATTGTATATAGTATATTTTATGCTTTCATTTGTATGGGCAAATTAGCATATACAGAAATTCTATAAAAGGAAAATAGTTAATTACATTTTTTCTGTAATTAATAATTATGTGATATTTAAAAATAAAAAATTGAATGATGAAAGCTTGCAATTTTGGAATGTTAATCGGCTATTTGATCATTCCTTTATAATGTGCTGCTAAGTGCAACAATTTAAGGCTTGAACAGTAGAGATCAGCTAGTATTGATATGTATGTGTGTGTGTGGGGGGGGGTATCTGCTAAGATATTGAATTCATTTACAACAATGGAGTAAAGCGTAATTTATATCTGTTTCAAAATCCATTTTAAAAATGGTACTAGATATTGTAAATTTATTGAAATTATAAATATTGGTTTATGAGTTCACACATACAGCTATTATTTGAAAGAGTGAATTTTTATATTGAATAAAAATGTGAATGATTTTCTTGTTCTGTCATCAGAAGATTCCCAGTAGAATTTATTACTTAATTACATTTGAACAATACAAGTAAATGAATTTAATCTGTAGATTTCAGTTAAAGCTCCTCTGCATTATTTTTACATTAGGAAGATAAACTTTAAGAAACTTTAGTTTTTTCAGTTGTATACATGATATAAATACTGATAGGAAGTAAAAAGTGCAATTGATACATAATTTAATGGCTATTCATAAAGTATGAAGTTTAAAGTGACCAAATCAGATTTTTTTTCAAGGAAAAATTTCTTACCCCTCCTGAATTTAAACTGTAATCTGCAATTTCTTTTCAAGGCACACCTCCTCACAGCTTATTTTTATTAAAAAAGAAAAAAAAAATCTTTAGATTATTGCAGAATTCAGTATATAGAAATAATCTGTATTGTTAATATTACAATTTAAAAAAGTGAGCTTAAAAAATAGTGCACTGTGTTTTCTTTTGGAGCTATATATTAACAATTTATCATTTCTATTTCATGAAAAGTTGATCAACATACTTGGCAAAACAGTTTTTTTTACAAATGGTTTGTTTTTTAGAGATTAGCTATACGAAAAACAGGTAGTAATGGTCCAAAAACTCCAGCAGAAAAGGTTCGAGAAAGAATCGTTAGAAGAGCTGCATTAGAATTCAGAGATGGGATGTATGGTATCCTTTTTGATGATTTTACAGTAAAAATTTAAAACTTGTTTAATTTCTCGATTATTAAAAAAATTGATTCTTTAACTTATTTTAAGTTAATCTTGGAATTGGAATGCCAGTTTTAGCCAGCAATTATATACCTTCAAATATTACAGTTCATCTTCACAGTGAAAATGGAATTTTGGGGTTGGTAAGTCTTAATAAATGTAGTATTATATCTTTTTTAATTAATGAATTTCAAACATGTATGACTAACATAATTTGATTCAACCATCTGATTCATAGTTTATAGAGTATTAAAAGGTGATATCCACATAAATATGATGTAAATTATAGGATTAAAATTAAAAACTACTAAAAGTTTAAAATTTGCAATGATTTCATATGTTAACATATTAAAAAAATGTATAAACCACGTTTAAGCACGTATATAAAATTTTATTAAAAATGCACGCAAAGCTTTTCGCTACTATTATGTAGCATCTTCAGGTGATGTTATTTAACATAAGAGTAGACAGCATTATATATATATATCGAAGTAGTTTTATATGGTTAAAGTTAAAAAATAATTCTTGTACACAACATGAATCACTTGAGATCTGTTGGCGTCACACCAGGGTTACATAGCAAAACTTGTGAACTTAACCTTTTTTTTTTAATTGCGTAACTACGCTACAGATAATCTTGGAATGCTGCAATATTTGTTTATCAGTATTTTTTTACAAGTTTTGCTATGTAACCATGGTGTGACCTTCAACGGATCTCAAGTGACTCATGCTGTGTACAAGACTTATTTTTTAACTTTAACCGCATAAAACTACTTCGATATATATATATAATGCTGTCTACTCTTATGTTTAATAACATCACCTGAAGATGCTACTTAATAGTAGCGAAAAGCTTTGCGTGCATTTTTAATAAAAATTTATATACGTGTTTAAAAGTGGTTTATATATATTTTAGTAAATTATGAGGTTACAGTTGTTGCAGTTCTTAAATTCTTCTATTGAAGTGTTATATTTGATGTATTTCCTTTTACCCCCCATTTTGATCACTATTGCTTTGTTCATTAAAAATATTTTAATTGCATATAGAAGTTATATGAATTGCCCTTTATACTAAAGGATTATTATTGTGTACATTAGTTTTCTCATTTAAGTTATGTTTATGTAATCATAATATTTAAATATATTTATGCATATTATCTAGATAACTTTATTTTTGTGTCTGTTATTTTATGTTGCAGCTGTTTTAATTTTTCCATTGAATAACATCTGTTTTAAACTATATTTATGTGCAATAAAATGCGATTATATATATATATTCATGTATAAATTCAATCCTACACTTCAATTCTCTAAATAAATATTCATGGTAGATGAGTAATATTTCTAAATGCAATTAGTAATTAAAAATAGCAGCATGATTTGTGTAAATTTTAATAAGTCATCAGTATTATAAGATTGAAGTATTATCATCAAAAGGTGCATTAACAAGGTAAATACTCTCACATAATAATAATAAGCAAATTTTATTATTGATTTTACATTAATAGTGTAAAAAATAGTTAATTCTGTCCCCCCCCCCCAATAGTTTTGTATCTTTTTTTTTTTTTTCACCCCTCTCCTCCTTTTTTAATATATATATATATATATATATAAATGACAAGATTTTAGTTTTAAAGTAAACTTATTTACACATTTTAATTCCTGTCTGCATCTTTCGGGATTTAGAAACATCATCATTAGCCATTTATTTCGTATTAATAAACCGATCACAGCCACTGCTAAAATGGGTTTTCCTAAAAACTTTGTATTTTCTATTTTATATCCTTAACCATGTCTCTGTCAGTACATTTAAAAAAAAAATGTGTACACTTTTGTGTATCTTACAAAAAAATTATAAAATAATAAAAGACAATAAAAAAGGTGGCGGTTGGGTGGGCAGATGTTTGATTATGGAGGATAGGTGGTGTTGTTTGGCTGGATGGTTGATGGGGGGGGGGAGGATTGTGAAATTAAAAAAAAAAAAAAAAAAAAAAAAGCAGAAGGCTTGTTGCATTTACTTTATATTAATATGCAATCTTTCTTTTTCCATTAAATTTTCAGTTTCTTCATTGTTCAGTTGTCAACTATTTTTAAAATTCTAATCAAACTATTAAACAAAGTAATCAATAAATTTCATTGTTGCTTCATAGTTTCATTCTTTATCTGCTATGAAATTTTGCTTTTTTTTTTTTTTCCCCATATGCCTCCTATTCTGGTCTTGGTAGGCTGGGGGAGTGTTGATGGCGTGAAACTAGTTTAACCTCACAGGCAAGTCACGTCTTGCCGCCTGCCTCCTTCCTACCTAACTTAAGTTTCTTAAATTATTTTTTCATAAATTTTGTTTTAGTTTAATTTTTTCTGTTAAGATTTTGTTGAGTTAGTTTATTGTTTCGTTTCTTTTGCAGACGGTTAATTAGTGGATTTGGTTTCTTTAAATATGTGTGTTTCATGCCCTGATGACCCCCAGGGGGGTACCTTCTTCAGGTATTCAGGGGGAATCACGCACCCCAGGCCTGAGTGATCTTTTTTTCTCTTCTTCTTTTTTTTTTTACCTTCCTCTCTTTTATTTCTTTCACCTTTTTTTTTTTTTTTTTTCATCCTTATTAGTATTTTTTGGTTTTTTTCTGCCAATAAGCTCTTGGTACTTGTTCTTGTTTATTGTTCTTGTAAAAAAATAAAAATAGTAAGAAAAAAAATTTTTTTTTGAAAAACTGAAAAAAAAAAAAAAAAATGAAACAACTTACCTTGTTTTACTGACCTGTTTGGTTTCTACTTACATTGTTTGTTTTTACTCACCTTTGTTTTTTGGTCTTGTTCTTGTTGGTTATACTAAAAATACTTAATTTCTAAAACATTAACCAAGCTGAGATTGGTGTAGATGTGGCGCTGGTTATTGGGTTGGCGATTTGGTGAGGGCCTCACGGTAGTCTAGCCTTGGGATCACACTGGGAGACTGGTGCCCTTGGTGAAGGTGAGACAACGGTGACTACTCGAACGAGAAACACCGGACTAACACGACTACCACATGTGATTCCCAATCTGGGTCGACGGTCTGGTAGCTGGTGAGTGGTTATGGGTGTCCTAGGGAGCGATTCTGAAAACCCTTTGCTTTTCGTCTGTTCAAGAAACGGGCTGACTTGTGGGACTAAGGAAACCCTCGACCCTTTTTTCTTATCTCAATATGGCGACAAATAAAGGAAATACGAATAATGCATCTGGCTCGGGCCAAGCTCTCAAAAATTCAAATGAGAAATCGTGGGCGGAAAGAATGGAAGAGTTTTCTTCCACTCTTAACGAAAATAATGTATTCCTGAATTGCGAGGCAAGATTTTTTGTGGTAAAGAGAAATGAAGGAGATTTCTTTAAGACCTCTCCATTTCTGATTCAGAAATCATTGCAATCGATAATGGGTGATCCAAAGTCTGTTAAAAAACTTAGATCAGGTGAACTACTAATTGAGGTCAAAAATAACAAGCAAGCTAATAACTTAAAAAAATGTACCCACTTTTCCAATATACCAGTCACTGTAAGTATACATAGAACATTAAATATCTGTCGTGGTGTGATTTCTGAATCAGGTCTACAATATATTCCAGAAAATGAAATACTCGATAATTTGAAAGACCAAAAAGTTAAACGAATTTCAATCTTCCGTGTTAAACCAATTTCTGTTAAACGAATTTCAATCTTCCGTGATAAGAAGCCTGTTCCCACCAAACACATTATTTTGACAATAGACTCACCAAAACTTCCTCAATCAATAAAAGCTGGTTACCTTGAATGCCCTATAAGGCCATACATCCCCAACCCTCTAAGATGTTTTAATTGCCAACGTTTTGGCCACTCAAAGACCTCTTGCCGTGGCAAGCTAACATGTGCCCGTTGCAGTGCAATTGGCCATGACAGTGAAAATTGTGAAGCCCCTGTCTGTTGTGTTAATTTTAAAAAGGATCACCCGTCTTACTCAAAATCATGTGAAAAATGGAAAACTGAGAAGGAGATTCAAACTGTTAAAACAAAACAAAACATATCATATCCCGAAGCACGGAAAATTGTGGAATCAAGAACACCCATTGTTGGAAAATCATATGCTGCCGCCATAGTTACCAAAAAAACGTATCAGTCTATAGCAATCCAAACTGACACTGCTCCCAATACCAACTCTCTAATTGTAACTGCATTAAACAATTCCCCAACCTTACAATCCAATCGAAATCAGGCTTCTAACTCTTCACAGCCATCTTCATCCAAATCAAGAAACTTAAAGAAAACGCCACAAAATGCTAAAACCTTATTGTCTGAAAAAAGTCTTAACTCTACCTCTCTAAAGCATTCGAATTCACCCTCTCGTCTCAATATCATCAAGAAAAAGAAACTAACAAAATTGTCCACTCTCACTACAAATAAAAATAATAAAGGAAATCTTCCAAAACAAGATGATATGATCAGCCTCCATCCTTCTGATGGGGAGGACGGTATGTCCACTGCATCAGAGGACAATGACGTGGATGTTATAATCTAAAAAAAAAAAAAAGTATGACCAATTTCATTTCATGGAACTGCCGAGGTTTTATTAATAAGCGAGATGAAATCAGAGATATTATCTCTGATCATCGACCTATCTGCTTTGCCTTCCAAGAAACATACTTAAGACAACACGACAATGTTAAAATCCGTGGCTACCGGTGTTTCAGAAAAGATTTTACACATTCTGACAGAGCTACAGGTGGTGTAGCTCTTTTAATTTCAAATAATGTTCCACATTCTAATATTTTAAATACAGACATCCAGGCTATTGCTGTTCAGATCCATATACACATACTTATCACCATCTGCACTGTTTACTTACCGCCAAATATGACTGTTCGACAATGTGACCTCAATAGGCTTATTTTGCAGTTACCGACTCCTTTTTTAATTCTTGGTGATTTTAATGGACACAACCAACTTTGGGGTAGTCCTGATATTAATCCTCGAGGACAAATTATTGAAGACCTTCATCTTTACAATAGGATCTGGACTGAAAATATTTTCCCTGTTGCTTGGCACGATGCTATTGTTATTCCTTTTCCTAAGCCAGGTAAAGATGCTACTGATCCCAAAAATTATAGACCCATTGCCCTCACAAGCTGTCTATGTAAGCTGCTAGAAAAGATGGTAAATACTAGGCTTGTTTTCATTAAAAAAAAAAAAAAACTTGATTTCTCCATGGCAAAGTGGTTTTCGACAGGGCCGCTCAACGGTTGACAATATTTTATTACTGGAGACTAATATTCGAAAAGCTAATGTGAGACGTAACCATTTGGTGTCAATTTTTTTCGACATGGAGAAAGCGTATGACAAGACTTGGCGCTATGGTATTTTAAGAAATCTTTTTAATTTGGACTTTAGAGGAAATCTCCCTATTTTTATAGAAAACTTTCTAAGAGTCAGACGCTTTCAAATTCGCATTGGGTCAGTTTATTCAGATTATTATTTCCAGGAGGAAGGTGTGCCTCAAGGCAGTGTTTTGAGTGTTACACTTTTTTCTTTAAAAATAAATGATATTTTAAAACAGTTGCCTCCAAGTGTACATGGAAGCTTATATGTTGACGACCTGCAAATTTCTTGCCAGGGAAATGACATGCGCTTCATAGAACCCAATTACAACTTGCTATAAACAATATCATTAAATGGACAAATAAAAATGGTTTTAAATTCTCAACTGACAAAACACAATGTGTGCATTTTTGTCATAAACGAGGTCTTCATCCAGATCCTCAGATTTTGATGAATAACAGGCCAATTTCAGTTGTTGACACTGCTCGATTTCTGGGTATTATGTTTGATAGAAAATTGACTTTTATTCCACATATTTCATATTTAAGAACTAAATGTGATAAAGCACTAAATATTTTAAAAGTCCTTTCTTATACTTCTTGGGGAGCAGACCGTCCATCGTTACTCAAAATATATCGGGCTACTATTCGCTCCAAACTAGATTATGCTTGCCAGGTTTATGGATCAGCAGCTCATTCTTACCTTAAAAAACTGGACACAACACACCACAGTGCACTTAGAATTTGCTCAGGAACATTCCGGACTAGTCCTGTTTTTAGTTTATATGCTGACTGTGTGGAGCCTTCTCTCACTGATATAAGACAAAGACTTTCACTTCAATTGTACTATCGCATCCTTTCACATCCTAATCATCAACTTCACTCACATTTAAATAACAACGATCATAATCTTTATGTGAATCGGCCATCTTGTGTCCCTCATTTTGCTCTTAGGATTAAGAACTTTCTTGCGGGCACTTCTCATATTCATACCAAAGTTCGTCCCCGGTCTTATTTAATCATGACGCCTTGGAGTTTCCAAGTTATTTCTTGTCTTCATCCGTTTAAGGGGTTTGACAAATCTAACACAGATGCTTCCATTTTTCAAACACTTTTCTCATCTCATCGCTCTGACTACAAGGACTATGTTGAGATTTTTACTGATGGCTCCAAAACAACTAATAAAGTTGGTTGTGGTATTATCATTGGTAATACAACTTTTAGCTATCAACTTCATAATTCATTTTCCATTTTCTCTGCAGAGTTTTTTGCGGTTGAGGTTGCTCTTACATTATTTCATCTCATCGGAGTAGAAAATTCATAATCTATACAGACTCGAAGAATGTTCTTGATTCTCTCTCTTCTAATTCTTGTAACCTCTCCTTCATCTCAATTTTAAATACTTACAACGACCTTTTGAAAAAGGGATTCGACATTTTGTTTTGCTGGGTTCCTGGCCATGTTGGCATTAAAGGAAACGAAGCAGCAGACAACGCCGCAAGGCAGGCTTCCGTACTTTTAAACTGTCCAGTACCATATGATGACATAAAGCACACACTTAAAAGCTATTTTAAAAGTATTTGGCAAAGGGAGTGGAATAACCAAAACAATAACAAATTGCAAGAAATAAAACCTCAAATTTCAATCTGGCCAACACTCACCCCTAGAAAATATGATGTCATTATAACTAGACTAAGAATCGGGCATTCAAGACTCACACATAAATACTTATTGCTTAAAGAACAACAACCTGATTGTCCGAAATGTCATTATAGTGCACTAACCATTCGCCATATTCTTACCGACTGCCCTTGCCTTCGTCATCTGTATTGACAACATTTTAATTCATCTTCACCCAATCTGACGAACCTTTTAGGTGTGAACCCTCATCATCGCATGACCAATTTTTTAAAAGAAGCTGGTTTTTATCATGACATTTGATTTTATATTTTACATTGTTCATCTTTTTATTATATACACTGTTCATCTCCTTTTACTTCAGTTTTTATATATACACTGTTCATAACTTTTTACATCATTTTATTTTATACACTTTTTACTCTGCTTTCTATTATTTCAATATTTGTCTTGTTATCTTATTATTTTACCTTGTTTTAATTTTCAATGTGTTTTTTACTGACCATCTGGATGGGTAAAACCCATCCAGAAGCTAGTCCTTATTTTTTATACTTTTGTTTGGCGCAGTATGCCCCATTGCGGACCTTGCGCCATTAAACAGCAATCAACCAACCATGCCCTGATGAATATTTTTCACCTTTCTGAGCTTTTACATAAAAGGATTTTTTCATTCTTATTGGTCTTTGTGGTTTCAGTGATCTTGTCTCTGTTGCTTGGCTTTTCTACGCTTAATGAATCATTATTATATATATATATGTGTGTGTGCGTGTATATTATCTCATACAATATTTAAACATTAGTAATTTAGAATTCAATTATAAAACTAATGTAAAAGATATTCAGTTAATATCCTTGTATGTCTGAAAACTAAAAATAATTAAAATTTAAAACTAAATATTTTAAAATTATTATTTAGACATCGATATACTTCAAAATAATAAGAGTCTATAATCTGTAATGATAAAACATTCCTTTTTGTCTTCCTGTAAAAGTATAAGTTCTGCACTCATCAAAAGCTTTACAAATTATGCTGTGGGGACCTAGAACATACCTACCAATTTTTAACTCAAACGGATAAGGCATTTAGATTCTATCGCACTTTAAATAACTTGAGTCTGTAGACCATAATGGTACTCATATACTCATCAAAAGTATCTACAGTTTATGCAACCATGACTTACCACATACTCAGGGCCCGCTTTACCATTAGGCAAACGATGTCGAAAAAATTGAAACGCTGCACAAAACTTTTTTCTTTTTAACAGAAATGATAAAAGAAAAAAGAAAAAATCATAAATATATATTTTTTTCTTTCTCTCTTTTAAGACATGTGTATGTATTATGTTGTAAATTAAAAGTAACATTCATTAATGGCATTAACTTCATGTGAGAACAACATAAGGCACTGAAATATTTACTTTTTTTTTCAAATTAGATAAAAATAAGAAATTGAGGAATGATGTGAGAAGTGATTTGCAACAACAACATGATAATAAATGGTGCCATTGGATTATGATTTAATGAGGATGATACTAAACACCGATATACATTTAAAAATCTGTCCCTGCTAAACAGGCAGTCGTTTATCGGTGTCAGAATTAAAAAAAAAAAAAAAAAAAGAGAGAGAAAGAAATATAAATTATTTTATTAAGCTTACAAAATCTTTATTTTCCTAAATCTTAAAAATGTCAACAGAACCAAGGCCTACAATCTATATCAGAACTAAAATTTTCTTTTGCAATAATATTAGAAGACTATGGAAATCTACAAGATATCTAGATACTAGAATCCCCCATTATAACAGCCAAAATGAACAGCTTACTGCTGAAATTAAACGTGAAATTATTTGCTTTAAAAATAAAAAATGGAACGACATCATTGAATCTCTTGCTCCCACTAATAATTCTCTATGAAATTACATAAAAAGGTTTCGTAAACTTTTTGTCCTCTCCCCTTTCCTAAAAACAAAACGTCGAATTTGTTATTAAATTTGCTCGATAGCACAAAACATTATTTTTAACTACGCTGATGTCACACATATTTTTCTTTAATAGTATATATTTTGATAAAAATATTTTTACAGGTAATTATAATTAAGAAAATCTTCTTACCTGTATTCATCGATCAAGCATCCATTCTCAATTTCTTTATTTAGAGAGCCAAATCACTGAATTGATCTTCTATAAAGAAATCGGTATTAGATTCCAAATAATTAAGTATACTAATTGATGACATGACTTTGTGCTTTTTTAGACATTTAAATGAAAGAATTAAGGAAAAGAAAAAAACATAAATTTGAATTACGGAGCTAATAAACGTTCCGAACATTAATAGATCTACATTACGACTACAGATGAAAAAATTACATGTACACTGAAGCAGGTGCAAGTGGTTTCGTAGGCATGCGCAGATGCCTCATTTATTTGATTTCACAGTTCGAATCGAAAGTAGAATGTTTTGATAGTTTGTGAAATATATATATTGGGCAGATAATTGTTATATTTTACAACAGAATTTACTTGTAAAGATGATAAAAAAATCTAAAACCTTGCTGATTAACATGAAATTCGTCTGCATCCTGATGTCTTTGAACAAGATATCAAGAACTGAATCCATAATGTACTTCAAATTTTTTACACCTTCTTTCCTAGGGATTCAGCAAAATTGACCACATCCCAAGAGATTGTTTCAGTCATTAAGTTAAGCCCCTGGTTATGATGGCATCAATAATGCTACCCTCAAAAACTTAACTATAAATTATGCCAATATTCTGTTCCTACTCATTAATGTTATATTTGAATACTCTTACTACAAAATGACTGTGTGTGCAAAAAGTAATATAAAAGGGGTGACCTTTTCCATTAAAGTTAAAACTTTAAGCAACAATATTACACAAAATGCTAACTCATCTCCCATTGAGAGTTTACAGTATTTACTTACAATCAGACTTAATAAAGTTTCGTAAAATTTGACTTTAATATTACAAATGTTTTTAACCGTTCCTGTAATACAGGGTGATTATAAAATACTGTCTCGTTATATGAGATCATAGCTATCATACCGTTCACAGAAACTGAATAAAAATTTGGTGGAAGGTGTTTTGAGGTATGCGCTCAAGAATCATATGAAAAAGAACAATTAAACTCTAACAGTTACGGTTACAGTGACAAAATTTTAAAAATTTCAAGTGGCAACACCTACTTTTTTTATTGGAATGAGATATCCATAGTAAAAAAGCATAAGTAGCGTTGGAATGGTACCTGTAGCCCAAAAATTACCAGCACTAGGCAGACTAAGAAGGAAAGAGAAAACAACTGCGATTTGCCTACCAGAGCATGACTTTCATTTTTTTTTAATGACATCACATTTCATGCTGAGTCTTCGGCTCTGACTAAAGTCTACTGATTCTATTTGAAACGAGAAGAAGAAATTTTAGTATCCTTAATTTTGTGTAAGGCTACTGAATAAGGGCTCTAATTTCGTGGTTAGTCATAAGACAACGTCATGACTGACATCATCGCACTAAGTGAAAAATAAGGCTTTGTCAAATGTGTGATACTTATCTTGCTTTCTTGCTCTGGGAACAATATGCTGCTTACAGGGAAACAATGTGCGGAAATTGTAAAAATTTATTACCTGAACAGACGAAATGCCGCCGAGACATATTATGTCTTTGGGTGTGTATCGCAAACACTATGGGCAATGCTGAAGCCTGTGTACTGCAAAAGCTGTACGGGACTTGATATGTTGATTTCAAGAAATTGGTTGCACATTCAATCGATCTCGGCCTAAACGACCTTCAGTTCCTGTCGAAACTGTTGCAGAAGTCTATCAGACGAGAAGTGAAGTTCCCCGTTCAAGTGCACGCAATGTTTCACACTTTCTGCAGCTGCCAAATTCTACGATACGCAAGATTATGCACTCTGTTCTCCAAATGTTTCCGTATCGGTTCCAGCGTATCCAAAAGTTGCATGCGGATGATAATCAACTATGGATAGATTTTGCGAACGAATTTCTTATCTAGTATGGTGAGAATAACAATTGGCCTTCATGCTTTCTGTGGACGAACGAGGCTCACTTTTTGTTAACTGGAAACTTGAATTTGAAATTAAACATACCTTAGTGTCTTCTTTTCATTTCAAAGCAGAATCAGTAGGTGTTGGTCAGAGCCAAAGACTCAGTGTGAAGTCTGACATCATTAGAAATTAAAGTCGTGCTCTGGTAGGCACATATCACAGTTGTTTTCTCTTTTTTTCTTAGTCAGCCTAGCACTGGCGATTTTCATTCTACAGGTACCGTTCCAACTCTATTTATGGATTTTTGCTATGGAGATCCCATTCCAATAAAAAAAAAGTAGGTGTTGCTATTTGAAATTTTGTTACTGTAACCGTAAATGTTAGAGCTTAACTGTTGTTTTTTATATCATTCTTGAATGCATACCTCAAAATACCTTGCACCAAACTTTTATTCAGTTACTGTGAACGGTATGATAGCTACGGTCTCATATATCGGGATAGTTTTTTTATAATCACCCTGTATATGTAGAATTTATATCGGCAGAAATTTTTAGGTATTTTCCTAATTGAATGCTTAGCATGGTCAGGTAGAAAAGTTAAAAATTTGGTTCAGCCTATTTATTTTTTGTTATTCATAAATATTCCCGGTCCAACTCAAATTTTACAAAATATGTTTTTATTTTTTTATTTTCATTTTTTTAAATAATTTATATTCATTTATAAGTTAAGTCTTATGTAGTAACTTACAATCAGAAAGTTTTTCTAGTATGCTTTCTTTTTTGTGTGATAGGGGAGTGGGGTAAGAGGAATCGGAGTCACCGAAAATTTACCTGCACTCGCATGAAACCTATAAGCTGTCTTGACATATCTTTTACAGGGGGGCACCAAAAGTGCAAAGCGGATACTGAACATACTATCAATTTCCAGCCAGTATT
This sequence comes from Salticus scenicus, assembly GCA_963930645.1. NCBI lineage: Eukaryota > Metazoa > Arthropoda > Arachnida > Araneae > Salticidae > Salticus > Salticus scenicus. Next base: position 32,442,760 of record OZ005659.1, on the reverse strand, counting down.
GCCAGATTTCACGACTTTTTTATTCAGTAGCCACCAAAATTTTTAGAAGTGGCATTTGATATACATAATCGACGATTATTTGAGTCGATTCGCCTTTTATGTATATCAAATGCCATTTCTGAAAATTTTTGGTGGCTATTGAATGAAAAATTCGTGCACTGGTAACACTGCTTCCAGCTCAATCAAATAAGGCATATAGATGCTATCACACTTTAGATAATTTGAGCCAGAAGTGGCATCAGAAATTCTCCGACAGGAGGACACCACCTCCCCAACAGGGGGGCATAAAGATAGTTTATTATATGAGTATTTATCAAAAACTGCAATACTGTTAATAATATTACTGTTAATATTTGTACTATTCCATTTGTTAGTACTCCTCGTGGTTTTGGAGATTATCGTGTCACAGACAGACATTTTCTAAAAATATTGTGGTCAAAATGTGTTCTGGACCTCTCATAACATGTATATTCTTGGAAAACTGGAAGCTGAAAATTTTTACGAATCCAATACTTTCTTCTATTGAATATAGAATGGAAAAACTAGATTGCTCCAAATTTGTAAAAGGAAAGAAAAATGCTGCTAAAGTAGAAAAACTGAAAATTTTGTATTTGTTTCCCCGAGAAATTTTAGGAGTATGCCCCGATGAGGAGTCACAGATTTTCTGATGGGCGGGGGGGGGGGGGGGGGCTGTGCCCCCGGCCCCCTAGCTGGCGCCACCCCTGATTTAAGCACATAGACCATAATAATAAAGAATTTTTTTTTCCTTTTGTTATTTTTTATTGCCTCATAACTTCTTAACAGATGCTTCGATTTTGATGCTTTTTTGTGTTTAATATTTTTTACCAATTTACAAGCAATGATGCGAACTACTCACTGACTTGAAAAAATTCTAACCATTAATTATAGAGTAATGCAGGTTTTGGTTTATTTTCTTGTAGGGTCCTTATCCTACTGAAAATGAAGTTGATCCAGATCTCATAAATGCAGGCAAAGAAACAGTCACAGTGTTGCCTGGTGCAGCATTTTTCCCTAGTGATGAATCATTTGCAATGATCCGGGGGTAAATACAATTTTATATTGCTATTATTAAATTATTAAAATACTATATATTAATTTACATTATATGTTTATATTACTTTATAATAATGGTTGATTGGTGTTATTGTGGAGATTATCTCCAGTAGTTGGCTCCCTTGCACAGGATTATTTAACAAATAAAACTGTTCCAAACCTAGTTAGAATTTTTTTTTAATGTAGGTTTATAAAACAGAACTTGTTATCTTTGCCCTTAACGGCCCTCTTCACTTACCGTCTCCAGAAGCCCGAGCCAATATTATTCTATGGGGAAATTTTCTTTACAAATAACTTATTAACTAATACATATTTTTAAATTCTGTTTTCACATTCAGAAAATTCCCAATTGTTAAATTGACGGACCTTTTTTAAAATGTATTTTTTTTAATTTTTAATATTTAATTTTGAAATTGCAAAATGAAAAAAATTAACTTTTGAAAATTCGTATTTTGCAGCTTCAGAATAAAATATAAAAAAATAAAAATAATAATTTTTTAAAATAGGTCCATCAATTTAACAGCTGGGAATTTTCTGAATGTGAAAACAGAATTAAAAAATATGTATTAGTTAATAAGTTATTTGTAAAGAAAAATCTCCCATAGAAATAACATTAGCTTTGGCTTCCGGCAGCAGTGAGTGAAGCGGGCCCTTAAGAGAAGTCGTGGCCCATGTTATTCTATGGGAAAATTTGTTTCCATAATTACTCATTACCTAATGAATGTTTTTCAATTCTGTTTTCACATTTAGAAAATTCATAAGTGTTAAATTAGTACTTGTTTTCCAAAAATTGATTTTTAACAGTTACGAATTTTTCGACTGTGAAAACAGAATTTAAAAATATACTTTAGGTAATGAGTAATTGTGGAAACAAATTTTCGTATTGAATAACATTGGCCATGGCTGTCTGCAGGATTAGATATTGTCCCCTCTTAATCTGCAATCTTTCTTTATAGTATTGAAATGCAGGGTAAAAGAAAATTGTGTGAGTGCCATACGAGATTTTTTTTTTTTTGCTGCTATTATTTTCATGAAATTTTGTTTCTAGTATAGGTTTTTTATTACTTACTTATACAAAAGTGTAAGGAAGTATTGTAATCCTGATTTGCGAAATGGATTTTGTATCTCGCATAGTTCAAAAACCAATGATCATAGAACATTATAAATTTATATTTGTGACTCTCATGATGTCTATTTGTACTCCTGCAATTTTGGTCTTAATAAGAGCTCCCATTTTAGAGAGATCTACGCCTTTACATGATTTTTTGTGACATCTGTATGTACAGTTGGGGGGGGGGGGGGGAATGCAACACTCACTGTAATTTCGTTATTAATTGACGCAGAAAAATCTAATGGACATCATTCAACAAGAAATTAAGGGCACTTTTTGAAAATGATGTCAAATTTTGAATTAGGGGTCATCTACATATTGAAATGAGTGCCATCTTTGATTTTTTTCAATAGCAACACCCAATTTTGACTTCATAATTCAATTCCTGGGAGTCTGGCAGTGCGGAAAAGTATACAGTTTGTATACTTTACTTTAGAGTTATAATCACTCACAGAGTTATAACCAATAATGTATTAGGGGTTAATCTGTAAATTTAGAAAAATAAAATTAAGATCCTACAAAAATTACACAAAATTTTACTGTTTCACACCAGAAATATTTTAAGAAAAAAAGTCTTATAAAAATTAATAATAATAAAGCATTATCATTTTCTCAGTGTCTTGGAATTTTAAATACTTATATATGTAAATACTTCATTAGATAATACATTTTAGGTTGGTCAGACAGCGTTCTATGAAAAATGTGCGATGTTTTTCAATTCAAAAGTGTCATCGTGTCTATACCTATCATCAATAAATCTTAAAGTTTCCTTCACTTTATTTTGTAGGTGTGACATAATATAAGAACAGAAATAATTTATATACACATAACAATGCATAAACTAAATCTTTTCGGATAAATTACTGTAATGTATCATGAAGTAGACATTAAACAATTTTAATCGTACTTACTAGTTTTGGTCAGTTTAACTCTTTAAAATGTACGATTTGTTTTATAATTTCTATGAAAATATAGTTTCTTTATGAAAATATATTTATTAAAATATATTTATAAAAATAATTTTTAAAGACTAAAGTATCCTTAAAATAATAATCCCCTTCCCCCCCCCCCCCCCCAAAAAAAAAAAAAATAAATAAATAAATAAATAAATAAATAGAAAAAATAAAGTAATATATGAACTGAGTGATTAACCTTTTGACTATGACGATAGTTAACACTTATCGGACAGGCCACGTAAATCTACGTTTTTACGTTGTGACTGCCTAAGACGGGCAACGTAGATTTACATTTGCTGTTTTAAAGAGTGGGGTTTCGGGGAAAAGTTATTGACTATGATATGTCAGTTATGCAAGTTCCACTTCGTAAGAGTGGATGTTTTTTAAAATATCACATTCATAAGGACTACTAGACATGTAAATAAAAACCTTATACAATTTTATTCAAAAATAGTACTTATTCAATAAAACTACAACGCCCATATATACATGTTTATTTAATTCTTTTAAAAAATTTCCAAAAACCGGGAAAGACAGAGAAAATACAACCCGTCTGTCAAGTGTTAAGAAGCAATTTAACAAGTCTGCATTGCATTCCAATACCATTCATTTTTTTAATTGACAATTTTTACGTTCCACCTATTTCTCTATTTTAAACAGTAAGTCCCGCCTATTTAGTTGATTTTTTCTTTCTAGTGTTCATTTAAGGAATTCAAAATTTATCACCAGTAATCGATGAGGCAAATGCCACTTGTGTATATTTTTGCCAAGGTAAAATAAGGGGTTTAATACGAATTCGCGTAGTCTCTTTTTCTTTTCTTTATTCTTTTGCTTTAGAAGAACAATGAAAGGCGGAGCTTGTTTTCTTTAGGAAAAAGAATTCCTTTACTAACATTAATGTGTAAAAATCATCTTTTTTATTTCATTTCTTCGCGTTCGACGTTGTTGTTATTCAGTTTGACCCGTAAATAAAAATTTAAAATATATTGTTTAATTTTCTCTGGTATTTTATAAAATTTTCTTCGTTATCTCATACAAAACTTTATATGAGATGGCCCCCTAAGCCCTCCAAAAGAAAGATTTATTTATATCTTGAAAACTAATAACTGCAATGAGCTGCATATTTGCACACCCATATTTTTCAGCATTAGGATTCATTTTATGTAAAAATTAATATAGGTTATAATTCATATATATATATATTTTAATATGAATTTATTAATATTTTTCAGAATCAAAAGTGATAATGGATTATGTTTGGGTTTCTTCACTGTATCTCGTAAAAAAAAAAATTGTGTCAATCAAGTTATTTTTTGTGAAGGTATTAATAAAGTTTGAGACATATATTTAACATTAATACCTTCAAACTTTGAACGCTTATAACTATATTAAAAAAAAAAAAAAGTAAAATATACAACCAATATACTTTTTCACATTGTCGCGACCCCAGGAATTCAAATATAAAATAAAAATAGGGTATTACCATTGAAAAAATCAAAGTTGGTACACATTTTAATATGTAGACAACCCCCATTTCAAAATTTCACTTCATTCTCAAAAAGTACTCACAATTCCCAGTTGAATGATACCTATTACATTTTTATGCATCAATTAACAACGAATTTACATCCGAGTGTTGTTATTTTTTTTTTCTCCCGACTGTACATGTGTGTGTGTATGCAGGGTTTAACCTGGCAAAAAAATTATTTTAGCATTTTAGCGAAAATAGGCAAGCACTATTTTAGCTTTTTCGAAAGTTAATTCTTTGGATACCACTGATTTCTTTTACTTAGCTTTGTTATCCTCAGTTTTGTTTTCTATTCCTTTTGTTCATTGATGATTTTAACCAAGCATCCGTATTTGTGACTTTAAAAATATGAATCAGGGAAACTATGTTTTGATTTTATCAATAGAAAAAGAGGTATTCATATCATATGTGTAAAATGAAAAAGCAATTTAAAAATCAAGTAAAGTGTAGTGGTAGATAATCGTGAAATACTAGTGCTAAAAATGCTTCTATGAAGCAAATTCTGAATTCTAACATACTTTTAAATATTTTTGCATTTAAATTCAATCATTGAAAATTAAAAATAAATCCAAATTACTATATAAATAAGGATTCCCAAAAATTTGTCCTTTCGTAGTTTTTACCTGCAAATATTTAAAAAAAAAAAAAAAAAATCTGGATTATTATATAGAGATATTTTATACAGTTATCCAGTTTTAGCTTTTTAGCGAAATTCTGACCGACTTGTTTTAGCAAAATGCTAAAAAAACTAATGGCAGTTTAAACCCTGTGTGTATGTATCTCGCACAGCTCAAAAATAGTTGGACATAAAACATTGCAAATTGGTATATAAGTTTGTTATAACAGTTAGTTGTGCACCTACATTTTTGGTCTTTCAGTGATTTTCTGTTATGGAGATATTTACAAAAATTCTATTCATAATGACCAAAAATACAATGTTTTGGTCATAATATATGATTTACTATCATAGAGATTTTAAAAGACGTTAATGATTAAGCCTCGAATAATATTGTTATGAAAGTTGTCAGCATTTTTGCATGAAAAAATTAATTCTTAAAGACATAAGCAAGTTCTAGTCAAAGAATGCATTTTATTTAATGAATATTCAGCACGCAGATAGAGTCCTTAACAATATTGCAGTGAAAGTTATTGACATTTTTGCATGAAGAAAGTAATTCCTAAAGATATAAGCAATTTCTAGTTGACGAATGCACTTTATTTAATGAATATTCAGCCCATAATGAATTTATTACGAAAATTGTCGACATTTTTGGGAGTTTGGATGTACATAAGCAGGTTCTAGCCGATGAATGCACTTTTTTAATGAATATTCAGCTCGTAGATAGAACCTATGATGATACTGTTATGAAAGTTCTCAACTTTTTGCATGGTAGAAAATGATTCTTGAAGACATAAGCAGGTTCTAGTCGACGAATGCACTTTATTTAATGAATTATTCAACCCATAGATAGAGCCCGTAATGATATTGTCATGAAAGTTGTTGACATTTTTGCGTGTAGAAAGTAATTCTTAAAGACATAAGCAATTTCTAGTCGATGAATGCACTTTATTTAATACATATTCAGTGCGTACATAGAGCCTGTAACAATATTGTTATGAAAGTTGTATATTGTTATGAAAGAAAGAAAACGATTGAATAAAACCCTTTTTTGTGTCACAAAAATTAATCAATGAATATTCTCAAAACAATCCAATGAAACAGTCATTCTTACTACAGTAACATTGTTAAATGCACTACTGATCAGAAATTTCACTAATTCAGAAACAACCAAAAATTTCAAAGTCTGAATTTAATTTGAATTCATCGAGGGTATTGTCAGTAGTTTATAAAATTTTCAAGGTAGTTCTGCACTAAAAACCAATGAATTATTACAAAAAAAAATCCAGAACTCAACTCCTATTGAAGTTAGAGTTTCCAAAGTTTGGGAATACTGAACTATCACTTTTCGCCACATTTGAATGCCTAATTTGACGCTAAGTCAATGGTCACCTTCATAAAAATGAGAAAACTACCATGTTTCCACTTTTATTGTAATACCATATAGAAAATAGTACATAAAGATATAGGCAAATTCTAATCTACAATCATCAATAATCATTCTTCTTTTCTTATAGTCTTCTTAGTCATTTATAGAAATTTCGAAGAATTTAGTTCTGTGCTGTATACCAAAGAATCTTTCCGGAAAATTCCAGAACTCTGTTCGGCCCACCAGCAGCCAAGCATTTCTGCACTCAAAGCTGGTAGACGTGAGGTGTCGGGTTCGATCCCATGTCACTCTTGTCGACCTAGCCATTTGGAGTGTTCTGTGATTTTCTATGAATCTTGCACAAATATAGGCTAGGACCCCTCAGAAAGACCTCCACAGAAGGCATTTCCCCCCCCCCCCCCAGGCCTAGGATCCAAGAGTAGTCAATCGGCCTTATTCCCCAACACCAGAACTCTGTTCTTATTAAAATTAGAGCTTCCAAACATTAGCAACCCTAAATTACAAATTTTCAGCAAATTTGGTTGTCAAGTCACCAAATTTGACATCAAATCACCAGAATTGATGCCAAGATCAAAATCTGTGTTGACTACAAACTTGGCAGCTTGGCAAGATTAGCAATCAAATTTGGTGGCAAGTATTATTTCAGGATAGCCAAAATTAGCAAACCCTCTGTCAATTTTAACGGACTTAATAGTTTTGATAAAATGCATTGTTTCTCGCCACTAATTTTTGTCAAAGGGAAAAAAAGTAGGCCATATTTACTCGAATAATTTTCATTAGTGTCTAATTTGTGCATTTGCCAATGAGAGATTCTGTAATAAACCATGGAGTACTATTTCTGAAAAACTACTATATTTGTCTTGGCGGTATATATAATCCTATATTGTTGTAGTTGGAGTAGCAATTTTTTTCTTTTGCTTGTTTTTAGGAATGTTCGGGGACTGTTTATTTACAAATCAGTTATTTCACACAAAACTTAATGTTTTCATAAAAGCATGTATATTCCAATGGGTGAATAAGGAAGTTATGTGGTGTCCACATCAGATTTTTTGTTGATTTGTTTTCCTTTTAGTTGCTCCCCGGGCCTGATTATCGCACAGGCCGACAAGGCCTCGGCCTAGGGCACCTCTATCTAGAGGCACCAAAATAATTTTTAAATTAAAAAAATGCTATTTTTGGATAAGATTTCCTTAAAAAAATGTAACCAAAAGTTAGCTAACGATAATAATCTTTAGTTGAAAGCAGGGATTTTTTAACCAATTATCCGATTAAATTTAAAAATACAACGTTAGCTAGATTATGAAATATACCAGTTTTCGTGGAGATCGGTCGAATGATATAACATTTTACAGCGGACCAAAAAATCCAGATTAATTTTCACTTGCAGACTTACAGTTATATAATACAAATTAAAGAACTTTGTATCATCCGAATGGAAAACATCTTTACATTTTCAGTAGTATTTGGCCAGGATTTCATATTTACATACCCGCTGACTTCGTATGGTATGAATGAGGTAGATTAGGATTAAAAGAGAAAACAGTATTATAAAGAATACCTTGTGAAAAATTACATTTCTATGCAAGTGGATTCCAACAGTCATAGAAGAAAGATTACCCCTGCACCAATAATAATAATAATAATAATTTGAGGTCTCGTTGCAAAAGAAGTTAAAACTAATTTCTTATGAAGGTGATGCTTTAACTTTTTTACCAGCAGTCAAACTTTGTGTACAAATTAGATTAAAAAAAAAAAAAAAAACCTTTAATTTGTTGAAGAGTGGGGGGCGGGCACCAAAATCGTTCTGGGCCTTGGGCCCCAACAGGTGGTAATCAGGCTCTGGTTGCTCCTATGTAGTATCATATGTAGTAATAAATATGGAACCACATTGAAAAGAAAGCAAATAACGAAGAAATCATAATGGATTTTAAAAACACTGTTAAACTGGCTAGTTACAATAATCACAAATACACATATTTGCAGGAGACAAATGAAATAATCAGTAAACCAGATTCATGCAACACATTACATCTTTATATTGACAGTAGATGGGACTACTTGATGAAAAAACAAGAAATGCAGAAATGAAAGATACACCCACCCTCATGCAAAATATAGGTTATTGTGGTGAAATATAGAGGGAAAATTTAATAGTAGGAAAAGATAATTGATAATCTATGTAATATAAGCATTATTGCTTATCATAAGACTTATTTTAGTCCTTAAAATTTATTCATTTTACTTTATTTTCTAAGATGTTAGATATTTCTAGTGAAAACTGTAATAATACTGATAAAAGGGCATAAAGGAAAAAGAAAATGTTACTGTCTTTTTATCAATTTTTACCACTTTCAATCTTCTAAGCAAGGGTATATCCATTGACATTATCTGCAAGGGGTTAAGTTGTCTTGTAGGGCTCAAATTTTTGTTAGTTTGTTGTAATAAGTTCTTACATGCGTTCATTACGTGAATTTATACTCAACTTATTTCATTACAAAATAAGATTTATACACTTGACTATGTCTCCACTTTAAATGATTTGTAATTTGTTTTAAACTTCATTGATTACTTTTCAGGGGCCATATTCAGTTAACAATGTTGGGTGCTATGGAGGTTTCACAGTATGGAGATTTAGCTAACTGGATGGTGCCTGTAAGTAACTCAAACTTTTATTTATTTATTATTTTTTTTTTAATTTTAAGTAATAGATATAATAAAAATTTACTATCTAGGCATTGATTTTGGAATTTATGAAAAAAAAAAAAAAAAAAAAAAACTTATGGTCGTAGTTAGATTGTGCTCAACCCTAATCATATAATTATTCTCACAAACTTGTACTACAGCTCATACTATGATAAGAGCAGTGAAGTCAGCTAATTGCTCAGCATGAGCAAAATTTTAAATGCCCCACCCATTGGGCTATCCTTCCACCTACTTTCTGATATCAATTTCATATCTTAGTTTTCTTGCAATACCATGCTAGTTCCCATTCAATAATTTTCATAATCCAAATTTATGCAAAATATACCCTATTCTAACCTTAAACTATTATTGTCAGTATTAAAAATTAAATTAATTAAAAGAAAAAAAGGGAGAATAATGTTTTTTTTTTTTTTTTTATGTTTAGTCATAAATAGTATTGGCTTTGTAGAAATGTAATTTTTTTTTTTTTTTTTTAATGTTTAGTCATATATAGTATTGGCTTTGGAAAAAAAAAAAGTCTGTTTTTACAATTTAAGAGGTCCTGAATGTGTTTTGACCATTTTTTAGATGATATTTGTCTGTTTGCAACTAAAACTTTGTGGCAGCTCTAGATCAAAAACCAATAGACAGAACTTCATTTTTTTTTTTAATTTATGTTACACATTGACATAAACTGGTGTGTATCAATTTTTGATGCATATTACTCACCTGATGGTGCTGTCCCACCGTAGGGGTTAACTAAAAAGCAGAGGAAATTTAATTATTTATTTTCCATATATATGATTTACTCCTCTATTTATTTCATTTAATCAAATAGTCTAATGTATTTACATTTTATTTTTATCATTTGCAAATTGATGTAATGTGAATTACAAAAATGAAATATTATTCAATAAAATCAAATTTTAAATCTATAACGATGTTATAAAGTTAAATGCATTAGAAAGAAACTAAAAAATCAAAATCATTAAAATTTTACTTGGCAATGTTTTCAGACCATCAACAGCACATTGGTAATATAGCACAATATAAAAAAAATTATAATAAATTAGTTAATTATGGTAACGATTTTTACATCATAAATCACAAAGCCGTGGAAGTTTTGGCAGATGGAAATGCATGTAATAACATTGAGTCAGTCCTAATCAGGGCCGTAGCGAACAATAAATATTGGGGGGGGGGGGGGGGCAAAATATAAAATTAGCCGACTTAGATCTGGCTTAAGTCCGACTGAACATGAATGAAAAATAATGCAGTCTGCATTTATTAGAAAAAAAAAATTTGATCTGTATTTACCCACTATATATATATATATATATTACTTCAATGATGATGCACTAAAAAATTTTGTTTTTAGATAAAAAGAAAAAAATTACACAAAAAATATTCTTATACCTATTTCTTTCTTTTAAAAAACATATTAACATATTTCTTTTGTGTAGCTCTCACCTTGAATAATGATTGACTTTGTAGTACATTGTCGCAAAATAACGAACCTACAAAAGTACGTTTTTTTTTTTTAGCTTTGCAGTAAATAATTTCACAAAAGATTTTTTTAAAGCTTTATTTCTAAAGAGAAAGCGTTATAAAGATTGTTTTTATGTAGCCCTGTATATCGTCCCTTTTGAATTTGGGCATCAAAGTAGCTCGGATGTTTCTCGACAAGATCTTTACTTACGCAATTGCGATAGCAATTTTAATCCAGCACTAAAATGACAACAAAACATTAAAAGCTGCCAACGAGTTCCTATGATAAGCTATACCAAAGACATCGTAAGGATGAATATAGTTACCGATTCTAGAGAATGAAACACAGTTACTGCATGCCTTTACATGCAAGACTAGATTAAAATAAGTTCTGCTGCACTAAATAAAATTCTGTTTTGTGGAGAATTTTAAATCTATTACTGAGAAAATAAAAACAGGCTTAGGGTTTTTTTTTTTTTCTTGCTCTTAGATACATTTTTAAAATCATGGATAGATGGAAAACGTCTGGAACCACTTAGTATGCGAATTTATAAAAGAATGTTTGGTGGATAAACACTGCAATCATCAGATTAATGTTCTCAGTTATGTAAAAAAAAAAAAAAGAAAAGAAAAAGAAAAATGCATTTTCAATAATTGGGAAGAAAAAGCTGTTTCCTGAAAGACCGTAATTGTTTCAAGAAATTCTTTTTCGATTTAGATAAAAATCAAAATCTGATTATGTAAAATGTATTTTAACATGAAATTATGCAAAATACGTTAAAAAGCCTTTTTGACCAAATAAATTTACGTAAACTAGTATGTTTTGCCTATTACAAAACTACAAAAAAATGTGCCATACCCACAAAAATGAGGTATGTTTGAAAGTAAGTCAGAGTGACTATACGAGGGACCTAGAACTAGGGTGATATGTCTTCCGTGGGGGTCTTTTTAATGAGTCTTAGTTCGTGTTTACGCAATTTTAAGAGAAAACCACGAGAAAACTCTGGACGGCTATACCGACGAGCGCGACCAAGACTGTAAATTTACACCTCTCGTCCGACAGCAAAAAGTCTGGGATATTGACAAGGCCTTACAAAAATGAATATGTACGCTGTAATATCTCATTTCAAATATAACTTTTTTTTTTTTTTCAGTATAGTAATAAATACAATCAGGAAAATATTTTCCGGTGATATTAAAGAGCATCCAGTGAATAATACTTGCAACAAATATTGATTTATATGTTCATAAAATGTATTTTAATGTGGATTGGATTTGGGAATAAGACCGACTGACTGCTGTAGGTCCTAGACCTGAGGGGGAGTGCCCTCCGTGGGGGTATTTCTAAGGGTTCTTAGCCCATATTTACGCATGTTTCAGAGAAAACCACAGAAAACTCCTAATGGCTAGGTCAACGAGCACGACCTGTGATGTATTTTAACGTGTTAACAATTTATTTTTTCTGACTGTACATAGGGGAGAGATTGAATTGGTTCTGCTCTCTATGTTGGCTTTATCAGATTCTAAACCCAGTTGATTGTTACTGAAAAGCTCTGTGACTAAGTGAAAAAAGAGATTTCTTCAACTACCGAATACTTTTTCAACGAATTTTCTCCTGGTTTCAAATTTTTTTTATCTTAAATAAAAGGTAAAGACTAACAAATCATTCGGGTTATCAGTCATTTAGCCGATAGGACTGTTTTAAATAAAATTCAGAGCCGAAATAAAAGAGATTTATCCGACCTCAAAATAAAGGGTATGTGAAAAAAATGTCAATCAAATTATTTGTTAATAGAACAACTAGAGTAAATTTTATTGAGCTTTGGAGCATGGAGCTATAGTACATAAGAGATTTATCAAAAGAAAAAATACTTTTTCAGGCGGCGTATTTTGTTTGAAAATTCTTGTGATAAATAAAGATCATCTGTAAATTAATATTATAAATAATAATAATCGGATTACTTGTCAATAGGCCGATGTGCTTCTACTGATTTTTAGAGCCAAAGTCCTAAAGAGGTTTTTCCAACAACGAAAATACCGCCTAAGAATAAAAGTCGGCTTTTTCATTTTAAAATTTCGTGATAAACAAGGGCCATTTCGGAAGAAAATTTTCTTTGAGTATAAAAGCAATCTGATTACAATTTAATCGGGCTACCTATCAACATACCAAGTGGAATACTTTTATTGAACTTCGGAGCCAAAAGCTAAACAATTTAATCGGTTTATCTGTCAATGCACCAATTGGAACACTTTTATTGAACTTCGAAGTCGAAAGCAAACCAATTTAATTGAGTTATCTGTCAGTAGGCCAACTGAATATTTTTACTGAACATTGGCATCGAAAGCAAAGCAATTTAATCGGGTTATCTGTCAATAGGCCGAATGGAATACTTTTATTGAACTTTGAAGCCGAAAGCAAAACACTTTAATCGGGTCATCTGTGAACAGGCCAACTAAAATAATTTTATTGAACTTCAAAGTCGAAAGCAAACCAATTTAATCGAATTATCTGTCAATAGGCCGACTGGAATATTTTTATTGAACTTCGAAGCTGACAGTAAAAACACTTTAATCGGTTCATCTGTGAACAACAGGCCAACTAAATTATTTTATTGAATTTCGTCGAATTATCTGCCAACAGGCCGACTGGAGTACTTTTATTGAACTTTGAAGCCGAAAGCAAAACAAATTTCATCGAGTTTCCAACCTGGAATAGACTAGAAAATTCGGCTTGTACAAAGTTTTAAAAAATGAACTTGAAATAAAAGCTAATTTGAAGACGATCAATCAGATTATCTGTTGAAAAGTTGACTGGAAGGTTTGTCGTGAGTGTTAGAGCTATATTGTAAAAGAGATTCATCTGACGGTCAAATGCTTTTTTATCGATATACTTCCCGCTTGAAAAATTTCCTTAGAAAAAAAAAAAAAAAAAAAAAAAACTTCAATCTGTACATCTGCCTCTAGGTCGACTATATTATCTATCTTCAACATTGGGGGGGGGGGCACCCTGCCCCCTTGCCCCCCCACTCGCTACGCCCCTGGTCCTAATTGATGCAAGGTAGCATGCTCTGTTTGGGGGAAAAGGAGCAGAAGGCAACACCATGTTTACATTATGCTGATGATAGTCAGATAAAGTGAGTGCACATTACTAAGTAAAATTTTAATATTTTCTTTTTTGTGAAATATTGTTCTAATTATTATTTTCATTTTTAATTTCTTAAAAAAAAAAAAAAAGTTATTTACCCATACAGCACAGAATGTTTCAGTTATGTTGCAAAAGCTTACAATCTTTCAAAAACGTAACACATTTAAGTATGCTCTCCGATACCTTTCTGAAACAGTCACCCTTTTTGATTTTCTATCTGTTAAGTGATTGTAACTTTTCTGTTACATATCTGATTTTTTGTTACGATCGCGGACATTTCTACGTTTTTGAAACTAATTGGAAAGTAATCTGAATGGTTTTAATAGTTTCTGAAATGTTTATAATGTTTCAATGTTATATGATTGTTATGTTTCTGGAACATTTTGTGCTGTTAGGGTAGTTATATAATAAATTTTAAAGAATCAGTTTAAATTTATCCATAAACATTTATTGTATAATAGAAGTTTTAATTTAAAATAACATTTTTAAAATTGTTAGTTCTTTATTAAAATATATTTTAACTGAGCTTTGTACATTCATACTTTCTAAAAGGTCTGACTAGAGGCTTTATTATGTAATCGACTTGCCCATTTGCACTATTTAACTATATATATATCTTCACACACGATATGTGATAGAACAACTGTTAGAACATTTATTAATAAAATAAATTATGCAATCATATTAGAAATAAAAGTTTTGTCAAAATTAATAATATATATTCATGTTGTACTTTTATTTTTAATATAGGGAAAGCTAGTGAAAGGAATGGGTGGAGCTATGGATCTAGTTTCCAGTAGTTATTGTGGTACAAAAGTTGTTGTAACTATGGAGCATACTGCCAAAGGAAATACTCCTAAAATATTAGAATCTTGTACATTGCCTATTACTGGAAAAAGATGTGTAGACATGATAATTACTGAAAAGGTATGATTGGAAGATTTATTTCTTCTTTTCATAAACACAAAAATTAAGTTGACCTTCTGATTGCCATGACTGAATCTATCCATTCAATAACCTGCTCTTCTTCTTCTTTTTTTTTTTTTTTTTTTAATACTTAAATTTTAAAATTACACAGTGAAAAATTTCATTTAAAATGTACAGTCGGCAACAAAAGTGTCCGAACACTAGCAAAAATTCCTATGTAAAAAAAGTACACTTCATACGGTTATGTAAAATAAATCCTTGTTGAATCCTGTTCTCAGTCAGTGTAAGAGCATAATTCGACAAGGATTTATTTAACAAAACCGTATGAAGTGTACTTTTTTTACATAGGAATTTTTGCTAGTGTTCGGACACTTTTGTTACTGACTTTATAGCAATGTTATCTTCATTTTAGCATGTTGTAAAAACTTTAAAATGAGGACAATATATCCATTTATCTTATACACCCTTATCTCTTTCTTTAAAAAATATACCTTATGTTTAAAAATCACGTAATTATAAAGTTTTTTTTTTTTTTTTTTTAGTATGATCAAGTTAAAGTTATTATATGTTAGTTTTATTTCTTCAAATGCATAACAATATTTTAAATATCTTGTTAAATAATCTTCATTGAAGTATATTGAAAATTTTTTATAATGATAAAAATGTTACAATTTTCATTCTTTGGAATGCAATCAGAGAGTTTTAATAAAATAAACAACAGTGCTTACTCATTTCATATGTATGCTTTTTTTTTTTTTTTTTTTTTTTTAAACTAAATTCTAAAGACTTATGACTACATAAGAATGATTTCCAATCCTCCTTCCAATTTCCCTTTTCTGGACCAAATGTGCACTGCTTTAATTTTCCCTCAAAGACAAGATACTTTCTCTACCTACACATGGCCCAAAAGACTAGAGCATTTTGAAAGCTAAGCCTAACTTTTAAAGAAGTCAGTAAAATTAGAGCTTTGCCATAAATATCTCAATTCTTTAAAATTACTTATAAAATGTCTTTATAGTTATAAAAGTTGTATTAAAATGATACTTACATTAAATGTTTACTAAAATAAATAAAGAAATAAATCTTTCTTTAAGGGAGGAATAATTTGCTCAAAATTAATAGAGGTAAAAAAGGATATTAATTCTATATTGCTTGATATTCATTAAAATGTAAATTTTACATATATTTTTCATAAGAATTTCCATAAATATTAGTGTATGTGTACTCTTAATGTTTATTTTAAAATAGTGGTTGTTGAAATTTTTTATATCTATTGGAAAAAATAAAGATTAATTGGCAAATTATATTAATTTTATTTTATTTATTTATTTATCAATTATTCAATGTCTAGAAAAACTTTTGTTCTAAACGATTTTAAATTTAAATAAAAAGTCATTTTAGGAAATATTTAAAAATTTTATTAAAACTTGTAAAGCTAATAATTTTATTTTTACATTTCTCTGAAATGAAAAATTGTTTTATGTAGGGTATTTATATCCTGATGAATGTTATATATTTCTTTATCGTTTGTTGAACATTTGAACTCTATTAAGATCAAAATGCTTAGGATGATATTTCACTTAATATGAAATAAATATTTGTTCTGGCAGATAGTGTAGGAAAAATAATAGAATAATTATTGTTTAATACAAACATAAAAAACATAAGCACTCATTTAAAACGAAACGAGAATCATACTCCGAATTCTCGAGTGAATCACTTAAAAAATAAATAAATAATTTTTAAAAAACCCAAGCTTATCGCTTAAAGATCAATTTCACTATTAAAAAAAAAAAAGTGATTTTGCTGTACTTGAATTTTAAAATTTTACATTATATAAATCAAAACTATTTATTATTTGCATTTTTATGTATAAAAAATCTAATTAAAATTGAAGGATTTTGTTTTTAAACACTAATTTCTGAGTTAATTTGATTTTTAATTATATATAGTCAAAAATAGCAAAAAAAAATATATATATATATCTATAGTAAAAGAAACGTACCAAAAATTGACGTGTAATCATCAATAATAAATTTGTTAACAAATACCATAAAGAGCACAACATGCAACAATTCTTTCAGGTTCAAATTTGTTAAGCACAATCTTTCATTAGATGGGAAAAATAAGTATGCTGCGCCTTGCCTAGCTTTTTTTGTTTGATGAAAAGTTGTACTTAATTATATCAACCCAAAACAATTGTTGTGTGTGTTTGCAATTTAGGCTGCTTGATTATGTTCTGATTCTTTAAAAATATTTATCTATCGGAAAAAGCTCACAACCAAGGAAAGTTATAAATTTGTGGTATTAGTTATAAGGGAGGTGATGCTTTTTATACTGTGCATTTTACTTTTTTATGGTGCCTTTGTATGCAAAAATTTAAAATTTCTAAGATGAAGCTCTCTTTTTGAAAAGCCATTTGGAAAAAATTTATATTTTTAAACATAAGATATAAGATAGTTTTAAACTTTTTAAATGAGGCATATTTCATACTTAATAAAACTGTAAAAACCTGTGATCTTGCTTCATCTCACAAAAGCAGAAAGCTTTTTCGCCTGAGGGCCCTCGGCGGTGGTGGTGACAAAGTAGTCGCCATCCACTGCAAACATGAGGCACAGACGACGCCGAGGGCCCTCAGGCAAAAAAGCTTTCTGCCTTTGTGAAATGAAGCAAGATCACAGGTTTTTATAGTTTTATTAAATAAGATATAAGTTTAAGAAAATTAAAAAATGCACTTTTTTGGTGCATAATACTCATTAGTAATCAAATTGAGATTTGTAGTTGAAGGATTGAATAGAAATTGAATAAAATATACATATGAACTTTTACTTGCTTTTTTACAAATTTCTTTCTGTTTTAACTGTTTTTAAAAAATAATCTCAATTTGTTTTTAATATTTTTTAATTCCTTTTAATGATTTTCATATACTTATTTAATTTCTTACTGTAGCAAAGAACTGTGATCCTCCCCCCCTTTTATTAAAATCTTACAAAACACTAGTCAGAATTTAAATCAGTTTTATTTTTACCATAAAAAGATAAGAAACTTATTATTATTACTTTATTTATTTATTTTTTAAGCCAGACTAAGTCAGCAAAATACAAATGACTTTTATCTTTTGCTGTCTGCAAAATGAAAGAAGATTTTTTTTTTTTTTTTTTTTTTAAATAAAAATTAAGAATTTATGTATAATATTAAAACTTTGCAAGTTGGAAAACTACAGAAATATCTCTTATAATTTGTGTGCTTCATATCCAGCATTTTAATTTATTCTGGAACACTATTAGTAGATGCTTTTCTTCACACCACTTTATTTGTAGTAAAATTTCCTCCATTATGTAACTACAATTAATTAAGAAGAAAAATTTTCAAGATTAATGGTGTGAAACAAAAGTAGGTAATAAGAATGCTTCAGAATAAATTAAAATATTGGCATGCCTAATCATATTACTACAAACAGGTATAATAATTTTCCCCAATCTATTAAAAATTAAGGCTTCTCTCTAGCTCTTCAAATTTCCCAGTCTTAATTTACCAAATCACATGGCGTTTTATAAGGAAATTTGTTATTAGAACTACTTATCATTTAATGTTTTTTTTTTTTCACTTTTGATTTTCAAAAAACTTACAACTATTAAATTTGTCTGTATTTTGCTAAAATTAAATATTTCAATTTTTAATATAGTAAAACACTTGTTTTATACGTCTTTTACATTTATATGTCTCTTTAGTGAAGTACCCATTCATTCCTATTCATTTCAATGCAAAAATATTTCGTTTACATGCCGCTCAATATCGGTTATTCTTTTTTTCCACTTTTCTAAAATTCGCAAAATTTCTTGATCAGACCTTATCAGACCTAAATAAGGTCTCTGTGATACCAATATCGTGAGTTCAAACTTATATACAATCAATGAAGTAATTGGAGACAAAATGTCTGATGATAATTTAACACTAGAATTACGAAAGGTGTCATTTTGACCCAAAGCAAACTTTTTTCTTCAATGTTTCTTCTATTTTTTCATAAATATCTTAATCCTTTCTTGATTTTTCCTAAATCATTGTGCTTTTCAAAACTATATAGTTTCCAAGAAAACCCTATTTAACTTTTAGTCTTACAAAGGCTTATACCTAGAAATACGGGCGGTGTCATTTTGACCCCTGTGAGAAAGAAAGGTATCTAAATATTTTTTCTGCAGTAAACTATTTTTGTTTTCACCTGCTAAACAAAAACAAATAAAGGGAAAGGTTTCTGTAACCTCTCATCTGCCTGCCAGTCACGTGATTTGAATTTTCGGAATGCATTTACTTGTGAAATGAGAAAAGATAAAAGAGCTAATGTTCGAGAAAACGTTTGTAGATTTTGCTAGGCATTTTGTTTGTTACATATAATAACAATTTTTGATAAATTATTTTGTTATATTTATGTGAGTTTATTATATACTAATGGCTCATAGAAGAGGACTAACGCAAGAAGAAATAGTTAAATTGATGCAAGAGCTATCTGATTGCAATTCTGGTTCTGAAATGGATAACAGTTCTTCAAATAGAGATGAAAATGGAACCTCTAGTGATTCAGAATTTGTTATAACGAGAGATTGTATGATATCATCTTCTAGCTCATGTGAAAGTGAAAATGAATTAACTCCCAATAATTCAAATTCTGACATAACTAAGAATGCCAAAGCAGGAACTAGTACTATATGCTCAAAAGGGAATAATAAGAAATTTAACGTTATTCAGTTATCTATTTGTCCATACCCTTTAAAATATACTCTAATCATTGTAATTTAGTTTATTTTATTGGATTTTCAAAAATATATAATACTAGCAGGCTTTGCCTGCTTCGCTGGTCATTATATTTAAAGGAAACTCTTTTCTATATAGCTTTATGAAAAAAAGAAAAAATAATACTGAAATCGCTCAAAAGCTCGCTATGGGTTCCCGCTGCCTTCGGCAGCGTGTTGTTCGTCCTTGCAGTCTCCGTTGCCTGTCCCTATTGCCTGCAGCAATGGCTTCCCGTGGCCTTCCATTTGGGGGCCTATCATATATGACAGTTTTGATACGGACAGTATCGAAAAATTTTAAGTAACCCTTTTATATTTGAATCCCAGTTACATATGAACATTATACGTGATGTACATAATATTTGCTTTCAAGTTATTTCCTATATTTATTTGATTTAATCGATCAACCATAGAATGACAGCAATTTCAAGCCAAATATAATATTACAATATGCTATGATCGGCTATGTCTATCGCATGAGACAATTATTATTATTATTTTGTGGTTATATATACTTCATGTTTAGTTAATAGTAGTTGGTATATAGAAAAATAAATTAATTAATTAATATGTAAACTTGATTTTGGTACAGCCTTAATATAGCTTCCTTTGGCAACTCTTGAATTTTCATCGCCGTGTTAGACCAAAATATAATTTATGCGATTATTGTTCCTATTTCTTTCTATCTTTTCCTTGGCGAAAAATGTCCGATTTATTTCAGCATCAAAATTTTAAAAAATGTCCAGAATTATCAATAAATAAATACCTTTAATATAATGCTGAATTAGCTTTTATGCAAGCGTAATTCACCCGTGCTAATAAAAAATTTAAATGGCTTATATTAAGGCAATTACCAGTGTATTATTTTCATTAATTTTAAAAAATCTAATCAAATTTCCGGTATAAATAGTAGTCTATGTCCTATTCCAGTGTATTATCTATCTCTGTACCAAATTTCATCCAGATACATTTAGCCGTTGTGGCATGATTGAGTAACAAACATCCATCTAAACTTTCGCATTTATAATATTAGTATAGATTATATAGGGAAATGTGCAGATTTTTTTTCCAGGGGTCAAAATGACCCCCGTCGTATTTCTAGGTTTACGAAGATCGCCGTAATTCTAGTGTTAAGCGATGATGATGTTGAATGTGAAAAGTTATTCCACTTTCCTTCAAAGACGCAATGGATTGCATGGAAAAACTTTGAACTAATTTTGTTTGTCAAAATACAAGTGAAAAACTTTTAATAAGCTCAGTTCATTTCACAATGCAGTATCTAATACTCATAGAACATGAGGTGAGTATTATAGATTTCTTAATGTAATTAAACAACTACCTGTATGGTCATAAAACATATACTATTTATTATTAAAGATGTGCAATATATATATATCCTACTATCTCTCTATTTTAAATTCTTCAATCAATAATAGTAACATCTTCAGTTTAACTAATAATAACCTTATTATTAATAACCGAAAAATACATAATTACTATAAACTACTTCAACTTCCCTTCAATAACTTTAATTATCCTTATATAGTTCTCATACCTAAGTTTCACAAATCTCCAATTAAATTTCGCACTGTCACTGTTGGGTGTAACACTTATAACAACAATGCTAATAAAGCTCTACTGGATATTCTAAAACAAATTTACAAATGTACTTGCAAAGTTGGTAATTTACACTGTCTTAAAAATAGCTTTCAATTAATTCAATACATCAAATCGCTCGATTCAATAGACAATATTATGACTTTTGACTTTCAAGATCTTTTCAATAATATTGAGTTATCAGATCTTAGTAATATCATTTACAGTCTTTTTCAAGAATATAAAGCTCAAATTAATCTTCCTTACAATTTTAAAGCAGAAAAATTTAAAACACTTCTTAACTTTGTTATCCATAATAATTATATCTTCCACAACAACGATATCTATTTGCAACAATTAGGCATCCCACAAGGAGGTTGTAGCTCCAGTATTTTGGCAGATCTCTATCTTTATTATTATGAAAAGCAAATTTGCAATGATGATGTTCGATTTTATCGTTACATCAATGATATTATTGTATTTTATCTCAACAAGAACTCGCAAAATGGCTTTTCCTTCAATTATCCACCTAATTTAAAGCTAACTCAAAATACTCTGACTAATCAATCAATTAACTTTTTAGATCTCAAAATAATCATCGATGGTAATAAACTTTACACAGACATCTATGACAAACGGCAAGATTTTTGTTTTAGTGTAAACTTATTTACACATTTTAATTCATGTCTGCATCTTTCGGTATTTAGAAACATCATCATTAACCATTTATTTCGAATTAATAATTTATGCTCTGCAAAGTTTAAAAACAAGAATATTAATAAACTGATCACAGCCACTGCTAAAATGGGTTTTCCTAAAAACTTTGTATTTTCTATTTTATATCCTTAACCATGTCTCTGTCAGTAAAAAAAAAAAAAAAAAAGCTGTGTACACTCTTGTGTATATCAACAAAAAAATTAAAAAATAATAAAAGACAATAAAAAAAGGTGGCGGTTGGGTGGGCAGATGTTTGATTACGGAGGTGGTGGTGTTGTAAGGCTGGATGGTTGGGTGGGTTTGTGAAATTAAATTAAAAAAAAAAAAAAAAGAAAGAAAAAGTAGAAGGCTTGTTGCATTTGCTTTGTATTACTATGCAAACTTTCATTTTCCAATAAAATTTCAGATTTTTCCTTTTTGAGTTGTCAACTATATTTAATGTTCTAATTATACTGTTAAACACAATGTGATCAATCGGTGAATTTCATTGTGGCTTCGTGGTTTCATTGTTGTTCATCTGCTTTGAAATTTTGCATTTTTAAATCCATATGGTTCCTGTTCTGGTTGTGGCAGGCTGGGGGAGTGTTGCCGGCGTAAACCTAGTGTAACCCCACAGGCAAGTCACAAGTCTTGCCGCCTGCCTCCTTCTTCCTATCTTGTGTTTCTTGGGTTGTTTTTTCATTAATTTTGATAAGTTTATGGTTTTAAGTTAAAATTTGTTGTTTTACTTTATTGATTCGTTTGTTTTGCAGGCTGTTAATTAATAGATCTGGTTTCTTTACATTAGTGTATTTCATCCACTGATGATTTTTTTTTTTTTTTTTTTTATCTTATTGGTCATTGGTGTTTCAGTGCTTGGCTTCTACTATGCTTAATAGATCATCTTTATTATATATATATATATATATATAATTAATACTAATTTTGAATTTAAATATTATCTTCAAATGTAAATCTATTATAAAGTAATATAGTACTCACTATCTTCAAAAAATTTTATCAATTAGTATTTCACCTAAATCTTGCTTCAGTGCCATAAAATTTGTAGTAATCAAAGTATTAATTTTTTAATTTCAATTATACATCTTTTCATTTATACGTCATTGTGAAAAGAAATATAGTTGGAATCATTGAATGAAATGTGCAAAGCCAGTCATTAAATCACATTATTCCCCCCCCTCCCCCCCGATGGGTCCTGACCTAGCCCTGTATTTGCTATTTTTACTATAAGCATGGGCCTGTATTTTTATTTTTACTGTGGACCATGCTGAAATAAAAATATAGGCCCAGATTAATATAAGATTGCTGTGCCTCTTAATTACTTCTAATTGGAAATACACTGGAAAAGTATTTTTTATTTTGCATTTCATTTATTCTTTAACAAATAAAGAATCACCCCTATAATCATTCACAATAAATGCTTGAAAGTTTAAAGTCAAAGAATCTTTATCATATTCAGTTTATATATAAATGACTCTTCAAAGATGATATTTATTTTTCTAATAAAAAAAAATAATGATAATAAAAATTAATGTAGAGTCACTATAAAAGAATTTTTTCTTTTTAATATATAGCCTTTTATAAAATGTATGACTTACAAAGTAGCTACATGTCATTAGAATACTGTTTGTAATCAAAAGTATAATTCTAATTGTATTTGTACACCCTGATCAAACAAATTGGTATAGTAATAATTAAAAAAAAAAAAAAAAAAAAAAATTCATGAATTTACACATTTTAAAAATTTTTGATATTTTAGCACAATGCTGCTTTTCTAGATTCAGTACTTATTTATTTATAATTTTTTTTTTTAAGTTATTAATATGTACAATTGTTTTACAGGGTGTTTTCAATGTTGATAAAGAAAATGGCTTAACTTTAATGGAAATAGCTGATGGTGTTACAGTTGAAGACATTATAAATACGACCGCTTGCAATTTTCAGGTAAGGTTCAATTTTTTAATAATTAATTAAAATGTGAATTTTTAGGTTGATTATATTACCATTTTTTCAACCTGCCATTTACAGAAATTGTTATTTTCTTCAATCTATCTATTTTTCTGTGTTTTTAATATTTTCTTAATTACACACCTAATCATTTTCTTTATCTATTGCCAAAGAATCAGTTTTATTATATTATTTATTGTATTATCTAATTTTTTCGATTATAATATTTATCTTTTTTCTTTCATTTATATGAAATATATATATAGAAAAGACAGGGATGAGATTTTTTAGTTTTTTTCATGAATATCTGTTATATCAAGCTTTTACCTACTCACCCATTTCAATCAGTCACTGAATACTAAATTATAATCATTTATTCCTTTTTTTTTTTAGATTGAAGATTTAAAAAAATATATTTATT
The DNA here is from genome assembly GCA_963930645.1 of Salticus scenicus. Lineage (NCBI taxonomy): Eukaryota > Metazoa > Arthropoda > Arachnida > Araneae > Salticidae > Salticus > Salticus scenicus. Next base: position 32,418,372 of record OZ005659.1, on the reverse strand, counting down.
GCATTAATATGAATTTTTTTTTAATCAAAATTCTAGTATTTTGTTTCAATATTTTGCATTTGCATACAGTTATAATGTTATAGGTTTAAAAAAGAAAAATGCTGTTTTTTTTTTGTAAATAATCTCTGTATGAAAGTTAGAAAGTTTTGCTACTGGACTTGTTATTAAATTGACATTAATTGTAAGCTGTACTATTCAAGAACTATGGCATACCGATCATGACCAAAATTTACAGGTTTATATGAGCAATTGTTACTTCATTCAGAGCAGAGTTATTGAAAATAAAAAAAATTGTCATTTATTTGTAAGTTGTGACACTATTGACTTTATTTGACTTTTCTAAAAAAATTTCAATCTAAAGCTGATCGTTTATTTAAATTGTATTTCATAATACTTTCAGGAAAGTTATGCGTATGATTTGCTTGCTTTAGAAGTTGGTTTTATAAAGTAATTTGAAAAGGTTTTGTTTTTATATCAGAGAGATTTTAATTGAATTTTAAAGATGATTTAAAAAATCAAAATTACTATAAATTTTTGTAGCCAATTTAAAAAATATACCATATACAGTTGAACCTTGTTAATGTGAATTACTTTTAACATAAACTGTTTCTATAATCCCCGTTAATATGAAGATTAGTTACTGATAACATGAACAAAATTTTTTCCCCCTTGTGATTCATGTTAACAAGGGACAACTGTATTTTTAAATGCTGTTTGACTTAATTTGCTTGTAATATACAATTTTCACAGGGAGTAGATTTGTGAGTTCCCAAGAAAAGAAAAGTTGAACATTATTAATTTTAAGTCCCCCCTTCCTTTTTTTTTTTTTTTTTTTTTTTTTGTTTAATTGTCACATAGTGTGTGGATATATACAGGTCTACTTTGGCAGAATTTTACAAACATATACATATTATGTGGGCAAGCAATATAAAATACTGTTTGAATCTCTTCAGATTAAAAAAATAATAATAATAATTGTGCGTGTCAGTCACTTTATAGGCAAGTATCTGACCTCAGAGCTACAACATTTTGCATGGAGGTTTGTTTTGACCCCTCATAATGCACATTAAAGCTTAATTTTCACATTTCTGATTAGATTTTTTTTAAAAATTGATTGAAATAGGAATTTTCAGGTTAATTCCATTGTCATTTGCAAAATCTATCTTATCAAAGCATCAGAAGCCAGTATCATTAACAAACTGACGACTATCAAAATAGGTCAATCAAGATCATTACCAGAGATAATTATATTAATATTATAATTATTATTATTTTGTGTGTGTGTGTGTATTAACTAAAATTAAAGAAATTATAATTAGAGAAATATTGCTCTGATTTTTTTCAAAAATTTAAAAATATAGCTAACTTTATAATCTTAACAATTGCTGTAAAAAATGAAGTTTATCAATTAAAAATTGTAGATTTTGCAACATATATATTTAATCAGTTTTTAAGGTGGATTGCATTGTCATCTGTAGACATCTTTTTCATGACACCCTCTTCCAGGCAATTGTCGGCAAAAGCAAATTGTTGATGGAGTTTTGAGATTTTTAAATTTTATTCTTTTAGCTATTGCCTAAAATTAAGAGAGCCATAAAAAGTGTAGTATTGCTCCTTTTTTATTTTATTTTTTTTCACAAAAAAAAAAAAAGGTAAATATGACTATTTTTGTGAACTGACTATAAACTTTGTGAAAATCAAGTTTCTAAGGTGTAAAAATTGCAGATTTACAATTTATATGTTTAATTTTGATGTATTTTTGAAGGTATTCTTCATACATCTGAAGACTTTTTATAGATCAAAGATAATTACTTTCATTTTTTGAAAATCACATGTGAAATGTAAATAACTTATTTCCAAATTGTGCACCTATTTTAACAAAAATTAGAAAATTGCCATGAATACTTAGCATTGCAGAGACAACAGTTAAATTTATAAAAATTGTTTAGAATCAACATAAAGCTAGGGGACTGAATTCCCAAATACAGTGAAACCCCGATCTATCGTTGCCGCATCCATCGTTTTCCCACATTGCTCGTTTTATTTCTATGGTCCCTGCACAGATTGTATTTAAATAATGTTAACAAAACCTGCATGTATCATGCTTTTAAAAGTCGTTTTCCCGCATTCATCATTGTATAATTTTTCTCCTGACCTTGTAAAAATTTTCTCCTGAAGGTCAAGCGGTACGGCATACAAACTAGAATTACTTCTTTCATCCTAAAATAACTTTTTTCCTCATTTCCATAGAGGATCAGAATTGTGATTCTATATCTCTGGACTATCTATTCATTTTGTAATTTCAGTATAGGAGGAAATAACATCTTCAGTAACCCATAAATGTGTTTCGTGAAATGTGGTTACGTGCGAAAAAATGATGAAGAATACCAAACAGAAGGGCAAGAAAATGATGATGACGACGATGATGATGATAATGATAATGCAGATGAACAGTGGTTACTTGTAGCAGAGCATGCGTCTGATACAAAATTTAATGATAATAGTATTTGCATTAAGCAAGACATTGCAACATGCAGTATCCTAAAGCATAGAAGAAATGTGTGATTTAAAAAAAAAATGAAAATAATGGCCAAGAAACAGAGGATAATTTTCAAGGCTGAGTCTCCGTCAGTGTATTTGACATAATTATGGCATTTGGAAATGTGCGAACTTTAATATAAGTTAGTCATGAAATTACAGAAAAGGACCAGAAAAACGTTTTAATCTGGAATTAATGTATAAAATGAACGAAAAACCCAATATAAAATTACTGATTTTTAAAAATAAATTTTACTTAATGTTCTACAACATTGATTTATTTCTTTGGCAGTTTGGAAAGTAACAAATTAGTTCTTATTAGTAGTATACTGTATACATTTTGTGTATTAAATCACAAAAAATGTTTTCTTCGAGTTTTGACTTTATCCTGCATTCGTCGTTTTTCCGCATTTATAGTGTTTTTTTCATGCCCTCTGTGAAAAATGATAGATTGAGGTTTTACTGTACTTGGTTTTCAGAAGCAGGCAATTGAACTTATTATCGAAGCTGTAAAATTAAAAGAGGTGTTTTAAAAAATTTATAATTAAGCAAAGAGTTTGAAAACAGAGTGCTTTAAAGGCCGGTTGATGACCATTGGCCAATCCAGCTATTGGTATAAGATTTTTTTAAATTGGTAAATTAAAAGCAGAGATAGGAGAAATGATAAAAGAAGCATGTAAGCAAAAGCTACATTTATAACATTTTTCAGATCCAATTGTTTGTTATTGGAGTTTCGTAGTGGGGAATCGATTGCATTTTCTTTTGAAGCTGTAAAATTAGTAGGGAAAGGAAGAAGACAGGGAAGGCAGAAATAAAAAATTCTAAAACTTTAAAATAGAGCTAAGGGCTAGAAAAACTGTGTTAGTTTTTTGGGAGTGGGGAACTGCTGTTAATAATGCTGGAGCCGTATTTTTATAGGTGGAGATAGGAGGCAGGTATTTAAAAATTTAAAAAAAAGGTTTCTGCATAATGAGTGAATAGGTTGTAGGTACCTAGAACAATAGATGGATGCTGTAGGTACTATCGAGCAAGAATTTGCTGAAGTCAATTTCCAGTGGTCACAAATCAGCAGATTTCTGAATGCAGCTAATACATAACCAGTTCAAGTTTGAAATATGAAATAGGCAAATGTGAATGGCATCACAATTTTCAATTAAATTGCAGAATTTTCGAATTCTGATAGCTCTGTTCAAAAGTAATAATTGTTGCTATAAATTGATAGAGGTGTAAATCTTTTGCTACTATTTAAATATCAATAATTTTTGGTTGCAATCAGTGTGTTAAAGTTTGTAAGTGTTCCTCGTTTGTTAAATAATACTTGTTATTTATTTCAAAAAGACATTATGAAGTACTATAACTAACTTAATTTAAAATACAACCTTCTAAAAACTCCATGTTCACTTCACTAGTTTCGCTGAGGCACCCCAGCTTTCTCAACAATGGCGCCACATGCTTAAAAGTAACGGCGGCGAAGAGAAATAGCACAGTTCTGAGACTTCAAGCACTAGTTTGCTGTTGAGAAAGCTGGGGTGCTGCAGCAGAAATGTTCCAGCCAAGTGAACATGGAGTTTTTAAAAGGCTGTATTTTAAATTAAGCTAATAATTGTTATAACTAACAACTTTGTTAAAAATTGTAGATTTTTTCTTATATAGCTGAAAAATTACACTTTTCTCTGATGATGATATGAAACAAATAAAAATAAATGATGTCGAAAAAAATTAACTGTATATCAATAATGTCAATAAATGTGTTCTATTACATTTTTTTATGACTATTCTATGATATTGTTTTAGGTGTCTCCAGATTTGAAACCTATGGGCCAAGTGTGAAACTGTTTGATTGAATTTAAACGAGAATGAATATAATTTTTGAACTGTTAATTAGAAGTACAATTATGTATTAAGATATAACCCAGATTGCTTTATATTTTATACAAATCCCCCTGATATGTTCAAGAATGTATGTAAATATTTCATATTAGAATATTTTAATAAAATCTTATGCTTTGTAATTCTTGCAGTGTATGCAACGATCAGTCTACTTTGGCAGTTTACAAAGTAATGTAAATTTTTAATGCATTGTGATCTGTGATCAAAAAAATGTTTTTAATAAATTGTTTTTGTTATCAACTTCTTACTTTGAATGATTTGTGTTGATTAAGAGTCAGTAATTAATTTAATGTATATAAGTATTTCTTCGTAAACATAGCCAAAAATGTGTGCTCCAGATTTATAAGTACAATATAAATTAGAAAAGTTACCTTACGATAACAATTATTTTTTATATTATTTTAAAAATAGAGTTAAATCCTTATGTAATAAATTGATTGATTAAAGCATTCCATAAGCTGTACAACTATTTTTGGTCTAATTCTGAGCAAATATATATTCAAATATTATTTTTTAAAGAAATAAAGTCAATTAAAAAAGAAAATTTTAATACATTTGATGAAGAACTGAATTTCAATTAATTATTAAAAGTTCTTCGAACATGCACTCTTCATTTTTTAAGCTACACTTAGTTCATTTAACTTGATGTAATTTAGCACATAAGTGTATTTAATAATTTTATATAGTACATAAAATACACTGCATTTGCTGAATATTTTATTGTACAAGGCATTTTGATGAATTAAAATTTTTACTAAACAGTTTTGTTGTAAATAAAAAGTGGAAATTTCATATTTGAATCTGTCTTGAAATGTTTGTATATATATATGTGTATAAAAAGGGGTGGGGGGGGGGGTAATTCAAACTCTTAATGTAAGATTTAATTTTTTAAAAAGTGCTAAGCAATGCCCTAAACTGTATTCCAACCTCACAGTTTAGTTTTTACTGTTATTCATTGAATGCATAATATTTAACTGTATGTATCTATGTTAAGGTGAATAAGAGTTTTTTTTTTTTTTTTTTTTTTTTTAAATAAAAAGTAAAGTTATCATAACGTGTTTTGAGCTTTGATAAATGAACACTAAAATAGTGTATAATAATTATTACATGGGAAAAATATTGTATCTGCAAAGGCATGTTCATAAATAGGACTATATAAAATATCAATATATTGATAAATATAGATATTTTTTAAACATAATGATAAGGATACTTTAAAATTAATTTCATTGATCTATCCCTTTTTTTATGTTATGTATTTCCCGTATTGAAGTTTTAGAAAAGTGCCTCAAAATAAATAAATGAACCATCTGCATTTATCCATCCTACATTTATCAAAAGCAAGTTTCCTTGATTATTGTACTTAAGCTATTCATTCATTCACTGATGCTGCATGTCCTTGATCTAAACCATTATCTCCAAAGAAAATACCCTTATCATAATGCTATTTGATATATCACAATATATTCCAATATGTTCACTAATTATATTTCTACAATCCAGATATGGCTTATTGGGATATTTGATACCTAGAAGGGAAGTATGAATCAGTAAAATTCATAATTAACCAAGCTTAAAGAGCGTGGTCAAAAAGATAGGCTAGAATGTAAATTTTGTGCAACAACCCCCAGTGGGATATGACCTTAGAAGTTGTAGCTTTTTCTGTCAAAGCCAACAAAACAGATTCAAATTGCTAGAAAGCATGGCACAGTAGTAAAGTGTTTGGTTTGAGTAAGGAGCGTCTTGAGTTCAATTCCTGCTGAATTTTTGGTTAACATCTAATTAATTGGTACTTTCATTAATATATATATATAATAAGAATAATGTAATAAATATTTTCTCTTAAACTAATAATTTAATAAAAGTTAAAAAAAAAAATTGTTTCACTTGAAATAAAAATAAAAATATTTAAAAAAAAAAAAAAGTGTGGGGGAGGGCTGCTGGACCGTACCAGGACTTGAACACAACGCCTTCCTTTCTCAAGTCAAACACTGTACCCCTGCACTGCACTTTTTTGCTCCCTACTTCTGCTTTGTTGGTTTTGATAGAAACAGCTAAACTTCTAGGATCATATCTTACCCCATGGGAGGTTGTTGCAAAATATTTGCTCTATAACCCTATATTTTTGACCATGTTCTTTAATTTAGGCTTGGTTTGGTTTGAATAGGAGTTTTACAGATTCATACTTCTCTTGTTAATGGACAGTAGTGGCACCAGATATTCCTCGACGGGGGGACACCACTTCCCCGACAGGGGGGCACTACATAAAGAGAGTTTATTATATAAATATTTATCAAAAACTGCAATACTGTTAATAATATTACTGTTAATATTTGTACCATTCCATTTGTTAGTACTCCTTGTGGTTTTGGAGATCATCGTGCCATAGACAGACATTTTCTAAAAATATCATGGTCAAAACGTGTTCTGGACCTCTCAGAACGTGTATATATTCATGGAAAACTGGAAGCTGAAAATTTTTACGAATCCAATACTTTCTTCTATTGAATACAGAATGGATTAATTGGAATGCTCCAAATTTGTACAAGGAAAGAAAAATACTGCCAAAAGTAGAAAAACTGAAAATTTTGTATTTTTTACTCCCGAGAGATTTTAGTAGTATGGGGGGTCACAGACTCCCCGATGGGGGGCCTGTGCCCCCCCCCTATAGCCCCCTAGCTTGCAATACCCCTGTTAATGGAAGCACTCTCATATCATTGGATGTTCTGCTTCGTCTACTATTAGTTTTCTACTGTCATATTGTGGCAGATATTGGGATATATCAACTCTGATTGTTATAGTTTGCCTGCATTCATTCCTATCTTTTTTTAATGTAAGGCAGTGGTTTGTATAAATGAATAATTTCTATGTATAAAAGAGTGTTCATAATTGCATAGACTGTTCTAAGTAGCAACAAAAGATATATAAATAAAAATTAATTTTGAAAAATAAATAAATCATTATATATTGGGTTCTTTTTTCTAGGTGTTATTTAGCCATTGACAATATATATAAAAATAAATTTTTTTTATTCTTATAAAATGATCAAATGTGAACTGATTCAAATGGAATTAAAAAAAAAAAAAAAACTGTAATGATCGAGTACACAGATAAAAAATATGAAATTTCAGACTGATGTACAGGTTTTAAGTAAAATATCTTATTACTTAGAATCATGAATGAGATTATTCCATGGTAAATCTGAAGATTTATTATTATTATTATTATTATTATTTAAAAGCTACTAAATATTTAAAATTAACTTTCCTTTCTTTGCATGAAAAAATAATCAGTATGCATAAATATATATATATATATGCTTCCCGGGAACTAATATAGTGTTGGTCCACAAGTGCATTTGGCGATTTTTCATTGGTGATTATGGCGAAATGCCATTTTCGCAAATGGTTGCCATGGATTCCAAGCGTAAACAAAAGCAAAAGGTGTTTTTCAAAATGGCATCATTATTAATGTACAAAATTAACTAAGCTTATTTTTAATTATTTATGCCATTGTCGTTCAAAACGGCACCGAAGAAAAATCGCTAAATCCAGTTGTAGACCAACATTATACTTGTACCCCACATTTTTTCAAAAATTCCAAAAACATTTCTCTATCTCTAAACAACTGACTTAAAAAAAAATTCTAATAAATTCAGTAACTTTTCAAAAAACTTGTTATAATACAGATTTAGATATCAAAATTATCACCAAATTAAATGCTGACATATAATGGATAATCATGATCATTATTTGCAAAAGAACATATAAGAAATTGATAAACATCATAAGAAATATTTTTCTTAACAGCAACATTGACATTGATTTTATTATTTTTTACACCATGGATCATATTTTAATTTTTCCATGGAAAATGATGTCATGACAGAAAAATAACGTTGTGAGAGAAACTTTTTCTATGGTGGCAAGTAGAGTATCTTTATAAACCTGACGTTTTTAGTTAGTAACTTCGTTAATTAAAAAGATAGAAATTTCTAAGCAGCTGAAATGCTTTCCTTGAAGTAGTTGGGATACACTGATATATCTCATGATGCGTAGAACCCTGCCCTTCGCGAGAAGTTGCTGTAGCAAACAAAAAAAAAATTGACGCTAACGACAAACTTTTTTTTTTAATATATAGAGATTTATACTTAAAAAAAAAAAAAATTTGATGATGATGATTAATGCAGCCAAAATTGTCCGGATTTTTGGCTTCGTACTGTATGTTAAAAGTAAGTAACATTATATTTAAAAAAATTTTTCAATACTTTCCAATGTTATTTTATTTCTGGAGTTCAGTTGAATTTTAGTAATGGTAGAAAGTTCTTGCTCTATCTCATAATTTTCTGTTTTGACAAATCCAACATAATTTCTTTAAAGAAACATCATCAAATATTGAGATTTTTTTCAACATCTGAATCTATACCAGAGTTGCTGTTTACTTTCAATTTAAAAACAAGAAATAAAAATCATACAGTTCCCTTAGCTTATAAACACTTTTCAGCTGCACTTACCTATTGTATTGTTTAATCTTCAGTTGTATTTTAAATCTGTAATGACTGCTTAAAATATATTTGTCTTTTTATATGGAAGAAGAAATTTTTCAAAGGAATATCTCAGGGTATTACTTTTAAAGAAAAACTACAGTAGATTGCTTTTGTGTTGTAGTCTTGTGTATTGTTCAAAAACAGAAAAAAGATAAAAGTATATTTTGTTTTTGATTGTAAAAGAAAGAATCTCAAAAACATATCTTTATAACTTTATTTCTAAGGAAAAAGCATTAAAAGGATTGCATTTGTTAAGCGCTGTATTTAACTTGCTTACCCACCATATAATGTGCTAAAAAAAATCTTCACAACACTAAAAAAATTTACTGAACAATTTCCATGTTTTAGTATAATGTATAAGTTTATAGGATCTTGTAAAAAATCAATGAATTATACTTTACTAAAAATACTTTATTCTACAAAAAAAAAAAAAAACCATCTGATCAATGTATTTTTTTATTTTTAAATATGTTATGTGCAGTATAATGATATTAAAATATGCTGTAAACAAATACTTCTTACTGAATTTTTTTTTTTTTTTTTTTTTTTTTGGTGAGTCCCTGTATGTGCACAAATCTGTTACAGGCAGATAGACAAACTTGAAACTTAAAAAAAGAAAAAAAAAAAAAAAAAAAAGTTATACAATGAATAAAATTATAAGTGATATTAGTAAGGATACCATTAACTTTTATGATTTTGAATATTCAGTATGGTAGGGAATTATACAAAGATGGGATTTCTGTTTGACAAAAGTTACCTGTGAGCTATTTAATGCTTCTCGAAGCTTAGGAAGGAATTCAAACTATTTTTCACTAGCATATACTTGATGACAAGCATTGCCCAGATGTTTTTCACTATGTTAATATCAGAGCTTTCTGGCTGGCCATGGTAAAATCTGCTCATTGTTATTTTCAGCGAATGAATTTTTAACTTTGTTTGCAGTGTAAATGGAGGCTCCATCTTGTTGAAACATCCACACTCCTCCTCCTAGTTTGGAGCCATAAGGAAGAAAATCAAGATTTGGTACTTCAATGTAATCTGCATGCTTCTGCCTACCACTGAGAAAGACCAAACTTATTCTTTCTCCATATTCAGTTGCAAACTTGATTATCAAACTCTCCCTTCCTCTTCCATTTATCAAGTTTAATAAAATTCTTTTGCATTCTTCAGGCAACACCAGTAATATTGGTAATTATCTGGACCGTCTGCGTTGAATTTTTTTCTGATATGAAAATATCACAAACGTCCATTCTGAGGTCCATGACATTTGTTCTCTACCCCCAGATAAATGGACATTAATATGTGTTTTTTTCCACTTTGGATGATACTTCTGCTTTTTGAAAATTTTGCAGTTGTAAACTATTTGCTTTCACACATGAGTAAGTACTTCTTGATTTTCAGCCGTTGCAATATTTCTACTGCTCTTTTTATGTTCATGAGCTAGTTTTTTTTTCATTGTAAGATGTTAACTTTTTAGGCCTACTTATTTCTATCTGGTTTTCTGATAAACTTAGAAACTGTATTGGGACTGACATGCAGCATATGAACAGTCTAACACTTTTACCTCACTTTTGTGGCCCTTTTGAAATGTATTTAAAGATATTTCTCTAGGCACTCTGAAAAGAAAATAACAATGCAATTTTTAACAAAATACAATTTCCTCAACAAAAGCAATAAAAAATAAAAACATTTTATTCATGCACAATTCACCAAATAAAAAATTGTAGCAGGTTTCCTACTTTTTTTTTTAACACTCTGGAAATCATGAATACTAGTTTTCTAATTAACATTAGTGGTAGACATTTCATTTTATGTAAAATTAATCACAACTTTGTTAAACAAAATCTGTATAAGAATCTGACAGCCAAGATAAAAATAGAAAAAATAATTTACAAAAATCAACTCTCCTTCTACCGTTCTTGCACTGTGTAATGCTCTTAAACATTGTTAAAACATACTAAAAGCACTAAATGATACTGAAAATACAATTCAAGCAAATTCCAATAATAGCCCCTCACGTTTCTGAATATTTTTGTGTGGCATGGTAAATCTTAATGTTAATCATACTGTTACGAAATTGTAAATAATTGTCTTTATCTTTGTATAAATTCTTTCAAAGAGGCTTAGTAAGTTGATAAAGTGCTAATTTTGTGCATTTCTAGTCGTTTTAGCGTTGAAATAGCCTTATTTTCCCTTAAAAACGCATTAAAAAGCCTCAGTAATGCAGGTGATGGATTTGTCGCCAAATTTGGCGACTTTTTCCCACCTTGGCCAGAAAATCCTTATATGGGATATACCAAATATGGAAGCTGTAAGTTGATTGGTTGACCTGTACTTTTCTGGAACTTTCTGTGAATAAATTACTGAATTTTTGTACGTTTGGCCTTTCATTCTCAGACAACTCACGAACCCCCAAGTACGCAACATTTCTGGTGTCAGAAGTGGGATTTGTCTGTGAATGGTGATAACGAGGGCTATGGAGCAAGAGATGAAAAAAACTTCTAGAAACCTTAGCTACCCAGATGAATGAAATGAAAGCCGGACAGGAAAAGATGGAAACCGGATTGATAGAGAAAATGGAAACATCGCAAAGAGAGTTGAAAGACACTATGGGTGAAGTTCAGGAAGAAATTAAATCTAATCAAGATGAGATGAAGATAGAGCTTTCAACGGTGAAAGAATCAATCGAGGGTAAATTAACGGTGATGGAAAATAGAATGGATGGAATAGAAGAGAAAGTTATAAAGATAGAAGAAAATTTTGAAGAGAAAGTTTTCAAAATAGAAGAAAGTTTTAAAGAGAAAGCTATGAAGATAGAAGAAAATGTTATGAAGGTTGAAGAGAGTGTTACGAAAATAGAACGGAGTTTCGAGGAGAAAGTTAAAGAAAATTTTGATCAGGAACTGAAAGGAAGGTTTGCAGAGATAGAAGGTAAACTGAAGAGAATAGAAGAAGATCTTGAGAGAAAAGTGGAAGAAAAGTTAGAATCCATGCCCCAGGAAACTGAAAAGAAAGAGAGAAGAATCCAGAATCAGGAATCTATTAAGCTATCTACCTACGATGGCAGTTCCTCCTGGCATGTATATAAGATGCAGTTTTCCATCGTAGCTGAAGCTAACGGCTGGGACTCTACCGCCAAGTCAGTCCACTTAGCAGCAGCATTACGGGGAGATGCAGCTGAGATACTGAGGAATGTTTCTAAAGAAGAAAGGAACGACTTCAAGGCCTTGACTAGAGCATTGGAGTTACGGTTCGGAGAGAAGTGTTCTAAGGACTATAGTCGCCTCCAGCTAAAGTCCCGTTACCAGAAAATGGGCGAAAGTTTGCAAGAGCTGGCAGCGGACATTCAGAGATTGTCACACCTAGCATTCTCAGACTGTCAAGCTGACACTCGTAACGACTTAGCTCTTCAGTACTTTATCGATGCTGTTCGGGATCCAGAAATTCAAAAAGCGCTGAGACTCTCCAACATCAGAGACGTAGAATCAGCTTTAGGCTAATCACTTAGGATAGAGGCAGCCCAACAAGCCTCCCGTAAAGACCTCCATTCCATAAGAGCAGTCTCATTAAATGATACGCCTGCTGATGAGAATGAAATGAAGAGAAGTTTCGCAGAGATCCTAAAGAGATTGTGCAGCCTGGAAAATATTATAGAAATAAAGGATCGGAAGATAAAGTGCTGGGGCTGTGGAGGGGATGGTCATGTGAAGAGGAACTGCCCCGTACGACCAACTATAGGAAATCACCCGGCTTCACCATCACAGCAGGGAAACTAAGAGGAGGCCATCTCGCGGGGCAGAGGTTGCCTAAAATTAAAGAGCCCCAATTTACAGTATTTCATGTTTCATCGACGAGTGGCGGCGATAATGGACTTCACGTCTATGGCCAAGTCAACAACGCCACCTCCGGATGATTCTGGACACAGGAGCCAACGTGACCATCATTAGAACGGATTTGGCTCAAGAACTAAAAGAGAAGATCATCTGGACGCCGCCCTGCGTTAAACTCCAGACTGTGACCGGAGACGAAATCAAAATATATGGAAAGATGAACTTGACCATCACGTTTGGGAATGCCAGTTACCATCATATGGCATATGTGGCTGATATAAGAGATCATTTAATCATTGGAATTGATTTCCTGAGAAAATTTAACTTTCAATTGGACTTCAAGAATAATGAACTGCATTCGAGTTTGGAAGACATCGCTGTGTTCAACACTGAAAATCAAGACATTCAGACAATTTGCCAGACAACAGCCAAGTCTGAAATTTCCATCCCTCCACACACAGAGACAATAGTTTCAGGAACACCACCTACAAAGCAATACTTCCGCTATGGACTGATTGAATACCCGAATACAGACAATAGCCCAAGAGGAGTTCTGGTAGCTTCATCTCTAGTTGATCTCTCAAAGAGTACTATTCCTGTGAGAGTCGCAAACATCACTGATTAGGTCTGAACAGTGAAGAAGGATGAGGTGTTAGCAGCCTGCACTCCTGTAACATGCATCAACCGCCCCACGCAAGCAACTGAATCCAAGTCTTCTGAACAATTAATAACGGAATTACTCAAGAATGTAGAGTTAGGAAAGGAACAGAGATGTGCTGCGGAGAAGCTACTCCAAGAATTTAAAGACCTTTTTTCTCGAACACCTGAAGACGTCGGGCGAACGAACATCACCCAGCACAGAATTGATACAGGAAATCATCCTCCAATCAAACAACATCCAAGAAGACTTCCTTTTGCTAAACAGGAAGAGGTCACTGAACTTCTAAATGAAATGCAGCACAATGACATCATCGAGCCATCAACGAGTCCTTGGGCCTCTCCCATAGTACTGGTGCGGAAAAAGGATGGTTCAACAAGATTTTGCGTGGATTATCGTCGTTTGAATGACATCACGAAGAAAGACAGTTACCCTCTTCCCAGAATTGACGACACATTAGACACACTTGCTGGCAATAAATGGTTCTCCACGTTGGATCTGAAGAGCGGTTACTGGCAAGTAGAATTACATCCTGATGATCGTGAAAAGACTGCATTCACCACGGGACAAGGACTGTGGCAATTTAAAGTTATGCCGTTCGGATTATGTAATGCTCCTGCCACCTTTGAACGCCTGATGGAGACAGTGCTAAAAGGACTTTCCTATGAAGCCTGTCTGGTGTATTTGGATGATATTATCATTGTGGGGCGCACCTTTGAAGACCATCTACGAAACATCCGAAAGGTGCTGGAGAAACTCAGAATGGCTAACCTCAAATTGAATCCAGGCAAGTGTAACTTGTTCCGTCGTGAAGTGAGCTACCTCGGCCATATCATCTCTGCCGAAGGTGTGAGAACTGATCCTGAGAAGATCTCTGCAGTCGAGAACTGGAGTCGCCCTGAAAATGTACACCAACTACGAAGTTTCCTGGGGTTATGCACTTACTACAGGAAGTTTGTCAAGGGTTTCTCAAATATTGCCAGACCACTCCACAAGCTGACGGAAGCCAAACAGAAGTTCCTGTGGACAGAGGAATGTGAAAATGCGTTCAAGCGACTTAAAGAGGCCTTAACATCATCGCCTATCTTGACGTATCCACAGCCCGACAGACAGTTCATACTTGATACAGATGCCAGCCATGAGAGTGTCGGTGCTGTTCTGTCGCAGGAAATTGATGGTCAAGAACATGTCATTGCCTATTGGAGTAAATGCTTGTCTAAACCAGAGCAAAATTACTGTACCACCAGGAAAGAGCTACTCGCCATCGTAAAAGCCATAGAACATTTCCATCATTACCTCTATGGCAGAAGATTCCTACTCCGGACTGACCATGCATCTTTAACGTGGTTGCTCCAGTTCAAGAACCCGGAAGGACAGATTGCCAGGTGGATACAACGCCTGCAGGAATATGACTTCGAGATACGTCATCGTAAAGGGACTCTACATGGTAATGCAGATGCCTTGTCACGGAAGCCCTGCTCGGAAAGCTGCAAGTATTGCTCTAGAGCCGAACAGAAATACCTGCCGATAAATCCGGTTGCCTGCCAAGTTAACTGTCTCAACACCATCAGATCAAGATCCCGATCCATGGAGTGACGAAGAACTTAGAAAAGCCCAGTTGGAAGATCCTGACATAAAGCCAATATTACAGCTGAAGGAGACGACCAGCAACAGACCTATCTGGCAGGACATTTCCAGATTTAGTCCCATTACGAAAAGTTATTGGGCACTTTGGGACTCTCTTCATATCAGAAACGGCGTATTATACAGAAAGTGGGAATCTGATGATGGGAAAAGCTTCAGATGGCAGACTGTATTGCCAAGATAAAAAATTCCAGCTGTTTTAGAACAGCTGCATAGTAGCTCTACCGGAGGCCATTTTGGGGTAATGAAGACTCTGCAGAAAGTTCGGGAATGCTTCTACTGGTGCAAGGCAAAGGAGGATGTGGAGAAATGGTGTAAATACTGTGATGCTTGTGCGGCACGTAAAGGCCCGCAGAAACGAAGTCGAGGAAGACTGCAACGGTATAACGTGGGAGCACCATTTGAACGGATTGCACTCGACATCTTGGGTCCTTTGCCACGGACCTCCAGTGGAAATAAATACATCCTTGTCGTGATGGACTATTTCACCAAGTGGCCTGAGGCATATCCCATTCCCAATCAAGAGGCATGCACAGTCGCAGAAGTCCTAGTGCAGCAATGGGTGTCAAGGTACGGCACGCCCCTACAACTACATACCGACCAAGGTAGGAACTTTACCTCTGATGTTTTCAAAGGACTGTGTGAACTACTCGGCATAGACAAAACCCGGACAACACCCTTACATCCCCAGTCGGACGGCATGGTCGAGAGGTTCAATCGTACCATCCTGAATAACCTCTCCCTTCTAGTATCAAGGAACCAGCAAGATTGGGACTTGAAGTTGCCATTATTCCTGCTGGCTTATCGAAGTGCTGTCCATGAAACCACCGGCTATACTCCAGCCCAGATGCTGTTTGGACGTGAACTTCGTCTCCCTTGTGATCTCCTGTTTGGTTGTCCACCCGATGCGCCTTCATCGCCCGAGGAGTACATCCAAGATCTCCAGGCACGATTTGAGGACGTTCACAACTTTGCTCGGGAGCGAATTCACATTGCATCGGAGAAAATGAAGACAAGGTACGATCTAAAGGCTACGCAACATGAGTTTCAGGAAGGAGAGAAGGTCTGGTTGTGGAATCCTGTTCGATGCAAAGGACTCTCTCCCAAGTTACAGTGCAACTGGGACGGACCATACACAGTCTTAAAAAGGCTGAATGATGTAGTGGTGCGGATCACTAAAACACCTTCATCAAAACCGAAGGTGGTGCACTATAATAGGCTAGCCAAGTACCACAAGTAACGGTAATATTGAAAATTAACAATGTAAATACTGGTAAAATTTGCGCATGCATAATGTAAATATTTGTATATAAATATTTGTACATATTTGTGAATTTTGTAAATATTTGTATATAAATATTTGAACATATTTGTGAATTTTGTAAATATTTCTCACTTGATTTGTATTTCTATTTTATCGTTATATGTAACTTAGTTTTTGTGTTTTAGATTGTGTAAATTTGTTTAGTTTCGCCTCTTGACCAAGGGTTGCACTGCCCGGGACGTGCAGTCCTTGGGAGGGGGGCAGTGTTACGAAATTGTAAATAATTGTCTTTATCTTTGTATAAATTCTTTCAAAGAGGCTTAGTAAGTTGATAAAGTGCTAATTTTGTGCATTTCTAGTCGTTTTAGCGTTGAAATAGCCTTATTTTCCCTTAAAAACGCATTAAAAAGCCCCAGTAATGCAGGTGATGGATTTGGCGCCAAATTTGGCGACTTTTTCCCACCTTGGCGATTTTTTGGCGACCTTGGCGAGAAAATCCTTATATGGGATATACCAAATATGGAAGCTGTAAGTTGATTGGTTGACCTGTATTTTTCTGGAACTTTCTGTGAATAAATTACTGAATTTTTGTACGTTTGGCCTTTCATTCTCAGACAACTCACGAACCCCCAAGTACGCAACAATACCATATTCTGTAAAAGGTTTTTTTTCCTTTTCAATATCAGTAATAAATGTCAATTCACTATGCAGGGCAGTACAAAGGCATTGAAATATGCTTTATAGAACTATCTCTCATAGAACACAATGCATTAGAATTCTTTTGGGAGTCCCTGTACATAAACTAGTGAAGCTATTTAATACTTTCAATGGGGAATATGGCCATTGTGAACTCCAGTGAGTGGCGTATCCAGGATTTTACTTCAGGGAGGGCTGAGTTAAGTTCGATATCTATTGATGGGCTAACGTTCATGTTTTTAGAGAATACTTTTTCTACCATATAGGGGTAGGAAAAAGTAAAAAGAGAAAGACAGAAGAAAAGAAATAAAAAGTTTTTTATTTATTTATTTTTATTTTTTACTTTATCACCAAAAGTAAGAAATCTTTATTTTTTTAAACTTTCTGCAAACTTCGGGAGGGACTTTAGCTCAATCACCCCCCCCCCCACACACACACACACACCCTCTGGATATGCCACTGGGGAACTTGAATATCATATATCAGTTTCAAGAAATTGTATGAAAATTTATGGCAATTAGAATGTGGACCGTCAGACAAGCCGAAGTCATAAGCACTTTTCAACATTGTTGGGAAGTGTTAAGGTTGCTTATCAATCAGATTTCCCCTTTCTTCCTCCCCATATCATCCTGTGGGATTTTTGTTGCTTCATATTTTTAGAATATCTCATTCAAAAATGAATTTTTTTGAATTACACTCTTTGAACATGTCATCTTTTAACTTACAAAGTGAGCAATCTTTTGAAGAAATAAATTAAACTCTAATTTTCAATCTCTAAAAGAAATATTTTCAGGGATTAATCCAGGTTTTTGAAAATGGTACTCCATTTATGAATTTTGTAAATAATTTGTGGGAAAAAAAAAAAAAAATGAATTAGTTTGTGAAAATTAAAAATGCCTTGTGAACAAATAACCAAAATGCATAAAGCAATTTATACAATTTTAAAATACTAATAAAAATAGAAAAATTGTGAAATAATTATATTTATGTTGACTGGAAAAATATCTAAATTGATGCTATTCATGATTTTTTTTTTTTGTAAAATATGAGTATGTATATTACGTGACATTTCAAACCACCATCTAAGACATCATATAATAGACTCATTTCAAAAGTCATAATTTTTAAAGGTCTCAAAATTTTTAAAGGTCTCATCCTTATGCACAGCTCCTATAAAATTTTTACCAAAATTTTATTAAAATTTTTTGAGTTCTCCTTCACAAAAGGGTTTAATATACATTGTTGCTACATATGCACCAAAATTAATATTGTGTATTAGTCACACGAACTGTATAAATTTTGAAGTGCGATAGCGTCTAAACGCCTCATACGATTGAGCTGAAAATTTATACACATATTATAGGTCACAGTTTCACAAACTGTATAGATTTTGGTAAATCTAGCACTTATAGTTTTGTTACAGGAGCACAAAGAAATATTCTTTATCATTATGGCCTATAGGCCCAAATTTTTTAAAACATGATAGCATCATCTAAACACCTTATTCGATTGAGCTGAAAATTTATACACATATTATGGGTTACCGTCACACGAACTGCATAAATTTTGGTGAATCTAGTTTTTATAGAATTTTACAGGAACGCAACGAAAGATTCTTCATCGCTATGATCTATGGACTCAAATTATTTGAAGTGCAGTAGCATAAAATTAAACAATGGAGAAAAATGCTCAAACACCCTGTTATAATTTTCACTTTTGTTTATTTAATGACTTGTCTTACTTTAATTTATTTAACGAATTAATATTTTTATTTAATTACTTAATATTTAGTGCAGTCACTCCAGATTTATTTTTCTTTTAGAAATGATTCATTAGTGAGCTCCAATACATAGTATTGAGTGCTTGAATTAATTCTTGCTCACTGTTGACAAAGAGAGCGCTGTTAAAAATTTCTGTAAATTTAATGTAAATATTTATCTAGTGTCTGTAAATTTACAGTTATTCTTAGTTAAAAGTGAATAATCGAAATTCTCAATCTTTATCCTGTATTTTTACCTAATTTTATTATTTAATTTTTTAATTAAAATTGAAAATGACTGTTTCTACTTTAGAAAAAGCATTCCAAGTCCAAAATATATTCTCACCAATAATTAATTAAATTAATATTACTTATTAAATTGAATGTATAAAATAAGTTTTTTAACATCTCCGTTTATTTTTCTCTGTAATTTTACTTAAAACTTAAGATAATAGATTACACAGAGTTTTCTGTTGAAATTTTTAACAGTGAGGAGAGGGCAATAGTTGTACTACTGCAGCATAGCGACAATGACATCAGATCAGTGTGTGAAAAGAACGCTTCTTTTTAGTAGTGCCCTGAACATCAGGTTTTATATCTAAAAAACAGCTTTTATGGGACTATTGCTTTGCTGCCTTCATTTCAATAAATCTGCCGCGAAAAATTATCATTTACTAGAGGAAACGTATCTAGAGCATGCTCTATTGAAAGGTTTTTGGCAATTCAAACAACGATTTTGAAATAAATGACAAATAAAATGCGTTCTGGTCAGTCAAAGAAAGTTTGGGGATGGACCATTAATGATATTACTATTGTTGGCAGATTCATCTCAGACGCTTATACAGTTCTCCAAAACACTAAATGTGGTTGAATCAACTGTTATTAAGCGTTTAAAAGCAACAAGGATGATTCAGAAATTGGGAAACTGAGTACCACATAAATTGACAGAAAAAGACGTTGCGAAATATTTAACCATTTGTGAACTGTTGTTTCAAAGTTATTTTTGTATTGCATTGTGACTGGCGATGAAAATGTGTTCAGTACCAGAGTTCGAAGCACAAGAAATCATGGATGCATCGTGATGTAGAACGAACAACAATGTCAAACCCAGACATTTATGGCAAGAAGATTGTGCTGTACATTTTGTGAGATCAAGTTGGTGTTGTGTATCATGAGCTGCTACAACTGGGTCAAACAGTAAATGCCGAACACTTCAAGACCTAATTATTCAGTTTTAATCATGCTTTTAAAGACATACACTCAATACGCGCAATATGCTTAGAGACAGTATAGAAAGACATTCTGCTTTATAACAGTGCCAAACCACATGTTGAGCACTATTAAGTGAAGGAAACCTTAAAGGGATTTTGATGGGATGTCTTATTTTATCTGCCATATTCACCAAACATTGCCCCTTCCGATTACTATTTGTTTTGATCTACGTATTATTGCTGCCTTTTTGAACACTTCACAAGTTTTAAAGATATCGAAAACTGGCTACATGAGTAGCTCATCTCAAAAAAGCGTGATTTCCCCCCCCCCCCCTTATCACGGAATTTATTTATTGCTCAAAAAGTGAGAAAAGATTGTGTTGTCGAAGGATACTACTTTTAGTAATTGACAACTAGAACGAGGTGGAGCTTCCATTGTTTGTGGGAGAAAGCTGCGCTATGATTGGCTATATTCCATTATTTATGGGCTAAATTAAGACTCCTATGGGTTAAATTTAAGAAAATCATCATCAAGATGTCAACGAGGTGGAGCTTCCATTGTTTGTGGGAGAAAGCTGCGCTATGATTGGCTATATTCCATTATTTATGGGCTAAATTAAGACTCCTATGGGTTAAATTTAAGAAAATCATCATCAAGATGTCGAATGGTGTCAAACAGTCATGTCGTCCATTATCTTCTACCATTTTATGAAAATAAGCATGTGTTTTCTGTCCATCAAGCACCGAGAATTAATTCAAGTACCCAATAATATTCACGTTTCCATGCGTTATGTTTAATATGCAAAAATTCACTAAAATAAAAGTGTGATAACTGTGCTCACGTGTATAATATGTATATACAGGGTGATCAGTTTAAAAGAATACCCATTGGTTTTTCTTATTACTCTTAAATCTGCAGATGTGACAAGTATTCTAACACTGAAGTATAATTGTTTGAACCTTGTTTAAGTGTGGGAGACAATTTCTATCACTGTTGGACTGTTTCAACTTTATTTGTGAGGCAAAACAGAAATGGAGATGCACAGTGTTACCAAATCCTGTAATTATTTTTGAAAAACATAATTTAATTCAAATTTTTTACATTATCCTTCCTTACAGAAAATGTTGAAAATGTTCGCCACCATTTTGAATGCAAATATGAACACGTCGAACCAAGTTTTTTGACACACTTTGCAGCATTGTTGGTGTCATTGATGCGATTTCTTCAGTTATCTGTTTTAATTCATAGATGTTTGCAGAACTTCTCTGGAAAACCCTATGAAATTATAATGTAAAAATGATAATGTAAATGTAATGTAGGAATGATAATTTAAAAAATTTGAATTAAATTTTGTTTTTCATAAATAAAATTATAACAGGATTAAATTACATTGTACATCTCCGTTTCTGTTTTGCCTCACAAATAAAGTTGTAACAGTATAACAGTGTTGGAAATTGTCTCCCACACTTAAACAGGATTCAAACAATTATACTTCAGTGTTAGAATAGTTGCCACATCCGCCATATTTAAGGGTAATAAGAAAAACCAACGGGTACTCTTTTAAATTGATCACCCTGTATATATATTTTTACATCTTTGGAGCATTTTAATTTTTTTCAGAGAATCTATATATTAATACACAGACATGAAATTTCTCGTACGTTTTTAACCTACTTTCAATAAAAAGAAAGGGCTTACAAGTATTATCGTTCGAAAGATATGGTTAATGTGCTTTGCAGAAATATATATATATTCTCGTTCTAGTATGAGGCTAAACAAAAGTTTCTTTCTTGTGACAACAAGAGTACTGGTTTAAGACAAAGTAGAATAATTGAAAAAGATTTTTTTCCCCTTTGCCAACAAGTTTAAAAGATATTACATTATAATTGAGGTAAAACATAAAATTTTCCAAATATATTTTAAGAAATGAAAGTAGTAACTGTTGCTAAGGTAATCAACTTCATATTTTTAGAGGGGACTAGGACAAAACCTAATCTCGCCGACAGCCGTGACCCATGTTATTCTATGGCATAGGTTCCCAACCTTTTTTGAACTGGTGCCCCCTTTTCTAGTGAATATTTCAATACCGCCCCCTCCCACTCCAGAGAAATAAAAGCGTACATAATGCATGGTGAATACAAGAATTAAATATAAAAAAATTACTAATAAATAGAATATTGTTGGATTTGAAACGCAACTGAATTTCTTCTTTATTTAAAAAAGAAGAATAAAAGTTTTAGCTTAACTGTTATAAGGACAGGCAGGGGTTTTGATGATACGAAGTAATACATAATAAACTATTGCTTTCTAAATAAATAAATTGACAGTTTCAGAGAACAATCAAAACGCATACTTAATTATATTAAGAAGTATTTTTCTGAAAATTTAAAGGCATCGAATTTCTAACTTATCTAATGAGAAGGCTGAATTTGATGCATTTTAAGGAGCTTGTTAATATCAGGCTCGATTTTACTTAAAAACAATCGTAGGTCGCCACGTTCAGTAACATGGAGCCGGTTTCTCTTTTTCGTTACCAATGTTGCTACAGCACTAAATCACGTTCTACTAAATATGAAGATGGGAATACTATCAGAAATCGTTGAACAATAGACCATAATCCTGAATACAGTTGCAAAATCGACTTCTGCAGCCAAAATTCTTGGTAGCCATTCTTGAATTTAATTTTTAATTCCTCATTTGTCGTCAGTCCTATTAGTTCTACTTCTAACTGAGATGATCCTGCTGTGTTGACATTGGAAAAAAGATCCAAAACCCAGTCTGGTATGTCCATGTTTAAAATGTCCTGGAATCGTTCCTTGAAGTCATTGTAGAGGTTTTCCAAGTGTTGACAATAAACAAGTAAGTCGTCGTGCTTGAATGATACTGCTGATAAACATGGGAAGTTATTGAATTCACGTCTGCTTATATTTCTTTTATATAATAGCAGCTTGGACACGAAAGTAGCAACGCTATTTTTAGTCTTAATCAAGTTTAAGTCGTCGCCTTGAAGTTGGAGATTGACATCATTAAACAATTTATACAGGTCTGCTAAGTATGCAATATCGTTCTTTGATGCGATGAGGTTGTCGCGCAATTCCGTGTCTGTTTCCTAGGAACACTATCACAGATTCAAACAGATTGGAAAATCGAGTCAAACAAGTACCTTTTGAAAGCCAGAGCACTTCTGTGTGAAGCAGCAATCGGTTGAAATCTTCACCATTTGCAATGCAAAGCTAACTAAATAATCTGTCATTCAACGAGTTGCTTCTGATTTTATTAACTGTTCTTATAACATATTGCAGTAATGTATGGAGGCGTTCGCTCAAATTTTTCGCAACCAAATGCTGTCGATGAATTACGCAAAAAACAGCAAGCAGAACTTTCTTTTTTAAGCATGCTATGAAGCCTCTGTGACGTCCTGTCATAGCCGGTGCGCCATCCGTAGCAACTGGCAAAATATTATTAAAAGGAATTTCCTTTTCGTCAAAAAACTTTTCCAGTGTATCAAATATGGTTTCTCCTTTTGTATCTGTTTCCAAATTGGTAGCAAACAACATTTCTTGACATATTTTTTCATCTTTGATAAACCTCACGTACGAGAATAACAATATGCTTCATTGGTTGGTAAAGTGGACTCATCCAGCTGAATTGAAAATTGACAAGTCTGCAGATCATTGCATAACAATTCTTCAATGTTTTCAGCCATCCCACCAATTCGTCTTTGCACAAAATTATTTCTCAAATGAATTTTTCGGATAATATCTGTAGCTGGTTTATGGAGCACGGTGGTTATTACTTCTTTAACTGCTGGTAAAATTAAATCTTCCCCAATAGTATGTGTCTTGCCTGTTTTAGCAATCAACAATGAGATATTGTAAGTCCTCGTCTTGTTTAGAAGCTGATAAAAATAATTTTGATACATTTGGCTGATTTTCAAACTCCTTTTTTATGTTCTGATAATAGGTCATATCTTTATCTTTCTTATCCGGATGCATTTTATTAAGATTATCTTGAAGCCTAGAAGGTTTCATCGCTTCATTCGAAAATGTTTTTTGACAAATAAGGCACATTGGCGATGATGGATTTGTGGGATTTTCGATAAATCTGTATTTTATATAATCCACACTATACTGCCGCCTCTTCTTTTTTGCTTCCGACATGGGTCCGACAAACGCCGCTTTCATCGTACGCAGTACGTAGGGTGCCTCAGGCACCCTAGCAGTACGTGCTGCCGTGAAAAATAGCGAGAGTGACAATGAGTCAACATTTTTCTGCGAGAGAGAAATAGGCTGGCTTCAGGGTTGCCGCGAGGAGTGTATCTCGCCAAGTTGGCAAGACAGGTTGCTAGTTTTGGCGCATGCAGCCACAGAGCCGTATATACTAGAGAGGTACTTTCTCTCAACAGTGAAGTCTCAGATCGAAATATGTGAATTATCGCACACATTATAGAAATAAATTATCAGCGTGATTTTTAAGTCTTTTTAAGTATTTTTTAGACTAAATTTGGTTAATCTTCTAACGCCCCTCTGTGCCATATGAACGCCCCCTAATTTTCTCTGGGTCTTTTACCGCCCCCCTGAAAGCCTCAAACGCCCACAAGGGGGCGTTATCGCCCACGTTGGGAACCTATGTTCTATGGGAAAGTTTGATTTCATGATTACTCATTAACTAATATATTTTTTAAATACTGTTTTCACATTCAGAAAATTTACAATTGTTAAATATTTTTCCAAAAATAGATTTCTTTCTTTCTTTTTTTTTTTTTTTTTTTTTTTTTGTCGTAAAATGAAATACTAAAAAATTATCAATTTTTCGAAAATGAGTACTAAATAAACGATTGCGAATTTTTACAAATGGGAAAACGGAGCTCAACTAGTTGGCATAGGTGGACTTTGCTCAGTTCCCCATCATATTTATGTTCTCATAAATTTCTAGTGCGAGACATATTACAATCATGTTAAAAGGAAAGAATTTGACCAAAGCTTGATACAGTGACAGAACGAAATCCCCGCCTAATAGGCTATCCACCGTTCACTTCGATATATTTATCTTGTTCTAATCTATTAATTTTTTTTATCTGGGTCCATTCCGTTGTTTAGTTTTCATGCTACTATTTCCAATGCAATAATCCTCAAAATTCAGATTTATATGAAAAATTTACAATTTTGCTATGTTGGTAAAATCGTAAATTAAGAATAATTTACAAAATTTTCCTATTAGAATATTTGTATTCAATCATGTTCAAACAAATATAAATGTAATTTTGAAGTTGTCTAATGTATTTATGATCCTCAAAATGGAAGTTTATGCTCAATTTTGCCTTATTCTGACATCAGTAAATCGTAAATTCCAAATAACTTATGAATTTTTTAAAATGGAAAAATCATAGTCTATGATATTCATGCCAGTATCCTAAATAATATTTCGAAAGTGGTTTGACATCTATACGATGAAAATATCCCTCAAGTTTGACGTTTATGTGAAATTTTGCTCTATTCTGCCATTTTAAGAAATTCGTAAATTTCCAATAACTTACGAAATTTTTATATTGGAAAATTCATAGTCATTAATATTCATGCCAGTGTCCTAAATAGTATTTCAAAAGTAGTCTGACATCTTTACAATGAAAATATCTCTCAAAATTGACGTTTATGTGAAATTTTGGCCTATACTGCCATGTTAAGAAATTCGTAAACTTCCAATAACTTGCAAAATTTTCAAAGTAGCATATTTATATTTACTGATGTTCATTCCGGTATCAAAACTAATATTTTAAAACTGGTCTGACATTTTTACAGTAAAAAGTTTCCATTTAATGCATGTTTAACCCTTTCAGAACAATAAGATTTCCAAGACTAAATATGCCAATACAGCACAATATTTTAGCTATTGTGGGTGTAAAGTAAGAGAATATCACCAGAAAAACATAGCAGGGTGTATAGGTTTCCTATAATTTCATGGGAAATATTTTCCCTATGGACAATAAAAGTAAATAAACGAAGAGTTAACGGCCCTCTTCACTCACTGTCGCCAGAAGCCCGAGCCAATGTTTTTCTATGGGGAAATTTTCCTTACAAATAACTTATTAACTAATACATATTTTTAAATTCTGTTTTCACATTCTGAAAGTTCACAGCTGTTAAATTGACGCACCTTTTCTAAAAAATTATTTTTTTAATTTTTTATATTTTATTTTGAAGCTGCAAAATACGAATTTTCAATATGTGAATTTTTTTCATTTTGCAATTTCGAAATAAAATATTAAAAATTAAAAAAATACATTTTTAAAAAAGGTGCGTCAATTTAACAGCTGGGAACTTACAGAATTTAAAAATATGTATTTATTAATAAGTTATTTGTAAAGAAAATTTCCCCATAGAAAAACATTGGCTCGGGCTTCCGGCGGCGGTGAGTGAAGAGGGCCCTTAAGTTTATTATATCGGTATTTTATTTATTGCTTTGTAATACAAATTTATTGCTTTGTAATATAAAAATTATCAGAAAAGTAAAATAAATAGCTAGTTATGGTATTCTACGAAACAATTTCGTTTACTTGTGAAGCACAAGTGGACATTGCACATAACACATTTATTATGTGTCCTATTTTCTATATGTTTTTTTTTTATTCGTTCAGAAACACATTTGCTGCCTTGGACATACGTTTTATTTTGACATTCAGTAAAAAAAATATCGATTCAATAATAATTGAACAATCGATAACGATTTTTGTAGAAGGGAAAAATATTTCCCTTGGGCGTGAAAGGGTTAAGTGAATTTTTGTCCTATTCTCCCATGTTGAGGAAATCGTAAATTTTTAATAACTTACAAAATTTTTAAATTCGAATGTTGCAAATGAATAGGGTTCTTGCCAGTGTCGAAAGTAATATTTTAAAACTGATCTGACCTCTCTGACAATTTGTTCTTGAGATATCGTGCACACAGACTAACAAACTAACTGACTAACACACTAACAGACTCCCTACAGACAGACACCATACAAATTTTGTCATTTTCGGATTCCTCACACCTGAAAACGTGTAAAAAAGTCAAAAAACCCGAGGTCGAAAATTTTCACGATTACCTAAGTTCCCCATACCTATAGTATGATGGGGAACTAAAAGAAATACATTAGGTAATGAATAATTATAAAAACAAATTTTCCCATAGAATAACATGAGCCATGGCTGTCAGCGAAATTAGTTATTGTTCACTCTTAACGAAAAAAATAAGTTATTTATTTATTATTCTTTTTTGTATATTTAATCCAATTAAAAAACGTTTTTCTTTTTTCCCAATCTCACGTGAAGTTAAATATAATACACTCATGTTTATGAAAATAGCAACACCAAGAACGAATGTGAATATAAGAATGATATTTATTGGACACATACATTATAGTAGTAGAAAGAACAATTGATTAAATTTTTAGGAAATGTTGATTAATATGTACTGAGAAAACAGTACATAAAGCAGCGACCTCTATGAGCAATGACAACACTTATCTGCCTAGGTATTGAATCAAATAGCGATTGGATGATACGTACGGGTAAAACACTTCATGAAGCTTCAACACAATGCCACAATTCATCGATCGTAGTCACTGGTGAATGGAGGCCCACCAGCGGCCGAGCGGTTCTGCGCTCAAAGCTGGTAGATGGGAGGTGCCGGGTTCGATTCCAGGTCGCGCTCATCGACCTAGCCGTTCGGAGTTTTCCGTGGTTTCCTCCGAAACTCGCGTAAATACGGGCTAGGACCCCTTAGAAAGACCCCCACGGAGGGCATTCCCCCTATAGGCCTAGGACACATAAGGAGTCAATCGGCCTTAATCCTCCAACCAACCACTGGTGAATGGTGGTGGGCCAGTCACTTTTCAACGATTAAACAGTCATTTCCATTGGTGCGAGATCAGGAGAACGCGCTGGCCAGAGCAGCAGTGGAACACATTCTGCATCAAGGAAGGTCCGGACAACTTGCGATCGTGCATTGTTCTGCTTAAATATTGCGCGTCGGAGGCCTTGAATATAAGGCAGAGCGACAGGCCTTAACTCGTCAGAAATGTAATGGCTGGTGTTCAGAGTGACGGGAATGAAAACAAGAGGTGATCGAGATGTGTATCCAATTGTATCGCATACCATGACTCCAGGTGGTGACCCAGTATGTGCCTACCAAAATTTTGATTACCCTCAAAACTGCATCACTGATATAGGCACCTTTAATGTGTAATCAACGACAAACCTGGACACAGGAATCGCTTATAGTCGCCTTTCAGACAAATCACAATCCTGTTTACAGCATCAGGATTGCCTTATCCGTATTTAACAGCATTGTGAATAATGCACATTGCCAGCAGGTATTCAACATCGTCACACTGTCCATCACCTGCAGTGATGGTATGGGTTCCCATTGGATACACATCTCAATTACTTCTTGTTTGCATTCCCAGCACTCTGAATAGCGGTCATTAAATTTCTGGTGAGTTAAGGCCTGCCCATCTGCTCTATATTCAAGGCCTCCGTAGCACAATATTTAAGCAGGGTAATGCACGACCACAATCTGTCTGTATTGTCTGGACCTTCCTTGTTACAGAATGTGTTTAACCATAGCTCCGGACAGCATATTCTTCTGATCTCGCACCAATTAAAATGACTGTTTAATTGTTGAAAAGAAAGTGGCCCGCTACCACTCACTAGCGACTACGATCTAGGAACTGCAGCATTCTGTTAAAGCTTCATGAAGTGTTGTACCCGAATATGTCATCTTACTGCTGTTCGATTCAATGCCTGGGCAGATAACTGTAGTTATTGCTTCTAGAAGTTGCTGCTTCATGTACTGTTTCCTCAGGATATATTACTCAAAACTTCCTGAAAATTTAATCAATTGTTCTTCCTAGTATAATGTATGAGTCCAATAAATATCATTCTTATGTTCGCTTTCAAATCTTGGTGTTGCAATTTTCACAAACATGAGTGTATATATATATATATATTTAAAATAAAATTTAGACAAATTGTGTGAAAAATATTTTAAGAAATGAATGTAGTAACCATTGCTAAGGTATGTGACACAATTACTGAATGCCTTTATGTGGAAGAACATATTTAAAAAAAAAAAAAAAGTCCCGGTGTCCTAAATTAAATCTTTTTTGTACAGAAATTTGTATCTTGCTTAGAAACAAAAAAAAAGATTCTTTTTTTTTTTTTTTTTTTTTTTAATGCACTTTTTTATTTTTTACACACATTCTTTTGTATTTAAAATTACTACTGAAGAAAGTTATGTGCAATTTTTACTTTCTTCTATATGTAATATAGAGAAAGTATTGGATTCGCGAAAATTTTCGAAGTCCACTTTTTGATGGATTTACATGTTTTGGGATGTGGAGAACACGAATTAATAGTTTTTAGAAAATGTCTGTCTGTATCATTTTTTTGTGGACGCTGTATCTCACGAACCAATGAATGAAATTTAACCAAACTTGGTATTTAGTTGCACCCTGACATAAACTGGTGCTGATTAGATTTTGGGATCAATCGCTCAATAGGTGGCGTTGTGATCGCATTTTATGCAAATTTTTAGCATGGCAGCATAGGACAAAATTCCGTATAAATGGGCATAAAGAGAGTTATTTTACACTTGTGATTGTAAAATTAATATGAATTATTGATAATAGTAGTAGTTAGCTAGGAAAAAAATTTTGTGCATGTGGGGGCATCGGTTCCCCCCCCTGGGGGGGAAGTACCCCCCCGGGGAAGTAAATTTTCAAGATGGGTATCTTTCGAAAGGTCTCGTTGATAATAGTAATAGTTAACTGGGAAAAAATTTTTGTGCATGTGGGGGCATCGGTTCCCCCCGGGGGGGCAAAGTTTCAAGATGGGTATCTTTCGAAAGATCTCGTCAATACCTTTAAAACGAATGGTTGAACGATAAATCTGTGATAATTTAAACCAAAGTTATCGATTTTTTTTAGTTTTAACAAAACAAAACTTAGAAAAAAAATCGCAATTTCTTTTTTTTTTTTTTTTTTTTTTTTTTTTCGTATAAATGTGCATAATTAGAGTTGTTTTAAACTTGTGATTGTAAAATTAATATGAATTATTGATAATAGTAGTATGTAACTAGGAAAAAAATTTTCTGCATGGGGGGGCATCGCTTCCCCCTTCCTAGGGGGGAAATACCCCCCAGGGGGGATAAATTTTCACAATGGGTATCTTTCGAAAGATCAGGTTGATAATAGTAGTAGTTAACTAGGAAAAAATTTTTGTGCATGTGGGGGCATCGGTTCCCTCCCCCCCCCCCGGGGGGGCAAAGTTTCAAGATGGGTATCTTTCGAAAGATCTCGTCAATACCTTTAAAACGAATGGTTGAACGATAAATCTGTGATAATTTAAACCAAAGTTATCGATTTTTTTTAGTTTTAACAAAACAAAAAAAAACTTAGAAAAAAAATCGTACTTTTTTTTTTTTAAATATTGTTACTGATTGAATATGTATAGGTAAATATAGAAGAAAGTCTTGTCGTGGCCACAACATACTAGTTTAAAATGCAATTCAATGACTGATAATTTAGCATATTTTCTAGATTTATTTTTCCCTATTTTCTTTTATTTGTCTAGCAAGAGAAATGAGTGTAATTTTATTTTTTTTCATTTGTTGACATATTGTTTCGATATACACAGTATTTTTCGTTATCGAAATGCCCAGAAGAAGATTGATCGGCAAATAAGATAGAGAAGTTCATAGAGATATGCTTCATTAAGTAAATAAAATTGCTGATAGCGATTTTTTTTTTTTTTTTTTTTTTTTTTTTTTTTAAGGATATAATAGCAATTACCATGAAAGTTTTTTATATGGAAATTTTGAATTTCTACATTTATTATTTAAATGCTTACTTAATGCTTACTTAATGCTTACTAGCACATACTTATTACGGCATCTATTCATCTGCTACTAATAAGCTTTGTTTTCTAATTACTCATGTCAAATTTAATCCAATTTAGTGATTACAGTACTTTTTGAAAAAAAAAAAACACCTTTCATAAGCCGAATATTTCTAATCGATAATTTTTAGCTACAGGCTGAATGACAAATTGTCTTCCATCAATAAACTATTATTTCCCATCTTCCTCCCTGAGAATCCATTTCTCTTTTCAACTACTATGAGCTATTTCATATTGTTGTGGTAGCCTGGTTGGTAAACGTTGATCTCGCAATAGAAAAATTACGGATTCAATACTCGAACCAGCCGAAGACCATCATGTATATCAATCTGTGTTGCATGTAAAATCTGTCGTGGCTGCAATATCCACCATGCTCTGTATAAATAATATCTCTGGGGATACTGAAGCAGGGAACCATTCTTTCCGCAGAAGATAAAAATTTTGATGACTTGTCTTCGGACCGCCACTGGAGCGTTATTCCTAAACCGTCGCCAGTTGCCCAATATGTACCTATTAATTTGACGGTATATCAGCTTCCTCGTGCTATTTCTTATCAAGCATCATTTTGTGACGATTCTGAAAAAGCTTACGCAGCTGTTATTTTTGTTTGGTCTATATCTGAAAATAATAAAATAAAAGTACAAAATCTAACAGCAAAAACACGTGTGGCTCCTCTGAAATCAATTTCACTTCCGCATTTAGAGTTATGTGCAGCTCGTTTAGTTAAGGCTGTTTTACCCGCAATACACATAAACATTGATACACATAAACATTGATACACATAAACATACACAATACACATAAACAATACACATAAACATTGACTCAACTATAGTTCTTTCTTGGCTTAATGCTCAACCTTTTAAGTGGCAAACATTTGTTGCGAACAGGGTAGCAGAAATTCAAACATTATCTGGCGTACATTGAAATCATGTAAAAAGTGCAGAAAATCCCGCCGACTGTGCTTCGCGGGGACTACCACCTACAGAATTAATTTCACATAATCTATGGTGGTCTGGACCTCATTGGTTATCCACATTTGACATTCCCAATTCTGTTTCAATTACAATCGACAGAGAAGCATTGAAGAAAGAAAGGAAAGGTACAATTTCGCAAATTCAAGAACCTTTACCTGTCATACCAAATATATCTTCTTTTACAAAACTGCAACGTGTAATTGCATGGTGCTTACGATTTATTTCAAATTCAAGAGTAAAATCACCAGAAAGAACATTAACGCAGCTAACTAGTAGCGAAATTACAAACGCAACAAATTGCATAATTAAACTTGTTCAAGTTTCTACCTTTCAGAATGAAATTCACTGTTTGAAATCAGGAAGGGCTGTGCCTCCTACTAGCAAAATTTCTAGTCTATGTCCATTTTTAGACAACACAAATTTGTTGAGAGTAGGTGGACAATTAAAGCACGCAGAGTTACCGGTAAATGAGAAACACCTAATTTTGCTTCCGAAAAAACATAATTTGACTGAAATTATAATTAAACATTTTCACATTAAGTATTTACATGCTGCTCCTGAACTCTTACTTTCTTTAATACGACAAAAATATTGGATAATAGCAGGTAGATCAGTAATCAGATCTCTAGTGAAAAAATGTGTAACATGTTGCAGATATCGAGCTCAAGCTGCTACACAAATTATGGCTGACTTGCCAGAAAAACGAGTAACGAGTTACTCAATCTAGACCTTTTAATTGTATTGGTTTGGACTTCGCAGGTCCCTTCCTCATCAAACATCGAACAGGACGTGGTCAAAAATCTCTTAAAAGTTATGTTTGTATTTTTGTATGCTATTCAACAAAGGCTATTCACTTAGAAATTGCAGAAGATTTGTCCACCAACGCATTCTTGAGTACCCTTAAGCGATTTATATCCAGAAGAGAAAAACCATCTATCATTAACAGTGACTGTGGAACTAATTTTAAGGGTGCTTACAAGGAATTATAAAGGTGTTTTTCGCCGTTTATCAAAAACGAGAAAGTTCAAGGGTTTTTGGCATCTGAGGATATAAAATGGAATTTCAACCCTCCTGGGGCCCCACATTTTGGTGGTCTCTGGGAGTCCGCAGTAAAATCCATGAAGTACCACCTTAAAAGAACAGTGGGTGATACCACACTTACTTATCCAGAGTTTGCTACATTGCTAGCCCAAGTTGAAGCCTGCCTCAACTCAAGGCCGCTCAGCCCAGCTTCTTCAGATCCTTGTGACTACTCAACTCTAACACCAGCACACTTCATTTTGGGTACATCACTAACAGCCTTGCCTGAGCCTGATGTCAGCGAATATAAAACAAGTTATTTAGATAGTTGGCATGTGCGACAATCAATCTTGCAGCAATTTTGGAAGAGATGGAGCAGAGAATATTTAACCCAACATCAACAAAGACATAAGTGGTTTAAAGAAAACAAAAATGTGTCAGTCTATGACTTAGCGTTTATCAACGATCACAATTAACCTCCTCTAAAGAGGAAAATTGGACGAGTGAGCGACATTCATCCGGGTCCAGATGGCAGAGTTCGAGTAGTAACTGTCCAAACTAGTCATGGTTACGTGAAGTGAAACATCCCATAGTGAAAATTTGTCCTCTTCCTACAGGCTCTAAGTAACACAAATTTTTAACTGTAAATCATATTGAACATTTATTTTATTATTTGTATTAATATTTTTTTTTTCTCTTTGTAGTTACAATTTTGATTAATCTTTATGTAATTTGAAACCTTCCTTAAAGGTTTCAAGGCGGCCGGAATGGTTAAGAAAGTAAGTATTCTACTAACCAGATGGCGCCACACCTCAGCTGTGAGTATTTTTGTTTTCTCTTCTTTTCAGTTGTTGATTGTGATTGTGATGTAGCCAGGCACGAGTTAGCAGCAAGAGCTGCTCTCAACCAAAATAAATATGTGTACAATTTATTTAGTGAGTTAATTACTTTATACAGTCCATCTGTATTCTTTAATCAACGTGAGAACCAACGCAAAATGTTTGATAAATTCACTAGTGCCAAAATACTATATCTATGCTTTTTGTACGTATCTATGCTTTTTGTATGATTTTAGTACTTAAAAGATGAAATCTAAATTAATTTTTAAATGATCGAGAATTTTAATGAAATATTAAATAGCATATAAAAAATTAATTAAAAAGCATATTTTAAAAACTACATTTAATAAAAATGTATAAATAATAAATAACTGTAAACATTACTTCCATTACCTGGCTAACGTAGGTAATGGAAATATTGTATTTGGTCAAAAAATTCAATACCTTTTCACTTGATTTAAGGTTTAATGAGCAAAAAAAAAGTGTTTTTTTTTTTTTTTTTTTTTTTTTTTTTTTTTTGCAAGTGGTCAGTGTGTTGTGGATCCTTCTGACTATCATATCTCGGAAACTGATAAAGTTAGAATGATGAAACTTCAGAATTAAAATAGGTCTAGTGTACAGATAATTTTTCCAATTGTTAGTGCAAATTGGAAAATCGGAAGTGGGACCATAGATCTCAAAAACAATTGTAATGATTGTTGAGGTGCTATGTACCAATGATAATTTTATTCTTACTAAGTATCTATTAACTAACTTAGTTAAATTATCAAACCCTTTAACTTAGATCATTCCCAGCCGTGATAATATCTAAATAATAACCATTGCGTTGTCTTTTTAATTAATAACTCAGTGATTACATGTGCACCCAACGAATAGACAGAGTCTAAGTGAAATTTACATGAAATTTATTTAAATCATAAATGCAGAAGTTCTACATGGCATCTTACATTTCATAAATCCATAAATATTAACATGCAAATAAACTTCAGATTAGCTAAATTGCTACAATATCATCACATTATAATTATAATTTCATCCAAATTAAAAATCGTGACTACTCTGTCAAGTTCTAAGACTAGGTTATACTATATTTCCTTTAGGCTGTCGTGTCAAGGCCACGCTCAGATGAACTATGATTTCACTTTACTGAAAAAACAACCATATCTCACTGGATTTAATTGAACACGTGATCTCCCTCTCCGCATTCCGTGGCCTTGAAGTGTCTCTGCTCGGGTAAGGACTATAACAGGATCACTATAATAGATCCGTAGAAAATAAAACTCTATCATCTCACATGCAAATGTGAAGTACAAAAAAATACTAAAATTTGATTTCACTCAATCCACATAAATAAAAATAACATCCCATGCTCAAGAATTTGGTAAAATTCGCTTATCTACTATGGCTACATCTTTGCTGCTCAGTACCCAGTACTTCATGATGTAGGTTTTCGTAGTAAAAAATATCACTCGATAAAATTTTAACTGTTCTCGATAACAGTTCTCACTCCATCTGTCTCTTTTTCGCGATGGCTGTTTTTTTCTTCTTTTTTCGTCTCCTCGCCTCGTAAACTCCCCAAATTTATTCACAGCCAATCTTAGCTCCTTGCAATATGCTATTGATTATTTAAATTCAATAACCTACTCCTCATTCGATTTCTAGCCCTCTCTTCAATTCATCTTTTACGACATCCCTTTTCCCAATTAAATTTTATTTCTACTTTTTCTCTCATCATCCCACGATCTTCTTCCTTCTTTTCAATGAAACTTCGCTGGACATCTTCTGCTTCACACCTGGGGAATGTCTCCTTGTCAGCTGAATTCTCCCCTTTAGACCTTTACCATTCATTCACAATAAAATTTATAATATGACTTGATTTTTTAACTTCTATACTGTTTAAAGAAACTCTATTTTAGTGCTTTTCCTTTCATTTCACCACTTCAATCCCTAACTTTTGTATTAGTTCTTAGACTCGCTGGTATTCGTACACAATTTATAATTCTTTTATTTTTCATACAATCCCCACCTGAATTTAGGTAGATCCAACTATTTCCTTTTATTTTACCTTTTAGTATGACTGATTGAACTTTGTAACAAGCATCACTATACTTATTGTTATTTTTAGACCCTCAAATAAATTCCATCTGACTTTTAAAGGTTTTTCACGCTCCTGCATTATTTTTTAACTTTTCACATTTTTTTCATTTCATTCCATACATTCTCCCGAACACCTGCATTTCCCGCAATGCTTCTTCTTAAACTTATTTTTCTGTACTTCTCTCCCCAACACTATATAAATACCCTTTCGTATATATTAGTTGGTTAGTTCAGGAAAATTGATAGCCGTCCTGCATAAATAGATCAAATCTAGGTCTCGCAAGTGTGCTCCTTAGAAAACGGCTCTACGGATTTTCTTGAAATTCGTCATATTAACTGTCTCATAGATACCCTTCATCGATCGATGATACCCTTTTGTATATAATAGTTAGTTTCCGATGAGCAGAGATGAGTTTGCCTAGTTTGAGTGAAAAACGGCAGTGGGACCGAAAAGTCGGTATCTCAAAAACGGCTCTAATGGTTTTTCTCAAATTTGCTATATAAACCCCCATTTAGGCGCCCTTTAGCATATATTTGGTTACTACAGGAGAAGTTACAAGCTGACAAGTGTTTTCATTAGATAGGTCAGTTTTAGACCTCGGAAATGGGTATTTCAAAAAACATGTCGAACGATTTTTTTTTTTTTTTTTTTTTTTTTTACTTACTATGTAAATTCTCTTTGAAATGTCTTCACGACGTATATATAAATTTGCTCTTACATGAATATTGTTAGGTTTCTAAATTGTTAAATCAGTTTTATGTCTTCTGATCACACTATTTCCAAATAGAGTATATATTTATAGTCCTATTCCTTAGGATAGTCGGACAAAGCTTACGGAATTTCCCCCTTTATCAGAGAGGGGACCCTTCCAACCAACTGCCAAGTTCCCGCTTTTTTTTTTTTTTCTCACTTCAGTTGAGGAATGCATGGAAAGCGTTGTGGCTCATAGCTCACTTATTCTTCGTTTGACATGGAGATAGGAGGAGATATACCATTGCCATGTCATTTAATTATCTTTTTTTTTTTTTTCTCTCATTTGTCTTTTTTCCCTTTTTTAATAACATTATTTTCATTATGGATAGTTCCAATGTTTAAGAGTATTGTTTAAAATGCATACAATTATTCTTTAGAACTCATTGCTAATAAACCAGATGCAACAATTAGAGAGGATTTTATGGAAACCTAAGTGATTACCGCCAAACGCACTAATACATTTAAAATAAAAAGCATGAGAAGGCTTCTTCTGGAAGCTCTCGAAATGGAAAGCGTGTGTGTTGAGAATTGGAGTAGATGTGTAAATCGCAATCGTTTATTACAAGAAGAAGATTTCATCAAAGAATACCTTAGGAATGAAATTTTACAACAATTCATGACAAACTTACTTACTACATAATACTGATGCCGTCCCGTCAGTGAAAGTGAATATGAAGTTCAAGTTTTCCAAATTTACTTTCCCAATCACTAAAAAATAGCACTTTTAGCAATACTCTTGGTTAACACTCGTACAGCTGTATTCACAAATAACTTCAACTGCCGGTTGAAAACGAAATCTTGAAAAACGTATAATGGCAGGGTTCAACTTTTTAGCGAAGTCTGACGCATTGCATCTGCCATCTAGTGGCATTGTTATTTTAAGATTTTTTAGCTGAAAATAACCAATCAGAAATTATATGAAAACATTGACACTAGATGGCAGAAGCAGCGTGTCAAATTTTCTTTGAAAGCTATACTCTGCCTTTAGACGCTTTTCAAGTTTTTGCGTTGAACCAGGAGTTGAAGTTAATGGTGAATAAGACCGTTAGGCTGTTATTCACCAATAACTTCAACTCGGGGTTGAACACGAAAATTTTAAAAGCGTATAAAGGCGAGGTGCAATTTTTCATTAAATTTTTACGCATTGTTTCAGCCATCTAGCGGTACAGTTATTTTTTTATTTTTTTGGGGGAAAATAACAAAAGAATATATGAAATCCTCGACACTAGATGGCAGAAACAGCGCGCCAAATTTTGCT
This sequence comes from Salticus scenicus, assembly GCA_963930645.1. NCBI lineage: Eukaryota > Metazoa > Arthropoda > Arachnida > Araneae > Salticidae > Salticus > Salticus scenicus. The sequence goes on along the minus strand of OZ005659.1, from coordinate 32,380,456 downwards.
GGAAAGCTGAACTAGGCCTTTAGACGATTTTCAAGTTTTTGCGTTGAACCGGGAATTGAAGTTAATGATGAATACGGCCATTGGACTGTTTGCAAATTTATTTGAGGACTAAAAAAACAGTTCTTCACAGAGCTAAACAAACAAACAAAAAGTTTTTTTAGGACTTTTAACAAGTTTTTGTCAGAATTAAGCTCCACCTAGGGTTAAGAATTAAAAAGAAAATAAAAGAAAAATCACATGACATAAGATATAATGAACCTAGGATGAATTTGCGCGAATTTTGGAAAAAACTACGGAAAACGGAATATTTAAACAGACAAGTGCGACTTGGATTCGAATCAGGCACCTCCTGTCTACCAACTCTGTGAGCAAAACCTCAGAGCTCATAGACAGGGGATGCTTAGTTTGGAAATCAGGTTTGATTCATTGCCATAACCATTCGGAATTTCCTGTGGTTTTCAATAAAACTTGTATAAATGCTGATTAGGATTTTTGTTTCCCTTAAACAAATCAATACTGTTAATCATATCAAATTTCCTTGAAAACATACTTTATTGCATCCTTTACTGTTAAAATTTTACAACATAACTAAAAGTACACTTTGAACAGTTTTTATTACTTCATCAGAATATTTTCTATATCCCTGTAAAAATTATAAATAATTCTAACCACCTACAGAAAACATGCTTTTTTTTGCATCTGAACAACGTATGTTAAATTAAGAATTTTTTTTTCTTAAATTTTTGCTGTTCTTTCATTTCATTTCATATATTTTTTATTTTGTTTACGGGCCAAAACTTTTGCTGAAGTACATGAGATACAACATGTTATTTACATGCATAAGTTATATTCAAGTAATTGATGAAAAATATAATTGTTATAATCAGTTGCTTTGTTATTATTATAAAATAATTACTGTCTTCATATTTAATGGAATACTTTTTTAAATTTTAATACTTTTTAAAATTTTATGTTAGTAAGTAATATGGAATTTTCAAAATTCTTTTAAATGTAATTAGCAGCGGCGGAAGTTTTAATATATAACCAGCATGTTGTGGCCACCACAAAACTTTCTTCTATATATAAACCTATGCAAATTTACACAATACAAATTATTTATTAACAGTAGTGGCACCAGAAACTCCTCGACGTTGGGGGGGGGACATCTCCCCAACAGGGGGGCACTACATAAAGAGAGTTTATTATATGAGTATTTATCAAATACTGCAATACTCTTAATAATATTACTGTTAATATTTGTACCATTTCATTTGTTAGTATTCCTCGTTGTTTTGGAGATCATCGTGCCACAGACAGACATTTTCTAAAAATATCGTGGTCAAAATGTGTATATCCCGTTAGTAGTCGCTAGTTGGTCGATTTGCTGCCCAACCTTAAGTGTTGTCAGATTTTTTTATTCGATAGCCACCAAAAATTTTTAGAAATGGCATTTGATATACATAAGACGTGAATAAACTCAAAGAAACGTCGATCACATCACTTTTTAAAATTATTGGTGACAGTTAAATAAAAAGTGCGCAATCTGTAATAGGTGGCGCTGTCTATAGCGACTACTAACGGGATATTCATGGAAAGCTGGAAGCTGAAAATTTTTACGAATCCAATACTTTCTTCTATTGAATATAGAATGGAAAAACTGGAATGTTCCAAATTTCTAAAAGGAAAGAAAAATGATGCTAAAAGTAGAAAAACTGAAAATTTTGTAATCCTCCCCCGGAGATTTTAGAAGTATGCCCCAATGGTGGGATCACAGACTCCCCGATGGGAGCCTGTACCCCCCCCCCCCCGGCCCGGCCCCCTAGCTGGCGCCACCCCAGTTTATTAAATTATAATTTATTAAAATTTTTTTCCATGATGAATGGCAGACGATATTTATCTCAAAGAATGCAAGAAGAAAGTCAGTTTTATACAGACATCGACTTGAGTATACTAGAGTATAGTAAAAAAAGAAAAAAGGAAGAAAGAAAAATGGGTATCTGGAGTTTTTGATTCTCTTTTAGTACATAAATTATTCATAAATTTTATTTGTTAAATTATCTGTGTGTATTCCCGTGTATATTCACTTGGGAAAAGACATCGATAAGAGAGTAAAATGGCCGTCTTTTCCCAAATGAAAATGCATCACTTTTTAACCCTCAATGATAAATCTATGTCTTATTACTCTATGGTCAGGTGTTTGTGACTTCAACCCAAGGTACACGGATTAGGATACAGGATGATAAACTAGATACGGCGGTCAGTGTGGGGAACGGAGCTTTATTTTCTGCATTAATTCAGCCGAACAGAGTAAGCGATCCGATCGTCGCCTGGTGTAGTATTTTTGAAACTCATCGGAAGAAAGGGAAAGCCCCCCCCCTTTCGGTTTCAGTCATCCAACGAAGGAACAGCCAGAAATTTAAAAACGCGCTGATTGGTGTATTTTCGAGATTTGGTCGCCCTCTATCTGTAAGATGAAAATTACTACCTTTCCGTAACATTAGTAATACATCCTTATCTTTTAATCCGTGCCAAGGTAGTACAATCATCAGGTACGATAACGACATAGAGTAAAATCTGGTCCCAAAACGAACTTTTCAGGACGCATGTATGAGGACTAGCGCCATCTGTTGTCACAACTAGAAAGTGTATTTATTAATTTGATTTATGCACGCACTACGCATGCAGTTATTTCGTTTTATCATTTAAAAATAAATAGCCATACTGAATGTTCTTTTATTTTTATTTTTATTTTCATTTCAATTTTTTTTTTATTATTATTATGTTATCAGAGAAAAAAATTTGTTAGAAATATTTACCTCCTATTAATTGTTCTGCTTATTATATTTCTTAAAATAAGAATAATATATTGATATTTGTGTTTCTAACTCAGAATACAAATTGAAATAGGTAATAAAAAAAATTATGTTGCATTAGACAAGAGGTTTTTATTTTAAAGTTGTTTAACAAAAAACATTAAAAAAAAAAGTTTTGGTTATTATTATTATTATTATTATTATTTAAGTACTTAAATCTGTCCTGTAAATGTGAAAATGTTTTAATAAAATTTACAGTTATGAAAAGTTACGATTAGAAACAAAATCCAGTAAAACCTCTATAAAAGGCCACAAACTGTAGATTTAAACAATGATTTTAATTATTCCTATTTGCATAATTTATCTATACAGTTTTCTGATAATTATTAATATTAGTTTATTTTAATTTTGAAATCTTTTCAAGAATAATTTTATTTTTCAAAAAAAAAAAAAAAAAAATCATATACCAAGCAGATCACATTTCTCAGTTTAGTTATAGTTTTATCGTGAGTTATTGATAATGTGTTTTATGATTATTATTATTATTCCTTTTTGACGTATTTATATTTTGTTTAAATGTGAAAGTAAAGTTATGGTATGGTATTCGCGGCTTAAGACTAATTATCTATAACCGGGAATTCTTTTTAAGGGAGATGCCCACGGTGGTGGTGGTGGTGGGGGGGTCTTTTCTAAGTGTCACGAATTTATGTGAGTTTCGGAGAAAACCACGACAAAATCCGAACGGCTAAATGGATAAGCGCTATTTGCGATCGAACCCGGCACTTACTGTCTTTCAGCTTCGAGAGCAGAACTTCTCGACCACTGGTGGGGTGAAAAAATTACAGTTATCACAAAAATAATTGGTTAGAAATGGAATACAGTAAAATCTCTCTAAAAAGGCCATCCCTTATACCTTTAAATATTGTACCTATACGGAGGTGGCCTTTTAATAGAGGTTCAAAAAATCTTAATTTATAAAACAAATTCTAAATGATTTTAACTATTCAAATTTGCATAATTTTTCTATATATCTTTCGAACAATCATTAATATTAATTTGTCTTAATCATAAAAGTTTTTCAGGAATAATTTTGTTTTTCAAAAAACATTTTTCGTGCTAGAACAAATTGTTCAACTTTCAATATTATTTATATCATATTCAGTTTTATTTTCATTTCAGTATTATTTCTATGATAAGTTATTGATAATATAATTTTTTTTTTTATATTTCTTTTTGAAGTACTTATGTTTTATTCAAATGTAAAAACGTTTTGATAAAAATTACAGGGATGGTATTCGGGTTAAGGCCAGATGTCTGCACTAGGGACCTGTGCATAACGGAAGATGCTTTCTGATTGGGGTCTTTGTGTATGGTTCTAGCTCGCATTAATGCGAATTTCGAAGAAAACCACGGAAAAATCGCAAAGGCTAAGTTGACATGTGCTACGTGGAATCGAACCCGGTACTTCCCGCTTTCTAGCTTTGATAGCAGCACCGCTCCGGTAAAATTATCACAAAAATTATCGGCAGGCAGTAAAATGCAGCGAATTAAGAAGGCCACCAGCCGTACTTTCAAATATTGGACCTTTACAAAGGTTACCTTTTAATAGACAAAATCGGAATTCTGGAAACAAATTCTAAATGATTTTAATTATTCAAATTCACATTGTTTATTTATATAGCATTCTGATAATTATTATTATTAGTGTATGATAATTTTGAAAGCTTTTTTAAAATTTATTTTAAATAAGAGAATAAATCGTTTGTTTATGTTTAATTTAAATGTGAAAGTATTTTGATAAAAATTACAAGTATGGTATGGTATTCAGGTTAAGGCCTATTGTCTGCACTAGGGACTTGTGCATAAGGGAAAATGGATTCTGGTGGTGGTCTTTCTAGGTGGCTTTAGTCCGTGAAGTTAGGAGAAAACCACGGAAAACTCCGAACGGCTAGATTGGCAAGTGCTACATGGGTTCGAACCCGGCACTTCCCGTCTTCTAGCTTCGAGAGCAAAACCTTTCGGCTATTGGAGGGGATTTAAGTTAACTTTTTTTTTAAATAGAATATATCACTAGACAATAAAATACAGCGAAACCTTTCTAAAACGGACACCAACTATACCTTCAAGTATTGGACTTTTACAAAGTGGTCTTTTAATAGAGAAAATCGTAGTTCTGGAAAACAATTCTAAATGATTTTAATTATTCAAATTTACATTGTTTATCCATATAGCTTTCTGATAGTAATTATTATTGGTTTATGGTAATTTAAAAAGCATTTAAACTTTTTTTTTTTTTTTAAATATAGTTTAAATAAGATAATAAATTATTTACTTATGCTTAATATAAATTAAACGTGTTTTAATTTAATTTAAATCAAATTAAAATAATTATGTTTAAATTAAATAATGTATTAAATTTAAATAATTATTAAAACTTATGTCCACACACATGCACACAAGCAAAAAAAAAAAAAAAATAAGTTAATAAAAAATCAGTATTTTATACAATTTTTTCCCCCCTTAATAAAAACTTGAAGTGTTTATATATATATATATATATATATATATATATACAATACATTTTCTAACGGAGTTGAAAAGTGTTTATGACTTGTCTGTCTGCGCCTTAACTTCTGTGAATAATTTTTTAGTATTTTTAAGCTGATATTACTTTAAAATATTAATTTAATAAACAAAATAATAAATATTTCGTATTCAAACAATGCTAAATGGACGCCCGTACCGATACTAGCGTCACGATGCGGCGAAATGAACTTTAGGACCGGTTGTGATTCTGAAACGCCATAGGAGATATTTCTTCTTTTATTGCTACCTTCATGCATTTTATCTTTTTTTAAAGTAACATTTATATTGGGAAAAACATTTTGGCAACATTAATGGTTTGTTTGCAAATAAATACATCCATCGTCGTGTCTGTTGTTGTGTTGACGTATTTTTGTTCTTTGAAATTGAAGGTGTGTTTATTTATTCCTTTTTTACTTCATAACTTTTATTGAAGATTTTAGAATTTGTATAACTTTAATCCTTTTTTTTCTGTTTCTTTTTTATTAAATATATGATGATGTGTCCCGACTCCAAATTTGTAGGAAGTTATTGAACTAGTTATGCCATATTATAAATATGAAACAAGTAGGATTTAGCCCTGTTAGACAATATATAATGGATTCCGTTTTATTTAGAGCTTAAAAATTTAAAAATTTTCATTTATTTAAACTTAAATTTTCTCATTTTATTTAAAGCTTCAAAACTTTATTTAAAAATTATTAGAGATTCTTCTGTTTTCTTCTAATTACTAGGAAATTTGAGAGAATGCGATGTTTTATGTATTTGTTATGAAAATACTAAACAATTATTGTGTAAATTAAAAAAGTTGTATTAAGTTAATTAAGATAAAATTAATTTTGTCCTGATTAATAAATTTATCAATTTCGATAGTGATCGATTGAATGGTGTAGCTTTGTATAGCGACCTAAAAATTCAAACACATACAACGATGAACTTTCAGCTTTATTATATATAGACTACTGTATCAAAAGGCAGTGCATTAAGAATAATATATTTATTAAAAAAATACAGAACCAAGGAACGATCTATTCAAAAATTGGACTTTTCTGCTGCCCTTTCACGAAAGTCAAATCCTAAAACGGAACCCTTTACAGAATTTAAATCTTAAAATAGGTCCCTGCACAAAATTCAAATTCCGTAGAAACAGAAACAGCCCTTTCGCAAGATTTTGTTTTATAAAAAAGATAATTTTGTAAAAAAATTTTATGTTAATTGTATTATTTTTAATGAATGTCTATACTTAGTTCAATGAAGTGCTATTAATTTGATATTAAACATTGGATAGAGTATCTGCTTAAAAGAAAGGTTTTTTCACAAAAATAAAATTTCACAAAAATAGGCTCTAAAAATTAAAATCTGAATCAACTCTTGTGAAGACTTTATTAAAAAAAAACTAGCATATTACTATTAATAGTGTGTTGATCCTCCTTTATTATAAAATATAATGTTTTTATTCTAGCTTGTATAGTATTAATCTAACTATTGATCTGATTTTGTTGCAAATTACTCCATTCTTCAAATAACATTGTTTCCAATTCCTTTTTATTTGAGGGCTTTGCAGGTCTTTTAGCAATATTACTTTGTAAAATATGCCATACATTCTTGATTGGGTTTATATCAGGTGATTGACCTGACCACAGGAAAATTGTAAGCACTTTTTGGGATTTCCAGGAAGTTGTCTTTTTAGTTTTATGACACATCACGATCTTCCATGAAAACGTAATTGTGGCGATTCAAATTGCTGCCTTGAAGGATCGGTAGAAGATCCTCTTTTAGAATTTAAAATATATTTTTCTGCATTAATTTTACCTTCACACACAGGGTAGCCACTATTTAGGCAATCATGGAAAAGTCAGGGAATTTAAGCGAGTCTTAAAAGGTCATGGAATAGTCAGAGAATTTCATGTAAAGTCAGGGAATTTTGACAAATTTTGTGGAAATAGGTCATTTCTAAAAACTTGTTATTGTAAATTGCAAAATTATTTGTTAATTTTGTGAAATTTTTTGGGGGAAAAAACAGCGAAAGTCAGGGAAAATGGGGAAATAGTCATGGAAGAGTCAGAGAATTTGGAAAAGTTGTAATATTGGTCACCCTGCGGGGGGACAGAACACCAACTACTTTCACCACACCAAATTTCCTCACACTATTACATTTATGTTGCCATATTTTAGAGGTTGCTGCTTTGTCTTCCAACTTCATTACGGAATAATGCCACTTCCATTTTTGTCCTCTATTGCTAAATTGATACTATCACGGTTCATCTGACAAAAAAAAAAAAAAAAAAAAAAAATAATAATAATAATAACATGCTTTCAAAAGTTTTCATTTTTAGTTATAATTTCTTTTGATCAATCAAATCTCCAGAGTTTTTTTTTTTTTTTTTTTTTGGGGGGGGGGGGGGTGATACTTTTCAGGGTTTCAAAAATTTTACATGCCCTATTGGGCATGTTAATCTGAAGGTTACATGCCCAAATATCTCATTCAAATGCATATTAGTAAAAAAATATTCACATACCTAGTAAAAAGAATATAACAAAATTATATCTATATTGTTTATTTCATTTTAATTTAAGTCAGTCAAAAGCAAGATATTATATTTTAACACGCTATATTTTTGGAAAAGTGTTATTGATTAAAGATTTACATGCCATTTGAGCAATATAATTTTTGAGCTGTGGTAGGTACTCTTTTATAAAGGCCATTACTATGTAGATACCTCTGAACAGTTCGACATGATAAATTCAAAGATATAACCGTATCATTCACAGATTTTTTGGGATTCCTTATGATTTGTCGAACTAATGCCCTCTTTTGTCTGGTTCAGGACAGGTTTTCCTGATCTTGTTGAAACGCTTGTCTTTTCATCTCTTATGAAACTACACTATTAGACAATTAATAGTTGCCAAAGGTACATTTAATGTAGCACTGATATCGAACTGAGAAATTACCCACTTCAAATTGCCAACAATGCGCCCTCAAGTAAAATCATTTAATTCATTCCAGTTATACACTTATCCACAGCATTTTAAAACAGTATTAATTAACTCCATTTACATTCTGAAAACTCCTAGAAATTCTTCACACTTACCGATTTTTTATATTTTTAAAAATTTGTTACATTTTTACAATGTCTATTTACTTTTGACACAGTAGTGTAGATTCAAGTTTTAAAGTCAGGTTATATTAAAGCAAGTTATTAGCTTTATTAATGTGAAAAATATGAGAGAAACATCCACTACAACTTCACACACAAATAACCTCTACATTTTCCCCAAACAATGGTTTAATTTGCAACATAGCACAACGCATGCCCAATTGTAAAAATATTTGGTACTACAATAAACATACAGACCCAGTAATTCATCATTTGGCGACATATATGATGTGGTTTATTTAAGTCTTAGTCTTAGACATTCTGTCCTGGACATTTGTGTAAATAAATAAATTGTAACTTTTAAAATTTAAATAAATTTAGAAAACATGAGCTTTGTCAAAATTTTCTTTTATCGAAAATAATTGCTGTAATGTCAGTGGAGGTCTCCCCATTGTTACTAAAAAAAGATTTTGGTGTCTGTATTGTGATAGTGGTCACAAAAATCATTTGTTTGATTTGAAGATTAGTACAGATATTCATTAGACACATGGAATTAGCTGTATAGTTTAGAATGTTTTATCATAATAAAAATAACATATGTTATTAGAATGTTTAAAAGCATGATGTCCATAGAAAATGGTAGGCATAGAATCAGTAATTTCTTTAGAGTGTTACACAAAATAATTCAGATATAGAAATTTTTATTAATGAATTCATCAACCGTGAATATTTATTTTAAATCAAATTGGAGTGTACAGGTTGATATTTTTATTTATTACCAACTATGTGAAAAATACCAGAGCCGGGAATCGAACCCGGGCCCTCCGCTTATTGCACGGATGCTCTACCACTGAGCTACCCTGGCCGACAACCAGCTAGGCATTTCTCACATAATATATGTTGGCAAAGTCACCGAGTCTGCAAACGCAGATATATCAGGTGAGACAATAATAATCGTAGCACAACTCCATAGACCACGAAATTTCAATTTAGAAATTTTTATTCATGAATTCATCAACCGTGAATATTTATTTAAATCAAATTGGAGTGTACAGGTTGATATTTTTATTTATTACCAACTATGTGAAAAATACCAGAGTCGGGAATCGGCTCTGGTAAGCGGAGGGCCCGGGTTCGATTCCCGGTTCTGGTATTTTTCACATAGTTGGTAATAAATAAAAATATCAACCTGTACACTCCAATTTGATTTAAATAAATAATTCAGATATATTTTGAAGTTAACTGGAAAATTGGCACAAATATTTATGAAATACATGGAATTAGCTCTACAGTGTTTAGTGTATACAGTAGAATCTCGATCCATCGTTTTTCACGGGGTGCATAGAAAAAAGAACGATGAAAGCGGGAAAATGACAAATGCGGGTTAAAGTCAAAACATGAAGAAAACAAAGTTTATGAATTAATACACACAATATATACAGTATACTACAAATAAAAACTAATTTATTACTTTCCAAACTATCAAAAAAAAAATAAATCAATGTTCTAGAACATTAAGTAAAATTTGTTTTCAAAAATCTGTAATTTTATGTTGAGTTTTTCATTCATTTTATAAATTAAACAGGAATTTTTTCAGATTTACAATATTTTTCTGGTCTTTATCCGTAATTTCATATGCTTATATAAAAGTTTGTGCATTTTTAAACAACATGATTACAACAAACACACTTGGCATAGGTGTAGGCTAAGCCTCATCGGTGTTAAAATTATCCTCTGTTTATTCGCCATTATTTTCCTTTTTTGAAATCATTCATTTCGTCTATGCTCTATGCTTTAGGATACCGCATGTCGCAATGTCTTGATTATTGCAAATATTATCACTAAATTTAGTACCAAACAAATCCTCTGCTACACGCAACCACTCTACATCTGCATTTTCAGTCTCATCTCATTTTCTTGCCCCTGTGTTCGGTATTCTTCATAATTTTTTCTCATGTAACTGCATTTCACGAAAAATTTTTCTGGATTACTGAACAGGGTTTAAACTGCCATTAGTTTTTTTAGCATTTTGCTAAAAAGTATCATATTTTGCTAAAACAAGTCGGTCAGAATTTCGCTAAAAAGCTAAAACTGGATAACTGTAAAAAATATCTCTGTATAATAATTCAGATTTTTTTTTTTTTTTTTTTTTTTTGTAATATTTGCAGGCAAAAACTACGAAAGGACTGAAATTTTTGTGAATCCTTATTTATATAGTAATTTGGATTTAATTTTAATTTTCAATGACTGAATTTAAATGAAAAAATATTTAAAAGTATGTTAGAATTCAGAATTTGCTTCATAGAAGCATTGTTAGCACTAGTATTTCATGATTATCTACCACTACACTTTACTTGATTTTTAAATTGCTTTTTCATTTCACACATATGATATGAATACCTCTTTTTCTATTGATAAAATCAAAACATAGTTTCCCTGATTCATATTTTTAAAGTCACAAATATGGATGCTTGGTTAAAATCATCAATGAACAAAAGGAATAGAAAACAAAACTGAGGATAACAAAGCTAAGTAAAAGAAATCAATGGTATCCAAAGGATTAACTTTCGAAAAAGCTAAAATAGTGCTTGCCTATTTTCGCTAAAATACTAAAGTAATTTTTTTGCCAGGTTAAACCCTGTTACTGAAGAGGCTACTTCCTGCCACATTGAAATTACAAAATTAATAGATGATCTGGAAACATGGCATCACAATTTTGATCCTCCATGAAAATTGGGAAAAGAGTTACTTTAGAATGAAAGAAGTAATTCCAGTTTGTATGCCATGTGGTATGTGGAACCACTTGACTTTCAGGAGAAAATTTTTACAAGGTGAGAAAAATTTTACAATGATGAATGCGGGAAAACAACTTTTTGAAGCACGATACATGCAGGTTTCGTTAACATTATTCAGGCATGAGAATTTTCCGCGGATCCACGATTTTCCGCTTTTTTGCAATTTTCGTTAATTTCACAATTTTTTATTTTGTAAAAATCAAACTCCAATAACGATCAGTGTTCAAACGCTCCACGAAAAACTTTAGATTCTCAACCTTTTTCCATCCAAAATATAAATGTCAATATTCCTTTTAAACATGCTTTATGAGATTCTATAACATATAAAAGAACAGAATTATTCAATATTTCCCACTCATGTAATTTTTTTTTGTCCCCCCCCCCTTTTTTCATCTCTAACTATTGCCAATCAAATATTCTGTGGGAAACCTTTTATTTTTGAATATTTATCCATCCACAATATTAATTTTAAACTTACTTTATGATATTCTAGAACCCATAAAGAAGTAGAATTGTGTTTAATATTTCTCTCATGAACTACTTTTTATTCCCCCCCCCCCCCCCAATTCCTTCTTTCTCATTTTCCAGCCAATGATTAAATGTTGATTGGAAGCTAACGTTTTTCTTTTTAAACACATGTTTTATTGTGTTGATGGGCATTATTCTTTTAGTTTAATTTGTCACTTTTAAAATATTTTGTATAGTTTTTTCCTGTGAGCATTATTTTTCACTTGAAATAAATTTTATGAACGTACATTTGTATAGATTTCCCTGTGCGCGTTATTTTTTCTTTTAAAATTAATTTTGTGAACATGCGTGTTTCCTCTTTTTTTAATTTTCTGCACTCTCATGCCTGATTATTTAATTATAATTTGTGCGGCGACCATAGAAATAAAACGATCAATGCGTGAAAACAATGGATGCGGGAACGATAGATCGGGATTTCACTGTATAATGATTGTAAGATCATGTACCTTAGCATGAAAGATTATTTTGATATACTAAGGGTCCATAGTTAGCACTTCATTTAAATTCATTTTAACACTGTTACTTTTGTATTCAATGATATTAAACTGAATATACATTATTAAAATGCTTAAAAGCATGATTTATGGAAGAAATTATAGGCATAGAATTACTAATTTGTTTACAGGACTATGCAAAAGGATTCAGATATGATATGTAATCATCCGATTTACAATATATTTGACACAATCATTTATGAATTCTGTGATATTAAATAAATTACATGAAAAAATTTTAATACATTTCTGTCTGCAGATAACATTTATTTTATGTGCATTTTGATCATTTGTACAATATATTCAACAAAATGAATTTAATATGTATTGTTACAGTGCTTTCAGTAAATAGTGTTCATTTTTCCAACTTTACAGCTACAAAATGAAATAATAAAAACTTAAAAAGTCAATTTTCAAAAAACAAGTGTAATGCAAATTTAACAATTGTGATTTTTCTGGCTGAAAATTTAAAAAGTATATCAGGTAATGAGTAAGTCTCTTAAAAAAAAGCATGGGCTGGCTTTTGCCAATAGTAGGTATTGTATTATTACGAATTTATAAGTAATAGTAGTCATTTTTCTGCAAATTCATTCAGAAAGGCTTATTAGTCAAGTTATAAAAATGTTAATTTTCTGTATTTCTAGCTTATTTTGACATTAAAATAGCTCATTTTCCTTTAAAACTCTTAAAAAAGCTGCACCAGGGCAGATAATGGCCTTGGCGACAAATCTGGTGGCCTTAATGAGAAAACACGTATTATTGACATTGATTATCTAACCTGTAACTTAATTATTTTGCAAGATACTAGAAAATTCTTGAATTGTATGGGCCTATATAAGGGTATTGCATTCCAGTGAGTCAGTCAGTTTTCACCAAGACATTGCAGTATAACGAGCGGTACTTGACCAAGCCTTTGCTATTGATAACAGCTCATATACTCTGTGTTATGCTTATGGTACAGTTTACGCTGTGATTTTCATATTGTCAACTGTTGTTTAAGCTGTGTTTTCTGATTCTGATGAAAGTTGATACAGTGATACTGCAATCTATCGTTCCCGCATCCATCGTTTTCCCACATTTATCGTTTTATTTTTATTGTCCCTGCACTAATTGTATTTAAATAATGTTAACAAAACCTGCATGTATCATGCTTCAAAAAGTCGTTTTCCTGTATTTATCGTAAAAATTTTCTCCTGACCTTATAAAATTTTCTCCTGAAGGTCAAGCGGTTTTATACAGCATACAAACTGGAATGTACTTTATGCATCAAACTCACTACGGGTACATAAAAGTCTCTATGCCGATCTCTGAGCTTTAAATTTTCGTTTACTCTGTATTAACCAATACCAGTCGCTGAAATAGGTAAATACCCGCAACCATTGACACTCGCACATAAGGTCCATTACTTCTTCCATCCTAAAATAATTCTTTTCCTCATTTCCATGGAGGACCAAAATTGTGATGTCTATTCATTTTGTAATTTCAGCATGGCAAGAAGTAACCTCTTCAGTAATCCAGAAAATTGTTTCGTGAAATACGGTTATGTGCAAAAAAATTATGAATACCAAACAGAAAACAAGAAAATGATGATGATGATAATGCAGATGAAGAGTGGTTACGTCTAGCAGAGAATGCATCAGGTACAAAATTTAGTGATAATATTTGCATTAATCAAGATGTTACAATATGCAATATCCTAAAGCATAGAAGAAATGTGTGATTTCAAAAAATGAAATTATGGCGAAGAAACAGAGGATAATTTTTACACCGCTGAAGCAATTACGGTGTTTGAAAATGCACAAACTTTTGCATAAGCACTTGAAAATACAGAAAAGGATCAGAAAAACGTTGTAAATCTGGAAAAATTCCTGTTTAATATATGAAAGGCACAAAAAAACCAAAATAAAAATTACTGATTTTTAAAAATAAATTTAACTTAATGTTCTACAATATAGCTTTATTTCTTTGACAGTTTGGAAAATAATAAATTAGTTTTTTTATTAGTACAGTCGGTAATAAAAGTGTCCGAACACTAGCAAAAATTCCTATGTAAAAAAAGTACACTTCATACGATTCTGTTAAATAAATCCTTATCGAATAATGTTCTTAGACTGACTAAGAACAGGATTCGACAAAGATTTATTTAACAAAACCGTATGAAGTGTACTTTTTTTACATAGGAATTTTTGCTAGTGCTCGGACACTTTTGTTACCGACTGTAGTATACTGTATACATTGTGTGTATTCAGTCATAAAAATTGTTTTCTTCGTGTTTTGTCTTTAACCTGCATTCGTCATTTTCCTGCTCTCATTGTTTTTTTTTCATGCACCCCGTGAAAAACGATGGATCGAGGTTCTACTGTACTTGGTTAACAGACCTGTAATCTTCTGTAAATAAACTTTTATGCATCTACAAGATTTATCATTCATTCCCGAGCAATTCATGAATCCAGAGTATTATACACTCTTAAATCATATATTTTGTTGAAACTATTTTTTTCAATTTTTAGTTAAATATTTGATTGGAATATAAATAATAATAATAATCTAAATTTAGCCTTTTTTTTATTTGTAAAAAAAAAATAATAATATATAATATATATTATCTTACTTTCTTGATTTCAGTGAACAGTGGATATGGATGAAAAACATATGGATGATGATGATAAATCTTTATATTCCTATTATACTGCTGGTGGAATAAAAGATGGTTTGACGTATGAGGGCAGTAAGTTTTTTCTTAATGGTAAACCATTCCAGATATTTAGTGGCTCTTTGCATTATTTCCGCTTTCATCCCAACAGTTGGAAGGAAAGTATTAAAAAAATGTATCACTGTCATTTAAATACTGTTTGCACTTACATACCATGGAATTTGCATGAAGATAAACCTGGTGACTTAAACTTCAGCCACAATTTAGATTTATTTGCTTTTATTGAACTGGTCAAAGCTGAAGATATGTTTCTTATATTACGAGTTGGTCCGTATATATGTGCTGAAGTTGATCTTGGTGGTTTGCCTAGTTGGCTCTTTAAAAACAAAAACATGCAGTTGCGTTCTCATACTGACCCATATTTGAATGCCATTGATAAATATTTTGATGATATAATTCCTCTGATCAAAGATTATCAGTTTTCGGTCAGTGGTGGACCTATTATTGCACTCCAAATTGAGAATGAATTTGGTTCATTTGGAGACACTGGATTGATTACAGATGACTACCAATATATTTCTCATATTGAAAAGCAGCTGAGAGAGTTGGAAATACAAGAGCTATTATTTACCTGTGATATGCCATCTATAGCTAATACTAAAGGATCAGTTCATGATATTTTAATGACTGCTAATTTTCAGACTGATGCTAAAAGGGAATTATCGATTCTGGAAAGGCTTCAACCAAAAAAACCTTTAATGGTTGCAGAGTTATGGTCAGGATGGTTTGATCATTGGGGGGAGAAACATGAAGAAGTATCTGTTGACATTTATTTGGAATCATTAAAAACAATACTAGAACACGATGCATCATTTAACATCTATGTCTTCCAAGGTGGAACCAACTTTGGATTTTCCAATGGTGCTAATGTCAGTTTTCCTTTACCAGAAAGTTCCTACAACAGTACTGTTACAAGTTATGATTATGGTGCTCTTTTAACTGAAAGTGGTGAATATACTGAAAAGTATTTTGCAACATTGGCTCTTTTACAGACATATAAAAAAGAATATTTTAGACCTGAATCGGTCCTAGGCATAAAACCTACATATATGAATATTAAAAATTTACCTGTAAAGAAATATCTGCCTCTAAACAAAATGTTGCCTTTAGCGGAGAAAGTTAAGAAAGCTCATCCCTTAGTTATGGAATATATTGGTCAGACTTTTGGATTTACACTATATGAGACGTATTTCAATGAGAGTGGTCCTCTGTGGTTTTACATGACTCAAGGAATAAGAATTATAGTTTTTGTAAATTCTGTTGTTATTTCAGTAATAGAGAAAGTTCAAGGATTTCATACTGTACACATAACACATACATCTGAAAACAATCCGAGTAAACTTTGGATGTTAGTTGAAAATTTAGGTAGGGTAAACTTTGCAGAGAAAAAAGTTATTCTTAACAATGAGCGAAGGGGTATTAGAGGACCTGTATATATAAATGATATTGTATTAAATGATTGGACTATGTATATTTTAGATTTTAATCAAAAATTCATTCATGATGTTATGTTAGTTGAGTGGGAAGACATAGATACCTCTGAAAATACTGCATGTATTGGCCTTTACGCTACTACTTTTGATTTAGCTGAAGTTGAAGATACATTTTTATATTCTGAAACTTGGAATAAAGGGATTGTTATTGTTAATGGTTTTAATATTGGTAGATATTGGAAAATCGGACCACAACAAACTTTGTATGTGTCAAAACATCATTTAAAAAAAGGCTCAAATGAAATAATTGCATTTGAGTTGCATAACAAACTAGAAGGATTTGAATTCAAAGATTCTCCAATTCTTGATGTTTTAAATGTAGAACCTGATGTTTGATGATTTTCTCTCTGTCAAAAATTTAATGCTTTTGCTATATCATTCCCCCTTTTTCCTCCCTCTATTGTATAAAAGTAAATCTGTATTATTTAAAAATGTTATTTTTTATACCATTATGTATTAAGTTGTATAGTAATGTTAGTATGCTTAATTTTACATAGTTATGAATATGGAACACAGTAAGGTTTATAAATTAAATATTATGCATCTTAAAATATATTTTAGAGAAAAGAATAAAATAGAAATAAGAGGATAATAGAAAAACAGCATATTTAAATTGCTTATTTGATAAAAGAAAATGCTATTTTTGATGCTATCAAACTTTTTTTTTTCTTATTTATAATCAGGAAGTTTTGTAATGTGCAAAGATAATAGATATATTAAGTATATCAGGTATTTCTCCCAAAAATCACAAATTCTTTGAAAACAAAAGTGCTTTAAAAAATCTATCTATCTATATAGATACTCTTTATAAGACACTTAGCATGAGAAAAAGAAAGGGAACTCTCTTTAACTGTGCTAATTAGCCAGGAGAGTGACGATTTTGTCTACCAAGACAGGAGTATGAAATTTTTCATATATGAGGCCTGCTATTCAGGTCTAGAGCTAAATTTAGGTTTAAGAAGGTTTATCGAATATTATCATTTAATTATCTATAATAACAGGTATTATTTTTGAAAAATTCTTCTGTAGAAATGTTGTTGTTATACTGGAGAGTGACTGCATAAAATGTTACATACTTAAATGCTACTAATATAATTTGTGAAATGTTGATGTGGAATTTTTAAATAAATAAATAAAGTTAAAAAAAAAAAAGAGTTTAACAGATCAGAAGAGTGACATTTCAGTTATTTAAATATTTTTTATAGGAAATAGTAAATGAGTAATCTTTTTTATATGCTTTTTTATATGGATTTATATCAGGACTCAATACAGGTCCTGCATGGGTTGGGTTTTATCCCACTTGAACCCGACAGATGAATTTTAAATCAACTTCTCGCCCCCCCCTCACCAAAAAAAAAAAAAAAAAAAAATCTACGACCTGAAACTTTTTTTTTTCTTTTGCTTGATTCTAACCCAAATCATTTTTTTTTAAATTAAAAATGTAATTACTAATACACTAAGTAAAAAATTAAAAAATCCAACAAATGGATTAATAATATTTTTTTTTTTTTAAATGTGTGTTTTGACCCACATGAATAGCAAACCAGTCAACCCAACCTGCAAAGAAAAAATTTAGTCGATCGGGTTCAAATAAAGTTAGGTTACCTAACTCGATGCATGACTCTAATGAGAATACACTAGAAAAAATGTCTTAAAAAAAAAAATTATTCTATGTTTAGCTATTTTTGTGATATTTTGCTTGGACATGATATTGTAGGTTTCTGGTGAGTCCCCCATACATATATCTTTTCAAAATATTAAAAATAACAAACTATTCTTCATATTATTAAACCTCTCCCCCCTTCCTTATGACTAAGACATTTTGTGACATGCCAAAGCTAATTATCTTTTCAAACTATTTTGATGTTATCAAACCTATTTTTCTTCCCTTTATAACCAGGAAGTTTTATAAAATGTCAAGTTTTATAACATGCATTTTCTTTATTAAAACATTTTCTGAAAATACATTTTTGATGGAATACATGTATTTTTTCTATAATCAAGAAGTTTTGTAGCGTGTTAAAGATAGTTTTTTTTTTTTTTTTTTTTTTTCAAAATATTTTTTATACTTAGCTCATACATGTCTGTTGGAGATTGTTATATTTTTGTACTTCAATAAATATTTCAATAAAAAAACCTGACTAATTCGATTGTGTATCTTGTGTATTTTTTTTTAATACTTTATTTTGTCTTATTATAATATTATATACAATGAGTGTGTTAAAAAAAACTTTGCATTTTATTTATTAAATATTAATCATAGACATACTATAAAAGCCGTGTTAGGTAAATAAATGTACAGTATTTCTAAAATTCAAGTGATTCAAAAATGCGAAATTAAAATTTTTATGATGTATCACTGATGTCAGTGTTGTATCGTAAAAGATCTCATATATAACAAAACTAACTCTAGAACATTTTATGATACTACTGAAATTTTGTGCATATCTAATTAGGATATATGGGGATCTTTATATACACTAAGGGAAAAAAAAAAAAAAAAAAGCCATGCTTGGGTAGTTTCCTTTTCTCTTTCTGCAATCGCCAATTTTATTGTTTAAAAAGCAAATTTTCGAACAGATTTTATTACATTGTCCTCCACGTATACACTTTAGGATTGAGCCCAGTGTTAAAAATAAAATGCAATTGTCAGGAAAATTGTAATTTTATTGAGTATTTAAAACATTAAGGATGCCACAAAAAGTATTAATTTTACAATGGAAATCAAAAAATATTTTAATATTCATATATTAAAATATTTTTTGATTTTCATTGTAAAATTAATACTTTTTGTGGCATCATTAATTTTTTAAATACTCAATAAAATTACAATTTTCCTGATTTATTACAATTTTTCCAATTTCCATTTTATTTTTTACACTGGGCTCAATCCTAAAGTGTATACGTGGAGGACGTTGTAATAAAATCTATTTGAAAATTTGCTTTTTAAACAATAAAATTGGTGATTGCAGAAAGAGAAAAGGAAAATATCCAAGCCCGACTTTTCTTTTTTTTTTTCCTTAGTGTATATAAAGATCCCCATATATCCTAATTAGATATGCACAAAATTTCAGTATAGAAAGTATGGGAAAGTATGGTAAAATAGTTAAATGTTCACGAAATATTGGAGAGATTGTTTTTAGCAAGATATAAAATTTTTTGGCTATTTAAACTGGAAATTTAGCTTTAGGTGGCCATGCTGCTCATCCAACCAAGATGACCACAAGTTAAAAACCAAAATTTAAAAAAATCAATTTGTATCGTGTTCATAACTTAGAAAAGATTAAAAAAAAAAGTGTATAGCAAAATTCTTTCTCAGGTTAAAAACAGAAGATCTGCAAATAAAAGCCATTATTAACGGCCCTCTTCACTCACCGTCGCCGGAAGCCCGAGCCAATGTTATTCTATGGGGAAATTTTCTTTACAAATAACTTATTAACTAATATATATTTTTAAATTCTGTTTTCATATTCAGAAAATTCCCAGCTGTTAAATTGACGGACCTTTCTTAAAAATGTATTTTTTTAATTTTTAATATTTTATTTTGAAATTGCAAAATGAAAAAAATTCACATATTGAAAATTCGTATTTTGTAGCTTCAAAATAAAATATAAAAAATTAAAAAAATAATTTTTTAAAAAAGGTCCATCAATTAACCAGCTGGGAATTTTCAGAATGTGAAAACAGAATTTAAAAACATGCATTAGTTAATAAGTTATTTGTAAAGAAAAATTTCCCATAGAATAACATTAGCTTCGGCTTCCAGCATCGGTGAGTGAAGAAGGAAAAGAAAGGAAAAGGAAAAGAAAGAAGGAAAAGAAAGGAAAAGAAAAAAAAAAAACTTCAGTTGACCAAAATTAAAGAAAATTATCAGTTAATTATTGGACTGATCTGGTTTTCTCTGATGAGTCAAGTTTAATTTATTTTGAGCTGATGACAAAATTGTGACCGACTTAATGAAAATTGCACTCTTAAAATAATGACACATTCTCTGTACGTTATGGTATGGAGGTGCATAACTTTTCAAGGTGTCGGGTAAATTTTCACGCTCAAGGGATCAATTAACTCGAAATATAATGCGGCCATTATGAAAGTGGCGTCTGACCGACTATTTTGAAGGTATCTTAGACTTTCCCACAAATATCATTTCAAGAAGATATTGCACCTATCTAAAGAGCATCAGCGGTATGTTTATTTGATTCAAATGCTAAAATTACATATCTATTCCCATAAGTACCTATAATTCTGTAAGTAATTATATCTTTTTTAACTTTAAGTTAAATCCCACAAAGAATATCACAGGATTTCTTCTTTATTAGACCTGGAAATAGTCCTAACCTCAATCAACTCGAGAATGTTTAGTCTATAAAAAGGGGTAGGATTCAAAATTTGAGGCCTACATGTCTGCAAGAACTAGAAAAAAATATTTATGATATTTGGCAGAGTGAAATTTCTGAGATTTATATTAAAAAGCTGTATAATGCTATGCCATTATGCATTAAAGCAGTAATTTCATATAAATGTGAAATTACTCAATGCAGAATACATATTTTTTTATTAAATAATTGTTTAGATTTAACAAATACATAGTTTTATTTCATATATTAAGGTATAACTTATTTCATATAATAAATCATAATAGAATACAAAATATGTGTTTATTATATTACGTTTAAAAAGAAAGTTTTATGTAGATTTTTATTAATTTCTTCGTAGAGTGTAATAAAGCTACTAAATCGAAAATATGCATAAGTATCATTTCATCTCTTTGGCAGTATGCAAACATAACAGATTTATTTGTTTCAACTATTAGTTTTGAAGTTATTACAAATAAAAAAGGTATAAGTCAATTTTTCTGCAGTGTGACTTTTTTACTTTGTACCTTAGTGTATATGGGTGTTGTAGAAGAAAAAGATTAAATTTTGTGTTTTATTGAATTTAAATAGTATCTTGAAATTTTCATTTGATTTTATGAAATTCTGTCCTTTTTTTTTATGCAACTTTGCAGTTTATAATATACTAGAAGGCTTCGCCCGCTTTGCTGGGCACAATATTTAAAGGTTTTCTTTTTAATTGAATTATTGAAACGTTTAAATAAATATATTTCGATTGGCGACTTTTTTTCACAGTTTTAGCATGGGATCTTCTTGACAGTATCAAACATTTTTTGAACTTGAATCTGTGCAACAAAACTATTATTAAAATGAATATTCTCGAAAACAGTCAAATAGAAATGTTAATTCTTTGAATATTCTGGAAACAGTTGAAGTACAGTAGAAGTCACTATTCGATGAATGGTCGAATCAGAGAATGTACGTAAGTCGTTTTTGCAGCAATCACTATAACGCACGTATGTACACTTCACACTCAAAAAAAAATCACTGGACAGTCCTACATCGCTGTGCATGAATCTCAGAACACACAAAACTTGGTTCCATGGCAATCACTATCACGCATGTTAAAACCAAAAAACATCACTGGACACCCCTACCTCGCTGTGCATGAATCTGAAAAGACACGAAACTAAACTCGTTTTCGCAGCAATCACTGTCAAGCATGTTAAAAAAAAAAAAAAAAAAAAAAAAAAAGAAATCACTGGACACCCCTACCTCAAATCAATGAAAATCAAATAAACCAATCAAATCTCTCGTAATTCCTCAAAACATAGCTCTAGTTCAACGTAAAACACACTCAAATCAATGAAAATCAAATAAACCAATCAAATCTCTTGTAATTCCTCAAAACGTAGCTCTAGTTCAACGTAAAATACACTCAAATCAATGAAAATCAAATAAACCAATCAAATCTCTTGTAATTCCTCAAAACATAGCTTAGTCCAACTTAAAATACACTCAAATCAGTGAAAATCAAATAAACCAATCAAATCTCTCGTAATTCCTCAAAACGTAGCTCTAGTTCAATGTGAAATGTACTCAAACCAATGAAAATCAAATGAACCAATCAAATCTCTTGTAGTTCCTCAAAACGTAGCTCTAGTTCAACATAAAATACACTCAAATCAATCAAAATCAAATAAACCAATCCAATCTCTCGTAATTCCTCATAACGTAGCTCTAGTTCAATGTAAAATGTACTCAAACCAATGAAAATCAAATGAACCAATCAAATCTCTTGTAATTCCTCAAAACGTAGCTCTAGTTCAACATAAAATACACTCAAATCATATAAAATCAAATAAACCAATCCAATCTCTCGTAATTCCTCATAACGTAGCTCTAGTTCAATGTAAAATGCACTCAAATCAATGAAAAGGCGATCACAGCGCCACCTGTTGAGCGATTGATCCCCAAATCTAATCAGCACCAGTTTACGTCAGGGTGCAACTAAATACCAAGTTTGGTTAAATTCATTGGTTCGTGAGATACAGCGTCCACAAAAAACGTGATACAGACAGACATTTTTAAAAAATTATCAATTCATGTTCAGGACATCCCAAAACGTGTAAATCCATCAAAAAACGGAGGTCGAAAATTTTCACGAATCCAATACTTTCTCTATATTACATATAGAAGAAAGCAAAAAAAAAAAAAAAAAAAAAATTGAATATTTGCATAGTTGTATACAACAGTATAATTTTCAGTGCATTTTACACATGTATAGATATAAAATCAGTTCTAATCGAAAAACCTTCGTTCAAGTAATAGCAGATTCTATATTTAAGAAGTGTGAAACCCACGTAACTCTTTAATCAGGCTAACATGTAGATGTTTCAAATAAAAAATTTCTTGAAACTTAAAAATGCTGTTTGTTCTTTTTTACATATTTATGATCTGCTTCTAATAGCCATTTTTACTTTCTTCTATATTCAGTAGAAGAATGTATTGGATTCGTAAAAATTTTCGGCTTTCGATTTTCTGTGGATTTACACGTTTTGAGAGATCCAGAACACAATTTGACAATTTTTAGAAAATGTCTGTCTGTGTGTGTGTGACAAAAATTTTGTGGTAACTGTATCTCAGGAAATATTGCACAGAATTGCACATAATTTTATATGTAGATGCATAATTTTATATGTAGATGATCCTTGACCTAAATTAGTGCCTATCAACTTTTTGTGTCAACTACTCAACAGGTGGTGTCGCTATGCAGCAATTTCCATAATTTAAGAAAAGGCTATATCTCAGAAACTCTACTGCATAAAAATGCATATAAATTTATATGTAGATGCATCTTGGCATATGTTAGTGCCTATTAATTTTTAGGGTTAACTGCTCAATAGGTGGCGCTGCTGTGAAACGATTTTCATAATTTAAGGAATGGTTATATCTCAGGAACTACTGCACAAAATTGCATAAAAATTTTTATGTGGATGCACCTGACATAAGTTACTGCGAATCAACTTTTGGTACTAATTGCTCAACAGGTGTCGCTTCTATACAGCGATTTCCTCAGTTTAACGGCCCTCTTCACTTACCGTTGCTGGAAGCCCGAGCCAATGTTATTCTATTTGGAAATTTTCTTTACAAATAACTTATTAACTAATACATATTTTTAAATTCTGTTTACACATTCAGAAAATTCCCAACTGTTAAACTGACGGACCTTTTTCAAAAATGTATTTTTTTTATTTTTAATATTTTATTTTGAAATTGCAAAGTGAAAAAATTTCACATAATGAAAATTCGTATTTTGCAGCTTCAAAATAAAATATAAAAAATTATAAAAATAATTTTTTAAAAAAGGTCCGTCAATTTAACAGCTGGGAATTTTCAGAATGTGAAAACAGAATTTAAAAATATATATTAGTTAATAAGTTATTTGTAAAGAAAAATTTCCCATAGAATAACATTAGCTTTGGCTTCCGGCAGCGGTGAGTGAAGCGGGCTCTTAAGGGAAGACTATATTTCAGGTTCTAATGTGTATAATCAAACAATACGTGATATGTGAAAAAGCCATTTGAGACATTATGCCAATTCAATTTGGATGTATATCTACCAATAGCCTGTGCTGCTATAGTGAAGTTTTTCCTGAGAACGGTAATGCTCTGTTTCAACTTCTATGGCACTTAACTATACAAAACTTGATACATGAGATAACCATTATGAAAACCCATTTTTTAAGATGTTAGTTAAACTGTGTTTCTTTGGATATTTAGTGTTGTTTTTTTCTAACATGAAAATCACCTGCATTCATCATGGTAGATAATTTTAATAAATAATAGTTTTTTAAAATTATTTGAACTGAGTGAATTTATATAGGAAAATATAAAAGAAAGTCTTGTGGTGGCCATAACATACTAGTTTAAATTAGTTTTGCAATTAAAGAAAATATTGAGAGAATAATTACACTGCATAAAAAAAGTAGACGGACACTTACTTGTAATTTTTTAAAGCCGTTTATTTCTTTAATTAGAGATATGAGGTTCATTTCTCTAATATAATTATATTCTTGAGACATCATATATTATTATTTTTTGGATATAGATTCAATCCTTTTGAATTATGTAGTGGAAAAATTCAGGAAACAAAAATGGTGCATATTTACACTGTAATTTTTCTTTAAAAAAGTAGACGGACACATCTTGTATCTCTAAAATAAAACGTTTTTAGTAAGGGTTTCGTCTCCCTTTTGTTTTAATAAGTTCGTATACTCTGTTAGGCATCAAATCAATGAGATTCTGAATCTTTTTTTGACAGAAAATTTCCCAAGTGTTTGTAAGAGCTTCTTTGAGCGGGTGAATTGATTCATACTGGCGTCCACCCTCATAAATTTTATGAACAAGTATAGCCCAAATGTTTTCTACAGGATTCATATCCGGACTCTTGGCTGGCCAGGGTAAAATAATGAAGTTGTTCTCATGAAACCATTTTTTAACGTTGTTAGCGGTGTATATTGGCGCTCCATCTTGTTGGAAAATCCAGTTTTCTTCTCCAAGATCACATGCAAATGGCAAAAGCTCACTGCTTAGTGTTTCAATATAATCTTTGTGAGTCTGCTTCTTACTTAGGAGCACTAAATTTGTCCTTCCACCATAGCCAACAGCTAGCCACACCATCACACCACCACCACCAACTTGCCGAGTAGAGTACACTTCGTCTTCTTTCTCTAAACTGTGCTAATAATATTGATATCCATCTGGGCTGTCTAAATTAAATTTTTTCTTATCTGAAAAAAACTGATATCCATTCTGTAGTCCAAGACATATAGTTTTGAGCCCACTGTAGGCGTTCTGTCACGTGGTGATCCTTCCAGCATGGATGATGTTTTCTTTTCTTATATTGAAAGAGCTCTGAGTGCTTAATGTAGTTATAAATTCTCTGAGAAGTTACGTTAATAATTCCTGTGCTTATTCGAACTCTGGGAATTGATGCTCCAGTTTTTTTCAGCTCAGTAAAAATTTTTCTTTGGTCTCTAAGCGAAAATTTCTTTGGCCGGCCACTCTTTTTCTTTACACCATGGGCTTCAGGAGTAAGTAGAAAATCGCTGATGCTACTTTTGCTTATTAGAAGTAACCTACTAATTTCTCTGACTCCTTTATTAACATTTTTCAGCGCTATAATCTGTCCTTTCTGGTTATCAGTTAGAGGAATTCCTCGTGGCATGGCGCATTCATCTCCAAGAAATTTAACTATGTAAAACCATCTTGTCAAGCACGTTAGCAATTGGCAAAATGCCAAATGTACATGTCCATGCAAAACTGGTATTCCACAAGAAACACCCACTTAGATAATTGCAGTTTTTGACCAGTGTCCGTCTACTTTAAAAAAAAATATATATATTGTGCAAATGTATATCTTTTCTCTTTTCTGCATTTCCCTACATTAAAATTATAAATAATTGAATATTTTTATTTGTCTGTCAAAAATATGAAGATTGATAAGTATAAACATGTTAAAGAATTTTAATCGACATTTCCTATTAAACAAAGATGGGGTTTCAAAAAATTGCAAAGGAGTGTCCGTCTACTTTTTTTATGCAGTGTAGTGAGCATTAAGGGGTTAAACCAGAGTGAAGGTTTTATGAAACACACACTGTATGTTATGTAGTATAAGCTATTAAGGTTTTTTTTTTTCTTTTAATCTTTTACAATATTTCCATTATTGATAGAAAAAACTCATGTTATTCTGAACAGTTTTTTTTTTTTAATAACTTTATCTTACTTATAAGGTAGAGAAAGTATTGTTTTTGGGTCAAATTTTCGAAATTGAGTTTTTGTTATATTTACACGTTTTAAGGTTTCCTGAATCCAAAAATCATATTTTTAGTGGTTGGTCTGTGTGTGTGTCTGTTATCAGCATTTCTCAAGAACAAATTATAGCAGATGGTATTCTAAATGTGTATAATATAGGGATGCTACACTAAACTTTTTGTTGAGATCAAGCAAATGGTTCATGTACAGGGACACCCAAGATAATTCAAATACATTATATGTCTATGGGGGAAATTGCAGGTAAGTAGAGTTTGACATCTATTTTAGAGTTTAACATCTATTAGAGAGTAGAGTTTAACATCTATTACTGCACTAAACCAAATGAAACGAATATGTATATATATATATTATATACTTAAAAACATGTTTCATGTAGAATATGGTACAGAAATCATTAACTGTTCATTTACAGAGCTACACAAAAGAATTAGATTATAGTGCGGCAATACTTGAATATTGATGGAAGTGTACTTCAGGTTGTGCCATGTGTTAGTAATATAGGATTATATTTATGTCCGCCATGTGATGTGTACATAACTTTCAGAAGAGATACAAGTGAAGATATATGGCTGCCAATATTTAAGCCATAACATTCTTTTTATTGTTAGTGGTGGAAGTGCTTTACTGTAATATATTACCATGTCCAGGAAAGCTGCTCAGAAATTGAAATTAATTCTTCACAGCCATATGGTAAATAATGTATTTTTTTAAAGCTAAATCAGGGGTGGTTGTAAATTTACGAAAAAATACCTGAAATTTTAACGAGTAAACCTTTTCATATGTGTCGAAAACATAATTTATTACAGAGCGCTCCAATCCTCTCAATATGAAAAATATTAATTTTAACTAGGTTTAGTAATCATATGTATTTGATATTTTTACTTCCATTACCCTACTACCGTAGGTAATGGAAGTATTGTATTCGGTCTGAAAATTCGATATCGGGTTTTCACCTGATCTACACGTTTTAAGGTCCCCTAGTCCAAAAAAGTGGTTTTTGGCAATTGGTCAGTGTGTATGTATGTGTGTGTGTGTATGTATGTGGAGAATCATCTGGCTATTATAGCTCAGAAACTAATAAAGATAGAGCTACGAAACTTTAGAATTGAAATAAGTCTGGTGTACAGATGAAATTTCCAAATTTTGGTGAAAATTGAAAAACCGGAAGTGGGACATCGGAAACCGGAAGTGGGACCGTAAGTCCGTATCTCATAAACGGCTCTAACGATTTTCTTCAAACTTGCTATATAAACACTCTATTAGATGTCCTTTCGAATGATATAGTTGGTTAGTTCAGGAAAATTGATAGGCGTCCTGTATAAATAGTTCAATTTCAGGCCTCGCAAAGGCGTTCCTTTAAAAACGGTTGTACGGATTTTTTTCAAACTCGCCATTTTAACTCACTTTTAAATATGCTTTTGTATGTAATTATTGTTTTCCTGTCAATAATTGAGTTTAACCGGAAGTGGGACATCGGAAACCGTAAGTGGGACCGTAAGTTCGTATCTCAAAAACGGCTCTAACGATTTTCTTCAAATTTGCTATATAAACACTGTATTAGATGTCCTTTCGAATGATATAGTTGGTTAGTTCAGGAAAATTGATAGGCGTCCTGTATAAATAGCTCAATTTCAGGTCTCCCAAGGGCGTTCCTTTAAAAACAGCTGTACGGATTTTTTTCAAACTCGCCATATTAACTCACTTTTAAATATCCTTTTGTATGTAATTATTGTTTTCCGGTCAATAATTGATTTTTTGTAAAAGTTGGTATCTCAAAAACGGCTCTAACGATTTTCTATTTAGTTCACTTTTATGTTTTCTGATCGTATTCTCTCTCAAAAATGTATATAATATGTGTAATAGTGGGTAATGGAAGTCGTGTGGTTGTTTCACACCAGATTTTTTAGTCTTATTTTACGACTTTAACTACTAAAAAAACTAGAATTGTGGTACTGAAAATGAAAAAAAAAATACCTGAAATCAGGTAAAATACCTGAACACGATCACCCTTGAGCTAAACATTCGTTTTTTTTTTTTTGTTTTTTTTTGTATATTTACACATTTTGAGGCTTCCTGAATACCAATGTCAAGTTTTTAACGTTTGATCTTTGTCTGTGTCTGTTAGAGTAAATTAAAAACAAATAATTTCAGGTGATCCAAATGTTGTATTTTGAAGTTCATATGTTTGTTACTAGAAAAGTTTGATCAAGATTGTTAAGTTTCAAGGAATGCTAATGTGAAAGTTGTCTGAATAATTTTAAATGAACTTTTGAATTTAATAACAGATTTGAATTCTATATAAATGTACGTACAGTAATGAAACGGGGGTTGTAGCCCCCCTCACGTAGAATTATTTGTCAAATAAAGCTGTTCCGAAGCTAAATTCGAATTGTTTTAACATATATTTGCATAACAGTACTTGTTATCTTATCCCTTAATCTCCAGTCTGTATTTATTTTATAGTATTAAATTTCAGAGTAAGAGAAAATTCTGTGAGTGACACATCAGATTATTTTCTTTATGAGAATTACGCATTACCTAATGAAATTTTTTAATTTCATGTTTTCACATTCAGAAAATTCTCAACCGTCTAATTTGTTCTTGTTTTCTAATTTTTACTTTCTTCTGTGTATATAAGAAGAAAGTATTGGATTAGTGAAATTTTTTTAACTCTATGGATTTACACATTTTGAGATATCCTAAACATGATTTGACAGTTTTTAGAAAATGTCTGTCTGTGTGTGTAACACAAATATTGTGGACACTATCTCACAAACCAATGAATGAAATTTAATTGGATCCTGATCTAGAGTGGTGATGATTATATTTGGGGATCAATCTTTCAAAAGGGTGTGCTGGGATTTTTTCTAAATTTTGAACATGGGAATATTGGACAAAAGTTTGTATAAATGTACATTATAATAGTTATTTTTAACACATGATTGTAAAATTAATATAATCTATTGATAAAAGTAGTAGTAAACTAGAAAAAAAAAAGTGTGTGCATGTAAAAGCGTCCCCCCCCCTCCAGGAAAGGTACCCCTCCCCCACGGGGGTATAAATTTTCAATATAGGTATCTTTCAAAAGAGCTTGTCAATACCTTTCATCCAAATAATTGAACCACAGATCTATGATAATTTAAAACAAAGTTGACTTTTTTTAAATTTTTAATACACACACACACACACACACACACACACAAAAAAAAAAAAAAAAAAATAAGTTGTTGGCTAAAAATTTGGCATTACTGCACTAATCTGAAATAAAAACACCCTGCATTTATCATGAAAAATAATTTATACTGCTTAAAATTGTATAAGATTAGGTAAAAGAAAGGCTTGTGGTGGCCAAAAGACATTGGTTAATATTCATTTTAAAGCTTGAAAGTGCAAAAAATGCATTTTATAAATATTTTAGCTCTGAATTGTATTAAAAATTAAGTTTTTGTAAAAAAAAATTAAATTTAACAGTTGTAAATTTTCTAAATGTGAAAACTGAATTAAATATATATATACAGTAACCTTAATAAAATCACTGGTTAATAAAATCAGCCGCTTAATCAGATCAAATTTCCAGGACCTGAATCAAATAAATACAAACTGTTGTTGGAACCGCCGCTTAATAAAATCAGCATCGCCGGTTAATAAACTAAAAAAAATATCCTCAGCTTCCAAAATTATCATTTATGCATACTAAAAAAAAAAAAAAAAATTAATTTACATTGTAATTTTCTTTTTTTAATAAAAAAAGAAATTAAAGTACCCGTTATCGCCCATTTGTCGAAAATTTTACACTTGCAGCATAGTTACAAATTAAACATGCCCCATACAATTTCTCTAACAATTTCAAGGAACGTATTCTTCAAAATGCAGTAATGAATTACAAATTTGATTTGATTTGCAAATGATACATATATATATATATATTAATTATTAATTATTAAACGACAATTTCTAGTTCTTATTTTGAAATAGCTATAAATTAAGAGGTTCAAACGGAAAGATTTTAAATTTAAAAGAAAAGCGTGAACTTTTGGTAAAATAAAATAATGATGATTTTCTTTGAAGGAAAGCGCATAGAAATTTGGAATGCGTTTAATTTACTTATATCGGAGGAATAAATAATTATTTATCAAAAATTAATTAATATTGTTTACTAATTCCATTATTTGTTACCTTTTGAAATTTCTTTCCAAATTCAGGGAAGTAAATACCCTTTCCTTGAGTGCAGGAACATTCGCCGGATATAAAGATCAGCCGCTTAATAAAATCACTTTGCCTCAGAACGAATGTGCTTTTAATAAGCGGCGGGAACTGTATTAGGTAATTTTTATAACAAAATTCTTCATTAAATAACAAAGGCTTTGGCTGCTGGCGATGAAATGTAGTGTTTCCTTTAATTAGATGTATGTGTGTACACACGAGTTAACCCATTTGCATCGTTCAAAAATGTTGGAAATTGGCCCATATCACCAAACTGTTCAGATGACCAATATTTCAATACTCTTGTTTGTGATACAATAATTTTGTAATATAAGTTTTTGGACCAGAGATATCAATATCATTAGTGAAATAAATTTTCAATTTCTATACAAAAATTTCTTTGAAACTCGGTTCGGTTTTGTCAAATTGATTAGTTTCCACTACAATACGTCCAATAATTTCCTGCGTTGAAAATAATCCGCAAACGTTCTTTCTAGTAAAATTTGTAATATCGTTTGCACCACTAACAGAATTAAATTTACGCAGCTTAAGTTGATCATATTTTTTTCTTTTCATTCAAAATTATTTGCACTGTGATCATTATCGTCACTGTCAGAAGATATCGCAATAATACATATACATTTTTTGGATTTGTTTATTTCTTCCCTAGTATTCGAATCAAAACCTCCCACCTTTATCAGTTTTAGAATTGTTTTTTTACAAGAAAAGTGTGTTTACAATCATCACTTTAAACTACCGCGCATATATGTGCTTCAGTGATAATGGCCAGGAAATTTTGGCGCATATACAGTAGAGAGTCAAAAATCCGCACAGCTCGGGACCAGAGGTTGTGCGAATTTTAGAATTTGGCAGATTTTGGAGCCAATAAAAATTAATTTTCAATTTAAATAATAAAAGCAGAATATTAATCAAACTAAACATATACTAGTGAACAATAATACAATTTGACTAAAAAAATATATATATATTGAAAACAATAAATAAAAAAATATTCATTAAATTTCGACAAAATCTGTCACATGCAGTTTGTTTGTTTTAAACTACACATGCACACATATATCATTGTTTTTTTTTTTTTTTTTTTTTTTTTTTGTCTATTGTAAATAGTCATCAATTCTTATTTTGTAACACAAATTTATTTTTCGAAGAATTTAACTGAATTCTTCCTTACAACTATGTCTTCATCAGATAGCATTTTTAAAAATTAGTTTATTGTTTTCTACATTGATATCATCATCATAATAATCATAATTTTCTTTTGATTAATTTAATATACTGTTGATAATTTCCTTATCAGCAACTTAGTTCTTGCAGTTTTTCATATTGTAACTATAAAATGCAAGCACAAACTATGCATTCAAGATCTTTTACAAAAATTCTGATTTGCAGTTTTGTAGCTTAAATTTCATTGTTTGTATCTGAAAAGATGTGCGGATTTCAGACTTCGGCAGATTTTAGGTCGGTGGATTTCTGACTCTCTACGGTATGCGCTTATGATACAAATGGGTTAATAAAGTATCAGATCAGTTTCTATGAAGAGCTGATTAAGGTTAATACTGTGACATCTTGTATTTTTTAACACAGTGATGTTAAATTAGATTTGCTTTAACAGCCTACACTACCTACCTTCGCAGACAGCCCAAGCCAATTTTATTCTATGGGGAAGTGTGTTTATAAGTATTTGTTAAGACATAGTGTTGGCATTGGATTTAAGTAAAATATTACTTTTCTATATAATCTCTAATTATTAATTAATTTTAGATATTTTTGGACTGCAAATTCACAATGACTTTTTATAACAAATTTTTCATTTTTGCCAAAATCAATTAAAATTTGTGATTTTTCTTATACTCTGAGTATGCCGTTCGTTTTCCAGGTAGGCCATATCCAAGTGCAGTTACCATCGCAAATGTAGTGCGACGACTCATGGAGGCAGGAAGCACTAAAAGTCGTCCGCGTTCTGGCAGACCAGTGAGTGCAGGTATGCGTATACCGCCAGAGAGTATTTTGGCATATGCACTAGCCCATCCACACAGCAGTACAAGAGAAATCAGCATGGCTTGTGGCTTAACACAGGCCCGAGTATGGCAAATACTGCATAGTCAACATGCACATCCCTATCATGTCACTCTGCAGCAAGAACTGTTGCCACGGGATAATGAACGTCGACTTGATTGGTGCAACTGGGCATTAAATAATGTTGAAGATAAATCAGATTTTTTGTCCAACATTGTTTGGTCAGACGAGGCACTGTTTCAGCGTACCGGAGTACTAAACCGACATAATGCCCACTATTGGGTGCTGGAAAATCCCTCGTGGGGACTATCCACAAAGCACCAAGTGCGCTGGTCCATTAATGTGTGGGGCGATATCTGGAAGGATTGCTTACTGGGACCTGTGTTCTACGAAGGCACATTAAACGGACAGAGGTACCTCCAACTATTACAGGATATCATACCCGACTTTTTGGATGATATTCCCCTGTCCGCATTATGGGACATGTGGTTCCAACATGACGGTGCTCCTGCACACCAGCCAGCTGGAGTGCGAAGCTTTCTAAAAGATTGCTTTGGACAACAAATTATTGGGTATGGTAGTAGTATTGAATGGCCTCCACGATCGCCGGACCTGACTCCGATGGATTTCTTCCTGTGGGGTTACATAAAAGATCAGGTTTATGCAACTCCACATACAAGTCTGCTGGATCTACGCCATCGTATTACAGATGCTTTCAACAGTGTAACTCCTTCCATGCTGAGAAATGTGCATGCAGAATTACTCACACGAATAGAAACGTGTATTGTGAGCAATCAATGGCGAACTTTTCGAACATTCTCAACATTAACTTTTAATCACTATGAGACTTAGAGTTTAGTTTACTTATTTTGTTTTTGTGTGTGATGTTATCAAAATGTACTGATGTAAGTACATAGTATTTATTCATTAAATTGTGCATATTTCTTCTTTCCTCTGGCTATTTTCTTTCAAATATTTACACAAAATGGAGTGCATCGATTTTGGATATTTTTTGGGTATACAGGTGCCAGTTTATCTTATCCGTGTAAACCAAATATCGTTTCGTACTAATTAATTGATGCTCTAAAACTTTTTAATTGGAAATTTTGCTCTATCTCTTTTCGTTTTCGATATGCTATGGCTAACTTCCAAATTTCGCCACTAGGGGCGCTGCTGTCATTTGCATTAGGTCAGGCATAGTCGCTTTGCTATACCGTTACCTCACTTGCGTGGCTGTAGCACTCTCCGTTCGCAAGTATTTTCAGGTTAAAGGGACTTTCCTATGCACCCTGTATATGTATACAGTTGAAGCTCTTTAACATGAATTACTTTTAACATGAACTGTTTCCACAATCCCCATCAAAATGAAGATTTGTATAGTTATATGAAAATTAGTTACTGATAGCATGAACGAATTTTTTATCTCCCTTGAGATTCACGTTAATGAAGTTCGACTGTATATATATCTGTTCATTCATTTGCGAGCTACAATGTCACATACAGATAAAGGGCTTCAAACTTGTAACACCACTCTTTTTTTTAAATCAAAGTTTAATAAATTATCAAATATTAAGTCAGTAGTGTGTTAAGTTATATACTTATTATTAGTTTGATATTTCAGCATTAATATTTTCTGAAAACTTAATCAAATTTAAAATATATTCTGATATACAGTATTCCAGCACCTTATTCCTTTTCACATGCAGTGAAGTCAACATTTTTCTGTACTTGAGTTTTATTCTTTAAAGATGTGAAAAATGTCTACTTGCTGAGGTTAGTTGATTAAAAAAAAAAAAAAAAAATCTTTGATTATTAGTGTAATTTTTTTTTTTTTATGTATTTAATAGAGTCCATTAGTTTATAACTTTAACACTTTTCAGTAATATCAGTACAAACAATACTAATGGTTGGCAGATGCCTAAATGTAGGATTGGGGGCTGCCAAGCACTTTTAAACATTACTATTCTAACACATTAGTAGAATTTGTATGTACTGCAAAGTGGCTGCAAAAATCTTGGCACACACATTCAGGCTTTGTATAGAAATAGCTGTATAATTTTTTATGTCTGTATTGTTTATGAATTGTGTAGAGGGACACGCCAAAATCCTTATTACATCATATGGGGTGAATTTCGTTTAAATGCATTTTAACATCATTACTTTGCAATCAACAAAATGAAATTAGCGCTCATTAGTGAGATACTTAAACTTATGTTTTCTGCAGAAAATATGTGCTCTAGGCTTCCTAATTAATTACAGGAGCTTACAAAAGTGTTCTGAAAATATCGCGTAATCATCCAAATTATGCCAAATTTTGAATAATTATTCATGAAAAACGTAGAATAAGCTGAATAGTTTTTACTGGTGTATACAATGTTTATGGTTCGTTTACAGAGACACACAAAAGAATTTCGTGACATCAGAGCCTATGGACAATTTTTTATTTAAGCACACTTAAATGTGTTTATGCTGCATTGAACATAATGGAATTGACATACATTGTAAAGATGCTTAAAAGCATGTTTCTTCTTAAAAAAGGGTATGTATAGACTAAATTTATTTATGGGACCACACAAAAGAATTCCGATGATGTACTGTAATCATCCAAATGATGTCAAATTAGTTAAAAAAATTAATAAGTTATAATTAATTAGGTGTATTCTTATTATTGGCATATATAATAACTGTGGCTTCTTTTCCAGGATACATAAAAGAATTTCGTACTGTTACGGTCTATAGTCGGTATTTCTTAAAAGTGTATTTTAACATGGTTACACCCTATTAAATATACCCTCAGGAACGTATTTGTTTATGCAGCAAGTCAATCAAATCAATATATACTATTATATAATAAGGAATAATTAAAAATGACCTGTTGAATAATGTGTGATGCAAATAGGATGTCGAGGCTCCTGATCTACAGATCCACTAGTTACCACTATTCATATTTATAAAATATTTGGAATTTATGACATATTCTACCAATTGAGCTACCTAGTCAATATCTTGCATTCACTAATTTCTTATATGAAAGATTGAATATTTCATATGGTCTTTAATAGGGTGAAGCAAGAAAGCAGACAAAAAAAACTTTTCGAAATTTACTTTTGACATAGGGTGGGAAAGTTGCGCCTTAGGTCATCTTAGTTTACAAAGTTTTTCTACTTACAATCCATTCATATTTTCTGGCATCCCAAGCAGCAACCAAATTTTACAATGTGAATTTTTAAATACTTTTAGGGGTGCTTGGGGCCCCAGTGGCAGAAAGTTTTGTAGCTGTCTGCGACAGGCTTTTAAAATTTCATAATCTGTCTGCAAAAATTGCATATAATCAGGGGTGAAAAAGGCTTACACTCAAAAAGCCTGAAAGCTGATTGAGGGGGGGAGCTTAACATCAGTGGGGATCTCGTGCAACAATACACGAATACAATTTTACTGCAGAACAATATAGTATAAACAACTGTGTGTATTCATTCAATTCATCTCATTCAATTAAATATTTTATAGCAATGTTTGACACAACACAATATAAATAATAAAAGTTTTAGTTTTGATACAGAAATTTTTTTTAAGTGAATTGTTATCCGAAAGTTGCATACAAATTTTTTTTTATCAGTGCAGACAAAAACTGTCCACAAGCCGTTTTTCTTTATCGTCGACTATGTTGCCGTGTTGCAGTGTTTTTGCCACTGGGCTTGGGGCAATGGAAGAAATGGATTTCAATTTAAAAAAAAAAGAATATGTAAATTACAATACTTATTATAACTTTTCCACCTCGCATTCATGTTATAAGTAACTTTGAAGTCATTCATATTTTTTTTAATAAGTTTTCATAAAAATGTCAATTATTAATTATTTTGGAGGGTTCTGAAAGATATGAATGGATTTTAATTTAAAAAATATATATATATTAACCAATATACATAAGACAACTTTTCTAACCCACACCAAAAGTAATCTTGAAAATAAAAAACTCATATTTTTTGCTCTACTCTATTTTTGTAAATAAAGAGAACTGCCTTTGTATTTGCAGGTTATGTGAAAATATTTATTTTTCATGTGAACTTACAATGCCAGTTAGATATCGTCTAGTTTAGTTCTACTGGGACAGCACTGACACATTAAGCTATAAGATCCCAGGTTTAAATCCTGGCCTTATCACTTTTTGTTAGTTTTCCATTAGAAATAAGAATAATTTTATAAAATATGAGAAGAGTCCATAAACAGACACACAAAACAACTAAACATTTTTAAAATGATTTATTTTACTTTTCATATATATATATAATATTATATACTTCATATCTCACAAATATGCAGTGAATTTGTATCAAAAAAGATATCAGGTAACATATGCGTCTTATATTGAAAGTTTTTCTTTTAAAAATTCTTACAGGAAATGACTAACTCGGATTGCTAACTGTCACAGTTAATGGGAGATTTCTTCACAACTATTTCATAGCTTGTTTGGTTTTTAATGCTGACAATTTACAGTTTGAATGTGAAAAATGACAAACATGTACAGCAAATGAATGTATATACAAGATGATATATATTTTTTAAAAAATCAGCAATCAAACTGAAATATTTTTTTTTTCAACTGAGATCAAAATATGTTTAATAACAACAGTATGATTGATATCAAATGCCAAATCTATGCAAGATGGTTATAATTAAAGTTCTGCTATAAACAGCATCCTACTGCTTGAAATAAATGAGTGGATTGCTACCAAATTTGGTATGGGGATAGTGTATGAGATATGTTCAAAGGAGTAAAAAGTTTTTTAATTAGAATAATGTCTATGGAAAATGGCAAATTCAATGAAGAAATCCACAAGAGATAAAAAATTCTTCAGTAAATATTCCACATGAGGTTTTTTTCTTCCTCTTTCTAATGTTTTCCACTTTTCCATGCAAAGCACCATGTGTAGTGGAACATATGACACTCGAGGGGTTAACTTGTGGTCTTTTGAAAAGTCTCTCGGGGGATTCAAGGACCCTCCCTCCCTAGATATTGTGAAAAATGAAAGTAACACACTTTTAAAAACAATAAAGGCATCATTAGTGAATTTGCAATTATAAATCAGTGAATATTAATTAATATTTAATTCTTAATTGATTTTATTGAAAATAATTTTGGCCACTTTTTAAAATAGTCTTTTGAGCCCCTTCTATGATTTGTTTAATTGTCCTTGATGCTGACTTGCTTTTTTCAGCTGTAGTTATTCAATTACTTTTATTTATTAATTATCTATAAACCTAACTACAGAAAAAATAGATATTATATTTCTTACTGTAAATGCTAAATTCAATAAAAGCTATGCCCATTATTTAAATATTGATAAGAGGCCGTCATACCACCCAAATCAGCTGCACAAGTATCGCTCATCATTAAAAGGTTGTGCACCAGTAACCTAGTATTTTTTTGTTTTTTAAATAAATTTTTTAGTGCATTTTATGAATTGTTCACATACCAAAATTTGGAGGCAATCAGCTCTTTCATTTTAGCTGCAGTTTGCTGCTTTAAGCTGAAGATTAATTATAACCATCCTGTATTTACATGTATTTTTTCTTTTTCTTGTAAGATAAGTGAATATACTAAAATATGACAGCTTTTTCAGTATTGTACAATATAGGCATAACTGACCTGAGACAA
Organism: Salticus scenicus; assembly: GCA_963930645.1. Taxonomy (NCBI): domain Eukaryota; kingdom Metazoa; phylum Arthropoda; class Arachnida; order Araneae; family Salticidae; genus Salticus; species Salticus scenicus. The sequence goes on along the minus strand of OZ005659.1, from coordinate 32,341,872 downwards.
CAAAAACTTTTCTAGCTATTACACATCAAAGGAATGTTTTCGCATGAAAACTAGAAAAGTAAGACTAGATAGTTGAAGAAATATATTAATTTTGGAACAGATTTAGAATATTAATGTACACATCAAAAAATGACTGGACTGATAAAATTCAACAATATGCTAATTAGCAAAAAAAATCTTTAGAATAAAAAAAAAAATAACGACTAAATAAACCCTTTATGAATTGCAGATGCATCAATTACGGAGTAAATCCATGTATGAATACCATGCAATAGTCATGATCCATATAAAAAAAAATATATATATATTTTTTTATGATCAAAGTAACAATATTTAGTGTTTATGGTTAAAACATTTAATTATGCAATTTATACATACATTAAAAAGGAAAAACGTAACTCATGAAATAACACCTACATGACTTTTGTAAATATAAATTTTTAATTAACCACTTCCGTTTAGTAGTAAATCATAAAAATAATTGAAATAAGCCTCTCTTAAGACACTGATAAGAAATTTTGCCAATATAATAAGCACCTAACAAATTTTCACCAAGTAAAAAATAAAATGAGACAAGCTGCCACTCTCTCTTATTTCAAAACACAAATTATAACGACATTATACAAAGGAGAAATTTCCATTTGCAAACAGCATCAGCTAAAACAGGCGAGTTTGTTCTGCACAAGTGTTTTGGCCTCAGTGTTGTGGCAAATTTATTATGAGAGTTGCTTGAATTCCTTAGTAAAATTTTTACCTTTAGTTTTATAGTACTACTACAGAATTTTCTTAACAGCAAATGTAGAATCATCACATAATCTTTAACATTGTGACATAATCCTTAACATTTGTATCTTAAATGCTCTCTATCAGTGAGAATCTAGGTCATCCAAACTCCATGTTAACTTACAGGGAAATAACTTAATGAACAAATACATAGTATATATTTTTAAATTTTGTTTCAGCATAAAGAAAACTCACAACAGTTAATTATGCTTAATTTTTTTTTTTCAAATTCATTTTTAAGTTATATAAAACGCTAGAAGTTCACAGTGAATTTTCACAGGAAATCAATGTTGAAAATTAAAAAAAAAATTTTTTTTTGAAAACCGAGGCATAGTTTTAACAAGTCACAAATTCTCTGAATCTGAAAACATAATTTTAAAATAAGTATTGTGTAATGCGTAATATAACGGGGATTATTTCCCTGTAGGAGAGAGCCTTAAGTACTGGTTGCAATTTGTAATTGAAATTTCAAGGTTTAAAAAATGTTACATTTATGCATGCAATGAATTGCAAAAAGTAATTTAAATCAATGACATGAACAAGGGAATGTAAACAAAAATGTTATTTTCCAAGTTTATAAAGAAAATTTTGAAAATTCCTGATTTGTGTATAGGTTTAGCCTGTAAGTTGCACAGCAACTGTGTTTTTGATAATTACATAATTTAGTAGAATAACAGATACATTTGCAGAAATAGAAAGGGTTTATCTAGAAAGTGAAAAAACTCATTATATAGAATATAAAAAAAAAAACAGTCACAATCGAAACATATTTACAATAAATACAGACATGAAAGCTTTAAACTTTCAATAAAATTTAACAAAAGCTTGTTTTTTTCTTTATACAAGACACTTGCATCAGAAATTTCGAAGCATGCAAAAGAACTACTGAAACATTTGCACATGCAAACAGATACGCATGAAATTAACTGTGCAAAATGCAATTTCCTCTAGAAATTTGTTCTTTTTTTTTTCCTTTTCCCTCCTATAAAAAAGGTCACATCCATTTATCACTTGAAGTTCAAATTTGCCCACAGTTTACATTTACGAAAAAAGTAGGTAAATTCTTACACAATGTCAGACCTGTGAAATGCACAAAATTTCACAACCATTAAAAGAAATTAATAAATGTCAATTTTAAATATAATACACTTTTTAAATTCTTAAATAGTTAACTAAAACATTTAATAAAATTATCACAATCTCACATTCATAATAAAGTATATTTAAATACAATAAAAGCTGAATGGTTAAATTTGTTTTTTGTACACTAAAAATAGACTAGTTAAAAAAGAAAAGCAATAATAATAAGCTTTGAATATTGGTAATGAGGAAAATCAAACTAAGTTGATTTCAGAAATAAAAATTTTTCAAAATATTTTTACATAAATCTTTAAAAATATATGCTAACAAAAAAAAATGTTTTATACATGCACAGTCAAAAAAACTCACATGAGTGCTTTTTTTTCTGGCACACATGGAAGTTTATGAACATGCAGTGAACTCCACGTGTTCTTGTGTCAAATTATACAATGGCAATCCAAACGTGCAGATAATGTTTGAGAATGTGCCTTTTGGTAACAGCAACTTTGTACAAAAAAGAAAAGAACAGATCAAAAATAGAATGAAGTTTCAAATAGTCAGCAAGAACTGCTTTTGAAGCGTGCGTCGCCGTTTTCAATGACGGCTAATTTGGTTGGAGAGGTAGGGGATGAAGAGATAGTGCCATTTCGACCTTGCAACTGGTAACGTTCTTTGAGCTGTGCAAGAGCCGCAAGTAGCCTTGTGTTTGCAGCATCAAGAGTCTGAATTTTTCTCTCCTGGGCATCTATCACTTTTTGTTTTGCATAGATTACACTCTGCATTTCTTGTTGTTCTCGGCGTAGCTCATCCTCAACAGTAATAAGCCTTTAAAGAAAAAAAAAAAAAAATATATATGAAGCAAATAAACAAGATAAAATTCAGTTATATAATTACTGCTTACTAAAAAATTATAAACTATGTGTAGTTTAATAATTTAAAAATTTCTCTCTTGTAACATGAAGTATAATTATTAATAAGTTGATTTTAAAAAATCAAATGTTAATTATTCATTAAAAATAAAACTTTATTTAAAATTTTTTAAAGTCCTTTGTCGATTAAGTTATAATTTTTTTTTTTTTTTAAATTTTATAATTATGCTGTAAATATTTCTAAAAATTCTGTTTATCTGACATTTTCAAAAAAAAAAAAAAAAAGATTTAAATAATTTAGTGTTGCTTTATTGAATTTTTCATATTCAGTAGATTTCCATGAAGTGTTTTGAATTATTGTCTTTCTATTAACTATTAGTATTCAGGCCTAGGAGTGGTAAAACGCTCTTGAAAAAGAGAGAAAAGAGACTAAAATGTTTAAAAAAGAGACTGAAAAGAGACTAAAATATTTAAAAGAGAATGAAAAGAGACAAGTTTTTTCCTTATAAAGGAATATTACAAACAAAGATGTAAAATTAATGCATATACTGCAGTGGCATAGCAAGGGGAAGGTGGAGAGAGTAGTCACCCTGAGCCTTTGATCATGAGGGGGGGGGGTCCTCTGAAGAAACTTATCTTTAAGTATGTATATCTGGTGAAGCTGTCGTGCCATTATTTTCTTCCCTGCAATTCCATTTTAAGTCGTAGGTTCCTGTCTAAGGAATTTTAAAGTACAAAATGTGACCCAGGAGCAACAACTCCAAAATAAAAAAAAACTCATTTATATTTCTGAAAATCCTAAATAAGGCAGGGCAAATGGGGTCATCAGTGAGAATTTCGTCCCTGGCTTTGACAGTTGTAAGTCTACCACTGATGTACTGTTTTTTTTTTTTTTTTTTTTTTTTAATGAAAAAAAAAAAAAAAAAAAAAAAATGTGTACAATGTATTGTGTACAAAACTGAATGCATCATATGTAAGAAAAATTATCTTTGTAACAAAATTTATAGTAATACCAGAATTACAAGTATTTTCTAAATCTTATAGAATCCAAATGTTTACAGAATTGTTCTATGGAAGGTCTAAATTAAAATGCATCGCAGATGCTGCTAAATTCTAATTCCTGAAAACTGAAATAAGAATAACATGTATGTTACTTAAATGTAAATAATTTTTAATAACACAAAAGATACTAGTACATATATAACGAGGTGGAGAATTCACCAAATATCTTAGCAGCCAACAATATAAAATTGGAAACTTAGGACAGAATAACAACTACATTACATGTACTACACGATATGCCCTATGACAAAATTTTCTATACCGACGACATGCAGTAAAATGAAATTAAATTGTGACCTAAAAATGTTTGTCCAAGTTTGTTACTTTAATAAGTAACAACTCATAAAATAAGCAAAATTTGTATTTACAAAAAAAAAAAAGTATTATAGTAATTTAGTAACATAAAATATGTTTTAAGCTTAGCATTTCATCTTAAGCTGTTGAATTGACTTACCTATATTCTTAATGAAGAAAACAAACTTAAATTTCGCTATTACTTCATTGCCCTTTGCATGTGGTGAAGGAATAAATATATCGCACCAGGGCAAGAAAAGTGACACAAGTAAAAGATAACGATTTTGAGTTTACATTAAAAAATATGTATGATGTGCCCCCAACGGGCAACCTTTTTACTTGAATCTAATTTTCTTTTCCTTTTTTTTTAATTATTATTATTCTGTATTTTACATTCTATATAATACTTGTGACATCCCTCTTTAAGAGTTAAAATCTATCACACTGATCTGAAAGTGAATCTTTGAGGAAAAATGGGTAAAGAAAAAATATCATTGGAAAAAGCATGATAAAAAACCTAGAAAAGAGACTAATTGAACAAAAAAGTGACTAAAAGAGACAAATGTGAAAAAAAGAGAGAAATAGCTAGAATAGCTACCCACTCCTAGGTCTGAGTATTTTACTGTTAAAGACACAACTGTTGTTTTTATAATTTGATTTTTGTTTTTACATTCCTTGAGTTCCACAATTTTCTTTATATTTATAAACATATTGGCTGCATTTTTTCTTGCTTTTATTTGTTTATATAATATTTTTTTTTTCATTGTATTTCAAAGAGATAATTATAAATTATTTTTCATGGGGATTTTTTAAAGGTTTTGTTCTATAGAGCAATTTGAGCACTTCCAATGTTTTTTAAAACTCTTTGTTCATGGTTTAATAATGTATAAATTGTTTTACACTTATATGTTTAAAAAAAAAAAAAAAAAAAAGTTTTTTTTTTGAGGGGAGGAAAGAAGGATTAAGCAAAATCAAGCTGTCCCTGACTTGTAACCATGCTACTGGTGCTGATTGTATTAGGCCACCCAACTGTTTCAGGCAATTGGCATTGTTATTGCCCTTTCCATAGCTCTAGTGCAACATTAAACCTACTTAAATCTCAACATCTAAGCTATCCTGTTGCCACTGGTTATATTTTGTCACACAACTGCATCAGGCAGCTGGTGTGCTGCTTTTCTTGTACTTGCTTGCTTTGGATTTTAATTTTAGCTGATATTTTTTTTAAACTAATTGGAATAATTAAATTTAAATTATCAATTCAGAATTCTTGTGTTATTTTGCATATTTTGGTACCTTCCACTAGGGGTGCAGAATATGTCCAAATGTCCGAACGAGGTTTGGAGGAAATTTCAACTGACTGGGAAAATTTTGAATACTTTGAGAAAAAATAAAAATGTAAGTATAAAATAACAATTTACTACTTTGCAACGCTTATAATATTAATTAACAGTTGTATTTTTATCTTATAGTGTATACTTATTCTCTTAAATACTCATTACATAGAATAAATGGCTTTGTATAATAAAATATATTTTTGTGTTATTGAGGGAAATTTAGATTGTATTTGAGAGAAATTTCCAAGGTCTAAACATTTTCTGCACCCCTGCCTTCCATGTCTATCTGCATTCAGAGATTCAGGATGGTACAACTGGACATACTTACAATCAGATTTCAACAGTATGATAATTTTGTAAAATAAAGCATTAAAATTATGCAAGAAGTTTTATTTTCTGCCAAAAATAGCTGTACGTACCTGGTGATGATATTTTTCATTTGTTGATCTTTTTCATCCTGCTGCCTCCTTATCCTTTCTTCCCCAGCTTCTAACCTGGCCTGCCAATCAGCGACCACTCTTTCCGTCACAGATTCCTGCTTAGACAGCTTCTCTTCAGCATCTTGCAGCTTGCATTGCATTTCAGACATCAGTCTACGAAGCTCATTCACTTCGTGTTCATACTTAAAAAAAAAAAAAAAACACAATGCTCAGAAATAATAAAAGAAATGTCTAGAAAAAAAATGAATTAGATTTTAATGCATATAAGAATGTTCTACTGAAATATTATTCGCTAACAAGCACCTGGAAAAATAAGAAATTGAACAAAAATCATAGACCTATTATAAGAGTGGACGGGACAATGGCAACCTTTTTTAGTGGCAAAGATAACTCATAAAAAGGTCATGTGAATGTTGATCAGCAGGAAGCCAAACTGGCCAATATTGAAATTTACTCGCCATGCTCTAAACTCTGCTTTTTATTAATCAGACGATATTTTACCTTTTTCTTTGAAAGTTCTTTTTAAAATTTTTATTTCACTTTAAAAGTTAGATTGTTTTGAATTTAAAAAGAATTTTATAGAAATAGTAATTAGATGTACTTTAAAAACCCTAGAAGTTACGTAAAATAAGGATTTTATTTCACAGGTAAGATTCTTTTTAATATTTTATTATTTCGTTCTTTTTAAGTAATTGTTTTTATAAAATGCTTATGATTGCTATACTTATTTCTCTAAATTGAATTAGTTTAACTATATTATATCTTATTTCAAAAATGTCCATAATTATTTATGAGATTTAAAACGAGTACAGACAAACCAAAATTATAAAAACTTTTAAACTTTGTTAGATGTTAATAACAAGGTACAAATAAATTTCAGCAGCTGTAATATTTTACACTGGTTTCGCTATAATATATATATATATATATATATATTTATATTCAAAACAAAAAATATCCAATAACGCAATAATTGCCAAAAAAGGTAACCTTTTTCAACATTCACATGGTTTCATCTTTGCACCTTTTCTTATATTCCCTTAATAATGGAATGCCCCGCCCACTCTTATAATAAGTCTATGACAAAAATGCATTTTTTAATATCTCACTGAGAATAAGGAGAGTTTAATTATAATAGAAACACCTTTTTCATTACGTTAATTTAAGGATTAAAGTCCATAACTCACTTCTTCCATGGTTTTTGTATGATTGATATTTTCAATGAGATCTTTGGTTGATATTTCATCCACCTTGACATTGCTATTATCAATATCATCAGATTCTAGTCTGTAATGAAAATAAAATAATCTTAAAAAATTTCATTTAAACAAGTAAAAAGAATAAATAAATATATATATATTTGTAAAATAACAGAATTTTGATAAAGCAATGTAATATCTATTATTAATTTTTAGCAATAGGTAATAACTAAATTTAATTACTAGTTTAACCTGAACAGGCAATACCAGGTGATTTTGTTGATCACAGCATATGCAAAAGTCAACTTACTAAACTGTTTCAAATGAAAATTTCAGATTGGTTTGGGAAAGAGAAAAAAAAAAATTACTTTATATTAGAAAATCTTTATTCATCAACCTTAATTCATTTTACATAATTGGAGTAGAAGGCTGAATTTTATACCAACTATGTGAAAAATACCAGAGCCGGGAATCGAACCCGGGCCTTCCGCTTAATGCGCGGATGCCCTACACCACTGAGCTACCCTCGGTGATAACCAGCTAGGCATTTCTCATCCCTATGACAGAAATTTTTTAGGCTTTCTGCGACAGGTCTTGTTCGTGCAAACCTTTACTGCAAGACAATTTTGACATATTTTCTTCTTTACACATAATATGTACAGTAACTATAAAGGCATCAATATTATTAGTAGACTGTTGAAGAATTCTTAAATACAAGACTATGCTATTCTTAAATACAAGTTTCTATTTTCTACTGAGATTTAGAAATAGCTTTCATTTTTATTGGCAAATCTTTCTGCAAGTAACAATTTTTTTCTGCGATAATGTCGCTGTGTTGCCTAAATTCTGACACAGGGTTTCTCACATAATAAATATTGGTAAGGTCACCGAGTCTGCAAACGCAGCTATATCAAGTGACAATATTAATCGTGGCACAACTCCAATAGACCACGAAATTCTAAATTAGAAAATCTTTATTCATCAATCTTAATTCATTTTAGATAATTGGAGTAGAAAGCTGAATTTTATACCAATTATGTGAAAAATACCAGAGCCGGGAATCGAACACGGGCCTTCCGCTTAACGTGCAGATGCTCTACCACTGAGCTACCCTGGGTGATAACCAGCTAGGCATTTCTCACATAATAAACATTGGCAAGGTCACAGAAAATCTTTATTCATCAACCTTAATTCATTTTAGATAATTGGAGTAGAAGGCTGAATTTTATACCAACTATGTGAAAAAAAAAAAAAAAAGATTATATTATATTGAATTTGTTGGTAAAAATTTAGCTGTTGAGTTGCAGCAGAAAAAATCACAAAATTCTAGTATGTTTGTAGCCATCACATTTATCAGTGTGAATATAACAAGAATAATTGCACTGTTTTCATTTGCCATTGTCAAATTCTGACAATTTTGCAATATATTGTGAGAGAATTATCACACATATTTGTTCTAAATTTGTAATTTAAATCTTAAGTAAATAAATATTTTATTTTTGAATAAAAAACTAACTTTCAAAAAAGTTTAATTCCCCCACTGAAGTTATTCAATTTAATCTAGGCAATGTGGAAATCTTACCTATAAATGTAAATTTGTTAAATTAAAATAATACAAACACCTTTTTATCACAAACTGATTTAAAACAATTTTTTTTTTTCCAGCTGTTGATAATGCAAGATTTAAAAACTTTTTTTCACCCTTCACACCTGTCAATCCTCATGTGATTGTACAAAAGAGCATTAAGAGTTTTTTTTTTTTAAATTAGTCAGAGAGTGGAAAGCTAGTTGTGAAACAAAATGTAGTAGTAATAATTGTTCTGAATTTGCATAGTATTTTCATGTATAATTGGGTAAAAACCAATTTCAAAACTTTTTTTTTTCTTTTTATTGGGTTGTTCGATAAATAATTTTTTTTTTCATGTTTTTCAAAGTGAATTTATTTATATTAACAACAAACACTAATCAATGATATATTGACCACTTTGTTGGATGACCTTTTGCCATCTTTCAGTAAGTTGAAAAATTCCACGTTCGAAGAAGCCTTGGTTTTTAGAAGCGAAGGTTTTCAAAAACGACATTATTTATCGAACAACCCAATAATTGGAGTTACTTGCTTTTTGTATCAAACCCTCAAATCATAACAAAATTTTAATTATGAAAGGCAGTTTAAATCCAAATAAAATAATTAATTCTGGTACAGTGATCATTTTTAACCTACATGACATACTCTGTTCAGAATTCAAAGAAACAATGTTTCTAATTTAATTTCAATAATTATCAATACTTTAATTTTCTATTTCTGAATTAAATTAATGTAATTTTGTATGCATTTTCTTATGGGGAAGCTATAAGTCTACAATTTGTAATAACAGGGTGGTTTTACAAACTTAGAGCTTAGGTTAACATTAGAGCTTTTTAAAAAATTTTCCCCCTGACTTTTCCATGATTATTTTTCACCATTTTTTATGACTTTCCCTCTTTATTCTCACAAAAAATTCATAAATTAGACACAATTTAGTAATTTACAATAACGAACTTTCAAATATGGCTTATTTCCACAAAATTTATCAAAATTCCCCGTCTTTCCCTAATCAGTGGCTACCCAGAAAAAAAAATAGTGTAAAACAGCTATAAAAATATTGAAAGTACTACAATTTTTAAAAAATAAGTATCATGACATAGGTTTATTCTATGATCCCATTTGGTCTTTGGAATGTTATATAACATAATGTATATGCTTGTATAGAAGTCAAGAAATTTAGGACAAAAAATAAGGTACAAACTGCGGGTTTGACTTGAATGCAAGACAGAAATATTGAAAATTTTTGTTTGTGAAAAAAAATGTCTATGGACTGAAATAATTACATAATTATGAAAATCTAAATTACTAAGCATTTAAGAACTCGCCTTATTGTCACCACTTTTTAATTTCATTATTTAACTACCACAGATATAATGAAAGTATTGTATTTGTCAAAAAATTTTATATTTTTGATTAGTTTTACATGTTTTTGTCCCCTGATTCACAAAAACAGTTTTGGAAATTAGTATGTATGCATGTACGTGTATGTATGGGGGATTCTTTCCATTATCATAATTCTAAAGTAATAAAACATGCAATGATAAAATTTTTCAATTAAGACAATTTTGCCTACAGACAAATTTGTCAAGTAAAAATTAGAAAACCAGGCATGGAACGAAAGTCGATATCTAAAAAACAGCTTTAGCAATTTTTTTTTTTTTTTCAAATTTTCTATATAAACCCAATTTTAGATATATATTGTTTTGTATTAGTTGGTTATTATGGAAAAATTTATAGGCTTCTTATTATGTAGGTCAATTTTAAGTTTCAGAAGTGTGTCTCAAAAAAACTTATTTTCTTCTAAATTTGCTGTATTAATTTCCTTTCAGAAGTCTTTTTGAAGCTATTAATCGGTTATGAGAGAAAAATTGCTAGGAGTCCTGATTAATTAAGATAAATTTTATGTTTACTGAACACATTCGTTCTAAAACGAAAGAAGTCTGAAGAACCTAATTCTATATTTATGACAGATCTGTTGTTTAGACTTAATTGCTTAGGTTAATGATATTACTACAGAAAAAAAAAAAAAAAAAAAAAAAAAAATGAAATAGAAAATAAAGTAAATAAATGTTATGAATATGAATTGTTAATGAAAAAAGCTATTATTTTAACTATTGAGATGCCAACAGAATATTATCATCCAGTACATGAAGAGAATTTGTTATATGTATGGTAGTGGATAATGGGATTTATGTGGTGGTTACATAACAGATTTTTGTTTCCTTTCACTGTATATTGTATTGTTATTTATTGCAACAGTCATTATATAAATAAATAATTATTGTTCATAAATGAATGACTATCATTAACTAAACGTCTTTTCTCATTAAAATGACATGAAAGAAAGAAAAAGAAACAGTGCGTGAAAGTTGCGATAAGAAAAGCCTGCTTTTTTTGGCTCTCATTTCTCTACACATTCGTAATTTTGAGAGATGCTAGACAACTCAATTTTGCAATTCTACTACAACTACACATTTAAAGTTGTTTTTTATGTCAAGTAGAACATTTTAAATTTGCATGTTTATAGTTAATAATTCTGCAATTTTTTTTTTTTTTAAAGAATTTTTTGGGGGGAAGTCTTGTGTTATTTATATTAGGTCTTTGCTTAAATTTGTGTGGTATACATCAAATCAAATGCCAATTTTTAATCAAAATACTCTCCATTACTTTCTACAACCTTTGCCCATTTTTCGGGTAACAAATGTATACCACGGCGATAGAAGCTCTCGTCTTTGGAGGCAATAAAATGATCCGCATCCGCATGAACTTTTGCAACGATCTAATATGTGAGTCGTTTATTATAATTATTTATTTATTTATTTTTGAATTTTAAGCTACTTTATGTATTTTAATTATCAAATTACAAATATTTAAAGATTTTCTTTTATAATACTAATATATTACCCTTTCTGAGTTTCTTTGCCATTGGTCAGGACAGTAGAATTCAAATTCTTCTGCTTCCTTTGTAAATATGATGCAGCTGATGAACATTGCTTGTGATGATAATGGTGTAGTGATCTTGAAGGGTGAGATAAAGCACGGGTTGCAAGACGAGGTGAACATGCAATGGTGGCACTGCAGCACAGATGTTGAGATCCACCCCCGGAGTAACGAGGATTGGTACGAGGTGCTGTAGATTTGAACTGGTTGTTTCGGCGCTCTCTGGGTGGAGTAGAATTGCAACTAGCAGTTCCTGAGGATGATGAACTGGATGGGCAGTTACAACCATCAACTGAGAGAGTCAAGGAAGAATCTGCATTAGCTGGGATAGAATTTTAAGTCAACATTTTAAAATGCTAACTACAGCTGTTGAAATGGTACTGAATATAGCTTTAACAACATTATAAGTTGGTAAATTAAAGGTAAATGGATATACATATGTTTTGAAGATCATATAAGCACTATACTTTGTTCTATTTGATTGAAAATAAACTTTCTATACTATAAAGCCAAAAATTCAAATATTTCTCCTAATTTTTTTAAAATCTTATCCTTATTATGCTTTCCTCATTTGATTATAGACATGTTAAAAAACTGTAAAAGTGAAAATATTACAACATAATTTTAAGAATGGTGCCAGATAACGAAAAAGAAACCTTTGATTTATAATGAAATATGAAAGTATGTCTGGAAAATATGAAGGTTTCAAGATTTCATATAGTGCAAGGCCTATTACAGACATAAAATTCACTGCCATGAAAGGACAAGAAAAAAGTTTCCTCTTCATGAACAAGAACTAATATTTATATATAATATTAATGAAAAATGCATAAAAGTAAATCCTAAATACTAGAAAAACAGAAATGAAAACTTTTAAATTCAATAATAATAATAAAAAAAAGTAGTTAATTCTATAAATTTATATATTTCAAAAATTTACTGCATTTTTGTATTTATTTTCTGAAGATAGATTATACATAGAATTTTAAAAATGCCCTAGAGTTAAGAAAATCTAAAATCATTTTAATCATGACAATTATGAATTTTTGCCATGTTAATCCTTTTGAGTCTATTAAATATAAAGGGTTTAATAAATGTAATGTTTTTTATGACCTCTTTTCATATGCAAACCAAATAAATGTATTTAAGTGAAAAAGCTACCCTCCCCCCCCCCCTCCTGTAAGTGTTACAACTTATATAATAACATTCATGTACAGTGCAATGAGATATTTTTCACAAACCCTTATTATTATGCTATTTTTTTTTTTTTTTTTCCCCCGATAATATCACCCTGACAGAAAATCTAATTTCAATAGTATGGATTTCTCCCCCCCCCCCCCTTTTTTTTCCTTTCTAACAATGTTTTTCTTTTCGCATACTTTCAGAAAGATGGGGTTCATTAAACTATACAAAATAATTGAATCATAAAATTATACTGTTTTCAAATTTCTCAAGAAATATATTCCTCAATCCAAATTCATATGTATCTAAGATTTATATGGCAAACTTAAAAATGCAGATTTTAATAAAATGTGATTTTACTTAGTACGTGAATGAAGTCAATTCAATTTATATACAATACAATTTCTAACGACTTAAGGGCCCTCTTCACTCATTGCCGCCGGAAGCCGAAGCTAATGTTATTCTATGGGAAATTTTTCTTTACAAATAACTTATTAACTAATACATATTTTTAAATTCTGTTTTCACATTCTGAAAATTCCCAGCTGTTAAATTGACGGACCTTTTTTAAAAAATCATTTTTTTAATTTTTTATATTTTATTTTGAAGCTGCAAAATATGAATTTTCAATATGTGAATTTTTTTCATTTTGCAATTTCAAGATAAAATATTAAAAATTTAAAAAATACATTTTTAAAAAAGGTCCGTCAATTTAATGGTTGGAAATTTTCTCAATATGAAAACAGAATTTAAAAATATGTATTAGTTAATAAGTTATAAAGAAAAATAAGTTTGTAAAGAAAAATTTCCCCATACGATAACATTGGCTCGGGCTTCCGATGACGGTAAGTGACGATGGCTGTTAAATGAATTCATTTTTCATGAAGTAGCTACTGCATGGATATAATTGTTAATCAGGAAGATAATTTTCAAAAGAAAATAATAATAAAAAAATCACTTACATTCTAATATCTTTTTTAAATTAATGTTCTTTGGTCTATGTTAAGAAAAGTTTCTTTCATATTTAGAAGGCATAAAGTTTTCAATATTTTTGGCATTATTTTTAATACAGATAATGATAATATAGAATCATTACCTAAGCAACAAATATAGAAAATTTATATGTTGAAATGAAATGTGAAAGTTTTTATCTGTGAATTTAAACATTTTTCCAGACTAAAAAATTCTTTATATGCTTAAAAATTAAAAATTAATTGAAAATACTTTTTTATTTCAAATTCTATTGATATATTTAATTTCTGTACACACTCTACTTGAATAATGCAGTTTATCATTAATGCACTCGTATGTATGGTATTTGTATATAAATCAACTCCTAAACTTGAAGAAAAAACTTAGACAATACCAGTAGACAAATTTGTCTCTCAAATTTGGGGGGGTTGACTCTATATACAGTATTTTACTTAAAATAAAATTTTGTGAAAAAGTTGCAGAATGTCTAACAAATTATCTGCATATTAGCTTAGAAAGTGAATGATAAAAGTGATTTATCCAATATACTTTAAAGATTAATAAAATACACGAGTTTTTAGAAAGAATGGTTAGTAAGACGATGACTAATAAAGGTATGAGAAGATGCAACACTTTTTGTCACTGGTAGAAAAAACCCTAGGTTATGCTATGGGGAAATTTATTAAAACTTACGCATTCCCTAATACATCTTTTCAAACTACATTTTCATATTAAAAAAATTTAAAATCATAAAAATGAGTTTGTTTCCCAGGAATTGACTAAAATTTTTAACATTTTATTTTAAAGCTTTTGTACACTTTATTGCTTTAAAAAATATAGATAAGTAAGTATTACTATAATAGTTCTGAACATTTTGAATGTGAAAACATAATTAAACAAAAATACATATGAAAACAAAATTTCCCCATAGAATAATAGCATGGTGTTTGGCTGCCAGCAATATGCAATGCATTTCCTGAATGCATATATTCAAAAAATGAACTTACCAAGGGAGGTAGGTCCATATACAGATATATCCTCAGCACTCAGACTACTAAATGAACTCAAATGTGACAACCTCAAATGTTTGCGTTGTCGATTGCAGCGATCCCAAGGCATACCCGTATTTGGAGTTGGAAAATGATACATGGGATTGTTAAATGCAAGAGGTGGATTTTGACTGCCATTTGTTGTTGAATGAGATTTGCTTTCTTGGTGCAATTCAGGATCAACAGGTGAACTGGACTGACTATATGGAAATGACTGATAACCTGATGACGCCACATTTGACAACTGCAGATAAAAATAAAAGAAAATTATACACAATGCATATATTTATAGATTTTCTAACATTATAAATATATAATTCAAAAATTGAAACTTATACATTATTCAGGGTTCCCACTCAATTTCAAAAATAAAATTCCCTGACTTCTCCAGGTCTATTTTTAGAAAATTTCAGTCACAAAATTAGGTTTGTGACATTAAAAATAGCTTGCGGTATAAAACAGAACATAACTTGCGACATAAAAGACAACATAGTAATGTGACTTGCAATATAAATTGAATGCTCAAAAAGCATTTTCCAGGTTTATATCATCATTTTTCCAGGTATTTGAGCAATATTTACAATTTTCCCTGATATTTCCCTGACTTTTTTCAGTAATTTCAAATTCCCTGACTTTTCCAGGTTTTCCCTGACCCGTGGGAACCCTGATTATTGTGCATCTGGAATCTTTAGTAGGCGGAAATAATTTAAAATTTTTATTCTTCACCCATGTTTCTTGCGACCATGGAAGCCTCTGTGCAAGTGTTGACTCAATGAACCCGGTGTTAAAGTAGGGGGTGATGATCTTTGTGGTTTACAGAAAATAAGCAATAAGGGAACTCTAAATGACTGGCGTTTACCAACTACCAACATGTCAAACAATTGGCACATCTTTAAGCATTTAGAATTGTCCTCAATGCTAGGCTCAGGAAACATGATTACACTAGACATATTTTATATTTACAAATATAAGTTCATAAACAAGCTAAAATGAAATTTTTAAAAGTTTTTTCAATGACACAAAATTTTCTTGAATTTAGAGTTTTATTAAAGTCTACAACAAATTTCCAGTCAATAATGTACTCTATTTATACAGTCAAGTAAAAGTAATAGAACAGTTTAAAAGAAAGGTTATTTAAAATAGAAATGCTGAGATTTTTTTTCATTCTATAACAGATTATTTTTTACTTTCTCTTACCCATAAGGTAGAGAAAGTATTGTTTTTGGGTCAAATCTTCGAAAGCGAATTTTTGTTATATTTACACATTTTGAGGTCCCCTGAATCTGAAAATCATGTTTTTAGCGGTTGGTCTGTGTGTATTATCAGCATATCTCAAGAGCAAATGGTAGAAGAAAGGCCAAACTTGGTTGAAATTAATATATATATATATTATACACATATATATATAAACATGTCTCATGTAGAATATGGTTGGGAAATCATTCACTGTTCCTTTACAGGGCTACACAAAAGAACTAGATTATAGTGTGACAATAGCTGAAAATTGATGGAAGTGTATTTCAGGATGTGCCGTGTATTATTACTATAGGATTATATGTAGGTGCCCCATTTAGTCTGTACATAATCTTCTAAAGATATACATGGCTGCAAATATTTAAGCGATAACATTCTTTTTTATTGTTAGTGGAACTGCTTTACTATAACATTTTATCATGTCTTGGAAAGTTGCTCAGGAACTGAAATGAATTCCTTATAGACATACGGTAAATAATACATGTTCTAAAGCTAAATATTCATCACTTGTTTTTTGTATATTTACATGTTTTGAGGCTTCCTAATTACCAAAGTCAAATTTTTAACATTTGATCTTTGTCTGTGTGTCTTACAGTAACTTATAAACGAATAATTTTAGGAGATAAAAAAGTTGTATTTTCAAATTAATATAAGTTTGTTGCTGGAAAAGTTTGATCAAGACTAATAAGTTTCAAGGAGTGTTGTGTGTGAAAGTTGTTAATTTGAAAAAAGTTGAGTAAAGTTAAAGCTGAGTAAAAGTTAAAGTTGAATAATTTTAAGTAAACTTTTAATTTTAATAACAGATTTAAATTCTATATAAATGTATGTGCAGTAATGAAACAGAGGGTTGAGGGGGGCGGTAGCCCCCCCCCCCCCCCTGCACAGAACTAGTTATCATATAGAACTCTTCCAAAGCCTAATTTGAATTGTTTTAATATAGGTTTACACATCAGTTCTCATTACCTTACCTCTTAATCTCCAACCTGTATTTATAGTATTAAATTTAAGGGCAAGAGAAAGTCGAGTGAGTGACACACAAGATTATTTTCATCACAATTGGGTTAGTAGGCAAAATCTGTATAAAACAAGCAAGATAGACATTTTTCAAGCAAACATATTAAAATTTCAATGAGCTTAAAAATGTAACATTATTACACTGCACTTTAAAAATATGGCCCACCATGCTTCAATTTATAATGAAATACAGTTTCTTATGATACAACAAGTATAATGAAATAAGGAACAGTTGCATAAATTAATTAAACTCTACATAGATTCTTAATGAATTAGGTTTAAAAAAAAAAAATACATCATTACAGTTTAGGGAGTTCTATCTTGCTTAAGGGTCAGATTGGAAACCGAGACATAATTATGGGCTGCATTTTAATAACAGGCTGATTTTTGTGAAATTCTGAAAATAGAACAGAGTAACTTGTGCGTAACAAACATCCCCCATTTGATTATCATGTCTATCTGTTTTTGCAGATTGACAATTGGAAACCTATTAAATACACATCCAAGGTTAAAAACCTTTGCTTTTTATACTATTTTTTGGCAGTCTGGGTTAGAAGAAATAATTCTGTTAAGTTTAGGCCTAATTTTAATATAACACTCAAAGTAAATTTTGAGTAAAAATAATCTAACTCATATTTTTCTATTGGAGCATGAGACCAAGAAAATTTTACATATTGTTTTTCCTACCCCCACATCAAAATTTTAATATTGGGAGAAATCCTTGTACTTTTTAGGAGTCTATCTTTAGGAAGTTTTTTGGTACGAAAATAGATCTATTACAAAAACTGATGACCTTATAGATCTTTCAAAAAAATTAGTGAACTTAAAACAGATATTTTATTTTTTAAAAAAATCTAGTGTGTAAAAACAACATGAAGTCTATTACCAACTACTGTACGTATTACGTACACATTTTGGAGACAGTGTGGTCAGAAGGCATGAAATAGACCTAACAAATTAGACAACTAACAATTTTCTGGCAACAGAAAACTGATACATGCGTAAAGACATAGAACAAAGTTTACATAAGTTAAAAATAAAGAAATAAAAAAATAAAAACCAAATTGATAAAGCCCTTTTTTGAACACCAATTTTCTAGACCTTTAACTGAACTACCTTATGAGGATGATTATATTTTTCACTAATAAAACCAAGTAATACATGTGATGTGAAAGGATATCTAAAAATGGGTTTATGTAGCAATTTTCAAGAAAATTGTTAGCAAACTCATCTGTTGACTGGAAAACAACAATTATATACGAAATACCTAAAAGGGTGTTAAATATGGCGAGTTTGAAAAAATCCATAAAATAGTTTTTAAAAGAACACACTTACAAGACCTGAAATTAACCTATTTATACAGAACACTTATTAATTTTCCTGAACTAACCAAATACATACAAAAGAACAGCTAGGGTGCTTATATAGCAACACTGAAGATAATAATTCGAGCCGTTTTTGAGATATACATTTGTGCACTTCTGTTTTTTCAGTTTTCACCAAAAGTTGGGAAAATCATCTGTATACCAGGATCTGTCTCAACTCTGAAGTTTCATCGTTTCATCTTTATTAGTTTAGGAGATATGACAGGCGAAAGATTCCTGTCCACACACATGCACACTGACCAATTGCCAAAAACTACTTTTTTGGACTCAGGACACCTTAAAGCATGTAAATCAGAAACTCAATATCGAAATTTTTGACTAAATACTATACTACTTGCGATAGTTGGATAATGAAAGTTAAAAAAAAAAAAAAAAAACTCAAAATGGACTCTTCAGAAAAATCAAACAGCTTATAAAAGGCTTTCAAATAATTCAGATGACAAAACATTTTACATATCGGCAATAAACATAAAAAAACAGGAAATTTGTCTGCTTTTTGGTCATACTTTAAAAATCAGATTAAAAAAAAAAAAAAAAAGCGAATTTAATAAATTTGAATAATTGCTTATTTTAATAATGAGGAATTTGCACGTTTTCTGATTTTATTCTTATATAATAGAAAATGAAAAGGTAAGAGAATAAATACATATATTTTCTTTATTTGAAATCTAATTACTGATTTATAACAGTTTTAACAACGCACTATTTACTCTATCGAGAAAACACAGTATAATATAGCATGACGTTTACTCTTTATGACAACAAACAGGAGTAATCGTTGTTTACATTGGATTTTGTGCTTTGCTTTGCTTCTTGAATCAGTGAAATAGGTTTTGTATTTTATAATAATGACGGATATTAAAAAAATAGTCGTGCAGATATTGTATTGTACCACTCCGCACTAATACAATGGCTAATGCTTCTTAAAAGCTATTCTTTAGCGTTCCATAGGATTCTATTAAACGAAAAATAATTGAAAATGGTGATAATGGTATTAAATGATTAAAAGAAATGCTCAGAAATCACATAAAACGATTGATAATTGCGAAAGTTAAAACAAATTACTGCTTGCTAATTAGGCTAACAAAATGTAAACATTGAAGCATCATAAAGTGTGACGTCAGGCAGCGTTTTGAAGTCACATGATTTTTGGTTAATTTTAAAGTTATTCTTGAAATTAATGAACTTTTTTTGCATTTTTAATAAACTTTTTGAAATTTATGGGCCTAAGACTACCAGGAAATTAGGATTTTGTTCAAATCCCCGATGTGCGCAAATTCCTCATTGGCAGTAATAAGAATTATACATTTAATCAATTAAGCATAAATTTAGTCAATAAGTTGTGAAAAGAGATGTTATGTAAATTTTGTAAATTTATATAATAACTCAGAAAATAATTCACTAAAATATACTTGTGTTCTCACTTTATTTTCATAAATATCACTTTATATCTGAATAAGGGTGAGAAATTTTTTTACAATTCTTTCCTCGGTTAAGAACCTTGCTAACTTGTGTGAGACTATTATATTTTATAGAGAAGCACCTTGTTTTTCACAAAATAATAATAATAAAAGAGCCATAAATAAATTTTTTGCAGAAACCTTTTTATAATCCACTAAAGTAAACATTTACCTGTCTTACAAAAACAAATGTGAACTTACTTGGCTGATGGATATTTGGCTTCCTTTGTGATTTGTTACTTCCATTTCACTTGAAGTATTAGCAGAATCATCTGTATGTCCATTGCACTGACCATTTCTTTTAACAGATTCTATTTTATCCATGCTCGGAGGAGAAATTTTCACACAGTTATTGTTAAACGACACACTTTGTGAACCAATACTGCTCTTAGGTGTAACTGTCCTATGTAAGTCTATGACTTTTTGCTCACTGTATGGTGATGTGTTAGTTTTATGTGTAGATGATGTAAAGTCATCATTAGCTTTAATTTCTCCATAAATGCATGATTTTGTGAGTCGGGGGGAAATAGAGTCTGTTTTGTAATCTGAAATGTCACCGTTTTCACTGCTGTTTCCAGCATTAACAAGACCCTGGTCAGCATCAAACGCACTACAAAGTACGTAGTCGTCAGAAGTTGAGAGATCTGGAGCAGCTTTTCGCCCACTTCCCAACAAGTAAGCACTCCTGTAAAAAGATAAAAAAAATAAAATAAAGACCATGTACTTGTAAATTTTACACTGTAATAAAAAAATAAAATTATATGTGAATAATGATGGCATTAATTTATTTTTAACACTTAAATTATTGATAATATAGCAATAAAGGTAAAAATTATTTATAATTAAAATGTTAAAATATGGAAACATTTGTGGGAAGTTTTGGATCAGAACAGCCCATTCTGCAGTCTTAAGTACAGATGTTAAAAATAAACTGATTATTCAGTTTATTTTTAATATCTAATTATTTTAACACAGAGTTTCTTTTCTTTAATTATTATTAGCTATAGAATTAGGAAAAGTTAAAAATTTTGTTTAAATTATATTCGAAGCTTTTTGAGTAAACAGAAACTAAACTGGTTTTGGATAGAAATAACACATCTGAAGGTTCTATTGTTAAAATACTGAGTATCAGGGATTTAAACTAGCAAAAAAGTTTCTTTAGCACTTTAGCTTTTTGAAAGTTAATTTAATCCTTTACTCACTACTGATTTATCTTTTTTAACTTCGATATTCTGAGCCTTGTTATTATTATTTTATTTTCTTTCTTTAATGATGGTTTTAACAAAGCATCCATACTGGTGTTTTAAGAAATATGAAATAATGAAACTTTGTTTTGAGTGTATCAATAGAAAAAGAGGCAGCTATCTCACATGTGCAAAATGAAAAAAGTAATTTAACAGTAGCATTTAAGTAGTTAGTAATAGGTAGGGGTAAATCATTGTGTGATACTAGTGTGAGAACACTTCTATGAAGCAGATTCCGAATTCCGATATATTTTCAAATATTTTCGTTTTTAAATTCACCTATTAAAATCCATATATACAAAAATAAATAACAATTCTTGATATTTTCAGTAATTTTTTAATTTTTGTCTGCAAACATTTGAATAAAAATTAGAGATTATAGAGAGTTTTTTATCCCCTCTTAACAAAATAATTTGTTTTTTGCATTTTAGAAAAATTTTATTTTGACATATTTTAGTAAAACAAGATATTGTTTAGCAAAACAAGAAAAAAAAAAAAAAAAAAAAACTAATGGCAGTTTAAACTCTGCTGAGTATAACTGATAACAAAGACACTGATCTAAAAAATATAATAAGCAACCTGCTTCCCTCACCTTTAATCCCTTGAAGGACAGTAAGACATAGTATATACCACTGAACTTTAAATTTAAAAAAAAAAAAAAAAAAAAAATGTTCCAAAAATTTTGCTTTTACAACTTAGAGGAAAAAAATTATTTCCTTTTAACCATGTTTGTAAATGCTGGAGGCTTTCCATGTTAAATGAGAATAATTATTTTGTTCTTCAAATGGTTAAAAGAATGAAAATAAAAGTTTAAAAACATGGTTTATATAAATGACCACGAATACTTAAACCATATAATACTAATCTTTACAATTAGTACATTATTAATTACTAACCAAGCATAGAATTTATTAACCCTATGTTTAAAATACATTTAAAGCATATTTACACAATTAATTTTTATATATGAGCATACATTTAAATTTTATTCAGAAAAGAAATTAGTGTGCACAGTTTAGAAGTTAAAGAAATACTTTGTCAGTTTCCATAGTATTATTATTTTTTTTTAAATAAATAAATAGTTTACGGCATTATCTATTGTCTATTATGATCTATTTTAATTTATTGTGTTTAAATATTTTAATTCATTATATGTGTTTTAGTATATACTTATTTTACTATTTGAATTCATCAATTTGATTGTTATTCCCCCCCCCCCCCCTACCGCCACTAGCATAAAAAATTACATTTTGTATGTTATTATAATATCATAAAAAATTAGTTTTAAATAAATCTCTAAAATATCAACAAAATTCGAAAATCACCTTGGTCCTGCCAACTATGGATTTTCAATATTCAACTGTATGATATTTTAAAAAATTGAAACAATATTTCTGTGCTGATAAGTATAAAGGATTTAAGTCCAAAAATGCTGATTTTGAGTTAAGTACATAATCAGACCCAGAAAAAAAATTCTCTATCGATTGGTATAAGGATTTAAATCCATGTCATTTAGTCTTTGAGAAAATTCATTGGTAAAAAAAGATTCAAGTCAGAAATTGAGCATTAATCTTTGTATAAAATATTTATTTCAATTTTTCCCCTTTATTAAATGAAGGTTGACAATCACTGAACAGTATAAAGGGTATAAATCAACCTAATCCCTTTTTCCTAATCGATTCTTCTGATTAGTTTTTAGTTAGTTTAACTTTATTTTTCGTCTCCTGAAAGATCAAGAATATGGACTTAAAATCCTTTATACTTATCAGTACAGATTTAGTAACTCAAATATGATTTCATAAAAAAAAAAAAAATTATATGATATTCAACTAAATCAATGTACAAAACATTTTATACATTAATCAATACTAAAATAGTGCATACCTAGGAAGTGTAGAAGGCCTAATAAAAGGTGTCACAGGCGATGTCACTTTTTGGTTTACAGAAGTTAGAGAATGATAATCTACTTCAATTGTTCTAGTCCTTGAATTATTTACAATATAAGATTGCACAATTTCACGCTGCACACTTTTTACATTATTTTCATTTGCTTTAATAGACATGTTCTCGTTATTAATGGAATTACTATTATGGTCGGTGTGTTGATTACTTGAACTTGACGATGATGCTACTAAACTCTTTGGAATTGTTGTACGTCCTAATGCAGCTGATATGCCGTCAAGAATCTGTTGCAAAGTGTCAATATGATCATAGTAACACTACAAAAAGAAATTACAATATGAAAAGTAAGTAACAGAAACAAATGAATACTTATAAGTTGAATTATAAAAAGGAAATTTTCAAAGATATATATATTTTTATTTTTAATATATTTTTTTGCAGATTTGAAATCTGAGTTTTCTCAGTTTATAAATTATGAGTTTTCATGAATTTATGATCTTCAAAATGCTAATACTTCTACAGGTATTTAAGAAAAGACATTATTATTGTTATTATTACTGATGTTTAATAGAACTTACTTAAAAGAATTAGGATGGAGTTTACAATAACTTTAAAAGAATAAAAAAAAAATTAAAAATATAAATAAAACAAAAATATTCCTTTGAATTATCTTTTTGAAAAAAAAAAAAAAAAAAAAAAAAAAGTACTTCATTATTTCAAAAAAATTAAATAATTATTAAAATTTGTTTTGTTTACAGGGTGGCTAGGATTTAAACCTTTTCAAATTCCCTGACTTTTCCTTGACTATTTTATGAGATTTTCCTCCATTTTTCCCTGACTCTCAATGTTTATTTTCGATGAAAATTTCACGATTTTAGCAAAAAATTTAGCGATTTAAAATATCATTAATAATTTAATGATTAATATAGCTATTTTCACAAAATTTGTTAAAACTCCCTGACTTTAAAGGAAATTTCCTGACTTTTCCCTGATTCTTGGATTTTCCCTGACTGCTAGCCACCCTGATTTAGTCTTTTATTTTCTCAATAATGCATATTAAAATAATCTGGTGTGTCACTCACACGACTTTCTCTTACCCTGAAATTTAATACTAAAAATATAGGTTGAAGATTAAGAGGTAAGATAACGAGAACTGATACGTAAACCTATGTTAAAACAATTCAAATTAGGCTTCAGAAGAGTTTATGATAATTAGTTCTGTGTGAGGAACAGTGAATGATTTCCCAACCATATTCTACATGAGACATGCTTTTACGCATATAGAAAATATATATTCATTTCATTTGTTTTAGTACAGTCTGTAGCTCTTAAACTCTACTTACCAGCAATTTCCCCCATAGACGTAATGTATTTGAATTCTCTTGGGTGCCCCGTACACAAACCATTTGCTTCATCTCAGCTTAGTGTAGCATCCCTATATCGTACACATTTAGAATACCAAGTTTGGACTTTCTGCTACCATTTGTTCTTGAGATATGCTGATAACAGACACACACACACACACACACACACACACCAACCGCTAACAATATGATTTTCAGATTCAGGGGTCTTCAAAATGTGTAAGTATAACAAAAACTCTCTTCAGAAAATTTGACACAAAAACAATACGTGTACGGGTAAGAGAAAGTAAAAATCTGTCAATATGATTGCTGAGATTAAGAAAACAAGTTCTTCCGGCTTAGTCAGGAAAGTAAGTTATTTTCAAGTGGCTGCCATTTTAAAACAAAATGGTGGATCAAATCGGCCAATTAATACATCAAAAATATTTCTAAGTCCATTGTCCAGTTTTGTTTTGAATTGATTTAATATTTCAAAAGTTAACATGACGACAAATTTTTCATTATGTAGATAAACTAAATGATTGCAATAGATCAATTTCTGAAGATATTAACCTACAAAAGACATGTCTTTTAAACATCAATATTCTGTTTACATAATTTTTCATTTCACTCTGATTACAAAACAGAAATATCAGTATGAAAGTAAAAAATATAAATAATAAAATGTTAAAAAAAAATACAAGGCTTTTGAGAAATTATTTATTTTTGAACATTAAGTTATGTCAAATAAACTTCCTCAAATGTTACTCACCTTTTGATTCACTCGAGGCAAATTTTCAGTCATTAAATTATGCAGTACAGCAAGTTCTTTGCCAATATCTATGTAGCCATCAAATTCATTTCGTTTATTAAATTCTTTGGGTGGAGGACTCTGTAAATAAATAAATGGCACAGTGAAGAAAACTATATTTACTATTTTAAACTGTAATTTTCACTCATATGTGCATAATACTTACAGATATTTGTCTCAAAAATGCCTTCATGGTACTCCATTCTCTTTCCACAAAACCATTCATAAACTCCATAAAACTTTCTTTACCTCCAAACCTATTAATAAAATTTGAATGAAACACAAGATGAACTTTTGTTTTTAAATACTACTGTAATTCAAAGAAAAATGAAAGTTTAATAATTTTTCTCTTAATTAGTTTTACATGAGTATAAAAGACACAATTGTTTCAAATTACCTTGTAAAATTAGCTAAGGTTTGAATTGTCTTTGCCACTAGTGTGAGATTTCTAGCAGATTTGCCTTGTGGATATTCTAAGAAATTAAAAAAACATACTGAATTTTATAAAATATACTGATACAAGAAGCGAGAAGATATTAGAGCAACAATGGAAAAATACATAACTGAAAGTTTTTAAAATTATTTTATACTAGCAGGCTTTGCCAGTCTCTACCTTTTTATTATACTACCATTTAATTCAGACCAAAGCAATAAAAAAAAAAAAAAAAAAAAAAAAAAAAAAAAATCCTTTTAAAGAAATTAAATAAATAAAAGCAAATAAATTTTAATTAAATTTATGAAAAATAAGTAGTATAAATAGGCCTTGCTATGTAATGCAGACAATTGAAATAAAAGAATAAATTTAAAAAAATGAAACAGAAAAATCAATGGATAAGATTATAATAATCATAATAATAATAATACAGTCAAACCTCGTTAATGTGAATCTCAAGTGGAATAAAAAATTTGCTCATGTTATCAGTAGTTCATGCTATCAGTAACTCAGAAAGTAATTTTCATTTTGGCGGGGATTGAGATTGTGAAAACAGTTCATGTTGAAAGTAATTCACATAAGCATGTTCACGTTAACGAGGTTCGACTGTAATAATTGAAATTTGAAAATCAAAAAGAATCTCAATGGGTGCATCCCTTCAATTTAATTTTTTTTTTTATGATTCAGGATAAAATTATTAAGGTATAAAAAAATTAAAAAGTTTAACAATATTAAAGAAACTGGGAGTATCATCATTTATTTTACAGTTTATTAATTTTATAAAAAGATCCAATCTTAAAAAAAAAGAAAAAGAAAAATCTAGATTCAGAACGGGAGAAAAAGATTGCAAGTGAATTAATTATGCTAGAAAAAAATAAAATAAATTTTCATTAATATTGTTCAACAAATTACATTTATGAAGACTATGTCATATGTTTAGAAATACAAAAAGGTTAAAATTTAATTACCCTGAGAGAGATTAAACAGGCTAGGAGACAAAATTGCAGGGCACAGGAACCTTAAAAATATTGAAGCACTGATCAAATTGTCACAAAGTTCGTCTTTACCAGCTGCTGTCAGCCTTTTTCTGCATTCATGAAACACTTCCCTTAGTTCACTGGGGAAAAATAAAAACAGATTATATGCAAATAATAAGAAGATTTCTAGTAATCATTATTTTCATATTAATTTTACCTTTTAGTGTAACTTTGAACAGCAGAAGGACTTATTTTTCTATTATTTTGGGTGCTGTAATTGAACAGAATAAATATTGGGTTCATAAAAATTTCGAACTTCCAGTTTTTATGAATCTACATGTTTTGAGAATTCCAGAACATGATTTGACCCCTTTTTAGAAAAGGTGCATATGTATGACAAAAATTTAATGATAGTTCTAGCTCAAGAGCTAATGTCCAGAATTTCAAGCAAATTTTTATGTAGTTGCAACTTTACAAATTATTGCTTATCAACTCTTGGTGCAAATTGCCCAACAGGTGGTGCTACAATCTTATTTTTCCATAATTTTTAATATGGCAGAACAGGATAAATTTCATTTGAATGTATACAATGAAAATTATCTTTAATAAATCATTGTGCACAAAAATAAATACTAATACTCTTTAAAATAGTAATATACAACAAGAAAAATGTTTTGTATATGTAAGAGCATTTCTGTATGTGTACAAACAAGTTTTTTCCCCTCCTATTACAATAAAATTGTCTTATCAGCAAAATTCATAAAAATGGTCTCAAAATAATTTATGTAAATTTCTTTATCCCTTTCCAACCCGAAATTTTTTTACCTTAAAACATTACATTCTTCTGTTTTTGCATATTTCATGAAAAAAGCATCAGAATGAAAATAGTATAAATTTCTGATTATGTTATTTTATGTTAGAAATTTCAAAATTTTCAATTTTTCCAAATGGAAATAAACCATTTTGGAAAAAAAAAACTGGTTTTCCCCCAAAAATTTGTTTTTTTACCATTCCCATCTCTATTTAAGACAAGATTTATTACATAAAAAACTTTATATTTTAATTATTTTGCTAGCATACAGTTGAGAGCACACAGAAAAATTCAATATGCCTCGCTCTAAAACTTAACAAATGTGTAAAAATAAACTAAGAATAATTAACGGAAAATTTTAGAGTATGGCTTCTTTAAAATATTTTGTAAATCAACTCACATAAAAATTATAATGGTGTTTTCTTTTCTTAAAAAAAAAAAAAAAAAAAAAAAACTAGATAAAACTTTTAGCATTATACACATAAGAATTCTAGGATTTATAAAATTTAAAAAGTTTATAATTCACACTTTCATTAACCAATATTTACTTTAATTGTTTTTAAATTTTAATAAATAATGATTTAAATGGAGAATCAAATGGAGAAGGTTCGAGTTAGCTTACCTTGGAAAGTTTGATGCAGAATTTATAATTTTCACCCAAACCATTTCAACAAATGTCATCAAATGAGACTGTTGACGAAGCAAAGTAGCATTGTTTGTCACTTTCATTGGATCAACCTATAGAATTGGAAGAAAAGGTTTTTTTTTTTAAATTAGGCAATATATGTAAGTAAATAATTTATTCCTTTCCATAACATAAATTAGAGTATTTTATAATCTATAGTTTTAATAGACATTTTCATTTTATATATAACAAAAACTATCTTTTGAATAATTTCCTGAAATGTATTTTAATATGAAGAGTAGTGTTATTTCAACTGCAAATTAAAAACACTCATCTAACAAGGCATAGCATACAGCATTTATTTATTTATTTTTAGGGGTGGGGGGAAGTGGAATGTAGATGGCACAGATAAAATAATTTAAAATACAGAAATATTTTAATGTAAAAATATTGCTCATATATTACGAATATGTTTCTATAAAATAATCATACTACTGAAAGTAAAGATTCTTGTTTCATGAAGTAGACATCTGAAAAACATCATTTCCTTTTATATAACATAATTTTTACACACAGACCACTACAGTATAGATATGCATAGAAAAATAGTATACACTAGAGGTGAGTTGAGGCTCTATTTTGGAAATCCGAGCCCGAAAAATTTTGTGTGATCAGAGCCCGAGCCCGATATTGAAAGTGGTACGCTATGCAACGCATACACAATAGTAAAATTAAATACCGTTTTCATTTTCAAATTAATTTTCTTATTATCAATCCTCAATTTAAATAACTATAAATGTTATTATAACAATTTATAATGTCCGTGTCTCTGTATACATGTATATATTTATATAATATATATTTATAGTGCAGCCCATTGTTTATAACGCGCCTATCGGGGGACAAAAAATTTATCCGAATGAGTGATATAATGAGGCCCAATATAACGAAGGAGGAAGGATTACTGTATAACACTATGACATAATATGCATCCCGTTGAAATAAAAGTTCTATTTAGAAAAATGAAAGTCAAAGCTACTAAGGTTTGCAAGATTATTTTGTGATTTATAACCTATCATGACTATTATGGCATTACTAAAGCTGCTCTCAAAATGAATAAAATTTCTTTTTTTTTTTTTTTTCTTTCTTACATTTTCCAATTAGTGAAGAATTAAATAAACGGAACTTTTAGCTTGAACCCGAGCCCGCCCGGAGCCCGAAGACTTGCGTAAGATTTGAGCCCGATCGGGCTCGGGCTCAGAACTGAGCCCGTCTCATCTCTAGTATACACAGGTGAAAAAATCCAACATGCAGAATTCCTGAAAACTTTTACTTGCATGATTGACAGATAGACACTTATTTAATGATATATATATCATATGACTACTATTAAAAATATTAATTTATAGTATTTAAAAAAAAAAAAAAAAACTGGAAAAGCCCTTAAAAAGTTTCATTCTTGATCATTAAAAAAAAAAAAAAAAAAAAAAAATTGCATATTCACAAGAATTCTTTATTACAAACTGTTATATGAATATATCAGACTATTGCTTCAAAGAAATACTGGAAGTCACCTAAAATTAACAAAACTGTGATTGCGTTCCATGAAATAAAGGCTAAACCACATGTGCTTTTGACCCAACAGAAGCAACACCCCACAGGAGATAAGCATTTTTTTCCAAATTGGTTGTATCATAATTTAAAAAGTAAGCAGCTATGCAGACATCTATGAAGCAATAAAGTAAGGTTTCCTTGTAATTTAATTTAGTTAAAGATGCTTCGTTAAAAAAAAATTAAATAAGCCTTGTTTAGTGTTATAAAGTAATAGGAAGCTTCTTAAAAAGCACGTTTTCCAAAAAAAAAAAAAAAAAAAAAAAAAGTTTTTAACAGTTGAGAAAGATATTCTTTTTCAACCCATTATATAATCCAGTTCAGAAATTTTCGAGAACTTCATACAGAATTAAACCAATTAATAATAAGATACTTACTTCACAATCATCATTTGAATCCAAAACCATTCTAAGAAATACTCCAAGTGTATCTTGTAAATACTGAAAATAAATAAATAAATAAATAACAACAACAAATAAATAGTCATTTCATGAAAATATAACAATAAAACTTTTATGTTTTATTTTGCTAATTTTTTTTTTTTTTTTTTTTGTTAAAGTTTTTCCATTTACAAAAATATGAACTAAATGGAGGATTATAAGGAACCAGGACCCAGCTAAACAAAATAATTACACCTGGCTCGATACAAAAACTTTAATAACAATTCACTATACTACATACAGATATATGAGTACTTATTTTAATATATACATCACGCGCAGTAAACAGAACAGTTGAATGTAGGTTACATAAGATGGCTATAACTCCATACAGATCACTACCTGTGGCCCATGGCCACCGACAATTAATACGAAACAGCTACATCTTATAGCAAGAACAGATTAACTTCTGACTGACTTCAGAAATCAAAATGTTTTCACTTCACTTTATGGATTGGCAAAATATCTAATGATATTTTGCCAAGAATGGCGACAGCACCGTCTATATATTTTTAAAAGATAGAGAAGATGGCTCAATATCGATAGGCTATTTAATATATTCGTAAGATTTTGAACTTAGCGCGTTACAGGATGACAATATGGCCTTTTTAAATTTTAACATTTCAAATTTATTTTTAAAGTAATAAATTAACAATAATTTTATTATTAAAAAAATAATTTCATGTTAATATTTACAGCAGTATTTCACAGCTTATTGGAGAATAAAAAAAGAAAAAAAAGAGGAAAACTTAATCACTATTAGCAAGTATTGATTTTCCTGTCAAAGAAATTTTGAAATTTTATTGTAATAAAGATGCACTTTTTAATGTAACATAATAAGGTCAGTGAGCCTAAATGTGGTAACCCATTAATGTGATAAAATTCTAAATGGATACACATATAGGAATTACATCACAGTTAAACATAAAGACCTTAATGTGTAAAATTCTATAGAATTTCAATTTATTTTTGCATATCTATAATAACACAGGTCTGATATGATTTTTTTTTCTTCAAGGTAATGTGTTTTCTTGATGTATTTTAGGACGCTGATTAAGGGAAACATTAAAAAATTTCTATCATGTACAGTTTTGATAGATTTTTTTTTTTGTTGACAGAAATGAGTTTAAAGCTCCACTGGCCTCAGTTTCTATTCCTAGTTATTTCAAAGAAAATCTAGGCGATATGAGCGAAGAACAAGAACAGCGATTTCATCAAGACATTCAAGAAACACAAAGGAGGTATCAGGGCCGATGGAATGTTTCAGGCCTCGCAGTGTTCTTAAAATTTTACTCCCATTTTATTATATTGACATCACTATTGTAACAAAAAAAAAAAAAATTTCTTGAATGTTTTAATGCTAAAACATGTCTACACACTAAGCAAAAAAGTATTATTTTATCATATTGATGCAAGTATAATTAAATGAGTGTAAAATTTTAGGAACGCTGCAAGGCCTGAATGTTTACATGTTGGCAGATTATTGTTGGATGCTACAATGAGAGTGCCTTTAACGGCCCTCTTCACTTACCGTCGCCGAAAGCCTGAGCCAATGCTATTCTGTGGGGAAATTTTCTTTACAAATAACTTATTAACTAATACATATTTTTAAATTCTGTTTTCACATTCAGAAAATTCCCAACTGTTCAATTGACAGACCTTTTTTAATAAATGTATTTTTTTAATTTTTAACATTTTATTTTGAAATTGCAAAATGGAAAAAATTCACATATTGAAAATTCGCATTTTGAAGCTTCAAAATAAAATATAAAAAATTAATAATTTTTTAAAAAAGGTCCGTCAATTTTAACAGCTGGGAATTTTCAGAATGTGAAAACAGAATTCAAAAATATGTATTAGTTAATAAGTTATTTGTAAAGAAACATTTCCCATAGAATAACATTAGCTTCGGCTTCCAGCGGCGGTGAGTGAAGAGGGCCCTTAAGCCATGTAGAAAAGAAAAGATCTAAACAGAACTTTGATGTAAAGAAACGAGGACATTTAATAGATAATGTTTAAATGATAGCTAATTTTATATATTTTATTTTTGTAGAAAAACAGTTTCAATTCTATTCAAACAGCCTCTGTGTGAGTTCTCCACATTTTCATCCTTACTTGTGAAAAACTCTTATATAAGAAAAGCATTTATGAATTTAGCATATTAAAAAGTATTAGAAGAACTCAAAGCAGTGGTGGTGGTGGAATTAGAAAAACATTTTTATACACCTGTGTCGAGAATTCATAATATTTCACAATTATGTGCACATAAAGTTTGAGGAAACTGAATGTGAAAAGAAAAGGCAAATTAACAGAAGTAAAAAATAAGTAGAAAAATGGGAAAATTATGTTTGCCAAATTGACAATCAAGAATATTTTTTGTGCTGCAAAAAAAAAAAAAAAAAAAAAAAAAGAGAAATTTAACAAACCTTGTCTCCTAAAAGTTTCATATAAGCCTCTGTGGCTTTAGTTGCTAGAGAATTGCCTCTGAATGTTAAGTGAAGGTCACCTATAAAGAGAAACAAAAACATTGATATAATTTAAAAAGTACAAAACCAAATCCTATTCATTTGGTATCAGTCCACAAAATTTGTAAACTATTGTACATACAAAATTGTTTCTTCAATCCTAAAATTTAAGTATTTCACCTCACCTTAAGTGAAATTATAAATTCTTTCAGTTAAGCGGACTTGGCACCTTTGATTTCATACCACTGAAGGTTTTATATAAAAGTTTACATTTCCATTTAATATTTACAAATGTTTGTTTTTTTTTCCAAATTTTTACACAGACATGCACTTTTTAATTTTTTTTTTTTTCTTTAAAACTAATTAAGGGGACAGACTACTTTTAAAAATTTGAAAATGAAGAAAATTTTGCCTAACTTTCAGAATTAAAAAAAAAAAAAAAAATAGAATGGATGTACAAAGAATTTTTTTTTTTTTTTTTTTGTTAACTGGTATGTCATTACTCTATTGATTAAAAACATTATTTTGGTTTACTTTAAAATTGAAAGTTTTTTTTTTTTTTTTTTTTTTTTTCCCAAGATTACTTTTTAAAAAATTCAAGAGTGCTTTCTCACTGTGCACATGATTTTTCAAAATGTATTTGAGATATGAACTAAAATGAGCTAAAAACAAGAAGTTCTGTTCAACAGAAAAAAATTATGATTGTGGAAATATAAATGTTTTAATGCTAATTTCATATTTCAAATTTAATTATTAATTAAACTCCATATTATTAAAATAATTAAAACCTTTTAGTTCAGATTCTTAATTTGAATATTTTGTTTCATTTAATGTAAAAATTATAAGTATAAAGGAAATTGTAATTGAGATATCCTGCACACAGTGAGAAAGTACCCTTGAATTTTTAAAGAAATAATCTGCAATAAAAATAATTTTCTATTTTAATGTAAACCAAAATAATATTTTTAGTCTATAGTTAATATCACACTAGTTAACACAAAAAATTTTTTTGTTGTACATGCATTTATTCATTTATTTATTTTTGATACTTAAAAGTCATCTGTCCTTCTAAGAAAGTTCTATTCAAATGTGCAAATAAATGATTAAAATAAGATTAAAAATAAAGCTGTAGGTACCAATTTTTTCGATATCTGACATAACAAGCTCAGCTAAGAATTCTTTAGCCATGTTTTCTTTCTGCATGATATTGATTAGAGTAGTTGCAACATCCTCCTAGAGAAAAGCAAAATACGTAATGTATCATTAGAATACACCAAAAAGAAAAAAAAAAAAAATCAAATATTTACAGAGTTAAAAATGACTTAAAATTACCTTTGCTCGAACACTTATAACAGGCTCAAGCATTTCACACAGTGTCTTATATTCTGATTTTACATACTAAAAAGAAGAAAAAGAAAAGGAGGAAGTGAGATTAGAAACATGTTAAATTATACTTTTCTACAGAAATTTCAATTTTGCCTTTAAGTTTAACCTATATAAATACTATTTAATTAAGGACGTCATTATTCAAAATTCAACAATTTAAAAAAAAATATTTTTAATTATCTAATTTTATTCTTTAACAATATGATTGATTACCAACTTGTGTAAAAAGATCTAAAATGGATTTATGTAACAATTTTCAAGAAAATCGTTAGAGCCGTTTTTGAGACACCGACTTTTACCAAAAACTTGGCATACTCAATTACTGTGAGGAAAATAATAATTACATATAAAAGAATATTTAAAAGGGAGTTAATATGGCAAGTTAAAAAGAAAAATCTGTACAGTCATGTTTAAAGGAACACACTTGCGAGACCTGAAATTGAGCTATTTATGCAGGACACCTATCAATTTCCCTCAACTAACCAACTATATCATTCGAAAGGACATCTAATAGAGTGTTTATATAGCAACTTTCAAGAAAATTGTTAGAGCTGTTTTTGAGATACGGACTTACGGGTCCTACTTCTGGTTTTCTAGTTTTCTCCAAAATTTGGAAAATTCATCTGTACACCAGACCTGTATTAATTCTGAAGTTTTGTAGTTCTATCTTTATTAGTTTCGGAGATATGATAGCCAGAAGATTACACACACACACTAATGGAAGTAAAAATGAGATGTTCTCTTATTAAGGAATGTACGCAATATACATTTTTATTTTCTAAGATTAAAAAGAAACAAACACAAATAAATAAATTAAATATCTATTTTTTGGGGATTTTTTTTTTTTACATGAAACATTGACAATTTTGTGTTTCATGTAATCCGTTCACAATCATTCAAGATAAATACAGTTCTTAGCTTAAACTATAGTGGATTTAATAAAATCTTTCAAAAATTTAAATTACAAAACCTTTTTTTATAAACATGTTTTCATAACATTACATACTATATGAAATTCTACAACTTTCAAATTGTATATTTTAGGGAACTCTGCCTATCACTCCTAAAAGCCAAACTCCACGTTATTCTATGGGGAAATTTGTTATTAGAACTACTAACTTAATGTATTTTTTACCATGTTTTTATTAACTCGCTTTCTTGTTTGTTTGTCCAGTACAAATCTTGCAATCAATTTTTAACTAACTTCCCGACTAGCTAGACATTTGAAACTTTTAGAATAGCTCAGGACACGATGGCAATACATTCTTTTAATACTTTTATTCAATTAATAAATGTTTGAAAATTTCTTATAATTGCTCTCTTTATTAAGCATTTCATCATTTTCCCCATAATTTAAAAACGTGGTATATAAAAAGTTCTTTTTATCTTGTAATTATTAAAATTCCATTTTCATATTCAGGAAAATCGCAACTGTTAAATTTATCCTTGTTTTTAAAAAATTAATCAAAAATACACATTTTATTTTAGAGGTAAAAACAGTAAAAAATTGAACTAAATTAATTTTTTGCAATATATAAGCACCAAAATTAAATATTAAAAAATAAAATTTTTGAGAAATAAGTACAAATTTATCAATAATTGTGAATAGTAAAAGCATGGCAGATTAATTGGAGATTAATTTAACCATTCAAATATAAAAACCAGGCTTAAGAATGTCAATAGAGTTTTGCATTATGCCTCTACATTACTGAATTTGTTATGTCTTCCTAATTTATTTTCTTTAAGATGCAAATTTCATAAATTGCTAATACTTTTAATACCACACATGGTCCAACATTCATGGATCGTATTTTTTTCATCAAAATTTATTCAAAAGATAAATTTTGTTTTGTGGCAGATACAAACGAAATTCTGCTATTAGGATGAATTTCCTAAATGTGAAAACAGAATTTAAAAAAAATAAAAATAAATAAATATTGAACAATTCTAGTAACAAATGTTATCACAAAATTATATGAAATTTGTTGTCCAGATATGGAGAAATTGTAAGAGGTATAGAAGAAAGTTTAGGGCATATCAATACCCAAATTAATTTTATAGGAAATTTCATTAAACACAAAAATTTTGGAAAATAAATGCGGCTTATTTACCTGTAACAGATCTTTGTACACAATAAGAGGTAAAACTTCAACAGTCTGGAACCGAGATTTAATTCTAATGGAGGGATTATCTTTACCACTGGCTCCCTTTTCCGTCGTCACAGGATACCTTTAAAATAATAATAAAATAAATAAAATAATAAAATCAAGCAGAGAAATTATGTTTAACTACACTTTATGAACTTGTCACCTTTTATCGTAACAAACTTTTTTTTTAACCTTTAAGAGTGAAAAATAGAGTTCTGAGTTTACACAACAAAATGAGTTTGCTTTTGCCTTTAAAGTAGTAGCACCGGCTTTGTGCACCTGAAGAAAAAAAGCCACATCCCTCTGAAAATAGTACTGCTTGCATTTATTTTATCCCTTTCCGACCCGAAATTTTTTTTACCTTAAAACATTACATTCTTCTGTTTTTGCAAACTGAAAGAAAAATATGGACTATAACCGACATTTGTTGATTGAAAATTGTACTTTACACTTTCTATATAGATTTTAAAACTTCTTTACACACCATAAATTTTAAGCCAGCACAACCGGTTTCGAAAGGACGTAGTCTTTCTTCATCAGGTGCAAAAAAACACGTGCTACTGCCTTGGAGGCAAAAGCAAGACATCCTTTTGAAACCGGTTGTGCTGGCTTAAAATTTATGGTGTGTAAAGAAGTTTTAAAAATCTATATATTGATTGTACACCAGTTTTGAATTTAGTTTTACACTTTCTGCTAATTAGCTCGATCATTCATTTCCTGATTTTATTACATACGACTGTTCCAGATGCAAAAATGTAAGTGGATGTCAAGGATGTCTAACCCGCATTATCGAACGACCTGGGTTGGAAAGTGTTATGGTGTGGGAAGTTTTAAATTTTAATATTATATTCATATAAATTTACTTATTTATTTACCTAAACACTAAGATTTAAAGGCTGGCAATATACTCAAAGAGTGGAATTAAAAAAACTTGACTTTTCAATGAAAATATACTCAAAATATGGACAAATGTGCAACCTTAATTAGGAGTCTTACATTATAAGACTATAAACTGTTTTTAATTCAGTGATGTTACTACAGCACACAGTTATAATAAAATTTCTATACATCTAATTTAAGTAATTTGAAAAAATTTAGAACAGGAAGCAATCGCATCACTGGATGTGAATCAAGGAGAAAACATTTTTCGAAAGACATTCGAACTTTACCACATAATATAGAATGTTAAAAATGAAGTATAAAAATTCAAAAGTTTTCAACAAATATGTAAAATTTTGAAACGGGGGAAGGTCCCTCTTGGCTATGGCCTTTGTGTTATGTGTGAATGAATAAAACAATTGCAAGTAAAAAAAAAAAAAGTTTAGGGTGCAATTTTGCAATTTTTTTGACAGAGAGACGATAAAGACACTGTTTTTCTTAATCAAAGACAAAAGTATGTAGGTATATCTTCCCTAAACTTTCTGTGAGAAATTTCTCACTTTAGATTTAAGATTTTTAAATGTTTATCAAAGTCATGTCTACTTATTTCACCTGATGAAGAGTCATTTTTAATTATTTAAATGAAAAACATATTTTTCTTCTTATTATCCACGGTCATTTAATTACCAGAATTTTGGTATATTTTACTGTAGCTCATTAAATTTGATCAAATATAACCACATTAATGGCAAAAGCAGGCCTTTATTTTTAAATAAGCGGGCACACCTCAATTGTGCTTATGTTAATCCCCCCCAGTGGCAGAAAGTTTTGTAGTTGTCTGCAACAGGCTTTTAAAATTTTGTAATCTGTCTGCAAAATTTGCTTGTAATCAGGGGTGAAAATGGCTTACACTACCAGAGAGCATCTAAGACGTCATACATCGGTCGCGGGTGAAAAATGCCCGTAAATTTGCAGACAAAGACTGTCTTAAAAATTGCAGGCAATTTTTTTTTTATTACTACAGACAAAGTGTCCGAAAGTTGCAGACTATTTTTCTTTCTTTTTTTATTAGTGCAGACAAAAACTCTCTGCAAGCCATTTTTCTGTGTTCGCGACTATGTCGCCGTGTTTCTGCCACTGGGAATTCCCCTATTGTTAAAAATGCATCAATTGCGCTCGCGAGAAAAATTACTGATAGCATTCATTGTCATCCCCTCCCCCCCCCCTGTATACCTCAAGGTAACGAATGATAATTTCTAGGAAGGAAAAAATTCTTTACTTACTTGATAGCTGCAAACCCAACGTGTAAAAAAAAAGTGATTTGTATTTTTTTAGTAATATTAGTAGTGTTACGTAAGTTGAATGCAATATTTTTTGTACTTTTTAGTTTTTTAATAATAATACAGAATATTATATTTTTGTAATGATTATTTTACGCAAATATTTAACTTACTTTGCATTATTTTTTGTAATGATTATTATATGTAAATGTAATACGTTTTTGAATTATTTTTAGGAATGTAAGTAAATAAAAAAAAATAAAAATGGGAGATTAAGAGCCAACCTCCTCGTGGTATCTCCTGGGTAACGCTAATAGGCTCCAATAAATTCAAACAAGAGCAATTAAAAAAAATATTTATATTATATTATTTATTTAAAGAAATATTTATATTATACAAATAAAACTTGTCTAATAAATAAAAGCAAATAAGTACACAAATAAAAGCAAGTCTCGCTTTTGCCTCCAAGGCTGTAGCCCGTGTTTCTTGCACCTGATGAAGAAAGGCCGCATCTTTTTAAAACTGGTTGTGCTGGATTGGATTTTATGGTGTGTGAAGAAGTTTTAAAGTTTAAATATTGAATATACACCAGATTTTTATTTAGTTTTGTCATAAATGTTTTCAAAATATTTTCACATTTAAATGAAACATAAGTACTTCAAAAACCTTATGCCATCAATAACTTATGATAGAATAAGCTGAACAATTTGTTCTAGTACGCAAAATATTTTTTGAAAAACAAATTTATTCCTGAAAACCTTTCAAAAAATTAAAACAAATATTAATGATTATCAGTAAGCTTTATCGACAAATTATGCAAATTTGAATTGTCAAAATCATTTAGAATTTGTTTTCTGAAAAACCTATGAGTGCAATTGATACGTTTATGCTTTTGGGGGGATATGATCTCTGCGCAACTGACGCCGCCTATGAGGATGAAGGCCCTAAGTGCAATTGAGTAGTACCTCCTATTCTTAAGCACAACTCAATAACACCCAAATAAACATATATGCTTGGTGATGCAACGAAGGGAACTGAAATGAGATGTACATGCAAGGAAACAAGTCATAAGCTAATTTGTATTTTTAAGGCAATTTTAATTAGGATTGGTTTTGATACAACCATTATTTTTTAAACTATTCTTTAATATTCTGTGTATTTTAGATTTTTTTTTTTTTATCTTCATCTTCTTAATGTAAATTTGAAAATAAACATCTTAAAAAAGATTATGAAAAAATATTTTACTGATAAAATAAATAACTTACCATTTTTCTAATAAATGCTTTCCACTGATACTAGATACAGGAATATGTACAGAACCTTTAAAAGAAAGTAAAAGTTAATGTGAGATTAAACAAGATTACTATTTTTCATATTCGCAATCTGTATTTTCAATTATTACAGAAGAAACAAACTCACCAATTAACACATTTTTATCTCTTCTTTTCTTTTTGTCAGCTTCTCTATACAAATTAACATAAATACTTGCAACAGTTGGTAGACTGCTATATAAACGAAACATTTCCTCATTAAAATTAAGCAATTAAAAAAACAGAAATCATTTATTTAAAAACTAAGTGCTTTAGTAAAAAAATCTAATAAATAATGAAGAATTCAATAGAAAGAATATAAAGCATTTTTTTGAAGACACCAGTAAGGATTAGGTCACAATGTATTTTGAAGGACAATCTTTCTTTATCAGGTAGACAAAGAAACATGCCCTACCATTGCAAAGTGGATATGAACATGCCTTCTGCTTTTGCAGTTGCACATAGGACCAGCAGCACTACTAACAATTCTGAGGTCCTCTTACAAAATGTTTGAGGAAATCCCTCCTTCCAAATACCCCCCCCCCCCTTTTTTTTAATAGTTCCCTTGCATTTATTTATGTTTATCAAACTGTATATATCTTTTGAGAAACAAGTTAGTACAGCTAAGAAACCTGTTATACTTTAAATTTAATGACAAAAACTTTACCTACCATATAGTTGATTAATTTAACATGTTTATTTATTTATTTATAGTTAGTAGGACATGATTTTTTTAACACCTTTGATTACATTGCTACTTTGTTTGCCTCATAAAGGTTTGCGTGCTTTTTCGACTTGAAACAATTGTTGCGACTTTATTGCATTTCATGGTGTTTATTTCAAAGTTTTGTACTTATTAAGCTTATTTTTCTCTTTTAAGTAATAGACATAAAATTCTGCAAAAAACAAAATTCATTTAGTACGATAGGACTTATTTTAATCTATTCTTCCATATAAAGGTATGCAGTAACTGTGTTTCATCCCCTAGCATTGGCTACTATATTTATTTCTTAAAATTTCTTCCTATAGTTCTAGCATTAGGAGCCCCTCGGCGACTTTTAAATTTTTGTTGTCATTTTGGCAATGAATTAAAATGGCTGTAGCAACTGCAGAATTACTTTTGTAGTCTTGGTGAGAAACGTCCAAGATACTTTGGTGGCAAATTCAAATTTTGCCAAGGCGTTCTATACTAAAGCTATTCTATTTCTTTAGAATTATTATTATTTTAACTATTAAAACTTTTTGTATAACTAGACCAACTGAAAAAAAAAAAAAAGAATTTCCTATGTTATTGTGTAAATAATATATATATTTACACATATATATTAAAAATAAAATTGAGAGAAAGTGCAAAAGAAATTTTAAGAAATGAATACAGTAACCATTGCTATGAAACACAACTCAGTTACTTCCTGTCTTTATAAAGAAGATCAGACTTTATATTAAAAAAAAAAAAACTATCCTGTGCACTTAAATTAAATTACTTAGAAAAACAAAAGTATTTATATAATTGTGTACTTGGGTCACACCCAACACTTATGTAAATGTTTCTGGATAGACTTTGTGCCTATCTAAACACATTACTGAAAATAAATAAAAACTCTAATTATTTGGAAAAAATTATAATTAATTAATTTAACACCAACATTTGGCTTAAAAAAAAAAAAAAAAAAAACTTTAAATCAGCATATGAATAACACAATTGGTTATACACAAGGAAAATAAATTGGGAGTACATTAAATCAATGTATAAATGTAAAAGGTATATAACATAGTGTTATATACATAGTGTTATACTGTATGTGCATATATAGTAAAAAAATGGATACTTACAACAAATTTTATTATTTCTAACACTTACTTGAATTCAAAATGCTCTCCCCAAAAGCACATGTCACTTTTTTGTTTGGAAGATGTTCTGGCATATAGTGTTTTATCTAAACACAGTTCACAATAAAACCTGCTATAAATAAAACAAAATAAGAAAGTGATTATTTTTATATGATGTTAATTCAATTTAATAAATAAATTAATAGAATAAAGTGGAGCATTTACGATATATATATTTAAGAGAAAATAAAGGAAATATTTTAGTAAGGAAGAATTTAATTATAACTTATAATAAAGTACATTCAATTGATACCTGATCTTAAATTAATTTTCCTTATTAAATTCAAATATTTTTTTTTAATAGAGAGGATAGTTTCTGAAAAAAGATAAGTGCATTATTAATACTTATGTATACCCCTCTCCTTTTTTTTTTAAATCACTGTATACATAATTTGACTTTTTTGATTTATAAACTAAAGAATACTAACTTTCTAACTTTTGTATTTATCTATTTATATATATATTTATAAAAAAAAAAAGAAAAACTACTCAATATTTTTTTTTTTCTTCAATTATTTGCATAAATTTCCTGTTGTAGCATAAATATTACAAAAGTGAATTTCATTAAAATTACCTCTTTTTAGCAGACATGCCCTTAGCTTCCAGAATCCAAATACGCAAAGAATTCTCTTTTCTGCGTACATTGTCTTGGTTTGGTTGAATTGTTCTTCTAAGGCTGTGTTTAAAAAAAAAAAAAAAAAAAACGTTGATAAGATTAAAATTATTTTAAAGAAAAAAAAAGCACTTCATTATTATTGCTTAAATATATAATTAATGAAATTCTTTTAGTTATATATGTCTCACATAAAAAAAAGAATAATTTAACTTAAGGTTTAGACTTTAGTAAGCCCACATTTCTTTTGTACACAGAAAAGGTATTACAAGTTACAAGAAATAATCTCAAGTCTCCATCTTAAAATTCACCTTTTTTTTTTTTTTTTTTTTTTTTAACACTCCCTACTTCATTCGTTAATGCTTCAAGGTTAACATTTGAAAATGTATAAAATGGAATTATATAATGAAATAATGAGAATGTTAATGTTCATATTAGCTTGCAGCCTTCCAAACAGAAATTATAGATGCAATATTTTAGATTTATAACAAA
This sequence comes from Salticus scenicus, assembly GCA_963930645.1. Taxonomy (NCBI): domain Eukaryota; kingdom Metazoa; phylum Arthropoda; class Arachnida; order Araneae; family Salticidae; genus Salticus; species Salticus scenicus. The sequence goes on along the minus strand of OZ005659.1, from coordinate 32,299,311 downwards.
AAAGAGAATATTAATGGGAAAGAAAAAAGTTTCTGCTAAACAAAGATGCTGTTAATATTAATACTGTTATGTATTTATAATACTATTAACAAAATTACAAAGAATATATTTTTTCTACTTATTGTTCAGAGAATCCACTCAAAGGAAATTTTTTACTACCTATTTTTACTATATTTTTTCTACTTGAAATCTTATGATTTGCCCAAGAGTCAATAGGAAATTTTAAAGCTACTTTCTCATTCCTATGTATATAGTAGAGAAAGCATTTTTGTGATTTTCGAAACTAAGTTATGGTATAATATATTTTAAAATCCCTTAAATTTAAAATTCAATCTTTGAAAAACTGTAAAACAGTATAATTTTATTATTATTATTGTTTTATCTTACGTATCGAAAAAGGGTAATTTGGTTATACCTTTATCCTTAAAAAAAAAAAAAAAAAAAAAAAAAAATTCATTTAGTACTTCCTTTCCCCCCTCATAATTTAGTGTGTAAAATTAATAATGCTCACAATATAGATATTATTTTAAATTTAGCATAAGTTTTATACAATGTAAATTTAAAGCAAAATTAACTAAAACTTTGAAAAAATAAAATTAAAAAATTTCTTATTTATCTTAACATATAAAAATTTTTAGAATCTAATTTCCCTGAAAGAATACCAGATAGTTTATTTTTGAATGAATTGATTGAATTTCGCTAAGAAAAGTACAATACCAGGAATGAGTTACTATAACATCAGAAAAAAAAAAAAAAAAAATCATATGTAATAAAATAACCTGTTAAAACATTACAGTTTTTTAACAGATTATTTTCTTAATAAGTTGAGAAACTGAAACTAATCACAGCAACTTCATTTTAATATTAAAATATACATCTTCTAATGCATATCCTACTGAATATTATTTGGTATTTTTATTTAGATGTTAAGGTTTTTACTTGTATTTAAATCTTTTGTTAATAATTCTATAAGTTGTTGGACAATGAGAGCAATTTTATGCAATCTGATCAATTGCTATTTCAGAAACAACTTGCATTTTTATTTTGTCTACAGCTACAGTTGCCCTTGAAAGAAATTTAACTGTTTTGGGGGGAAGTTTCAAACTTATTTTTTCATCTTTTCTTAATATAATTATACTTTTTTCACTATGTAATCTTTGATACATTGTTATTTATAATTTTTAATAATGGGAAATAAAGTTTTGGTTCTTGATCAATATAATGTTAAAATATTACAGAAATACTTAATATTTCTACATTATAATGATCAAAAGCCAAGAAGGAAAAACCTTCAATCAGTAAAATATCATGTATGAGAATAAAGCAAAATACAAAGTAAGAAATATTGAAGAAGTTAATAAATGAAGAAAAAATAACTTTGAACCCCCCCCCCCCCAAAAAAAAAAAAAAAAAAAAAAATTCCATATTTTTATCAAGGGTAAATATAGCAAGTAGGATAAAGTTGTTTCTCAGACAGCGATATGTGATATATAAAATTACTATCATTGTTCAATAAATTATGAGATATCAACAATGAATTAAAATGCAAGTATCAAGTGAAAGATAAAACCAAAATACTTAAAATAATATTATAGTTTTAAAAAATTAAAGAATACGCTTTTATAGAAATGTGAACTAAAAAGCACAAAATATCTGTCTAAGTATTAAAATGCAGGGTTAGAGAAAATCGTGTGAGTGACACACCATAATATTTACATATATTTAAATCTTTAATTAAAATAATCTAGAATAAAATAAAAACCATTTTTAAAAAATCTCCCCTGGCTGGGCTCGAACGCTACACCTTTAGGTTTGTAGCATGCAGCTTTACCTCACACCCACGGTGTTCACTTAGGGAAAGTCTTTTTTACAATATAGATTTTTTGTTTGCTCCCAGAGCGGTTACAAACATACATACAGCTGAAGCTAATAAAAGCGTATTAAAAAGAAAAGTAACATATTATAAATAAAAATAACAAACAGCATCCATTTGCATGTTAATTTACATAAAACAAGAATAGCAGAGTTCTCCCCAGATTTAAAAAAAAACAGACAGGGTGTTGCTAATAAAAGAAAGGGCACTTTTTAGATTCTTGACTCTCGAGGGCTGTTCTGGATTCTTATGGACACATTTAACCTTTAAAATCCAGATACTTATATCAAAATTCAGTTATAAAAGTATGCATACAATAAATATTTTTTAGTTTTAACATTATTTACATTCTAATTTTGCTTGTTACTAATGCACGAATGTTGACCATTTATACACAATAGTTTTATTTACATTTATAGCATTTATCTTCAGTTTTAAGTTTTTTTTTTTTTTTTTTAAACAAAGTTTAGTAAAGGTAGTTTTTTTTTTTTTTTTTAAAGAGGAAAACCTAATAACTTAAAACTAATTACTGAAGAATAATGTGACTAGAGCAATAATTTTAAATGGTTAAAGTGGTAATTGTGGTTAAATTGGAAAAAACAAGAAATAGTTTTCTAAACAATGAATATAATTACAATTAAGAAGTGAAAAATATAAAATCTTAAGTATTATAAAAATAGTTTAGTTATAAATAAATTACTCAAAAAACTATTTACACATGAATGTACTGATATGAAAATTGTGAGTTGAGTTATATTTTAAATCAGTGGTCACTGTATTAATTAATAATTTAAAATCTGGTGGATGATACCACTTTAAAATGAAATATATATAGTATTATTTCAAAATACATTTTTTTCTCAAAGACGTATGGGGAAAGTAAGATACCTGTACAGCCACTGATCTCTCTCTTCTTTTGTTCGACAAGTGTAAAACCGAGTACCACCATTTGAGGTCATCTGAAAACAATTTTCTTGACCTATTAAGCTGCTGTGAAGGGCTGCCACTTGTACATCACCATGAGATAGATCCAATGTGGCCAATACACCAGGACTAGACTGAAGCAGTGACTCATGGGAACGAGATGTACGAAGCATCGATGGTGTCACGCTACAAAAATAAGACATTAAAAATGCTGTTTTACCAAACTAATGATTTTATGAAAAAATATTAAAAGATATACAGGGGAAGAAATCATAAGTAGTTTGTTATTTTATTTATTTATTTATTTTTTGAAAAAGCATATTTTATAAATAAAGAAATGAAAATGATATAATTCGGTAAGTTTTTAATTAGTACAAATCTTACACAATAATGATTTTAAAATTTTGTAATAAACTACAGTAAAAATCCCTATGTTTCATGACAACATATAATAAAAACTTTTTCCTAAAAAACTGAAATTTGATTGGCAAAGTTTAGTTGAGAAATCGGTCAATTAGAGATTGACTAAGTCCTATTCCTACCTCATAAATTCTTTTTCTCAAGATTTTATTTATTTATTTAAGAAGTATTAAGTTAAATCATATAATTTACAATTTGATTATAGCAATACTTTCAATTTGATGTCCTCACTGCATTTTAATTTGGTAGTTAAAACTTCAATAACACTGTTCCGCCAAAAAAAAAAAAAAAAAAAAAAAAAAAAAAAAAATTTTGATCTGATACCATTTTTGCAGATTCTTATATAAAATGACCTATTGAATCTGAATATGACCACCATTTTTCCCAATCACCCAGCGTTTCTAGATACACAACCTCCCTCATTTTTATCATTGTTTGGTAATTTTATACCCATCAGTTTGATTTGGAGAGGAATGATTATTATTTTAACCATTAAATGTCTTCTGATCTGAGGAGCTGCAGAGGTAGAAAGTTCTAAAACACGAACATTTGTAGTAAGGAGGAAATTTGAGTGGATTTGTGCCCAGAAAACAAAAGAAAATCAATAAAAACAATCAGTTCCTATTTCTTTTTTTCCCCCCGCAATATCTCTTATTTTTTACATATTCCAGCTTCCAGTTTGCCATTTTCTTACCAAAACTCCCCAAATAATAAAAATTATACAGTGAAAATTTTTTTCAAAATGTTGGTGAGTGGAGTTAAGACTCAAAGCCTTCGCAAGAAAGTTTGACTGATTCATTGTACGACGTTTGCTTTCAATAACTCCTACGTTAAATGTTTTGGGCAGTAAAACATGAACAGTAAAATATCCTCCTTTGACACGTGTTAAAGGTCACCACACAAGATCACCACTGTCGAGAACACCACAAAGTTCACTCTCTTATTGCAAAACGTATACTAAAGGTAGATAACTACTGATGACTACAATGATAAGAGCAATGACCTTTAAATGTGTCAAAGCAGGAGGTTTTACTGTTCATGTTTTACTGGCCAAAACATTTAACGTGTGAGTTATTGAAAGAAAACGTCATACAGTGAATCAGTCAAACTTTCTTGCGAGGGCTTTGAGACTTTACTCCACTCAGCAACATTTTGAAAATAATTTCACTGTATAACTTTTATTATCTGGGGTGTTTTGGTCAAACTGGAAGCTGTAAAAAAATAAGAGAAATATTGCAAAAAAAAAAAAAAAAAAGAAAAAGAATTAAAAAAGAAAAAGAAAAAGAAAAACCAGAAACTGATTGTTTTTATTGATTTTCTTTTGTTTTCTGGGCACAAATCCCCTCCTTACTACAAATGTTCATGTTTTAGAACTTTCTACTTCTGTAGCTCTCCTCAGATCAAAAGTCATTTAACGGTTAAAATAATCATCGTTCCTCTCCAAATCAAACTGATAATTACCAAACAATGATAAAAATGAGGTAGGGTGTGTGTCTAGAAAATGGTGGGTGATTGGGCAAAATGGTGATCATATTCAGATTTAGGAGGTCATTTTACATAAGAATATGCTGAAATGGTGTCAGAGGCCAGTGGTTGATCCAGACAAAAATTAGGACCCTTTTGCTGTCCCTTCACAAAATTCAAATCCTTAAAATGGGTCCCTTCACAAAATTCAAATTCAGAAAACGGGTTCCTTCACAAAATTCAGATTTATAAAAACAGCCCTTTCACAAAATTTTGTTTTATAAAAATAATACTTTTGTAAAATTTTTCCATGTTTACACAGTATTATTTTTAATGAGTGTCTATATTTGTTTAATAAAATGCTATTAACTTGATATTAAAAATTAGATAGAGTAACTGCTAAAATGAAAGGTTTGTAGCGACAATTATTTTTTTCACAAAAATATTTTGATTTTCACAATAAATAAAAATTTCACAAAAATAATTCGCTTTACACAAAAATGGGCCCCAAAAATTAAAACCTGGATCAACCCCTAGAGGTAATTTTCATGCCGAGCAGTGTAATTTTTATTCAATAAAATTTTATAAACCTGGGATCAATCCAAGTTTAATTCTTGGGACCCATTAATGTGAATTTTTTATTGATTTTTTTGTGATATATATATTTATGTGTAAAACCTTCTACTTCAGCCATTACTCTAGATAATGTTTAATATCAAATTTCACTGAACAAAATATAGACACCCATTAAAAATAATACTGAAAACAACGGAAAATTTTACAAAAAGATCATTTTTATAAAGTGAAATCTTATAAAAGGGGTGTTTTTGTATATAAATATGAATTTTGTGGAAGTGCAGTGAAAGGGCCTGAATTTTTGCTCCCTGTAAACATGGAAGGAAATGATATTTGTTCAATGGAATCACAATTTGATGTTAATATTACTAGACAGTGCATTTAAAAAAGTGCTTTAAGAATTTAAGAGCATTAAACATTAAATATAAATTTTAAATATAAATATAAATAAACAAGCATAAAACGAAAAAACAAATTTTTTTTACCTGTCTCCATCGATGGTACATCTTTTTCTCTCAAGTTTAGTCACGCTTTTTGTACGTTTTAAAGGATTACTCTTAAAAGAGCGTTTGGAAAAAAAATTCTGAAAAGAGAGAAAAAAATCATATAAGATAAAGCAGTTTTATAAAAACAAAATTTTATATAAAAATATTAATACAATATTTTAAAATGAGGAATATTTATAAATACAATATATTCCATAGCTCCATCGCCAAATGCATTTATTCACCACCTTAAAAATTAGATTAACTTTTTCTGATGCTACAAATAAAGTTAAAATTTTAACATGACAATTAAAAAAATACAGTCCAACCTCTATTTGAGGATAATTAAATTCTGAGAATACATTTTATTTGAATTGATTGGTTACTTTTTTTTTCTCCTCCTAAAAATTACATTAGGTGTTTGAATTAATATTAAACCTCAATTCAAGCAAAAATTTTATCAATTAATTGTTTTAGAATACTCAAATCTTTATTATTTGTCTCAAGAACGTAACAATCATTAATAATAGTTTGTTTAGATTAAAAAAAAAAAAAAAAAAACCAGCAATAATTTTATTTTTTAAAAATCCATTTGTATCCTAGATAATATTGTTGACATAATTTCTGTGGAACAAAATTCTATTAATCTGCATTAATTTCCTGGTAGTTTTTGTTAGAAAGAATTGGCATTTCACATTTTTTTTTTTTTTTTTCAATGATGGAGAAATTAAAAATGTGAAATTTCAATTAACAAAAACAGCCTGGAAACTAATTGAAATTAATAGAATTTTGTTCCCCTCGGAAATTATGTTAACAATATAATCTAGAATTTAAATGGACTTTTATAAAATCAAATTATTGGATTTTTTTTTTTTTTTTATCTAAAACTATTATAATTATTATTGTTACATTCTTGAGACAAATAATAAAAGATTTGAGCACTTTAAAACCAGTAACTGGTAAAAATTTTGCTTGAATTGTGGTTTTCTGCTGTATTAAAAAATTAGACCAATTTTCTATGACATGGTAAATCTAGATGGTCTTCTTAATAAAGTTCCACTGCATATACATTTTAAGAAATACGACATGATATACACTTCCAGCAGCTGTTTATTAATAGCTGATTACTGATATATAAATAATGCAGTGCAAATTGCTTGAGGAGGAAATGAGATTTGGATTCTGTAACAAATTGATTATTCAAATAAAATATATATATAAAAGTTATAATAAAATAGAGGAATCTGAGAGATAACTATGACCATTAATAAAAACTCTAGAAATTTATTAATAAATGTTTTCAAGGCAGATTTTAACATTTTATAAGATAAGAAAAAATCCGCGAATTATTGTAGTTTAAAAATAATAATCAATCAATCAATACACTGGATACTTTTAGCACAGAAATTCAAGTTTATATGTAATACATATAAAAATATTATATGAGGGGGAGGGATGTCTTCCTTTCTTCTGAAGTTAGAGAGGGTGGGGGGGAGGAATCATTGGAAAAACTTTTCCCTTTAAATGAGGTTACACCACTATCTGGTGTAGATTAAGATTAGTGGAGTTTTAATAGAGTGTGGTGGCTCTTAGACGAGTTATTATCACCGGAAATGAACCCGATCTTCCTTCTAAATGGGTAACTGGGATTATATTTACAAAATATTTTCATTGTAAAATAACTGCCCAGAAACAATACTAATCAAACATATCTTGAATAATTAATAGCATATTTAAAATCAAACTAATATTATACTAATTTTAAAGAGACCTAAGATCTTAAATTTTAAGACAAATATGAACTTTATATTTCAAAAATGCTAATTTCATACAATAAATCAAAACGATAAAAGTAAATAAATATAAAAGCAAACAGCTGATATTTTACACTGTAGTTTTTTTTTTTTTTCTTTAATCCAAGGATTCATGCATCATAATATAATATTAAAAAATATATAAGGAATAAAAGAAAGGAAAATTCAAACTGATTTTTTTTTTTTTTTTAACTTTTGTAGTAAAATAAATATAACTGAAAATTGAAAACTGCAAAATTATACATTTCTTTTACATAAATAAAATATCATGTTATTTAAAATACTGTAAACTGAAAATTTTACTATTAAAACAGATTACTAATTCAGTATAAAACCACTTTAAGGATAACAATTCCGTGCTTTACAAAGTAAACAAAAGTTTAATAACATAATTCCAAATTATTACATGCCTTAATTTTATTCATCTTGACAATGTTGATATCATACATATTGCTGAATTATCTTCTCAATTACGCTGATTTTAACTCATAATATCCTATAACAATTTCCAAGATATCACATTAAACATTAACATATCAAAACACTGACATACACAAGATCAAACTTTCACAAAACAAGCCATACAGATACGGAGACAGGTGATAACAGGAAACGGGGTTGTTTTCAGTTTACACACTTCCACCAAATAGTCAGCCGGCGAGAAGTTCCATCCAAAACATTCGGAAATGCCCCTATGGAGAATAGGAAGCCGATTGGCTAGGGAGTAAACCCTGGAATGTTACCTATTATTTGGAGCCAGGTGTGTGACGTACGATGTTCGATATAAAGATTGGGGGAGACTGCCCGGCATTTATAGCAGCTGGGAACCTTTTTTTTTTCTCCATAAAATTAACAAACATAATTTACTACTCCAAATTTTCAGGTTAGTAAAGATTTTTAATGCGTAATTAGAAAAACTTTTCAGTAGTACATGCAACAGTTTGAAATTATATTTGATAAAGTAATTAATTATATATAAAAAAAAAAAAAAAAAAAAAAAAAAAAACAGTGGCGCAGGCGGTATATCTTTCGTTTGAGAGGGATTTTGAATTAAGGTTACAGATAAAATAGACAACAAAAATCAATACATTCATTAATTATTCTATATATAATATATATGTGTTTAAAAAAAAAAAAAAAAAAAAAAAGTAGCTTTCAAGTGAATAAAGTGATAAATGAAATCAACTTGAAGAAAACATAAGCAGCAAGAATTGGAAGCTTCATAAATGGACCCTTTAAACTTACAATAACGTAAGAAAGAAGAACATATGCTCTCTTTCTTTTATTTATTACTTTCTTCTATATGTAATATAGAGAAAGTATTGGATTCGTGAAAATTTACGGACTCCGGTTTTCGATGGATTTACACGTTTTGGGATGTCCTGAACAAGATTTGATAGTTTTTACAAAATGTCTGTCTGTCCGTGTGTATCATGATTTTTGTGGACACTGTATCTCACGAACCAATGAACGAAATTTAACCAAACTTGGTATTTAGTTGGACTCTGACATAAACTGGTGCTGATTAGATTTGGGGATCAATCGCTCAACAGGTGGCGCTGTGATCGCATGTTTTCTAAATTTTTAACATGGCAGTATAGGACAAAATTTTGTATAAATGTACATAATGAGAGTTATTACTTTCTTCTATATGTAATATAGAGAAAGTATTGGATTCGTGAAAATTTACGGACTCCGGTTTTCGATGGATTTACACGTTTTGGGATGTCCTGAACAAAATTTGATAGTTTTATACAAAATGTCTGTCTGTCCGTGTGTATCACGATTTTTGTGGACACTGTATCTCACGAACCAATGAACGAAATTTAACCAAACTTGGTATTTAGTTGGACTCTGACATAAACTGGTGCTGATTAGATTTGGGGATCAATCGCTCAACAGGTGGCGCTGTGATCGCATGTTTTCTAAATTTTTAACATGGCAGTATAGGACAAAATTTTGTATAAATGTACATAATGAGAATTATTACTTTCTTCTATATGTAATATAGAGAAAGTATTGGATTCGTGAAAATTTTCGACCACCGTTTTTTGATGGATTTACACGTTTTGGGATGTCCAGAACACGAATTGATAGTTTTTAGAAAATGTTTGTCTGTATCACTTTTTGTGGACGCTGTATCTCACGAACCAATGAATGAAATTTAACCAAACTTGGTATTTAGTTGCAACTAAACAAGATGAAATTGGCCTATTTCATATATGTACAAAAGCATGTTTTCCAAAGAATATGGTATGGAAGATATTCATCTCTTGTTTAGAACTTACAAGTACCAATAAAAGATTTCTGATATATTAACGTTACGTTCAGAAATTGTTCAAAAAAATTTTGCCAGTGAAAATGATGCCATAAATTAAAAATATTTAATGGTGAAAACCGATTTATCGTCTTCGAAAATCAAAGGCAATGTTAATCTATGGGAAATTTCGCACCGTTGTAACTCATTTACTAATTAATTACATATTTTTAAATTCCATTTTCACATTCAGAAATATCATAACTGTTAAATTAGTTATACTTCTTAAAAATTGATTTTCTCAATTTTTAATATGCATATTTTAAGCTAAACAATGAAAAATTTAACTTTGTGATAATTCGCATTTTACAACATCAAAATAAAATATTAAAAAAAAAAAAAAAAATTTTTTTTTTAGAAAGCGATAACCTGTTTAACAGTTGTGAATTTTCTGAATGCGAAAATGGAATTTAAAAATATGTATTACTTAATGAGTTATAAAGGGGTAAAATTCTCCATAGAATAACATTGGCTTTGGCTTCCGGCGACTATAAGTAGAGAGTTTTCTTAAGTAATGAGAATAATCTTTTTTTTTTTTTTTTTTTTTTTTGTCGTGAGTTTACACAGGTTTGCGTGACAATCTAAATTTAATTATACTTTCTCTTGAAATGAAAGATTTCTCTTAATGGAAATAACATGTTTTAAAATTTAAAATAAAATATTTGTCTTGTCTTGAAATCTTAGAACTGAAGCATCTTACTTTGAATATATCTAAACATTTTATTTCATCGATTTAATTATTATTATTATAATTAAGGGAAAAAAAAAAAACAGAACCAAAGGAACAAATGTGAAAAAAATATTTGACAAATACTTTTAATTTAACAATCAAACTGTATATTTTTCTTTCTTTGCAAAGATGAATCATTCAGGTTTAGAACTCTACTAAATTAGGCAGAATAAAAACTTTCAGTATTTTTAATTTATTATTTTTTATCATTTTATCCCCCATTTAAAATTTTTTGCCGCTCTAGTTGGCATCATGCTTGATTATATACTTTTGGAAAGTCAATTATAACACGAATACCTACTCTCTGTCTAATTCTGTTAGCTTTCAAACAAAGAATAAAATCGGATAAAGACAACACAAAAGATCCACCTTGGTGGCTTTTGCAAGCATTTTGCGCAGGTTAGGCCCGCTCTTAAGGCCCGCATATAAAATAATGCACAACAGGCATTTTTTTTTTAAATAGTTATTGTTATTATTGAACATATTACATTTACAAGAGAGGGAGGTCAATTCTGTTTCAAATATAATAAAAATGGATAAATTATATCTTTTCATGACAAAAGATATCTTTTCAGACAGCTTGTGTTAATAGAAAAGATGTTTCCTCTATTCGTCCACAGTTTAAAAAAAAAAAAAAAAAAAAAAAAAGGGTAAATAAATAGATAAATGATAAAAAAAAAAACAAAATAATAATTCTTCAAATAAGTAACAGAGATACTTAAAACTGACTATGAACGAAAAAAAAAATATATATATATATATTTATTTATTTTTATATAAAAACTTTTATTTTTTATTTTTTTATGTGATTTTTTAATTAATTAATTAACAATAATAATTTTTTTTCGGGGGGGGGGGGGGGTGTAAAACAAATCTTCTATTTTAGCAGTTACTCTAGATAATGTTTAACATCAAGTTTCATTAAACAAAATATAGGCACTCATTAAAAATAATACTGAAAACATCGAACAATTTTACAAAAAGGATCTTTTTATAAAAAGACTTTTTTTATGAACATGAATTTTGTAAAGGGGCCCAAAAATGTCCCAATTTTTGCCTGGATCGATCCCTGAAAAGTCTTCTTAAAAAACTTAATATTGATACAATTAAACCTCAGTAATAAAGCTGTTAAGTTAGTGCAAATATGATGAAATTTTTATTTTAAATAAATAGTTATGAAACTAAATAAGTAAATTCTACCTTAAAACATCACAGTCATTACAACATAGAGCCTTGATTTTTATAGTGATATCGCCAATAAATTATTTCGCAGAGAAACTCAAAATCATTAGATTTTTTTTTTTTTTTTTTTTTTTTTTTCCGAAAAATCAGAGTGCATTTTACCAGTATGTCATGTTGATTCTAAATATGTCATAAATAATTCAGAATTGTTTATCTTTTTCCGAAATTGCCTCAGCGAGACTTCGTTTAAATACACCTTGATGTGAAAGAACTAAGTCTCTTGAGTATCTACATTTTATTTTATATATGTTTTTTTCAAAATAATAAAAAAGGAGATCATTCAAACACTGGAAAAATTCTGGAACAAGATTTTATTCAAAAAGTGGTTTCCGAGAGCGAAATGAGATTTTTCCCAACAGAAAGCTAAGAAGAAATGAACAACTAAACTCATAAAAAAAGAAAATCACAAAACATTAACAAAACATTCGCCATCTAAACTCCACAATACAATGTCGCAACATCACAAAAAAGTTTTTTTTACTTCACTTTTTCTGCCACGTAATGCATAAAGATCTTTTGAGGGACACATTTTTAGAATTCTTGCACACAAAAGACGGCGTGAAAAAAACTATGATAATCTTAAATCTTTTCAGGTAGACGTCACAGAGGAAAAAACTTCGTCTCGCAAATTTGTTACAGTTTACGCTCAAATTACGCGCAAGTTAAAGCTCAAAATAAGTAGTTCTGCTCTTTTGAAATTTTAACAATTCGGATTTCAAACAGATGTGGAGGTAGAATGTGGAAATTGGCAAAATCCAGCGGCTTTCTTTCGTTTTGACTTTTATATCTCTGTGGAGGTTCAAATATATTTATCTCTTTTCTTTCTTTGTGTAAGTTTCAACACTTCATTTAAATGCTACTTTACTATGCATAATTTACAAAAAAAAAAAAAAAAAAAAAAAAAAAAAAAATTTGAATGAAGTTTTTTAAGAAGAAAATTCATAAAACAAAATCGTGATGAAACATTTGTTACAAAAGATGTTTAAGACTTAATGTTTTATTCATTTATTTATTTTCTTCTGGAAATTAGGAATTAGGGATGTGATACAATACTTGAAAATGCATTCAATACCTAAAAAGATATTGAGGACGAGTAATAAATGCTGATTTTATACAAGTGAATTTAATTACATATAATATTATAGTTAATTAGAGAACACGCTTTTATAGAAATGTGAACTAAAAAGCACAAAATATCTATCTTAGTATTAAAATGCAGGGTAAGAGAAAACGTGTGAGTGACACACCATAATATTTACATACATTTAAATCTTTAATTAAAATAATTTAATATTAAACAAAAACCATTTTTAAAAAATCTCCCCTGACTGGGCTCGAACGCTAGACCTTTAGGTTCGTAGCGCGGAGCTTTACCTCACAGCCACAGCGTTCACGTAGGGAAAGTTTTTTTTTTACAATATAGATTTTTTGTTTGCTCCCAGAGCGGTTACAAACATACAAACAGGTGAAGCTAATAAAAGCGTATTAAACATAAAAAGCTTTTACACTCAAACCTAGATGCTTCAAAATCTTCTTTCAATTTATATATTTTTCTCTTTTCTTTCTCTTTATAGCTAATCCTTATAATTCAACAGATGGGAGGGAGAGGAATAAGAAAATATTGCATAGAGAAACACAAATTATCGCGTTGCTGTATTGACTACACCGGTCCTAAGCTTGGATGGAACGTTCTGGGTTATTCTCAAGGGATCCTAGTTCGATTTCATCTGAGTTTCAGAGAAAACCACGGAAATTTGAACAGCTAGATCAGCGATTGTGACCTGTTTTCAAAACTGACACCTCCCGAGGCTTTCAATGCAGAATCACTCGCCCACTGGTGGAGGGCAATTATATTCTGAATTTTGCATCAAAATCTATTTACGACATTCTTCAATAGTAGATTTATAAATAAATAGGCATAATTCCTAAATCTCACAAGAAATAGTAATATCGTTAAAAAAATATATATATAAATAAATAACAGCTGGATTGAAAACAGGTGATAAAGCAACCAATATTGTTCGTGCAGCCCAAAATGATTTATTTATTTATTTTTTAAAGCAAGATTTCTTAGAAAATCGACACATTCTTGCAGTCGAATTTTGCGGCGGCCTCAATCAAAAGAATCGTTGGCTTGTTTCAATCGCAAAAGCGTGACCAGCAATATCTTTTTTACCTTTTTCCAGTATTCTCAAGGGAAAACCAAAAGTAAATGTAAAAAGAGATAAAAACAGTCAAGGTTAGCTGAATTTTAGAAAATAAAGTAAGACGAAGGCGATAAATAAAGTATAGCATTCAACATATTTAATTAATTCGTAATTCATTAAAATGAGTAAATTTCAAATACTGGTGCAATGTATAATACTATAAAGTAAAGTTGAGCCAAAAAAATGTACGAAAGCACTGCATTATAAAGAAAGCTGGAACTTGATCGAGTAATAATATAAAATTAGTTATCTTAAAAATAGCTCATTTGTCTCTCGGCGCGGCGTCACTAAAAGTTATTCTATATAATCAAAACATACCAAATTTTTGTGTTAAAGATTGAGATATTTGTATCTCAATATGGAGACAGTTCTAAAGTTAATTATATATATATAAAAGAATTATAAACATAATTTCAGGTCGAACCTTAACTTATATAGTTGTATGTATGAAATATTTCTCTTTATAGATTGCATCGGCGGGAAAAATTTCTTTTAATATACAGAAAAAGAAAGAACAAACACGGCATTTACATTTTCAGTAGTAGTAGTTTATAAAAAAGAAAATAATATACATGATTGATTAATATTACTAAGATATAATTCAGCTTTTAAAAGCAGTTGTAATAATAATTATGCACTGAGGGAAGAAATAAACTGTTTTTTAAAAGACCTTTTTTAATCATCGTTTAATGACAGCAGAAGAAAGAGGGAAAAAAAAATTCTATAATCTTCGCAAAGAATCTTTCGGAAATAAAAATTATAATATTTTTGTTTACATACAAAGACAATTTAAGTCTAAAAATAAATAAACAAATAAAAATAAATAAAGTATCTTTAAAAATTACAAAGTTTTACTCGATTTAAAACAACAACAACAACAACAACAACAACAACAACAAAATTCTAAGAACTCGTTGCCAACTATATAAAAAACTTTGGAGATGTAAATCCTTTTTAAGAACGCAGATGAGAAAAAGAAAGAAAGAAAAAAAAAAAAAAAAAAAACGCTGATGAGCTTATGTAAGTAAAATTGTTTGGAAAACAGAAATCCCTCCCTATACTCACCCGCAGAAAAGAGAATAAACCTAGTGATTTTTATGAAAACATGTCATTAGTTAACGCTAATAAGTATGAGAGAAAATGGGGTGGGCGGCAGACGAAAATTTGAAGATGGATTTACATAAACTGGGAGAAAATAAAACTTAAGAATACCTTTTTGCATAAATAAATATGAAAAAGTGCATCGTTTAAAAAATAAATTCAAGACAGAGCGACAGAGATAACGAAATGCTGTATAGTTATCTGTATATAAACATTTTTTAAATACTACTTTTGAGTCGAAAAAAGATAATGTGCACGTGCAGACTGCGTAATTTAGAGAAGGGGAAATACAACATTTCTCTGAAAATTTATAAATTTAATTAAAATATAGGTACAATTCTAAATTCGAATTTAAAAAATAATATATATATATATATATTCATTTTATTCTAACGACGTGTGCATGATGTAAGATGTATGTACGTAAAAGTGTATTTAAGTATGATGGTAATACATTAAACTATGAAAGTAATTTAAAGATTAAATAGTAGGTATTAAAACTTAGCTACTTTAAAAGTAAAAAATTCTGTCTACAAAACAGTTACATCTTATTCAATTTAATTTATATTTAAAAATTCAGAGAATAACTTCAATGCCTTTTTTTCTTTAATATTATTGAGGTAATAACTTTAGAAGTAGATGGCAAAAATATTCCGCGACATTGATTGAAATTTCAAAATTGATTAATATAGATGATTATTATTGAAATAAAGTTAAATAATATGTTGTGGCTATCACTAAACTTTCTTCTATACTTTCTTATACAAATTTCTAGAGAGCAAATATCAAAATTATTATTTATTGAAATTATTTTTCATGATGAGTGCAGACGATTTTCAATCTCAGAGCAGTTTAACACTAAATATCTAAATAAAGTGAATTTCATGTCATTTATACAATATCTTAAAAAATCTTCTTTTTTTTTTTTTTTTTTTTTTTAATTTGTTAAAAATGTAAATAAATAAATAACTTGTTTTAAATTATCACAGATCTATGATTCAATTATTCATTTTATAGGTATTGACAAGTTCTTTTAAAAATTACACATATTGGAAATTTTTACCGCTCAAAGGGTACTTCCCGCCGGTTCGGAAGGGGGGTGGTGGGGGTGGGTGAAGTGATGCTCCTACATATACAAAAATTTTACTGTAGCTGACTGTTACTAATTTTTGATTTTCGAATTTCTCAATAACTGGTTTAAAATAATCTTCATTACGTACATTTATACAAAAAATTGTCTTTTTTTTTGACATTTTAAAAATTATGAAAAAAGGATCATAAGAGTCACTTGGATAAAGGCCATGTACCAAAAGCTAAAGAGCACCAACTTAAATCAAGGTCCAACTAAATGTAAATTTATATTGAGTTTCGTCCTTTGATTCGTGAGATACCGCGTCATCACACACAGACACATAGGTAGAAATACAGACAGAGAAAGACAGTTTCAAAAAATGGTCATATTGTGTTCAGGACATCTTAAAAAGTGTAAATTCATCGAAAATCAGCTGGTTAATTGTAGGGTTTGAGGCCGATTGACTACGCTAGGGTCCTTGGCCTATAGGTGGAATGCCCTTCGTGGGGTTCTTTCTAAGGAGTCCTAGCCTGTATTTACGCGAGTTTCGGAGGAAACCACGGAAAACTCTGAACGGCTAGGTCGATGAGCGCGACCTGGGATTGAACCCGGCATTCCCATCTACCAGTTTTGAGTGCAGAACCACTTGGCCGCTGGTAGATCTCCAACGAAAATCAGAGGTAGAAATTTTCAAGAATCTAATAGTATCTTTCTTCTTATATATATAGAAGGGGTAATAAATGTGTGACACACAGTTAAAAGAAAATTCCAGTATTATACTCAAATGAGATGAGTAAGAGCTAAAAACTTTCTAGCAGTTCAACTTGACATGACCTAGTTAAATTATGACGCACTTTGAATCACATCGCGTGATTTTATTTCTGATTTATATTGATTATTCTAAAAATCAAATTTAATCATTAAAAAAAACGAAATTAGAAACTCGATGCCTCAGTCATTTTTCATAAAGGAAGACAAGAAAAAATTCTACAATGACAATTTTAATTTCTAATGCGGCACGAGAACAAAATGAAATGCAATACAATAAGACACGATGAAACAAAATTCTGTCGAATACCAAAGCACGGGGGAAGAAAAAAAAAAGGCAGAAAACCCTAAGTAAGAAAATTAATGCAAATATAAATGTTCAGGGGACTGGATTTTTACAATAAAAGGAATAGAATTCGGTGCAGTTAATGCAAACATGTGATTAGTTAATGCTAATAAAATGCAAGACAATATTAAATGCAAGCCAGGGATGGGAAATTCGACGGCAAATTTGCACGAAATATTTCAAGAGGAAGTTGAAAGGCAAGAACTTTTTTTTTCCCTTTCTCCATAAATGAATATGAATAGACAGTATTGATTAAAGGTTAAAGGAACTCGAAAAAGGTGTGATAACTTTAAATATCAGCATTGAAGTGCCCGGGGGTGAATTTTTAAAGTGTTGACAGATAAGGTGGGCACAAGGAATTGTGCTTTTTCTTCTCCTTTTTTTTTTTTGAATAAATTTGTTTATTAATATGATTTTTATTTTATTTTTTTTACAGAAATGATTACAATAGTAAACCATTCAGTGAAAATTGCAAATAAATATGAATTATAAAACTGGCATGTTGTGACCACCACAAAGCTTTCTTTCCTACTTCCCCATACAAATTCATGCAGTACAAATTACTTATTAACCCCTTAAGAGGGGACAATACCTAATCCCGCGGACAGCCGTAGCCAATGTTATTCTATGGGAAAATTTGTTGTGACAATTACACATTACCTAATGTATATTTTTTTAATTCTGTTTTCGCAGTCAGAAAATTCATAACCGTTAAATGAGTACTCATTTTTGAAAAATTCATTTTTTTTTTTAATTTTTACATTTTAATTTTGAGTTCAAAAATGCGATTTTTCACAAAATGCATTTTTCCTATTTTCTTGTCGCAAAATTAAATACTAAAATTTTAAAAAATCAATTTTTGGAAAACAAGAACTAATTTAACGCTTATGAATTTTCTAAATGTGAAAACAGAATTGAAAAATATCCATTAGGTAATGATTAATTAAGTAAACAAATTTTCCCATAGAATAACATGGGCCAAGGCTGCCGGCGAGATTAGGTATTGACCGCTCTTAACTGCCCCAGGCGTATATAAGCGTTTTTCCGAAGTACGATCTTATGTACTATACTGCCACCAGTGAAACTACTGAGCACGGTTTGACAGTGCTATAAAATAAACTTGAAAGTGATCTTGACACTGTTTTTGAAAGATTTTTCAGAGTTGAAAGAGAACAGTCGCACTTTGAAGCGAAGCTCGTAAATTTTCCTCAGCAAGTAAGGGGTTAAGATTATTTTCCACGACGAATTTATATCACAATAGCATAACGGTAAATAACGAAAGTCAATCTTGCGCCCTACAGAAAACACGAAAAAATGTTTTTTTTTTTTTTTTTTTTTTTTTTCCCTCTAAGATATTTTTTTAAAGGAAAAAAAATTGGCATTTTTCCTCAAAAAAAAAAAAAAAAAAAAAAAAAAAAAAAAAATCAATTTTGGGTTCTAATCTTACTAATTTTGTAAGAAAGTCAGTTTTCTGCCCTACAGAAAACATCTGCAGAAACGCTTATTCACCTAAAATTTTTTAAGGGGAGGGGAATCGGTACTTTTGTTTTAAATTATCACAGATTTATTGTTCAACCATTCGTCTTAATGATAGTGACGTGGCTGGGCGATGATGAATCACCCACCCACGCACTCAGGACAAACAATTTTATATATATAGATTATTTTATTGAGACAACTGAAAGTTATTTTCTTTTGAAAAAATAAAAAATAAATCTTCTATAATCCCCCCCACTCTCCACTTCAAGATTTCCAGCATGCCAGTTTTTAAATGAATTTATTTCTACCCCCCCCCCCCCTCCTAGTGATTGTTAATCATATTTCCTATTCTTTTTCTTCTTATTATTTTTTTTCCCAAATACTTATCTGTGTCTCTGTAAATTTAATAGGATGATCTACGGTAACAACTACTTCCACGATAGTCAAAATGAAATGAATGAAAGGAGAAATCAATCGAAGCTTTTTATTAATCATTATTATAATTAAGAAAGATTTCATTGCTATTTATTTATTTATAACTCTTTCCACGAAACTGAAAATAGTTTATGGCTTCTCTTCTGTCTGTCTGTTCATGCTCTAATTCCCGTAAATATTTATGTTGCCTATTTAAAATGTTTTGTGTACAGGACAGCTCAAAAGAATGCCAATGCATTGTATTCTGTGATAAGTATTTTTATAAATCATGTTTAAATAATTTTATGCTGAGCTAAATCACAATGATATTGATGTTCATTTTTCATATGCTTAAAAAAAAAAAAAAAAAAATGTTTTGAATAGAATATGGTATGCTTAGCATTGAGATTTACAGGGCCATAATAAAATATTCAAATACATTAAGGGCTACAAATGAAAATCGTTGAATTGCTTTTTCATTTGTTCGAAAGTCTTAAGCGTTTTTAAAACTTTCCAACAATATCTGAGAGTGATTATGAATTAATTTAGTCTGTTTCTCTTTCTGTCGGCCCGCCTGTTGTCAGTTGTCGTGTAATCACGTCGGCAAAATACATTGAAAGATAGACGATGCCTAGAGTGTGTACAGTTTAAAAGTCTTTGTACGTTTTCGCTTACAATTTCATAAGCGTGCGTTGTTATTAATTTTCAATTAATTACAAAGCGATTTTTTAAAGATTTCCTGAGTTAATTTTTGCTATTTTACAGTGATGCGTGTCTGTGAGTGAGTAAATACGATAAAATCTAAAAAGGCTTTGTTTTTTCATACAGACAAAAACAACAAACTATTATGATGTGGCCGCCACATGACTTTTTTCTATATAATTTTACACAAAATTTATCCAATACAAATTATTTATTAAATTATCAAATTATTTTCCATTATAAATGCAGACGATTTTTATCTGACAGAAATATATTATCACTAAATGCTGACAGATGTCAATTTCTTTCCAAATCAAAGGAAATGACCCCCCCCCCCCAAGTTGTTTTCCGTTAAAAGTAAAAAAAAAATCGATAACTTAGTTTTAAATTATCACAGATCTAACAGATCAACCATTCGTTTTAAAGGTGTTAAAGAGATCTTTCGAAAGATACCCATATTGAAAATTTACTCCCTCAGGGAGGTACTGATGCCCCCACATGCACAAATTTTTTTTCCTAGTTAACTACTACTATTATCAATAATTCATATTAATTTTACAATCACACGGTTAAAATAACTCTCATTATGTACATTTATACGAAATTTTGTCCTATACTGCCATGTTCAAAATTTAGAAAAAATGCGATCACAGAGCCACCTGTTGAGTCATTGTTCCACAAATCTAATCTGCACCAGTTTATGTCAAGGTCCAACTAAATACCAAGTTTGGTTAAATTTCGTTCATTGGTTCGTGAGATACAGCGTCCACAAACTGACAGACATTTTCTAAAAGTAGTCAAATCTTGTTCAGGACATCCTAAAACGTGTAATGTAAATCCATCGAAAACTGGAGTTCGAAAATTTTAACGAATGCAATACTTTCTCTCTCTATATACATATAGAAGAAAGTAATAAACATCAATTATAAATTATCATAAGAAAGAAATTTTGAAATTTAGCAGAAATTAGAAATTACACGTTAAAATAAAATAAGCACTACTCATGTTCTATTTTCGTACAAAATTATGTTCTATAAACTACATAACTGACGTCTACGTTGTACAAGAAGTTCATTTTCCCCATACAAAATCGATGCCAAATATAGCAAACATTTATAAAAACTTGAAAAATTATATTTGATAAATTCTAATTAATTAAAATTATGTAGTTATCTGTCGAATTGATTTTCTTATACGATTACTTATACTTTCTTATACGATACTTTCTCATATAAGATTTTCAAGAAAACATTTTTCTACTCTTGAAATGGAAAATTTTGCTTATTTTACGAAAATATGCATTCGGAGAGCCCTAAAATTAACCATCATAATTATCCCACTTAACGTAGTTCAGATTATTAGCTAAATTTATTGAATTAAATGATTAATTAATTAAACAGTCACGTATCTCTGGGTCGGAGACTATTTTTCCCGATATGATTCCCATGTCACGTATAAATATTTTGGAAACTTAATATTCAGATTTTTACTTTTTCCATGAAGAGATAAGGAAATTTTCACATCGATCGAAAATAATTTTGTATTTTATGACTGCTTGTGCTATTAAAATATCATTTATATTTGCCTAGGATATTTAGAGGGTACATTCTAGCTAAATATATCTATCTATATAAATGTTGGAAATCAATCAAGTTAAAATATACGAATCTTAAAATGTGTGTGTGTGTATATATATATATATTTAATATTCTAAATTTTATGCAGAATATACATCATATATATATAAATAGGGTGGACCGAAAATAAATAAATAAACTAGTATGTTGTGACCACTAAAAGACCTTCTTCTGTATATTCTTATACAAATTCACGTAGTACATATTTGTTGAAATTATTACCTATCAGTTCCATTATACATGCAGGCAATTTTCATCACAAAATATATCCATATACAGAATTATGCTATACGAAAAACTATATCAGGAAAAACTTTCTTCTTTTCTTTCTTTCTTTTTTTTTTTTTTTTTTTGTAAAAAAAAAAAAAAAAAAATAAGATAAAGATAACTTTGTTTTAAATTATTACAGATCTATGATTCCACCATTCGTTTTGACAGGTTCTCTTCATAAAAATTTATCTTCCCCCGAAAAAAAAAAAAAAAAAAAAAAAAATCTGGTTACTTTTTTTTTTTTTTTTTTTTACTTTTGAAAGTATAAAATAATTGACATTGTGTACATTAACATGAAATTTTGTCGTATACAGCCAGTCATATTAAATATTATGAAAATTTCGTTCCTTACTTCGTGATATACAGGGTCTACAAAATTTTTGATACACACAGACATTCACTATAAATAGTAAAATTGTGTTTAGGACATCTCTCAAAGCCTAGAAAAAACAAAATTAATTTAGGCCGATAGGTTCTTCTTTCAATATAAAGAAAATGACTGGAAAGACAGAGATTCCCTTTAACAAATAAAAACTAAAACAAAAGACAATTTATATATATTTTTTTTTATGAAAAAAAAAAAAAAAGTATTTCTTCATTTGATCGTTTTTAATAATTTAAATCTTATAAATCACAAATATATTATTTTTCACTTTACTATTATTAGAAACAGAAAGCATATTTGTATTAATGTAAAGGTAGGGACATGAAAAAAAGAAAAAAAAAAAAAAAAAAGACATTTCTTAAAAAAAAAAAAAAAAAAAAAAATGTTCCATATTTATTAAAAATTTATTCTGCATAAATTAAAAAAAAAAAAAGTTATCGAAAATTTCTTCTATTTGTCCCAAATGTACTATAATTTTAAAGCTCTGATGAGAAGTAAACGAAAACAACATTTTAATAAATAAATAGAATATTTTATAATATCTAAAATTATCCAGATTTTGATACAAATCTATATGCATATTTTTCATATGAAGTCAAATTATTGATAGAGGTGAACAAATTACTTCAAAATTTTAACAATTTTGTTTGTGTGTGTGTGTTGGGGGGGGGGGATGAATCCAAATCTGGCAGTCTAGGGCAGACATCCGATTCGTCTCTACTGTAATATGATTCTGGAAATAATAAGGTAAGAGAAATTCAGCTCCATTTATATATCTAATAATGATACCAACTGGAAAGTTGTTATCGATCAGACAATGTCCAGATATTGATTTCGACTGGAACACGGTCTATGGAGGAAAAATTAAATTTCATAAAAAAAAAAAAAAAATGACATTTCTTAAAAAAAAAAAAAAAAAAAAAAAAAATGTTCCATATTTATTAAAAATTTATTCTGCATAAATTAAAAAAAAAAAAAAAAAAAAAGTTATTGAAAATTTCTTCTATTTGTCCCAAATGTACTATAATTTTAAAACTCGGATGAGAAGTAAACGAAAACAACATTTTAATAAATAACTAGAATATTTTATAATATCTAAAATTATCCAGATTTTGATACAAATCTATATGCATATTTTTCATATGAAGTCAAATTATTGATAGAGGTGAAAACAAATTACTTCAAAATTTTAACAATTTTGTTTGTGTGTGTGTGTGTTGGGGGGGGGGGGGATGAATCCAAATCTGGCAGTCTAGGGCAGACATCCGATTCGTCTCTACTGTAATATGATTCTGGAAATATTAAGGTAAGAGAAATTCAGCTCCATTTATATATCTAATAATGATACCAACTGGAAAGTTGTTATCGATCAGACAATGTCCAGATATTGATTTCGACTGGAACACGGTCTATGGAGGAAAAATTAAATTTCATTTAAAAAAAAAAAAAAAAAAAAAAAAAAAGCAGATAACCATTTTTAAAATTAGTTTAGTAATTTTTAAAATTAATTACGCAGTAAACATTAAAGGGTTAAGCATCATTCGAATAATATTAAATAAAATTATTCATAGGTTTTTTAATCGCGCTCTTAGTAATTTTTATAAGTTTTATTTTGTCTGAACAAGATCAAAAAAGGCAAAATTTCAGAAAATTAATAGGTATAATAAAATATTACAAATATAATAATTTATTTAATTTCCAGAATAAACGATAAAGTATGATAAATACACACATAATTCAAAATTGTAACTATCTTTTTTTTTTTTAAAAAAAAAAAAAAAGCTTTAAGTGTTTTAATACACTGCAACGCTGAAAGAATACATACATATATATATATATATATATATATATATATATATACAAAGAAAGAAAGAAAGAAATATGAGAAAATGCGTTTAAAGTTTTTTAATAATGTCGATAGCTATAAGGAAGTAATAAAAATACAAGGATATATATTCTCACGGGTGTCTGTGAAGGTTGTAGCTTAAATTTGATACAATAAAAATAAAACATTTCAGTCATCTTTTAGCCACCTCTTAAACGTAAATGATTTATGAATATGTTAGATAAATTAGTACTTTTGATCAGCAAAAAATAAATATACTTTAATTCTTATTAATTTATTTTATTAATCTGAATATGCTTTAGGGATCGAATCCTTAAAGCTACAATAAATAATACAGAAATCGATACTTTAGAAGTGCGGACCTTTCTTGTAGAAAGTCAGTTTATGAGAATAATTCCAATTTTTTTCCTTTCCTTCTTTTTGACTTTTTAAGCAGGGAGCAAAAACTTTTTCAATACCAGCTTCTTTCATTTTGTACAAAAGATATTTTTAAAAATAAAATTAAATACTGGGGAAGAAGCAGGCTGATGTTATAAAGTTTCTATTGATTGATTAATGCTTTATATGGAACAGTAGGGTTCCCAGTAATTCATAAAAATTCAGAAAATTCCAGTACCGTTTGAAATTACATTGATCGCAAGAGTCAGCCAATTGTGCCATGGACGGGAAGCAATCGGAACTTTTCTAGAGAGCCTACACCACTCCCCCTTTTCCCCCCTTATTTTCACCAGTTTAAGCGAATAAAATAAAACGATAAAATTTCTGTAAAGAAAAAACGAAGAAAGAGTGCTTTTTTTTTTGTTTTTTTTTTTTACCCATTTATTCTCTAGCTTCACTTTAGTTGCTTTCGTCAAAAATAAAATAAACGAATATTTTTATAATATAATCAAAATAAAGCTGATTTATTTCAATCACAATCCTAAATGCACGTCTTTTCATTTATCAGCAGTACCCTGTACTTGATAACAGTTTCTTTTAAATATCGCAAAAATTATTGTTTTTACTTAAAAAGAAAGAAGACGTTAGAAAAAAATTACAGGGTACCCACAAATACGCGAGATTTCTTTAGGTTTAAATATTTTCGTATTTTACTAATTTTTTTCTTATTATTGCGATTGTCTTTATACCCCCCCCCCCCCCGAAAAAAGTCCCATTACTAGCTGAGAGATTCTGCTCTCTAAACTGATAGAGACGAGGTGTCGGGTTCGAACCCGTATCAGTCTAACCGTTTTATCTTTCGAGGTTTTAGGACTTTTTAGAAAGATCCCAAAGGTGGGCACTCAACTCAGGTCTTGCTCCCTAGGCAACTGGCTTTAATCGATACCCATTTATAGAAAAAGCCATTACATACACACACACATAAAAAAAAATATTTATTAAATCATTCAGTTATATACATCATTTGATTTATAAAATTAATATTCTCGTTTATTTGAAGCAGCCATTTTAAATAAAGTATCCATAAGTTGAATCAGTAATTTATCATTTATTCATATGAATTAAAAATTAATTAAAAAGCTAT
This sequence comes from Salticus scenicus, assembly GCA_963930645.1. Taxonomy (NCBI): domain Eukaryota; kingdom Metazoa; phylum Arthropoda; class Arachnida; order Araneae; family Salticidae; genus Salticus; species Salticus scenicus. Next base: position 32,273,717 of record OZ005659.1, on the reverse strand, counting down.
TTATTTTATTTTATCAAATAATAATAATAATAAATAAATACTAATAATAATTACAATACATGCTAATGAAAAATTTCATCGCGTTAGTAAAGATAAATAAAATATATGTGATATTTGAATATTCCATTACTCGCCAGAGTGCTAACATAAATTTTTCCGTAGAATCTTAAACCAATGTATCACATAAACAAAATACATAACCAATCAAGTCAAGTCAACGATGTGCTTCGGAGTACCTGCATTTGGTCGCAACCAATGCTTACCTCCAACGAAAAATGCGAAAAACATAAAAATAATTTTACATAACCAATATTTATTTATTTAGGGAGAAAAGAGGTTTGATTTTATTTATTTATTTTAATCTCAAATTTTTAAGGGCATTTTTCAAAGATCCAGATAATTATCTGCTATTATTATTCATATCCTTTCTTTCTGTCTTTTTTTTTTTTTTTTTTTTTTAAACGAAATTAATGCTTTTTGGGCTTACGTCTTGACTAAAGAAAAAAAATATCGAAATTTTTTCCCCCATAATATTAGAACTCCTAAAATAGTCCACAAACTATATTCTAAAAAAAAAAAAAAAAAAAACCACGAAATAAGCTATTTTCCCCCTATACACTAGTTTGGAAAAAATGTTAAAAATTTACACAGAGACTTTATAATGTGTCCCTACCTCTTGTAACAAAAGTTAAAAATGGTCATTCTTCAAACGGGTGTCAACCGTCAAATACCTAACATACCACAATACTACTTCTCACGCTAAAATAAAGAGATCGCAGTAGAGATTTTTCATAAATGCACCTGTAAGAACGCCGTTCAAACTTTTCTAGACTTATTTATTCATTAACTCATAATTACTTACTTATTCTCTAAAATGGAAAAAATTAAAAATGACATAAAAATTTATAATTCTATTCAACAAAATTGCAGTTTATAAGTAATGATATGGATCAATATGGAAGATTATTTACAAATGAATCCCATTTTTACTCCAGTCCGAATTTGAAATATCATCTGAACCTTAAAATATTACCAATGAAACTTAACTTTTCATTACCATCAAAAATTTTTTTAATCTAATATTTTGGAATATAAAGCTGAAACATTAAAACATATATTATGCAGCCACAATTTCCATCAAAGTTATGCTTTAAAACAGGGTTTAACTTGGCAAAAAATTTTCTTTAGCATTTTAGCTAAAACGTATAAGCAATAATTTAGCTTTATCGAAAATTAATTCTTTGAATAGAATTTATTTCTTTTTCTTAACTTGGTTATCCCCAATTTTGTTTTCTGTTTGTTTTGTTCAGTGACGATTTTAACCAAGCATATACTATTGTGATTTAAGAAAAAATGAATCAGCAAAATTTTGTTTCGATTTCAACAAACACAATACTAGCACTGAGAATACATCTATGAAGCAAATTCTTAATTATGTTTTTAAATATTTTTGCATTTAAATTCAACCATTAAAAGTCGAAATTAAATCCGAATATACTAAATAGATAATGATTACCATTATTTTTAGTGATTTTGTAATTTCTGTCCACGAATATTTGCATAAAAACTAGAGGTAGTTATATAAAGATATTTCATGAAATAATCTAGTTTTAGCTTTTTAGCAAAATTCTTACTGACATAGTTTAGCAAAATACAATATATTTTAGCAAAATGCTAAAAAAACTAATGGCAGTTTAAAACCCTGCTTTAAAAACTTGTCTTCTTACATCTTCTCTTTTTAAGAAATTTGAGAAGGAAACTAATTATTCATTTATAGGAATGCACATGCACAGATATTGTTATATTCCAAAGATAGAATCTCTTTCTACAAAAATACGGAAGTTCATACGTCACACGTCAAAGACAGCTGAAAGGTGAAAGAATATATGGGACAGATTTACGTCAGGGAATTTATAGACAATCACATTTATTGCCTGGGAAGAGAGGGGAAAAATAAAAACAAGCTAAATAAAAAACACGCTGTTGCATCTATAATTCAGAGTTTACATTCTCTTATTTCTCATGATTTTTCTGTTTAATAATAATTCCGATACCAGGAAAAATTAACAGTTTATTAAGCACAGACAAAGCGAAACTGACACGGAAATGCAATAACAGTGTGAAAAGCTGCAATGGTTGAACTTTATTGGGGCGCAATATATAAGCGTTCCATTCAGCCATCGATAAGGTTTTCAGAACTTTTAATCTTCTGCAGAAGTGTTGCCATAGCGACCAGTGACAACAAAGAAATTTTATTATTCTTTCTTTATTTTTTTTTCTCTCTCTCTCTCCAGATGGCGAAGCAAAATGTGCCAAATTCTATTATGGCGGTGAAAAGCACAATTTCAATACAGAAATGAAATAATAAACTTACAAAAGAATAAAAATTGGCTTAAAAAAGCACCTGAAATTCAATTTGGAAAATATTATGCGTGATTAACAATGAATAAAATTTAAATAAAATTAAAAAGATGAAAAAAAAAAAAAAAAAAAAAAAAAAAACTTATCTTTTCAACATAATAATACACACACTACGCTGCACCGCATTTCCTTGTAATATTTGTATCTATTTAAAAAATGCAGAAATAAATACATTTAAAGGCATAAATTGATTAGGAATTTTATTTTTAAAAAAAATATTTATTCAGTGCGATATTTCTTTTCAGGGAAGAAATGGAAATTTAATTTCGTTGGAATAGTCATGATACATTTATTTTAAAAATGCATTAAAGAAAATTATAATAATGCAATTTCGTTTCAAGCATAAAATTAGTTTATTTTATGTTTTATTCATATTCATACAACGAAAAATGCGAATATCTATAACTGGGGAAAAAATTACGTTAAATTTAATATTGAGTAACTATGTTTTTCCTTATTAATTATAAAAGAGTCGACTAACGAACTGAAAATAATAATACAATAGAATTATTCGAATTCAATTTATAATTTTTACATGTTGCATTTGAAGTCACTGAATAAATCCACAGAACTAGAAATTATTTTTAAAGTTCTTTTCATGAAATAACGACAAATATTTGAAAAATGTTCACAATTGTATAATAAAATATCTTTAAAATAAAAAAGAATTATTTGCTGTTTTCTTTTTAATTTTTGTATGACAATTTAATTTAGTTTTAGAAATGTAAAAAAAAAAAAAAAAAAAAAAAAAAAAAAAATAGCTTCACTAAATTGAAAATTAATAAAACTCAAAAAGATATATTTTAAATTCAATTTTTTTTCTTCAATTAAAAAATAAATAAATAAATAAAATAAAGAGGGAAACGGCCAGAATTACAGAACCCAATATTAAATTGAGTAATATAATCTATAAGCTTTGTAATTGAATAAATGTTGAAAAAGAAGGGAAATATGACATAGGTACTAATCTGTTATAACGGAACCAGTGACTACTAACCTAATTCCGCGACGTTTTTCAGCAAGCAAATAAGAAACGCAAAATGAGAATTTATATATATACAAAAGGCTTTTAATAGAAAGATGTATTTACGAAAATAAAGTAAGAATATATTTATGTTTTGTCGTTTCGTTTTGTTTTTTTAATTATGTTAAAATTTTATTTTATAAAAGCGCTACATTCTTTTTTCTTTATAATTAAATTTGACGGCATTTTCCTTTATTGTTATGGTCGCCGTAATAAACGACAAGTGACATATAATTATTTTCAGTAGACGAGTATAATCTTTTTACAGATTTATAAAACATACGAATCCACGCTATTTAATATGATATTCTTTAAGCAAGAACAAAGAAAAATACAGATTAATCAGTTATCCAAAAAGTGATCAGTGAATAAAATGTGATTTTAAGTCATTTAATTCTATAATAAATAACAAACAGGTTGTACGGCCTAAGGCTGATTGACTACACCAGGATCCTGTGCCTAAAGGTGGAACGCTTTCCGCGCGTGTGTGTGAGGGGGGTCTTTCTAAGGGGTCTTAGTCCGTATTTACACGATAAATAGAGTATGTATAAAGTCTGCTTTTCATTATATATATATATATATATATATACAGGGTGTTCCAAAAGTCCCACACACCTCACCTAACTCGAAAATGAGTCGGAATTGTTGGAAAATGACGAAACACATGTTCAATGAATTTTAGAGGGACCTCTTTTGGTGGAAAAAGTTTGGGCCCGGGAGCTAGGGGGGCCGCTACGGAGGGCAATTTTGAAATTTCATACAGGGAAGTATGTCTTGTGATACATCCCTGGAAACATCTCTTCAAGACAATGAACTTGATATAAATAGTTTTATCCTGCAATGATTATTACAGGGGATACATAAGTATAAAATCCACATTTCAAAATCATCATTTTAATTTAATAATCATCGTAGGGCGAAACTATTTAAATCAAATTCATTGTTTTGAAGAGACGTTTCCAGTGATGTATCACAAGACATACCTTCCCATTTGAAATTTCAAAGTTGCCCTCCCTAGCGGTCCCCCTAGTCCCTCAGACCCAAACTTTTTCCACCAAAAGAGGTCCCTCTCGAATTCATTGAACACGTGTTTCGCCATTTTTCACAATTCCGACTCGTTGTCGAGTTAGGAGGGGTGGGTGGGACTTTTGAAACACTCTGTTTAGATATGTCAACATTTTCATAAGATTGAAAACATTTTTGTAACAATCTGAAAAAGCTTTTTTTTTTTTTTTTTTTTTTCTTTTAAGGCTATTTTAGTCAAAAGGTTATTTTTTGAAGTTATTTTTTGTAGATTAAAATCTACCAAAAAAAAAAAAAAACTTTCAAAAAAATAGCCTGATAATGAACTGGACTAATATTTTATTTACATTAAAATGAAACACATAAATACTAAAGAAGGAAAATGAAATTATTTAAGCTATAACATTCTGGAAAAAATCCGCATTATTATTAAAAAAAAAGAGGATAATCCCACATAAGCTTTGAAACCCTTTCCAATATTACTGGATATAATTGTATAATTTTTTTAAAGAGTGCGTCATGAATGTTATATTTTAAAAATGTACTTACATAATTACTTTTTTTTTTTGATTTATTTATTTTATTTATTTTTTGAGTTTTGTGGCAAATGTGCAGCAACCGTTCGAAGAAAACTTATGGAATTAATGTTAATAATGTTCACTTAATAAAAAAAAAAATATTCAATAATTTAATTTGGCCAAATAAGAGAAGATTTTGTATGTTAATTTACTTCTTTATTATATATATATATAAGTAAATTTCTAGTAAATTTTTGACGCTTTTGAAATTAACCTGTATTATTAGATTTATAATGATCGGTGAAATTATCCGATGTTTAGAGCTAGAAATTTAGGTCCCCCTTAAATGCTTCAAGTACTTGAAGTACTTCAGATCAAATGTGATCAATGTATTAAGAGCTTCAACTCTCAGCTGCTTCTCAAACCCCCTTGAATGTGAAATTATTGACCATAAATTTTCAGACTATGCATAGAGTACTGCGTTAACAATAATGGCACATCTATAATACATACACATTTTCCCATAGTACTTTCCTCAAAAATAAATATATAAATAAATCCCGGAAAGAGATTTTAAAATATTCTTTAACTTAATTATAATACCTTTCCTTTCAACACCCCTTTCTTTCATATTATTAAAATCTATTTTATGCAATTAAATTCGAAATGTCAAGTTCACCCACCGAATCGCCATAAATATTTATATAAATAATTTCTGCAATACATTTATTTTTTCCCCTTTAAATAACTTATTAAACAAAAACTACTGGACTAAAAAGAAAATATATTAAATAAAAAATAAGAAATATATAAAATATATAGGGAAAAAAAAAAAAATATATATATATATAGAAATATAGAAAATAAAAAATAAAATAAAAATCATAAGTCTAATGATTTTTATTTTATTTTATTTCTTATTATCTATTTATTTAATTTTTGGAAAATATCAAAGGGAAAAATATATGCAAACGTTTCAGATATCATATCCGCTTGTATTATTATTATTTTTTTTAACTTATTTATTTTTCATTTTATTATTTATTTATTAAAAATATACAAGGGAAAAATATATGCAAACGTTTCAGATATCATATCCGCTTATAGTATTATTACTAGCGAGCTTCGCCCGCCAGCGGGTCAGTATTTTCAAATGAATCACTAAAATTAATGAATCACTTACAGTAACTTTTAGTGTCAAGAAAAGAAAAAAAAATCATTTCTGATTGGGTAAAAAGTCGGCCCGGGTCCCCACTGCCTTCGGCAGCGCTGCCCCGTGCGCGCTGCGCACGCGTATTCCTTCCCTGACCCTTCGTGCCCCCCCCCCCTCAAAAAAAAATTCTGATCGGGTTAAAACTCACACCGGGTCCCCACTGCCTTCGGCAGCGCAGACCCATGCGCGCTGCGCGCGCACGTGTGAGAGTATACGTGCGCTGCGCGCACATATTCCTTCTCAAATCAAATTTTTATTCTTAAGAAAAGAAAATTTAAAAAATCATTTCTCATCGGAAACAAAGTCGGACCGGGTCCTCACTGCCTACGGCAGCGCAGTCCCGTAAGCGCTGCGCGCGCTCATGTTAAGGAATACACGCTGCGCGCGCTCGAGTTAAGGAATACACGCGCTGCGCGCGTATTCCTTCCCTGATCCTTCGTGCCTCCCAAAAAAAATCATTTCTGATCAGGTAAAAACTCATACCATGTCCCCACTGCGTTCGGCAGCGCTGACCCATGCGCGCTGCCCGCGCACATGTAAAGGTATACGCGCGCTACGCGCACATATTCCTTCTCAAATCAAATTTTTATTCTTAAGAAAAGAAGATGAAAAAAAAATCATTTCTCATCGGTTAAAAAAGTCGGACCGGGTCCCCACTGCTTTCGGCAGCGCTGTCCCGTGCGCGCGGTGCACGCCTATATCTTCCCCACCCTTTCAGCGCTTCCTAATTAACCTACATATACCAATTTTGAACGGTCTAACTGAATTAGCTGAGATGCAAAAGAAAACCTAATCAGGACACCTCAAAACGTGCAAATCTGGTTAAAACTTTCGATAATATAAAAGAACTTTAAAATATCTTTCGAATGATGTATTAAAAATAATTTAATCATAATTAGAAATTGAAATATTGAAACTTTAAAATATTACAGCGCCATCTGGCGGTAGAAATTTCTGTAATCTACTATTCGATTCCAAATCAACAAAGCTATCTAATGATGTATTACTTATGAAATTATTTTTATTAGTAGCTGAGATACAAAAGAAAACCGATTCAGGGGACCTCAAAACGTGTAAATGAAGCGAAATCTTGAATCCCACTTTCGATAATATAAAAGTACTTTAAAATATCTTTCGAATGATGTATTAAAAATAATTTAATCATAGTTAGAATTTGAAATACGCTTATTAGAATTTGCAATTAAATTGTACATTTTTTATTTATTTTGGAAACCCGGTGAAATTTTAACTGCTACTTCGTCTTGTGATGTTAAAAGTGTGTAGCAAGTTTGAAATAATTTTGAATAAAATTGAAGCATTTTGAAATTTGCAATTTTTATTTCCAGTACAAAATCAGTAAAGCAGGAAGAAAAATCTATTTATTCTTTCGCCCGGCGCCATGGTAACCGAAATACGTCTATTGCGAAATTAATAAAACTCTTGTGATTTGTTGCCACCTTTTTTTTCATACTTTAGTTAATTTTAAAAAATCTAATTGCCCTATCGATAAGCTGTTTAAACCGTCGGATTCAGAAAAATCGGATCTTTCATTTGATACCTTATTTGTAACGATACGACTGATATTTCTAATTTATTTTCCACTTTTTCCGTAAAAATGTCGCTTTTTAAGCATTTAATCATGAATTCTGGGTCATTTTTCGGTAGACAAGGGTGGACGTTTTAATTAATATCTCCGCTAATTAGGGTCGCATCGCTTAGCGAATTATTGCGATGTCGAGATGAAGAAATTCTGCGTCTGTCGACACCGGTTTCGAAGCGATGCGACCATTAGCGCCGGAGCTTTAGCGGTCACAAGGCATTTCTCACAGACAGACAGACAGACAGACAGACAGACAGAAAGACAGACAGACAGACAGACAGAAAGACAGATGCGCACAGATTTTAATAATATAAGGAGATTATTAGTTTTTAACTTTTTTTCCCTATCTTATTATTTATTTATTTATTTTTTGAAAATACATATGCAAACTTTTCAGATACCATATCCGCTTATAGTATTATTATTAGTTTTTAACCTTTTTCCCCCATCTTATTATTTATTTATTTATTTTTTGAAAATATATGCAAAGTTTTCAGATGATATATCCTCTTGTATTATTATTATTTTTTAAAACTTATTTATTTTTCATTTTATTATTTACTTATTTTTTAAAAATATACAAGGGAAAAATATATGCAAACGTTTCAGATATCATATCCGCTTATAGTATTATTATTATAATAATACTTTTAAACTTTTTTTTTTTCATTTTATTATTTATTTATTTATTTTATTTATTTTTTATTTTTTGAAAATATATGCAAACGTTTCAGATATCATATCCGCTTGTAGTAGTTTTTTAACTTATCATTTATTTATATTTTGGAAAATATACGAGGGGACAATATATGCAAACATTTCAGATATAATCGCTTGTAATATTTCTTGTGTGATGAAAGCATTAAAAAAAAAAAAAAAAAAAAAAAAACTAACTGTAATTTATTTGCTGTTAGATAAGATCTTAATATATTCCTAAAATTATAAATACATACATCTTTTTACTTTTTTAATTTTATTACAGCAAATGTGTTATTATTATTATTTTTAAATTAAAACTTGTACAAACTTAATTGCATACCAACAATTAATCTTAACTTACTTCACTTTTACGGTAAATTCACATTTCTTTTACAAAAACTCTTCGACAAGGATTTTTTAAAATAGAAATGAAATGAACTTGACCTTAGACAGAAAGTCAAGAAGGGAAACATTTAAAAACTTATTCGGTTACAAATTGCTTCCTTTTCAATGTAACGCATACTGTCATGGACAGGAAAAAATACAAAAATATAATTATGAAAAGAACTATTTCAAGTATCAGATACAACACAGTCGCTATTTTTTCTTTCTCCATTCATATGAAGAAAAGTTCTTTTCATTTAAACAACAGAAGAAAGTACTGCTTTTTTACGTAATTGGCAGGTAAGACATTTTGTTCTCTGATAAGGGGAAGTGCATTCCGAACAATACATCTTTTCTTATTTCTAATAGAGAGATGGCAATGGCTCGGCTTCGATGAAATCGTCTGCTGAATTTATTAGTTATTCTTTTCAATGACATCTTACTAATGAGACGTAAGAAATAACGAATCATATAGAATTTAATGAATTGACATTTTCGCTTTATTTATTTATTATCATATATTTTCCATATACTTATTTTCCATACATTTGTTAAAGTAGGTGCTTGATCCCTATCGCATATTTTATAAAAACATACATCATTATGCCACTAAGTAACAAAAAAAAAAAAAAAAAAAAAAAAAAAAAGAAGGAAATTACCAGTGAAGTAAAATTTCCAATATTTTTCGTATATATTTATGCACGATTCTGTAATTAACATACAATAAAATATTCAATACATAGAGTATAACAACATATGCTATATAATTTGAATAAAATAAATTGAAATATAGTCACTTTGCAGTGAGAAGCTAATAATAATAAAAGGAGAAGATTATCCCCCCCCCCTCTTCAAAAAAGGAAAAAGAAAGAAAGAAAAACAAAACCTATTCTCACGATCATTTCAAATATTATTTAAACACGTTTTACTTCACTTGGGGGGAAAAGTTAATTGAATATTAAACAAATGCATTAAGAACAGCAAAGTGTTGTCAGTTCTAGATATTTCTTTCAAAATATACCATTTTAAAGTAGTACATTTTACACAAGAGAAAGCTAGATAAAAATCAAATATTTCTTCTCTGAAAATATTTTTATACGACTGTGAAATTCAACCAGACAAAATGCCAGAATTGGATAGATTTGATTAGTAGCAAATCTTAAAAGTTTTATGTCTGACACAGGATTTGATGGAGTCATAATGTCATGAGAAGAAAGATGTTTCTGGGACACAGAGAACGACAGAGAACTTCTTCGATTTAATTTCCTGTGTAAAAAAGGATTACAGTTGAAAGAAGCAAGTGCCAGTAAACTGTCGCATTTTAGATTTTAATTCAGCGACCAGACTGGTTTCAGACGTTGCTTTATATACTAGTTTTAATTCTTCTTTACTATTGTATTTTTAAAGTGAAAAACAGCGCCACAAATATCAGCACACATATCAGTTAACATCCACAAAAATTTAACCATAGCTTCTCACAATAAACATTTTATATACAGGGTGGGCTTAAAGTAACTCCCTATTTTGAATTTGGAATAGCTATTGATGTTATATGTAGATTGCAATGAAAGTTACCTTGTTTTGTAGACTGTAGTGTGGCATTATTCGTAATATTTTTTCTTTTTTCATATATTTAATATATGGCAGCGGCTTGATGAGTGATTCACTGGATGCTGGATAGGCCGCCGAAGCTCCACAGAATGGCCTGCGCGTAGTCCAGACCTCACCCCCATGCGATTACTTTTTATGGGGGTGAGCTAAGGAAGAAGTGTACCGCAGAAAACCTCAAACTCTTGGTGACCTTGAGAACAAAATTCGTGAGATCATAAGTGGTGTTCCTGATGAGTTGAAGGCCGTAGCAAACGTACCTGTTCATTTAAGACAGTGTATAGAAAATACTGGGGCACACATTGAATTGTAACTTTTGTAATCATCATGCCACACAATAAACTAAATGTGTACAAAAAATTGCCTTCATATCTACATTGGTTTAGGAGAAAAAATTATTTCCAGTAGGGAGTTACTTTCCGCCCACCCTGTATATAATTTAGAGCAATTTCAGCCAATAGATTCTGAGATTTAGCTGTATGAAAAATAATTGCAGCACCATCTGTCGCCCGATATACATTTAAAATCAGTCAGAATTATGTTTCATAATCGTATACGTATCAAGTTAGGTGCATTTATACGCTACAAAAACTCAGACATAACTTTCAAGCGTACAGGAAAAATTTCAGCATTGCAGCGCTACTTGTTGGCCGATATGCAACCAGTTAAATCAGCATCTTTTAAAATGGCCCTCTTGTGTATCAGGTTTCGAACAATACACAAAACGTACCTAAGAGAGAATTTGTCCGTAAACAGATTAAACCGTAGCATAGAAACGCCACATAGAAACGCCACTTGTTGGACGATATGTACCAAAAGTTCATAGATATCAATTTTTGACATGATGCGACTAAATATTTATGAAATTCTGTATATTAGTTCTTGGGTTAGAGTTACCAATTTTTGTCTCACACACAGAATAAAACACACATAGACATAATTCATAAATATATTCTAAAACGTTTACTAATTCCATTCTTTCTTCTATGAATATAAAAGAATTTAAAATGGTTTACCTTCAAAGGTAGAGGGGGGGGGGGGGTAGAAATTTCCAGATTTTAACTAAATATTAATGCATTATATAAAAGAAGTATACCATTCTAGTCCTTTTCAACATAGATACATATCATGCGTTTACGTAATATTTTAAATTGAAATAACTTTATATTTTTTTTTATAGTTACCTATTATTAACTAATCTATTGTTTTTCTAAATCAATTTATTACTTGTATTATTTAATCAAGAAACCATCTTTCTCCAATGTTACGGGTTTTTAATCTTATCTTGTATTAATTTAAATTATTATACTTCGTAACGAAAGTTTCGAATATAAATTTTCTTAGATTAAAATTGACTTTTAAAGCCACTTATTCCTATACAACTACAACTCAGAAAAAAAAAAAAAAAGAAAACATTATACAACTCAGCCAATTAGTAATTAGAAAGATTTGATTGGCGTATCTCAGTATTTCTGCTTCTATTTAAAATATGCATAAGAATAAATTTCTTTTGAAGTAAGAAAATTTTTTATGAAAGTTAAGTTTGAACTTGTTATTTCAAAATTGATACGATGAATAATTTTATCTACTTATTTAATTATATTTTAAAGTTAAAAATTTCTTTTCCTTTATTTTTTCCGAGTTTTAGAATTATATAATACCTAACTATATTTGAAATTTTATTGGAAAATAAAATGAAAGAAAAATTCCCATACGCATACAGCACAAATTTAATTATGAATTACAGAATAAAATTAGACGACTGTTAAAAGAAATAGAAAGAATGGCTACTTTAAGGTATACATACACCTTAAGAGGTATTTTTATTTTTATTTTTATTTATTTATTTTTATTTTTAATAATTACTCTTTTTAAAGTTTTATTCTTTGAATTTCTTCATATATATAAAACTTTTTTTTTAAATATATATATAATTTACTTGATTAAAATGAAACGAATGAGAACGAAGAATAGACAGTCAAATAAATCACCACAGATACACACATATGCCAACAAGGTAACCAGCTAACTTAATATGATTCAATTTTAAAAGATTAATAATATTACTGACATTAATTTTAAAATTCGTTAGATTACATTATCTGTAGAAGGCATAAAAAAGGACCGTGCAATGTAATGCAGTAGAACAGAAGAAACTCAGGATAGTATTACAAGGGAGTGTGTGTGTGTGTGTGGGGGGGGGGGAATCGATCTTATTTTAATGAAATGAACCATTTAAGTTGAGATTAGCAAAAGATGTTCAGACCATAGCATAATAATAAGATTGAATTTTAAATAAAAAGCTCAAAATGCGATAGGACTTCTTCAGGAGCAATCCCTAAAAGCACTGAGCAGAGAAATGCAGGCTTTCTGTTTTTGGTAAGCAATTTTAAGCAAAATACCAAAAGATAGCTCAAACACACATGAAAATATTATTGTGAAATGAAACAAAGACAGAATACATCCTGAAATTTTATAATAGAAATATTCAACAGAATAAAAAACTGAATTCAACACACGAGTAAAAAGGAACGACGTAGTATATATATATTTAATTTCTCATTCTATACGGTTTTGCTGCTTCGATCGGGACTGAAATGATATAATTGCTATGATTAGCTATATTGTTTTACGAAATCGATGCAGCTTTCACAGCTTTATGAAGTACATGCCTCCTGATGAGTATTTTACTTCTATTTTTAAGCATTTTTATCCAATTATTTCTGTGGTTATTTATTTGTTTTCTCTGTCATTAAGTTTCATGGTCCTTTTTTTATTATCATTCATGTCGGCATAAGTAATTTAAGTTATTTTTGTCTCTTAATCTAAATCGCAACAATTTTGTGTCAGTCTTTCCTCTATGTTAAAATCAGTTCTATATTTTTGTGTGTTGGTATTGTTTTGTATCTATTAATTGCTAAATTTTAAGATTAAATTTTATTACGATATCTATCATTTATATATATATTAAAAAAAATAGTTAACTCCTGTATGATTTGTTTCAAAAAACAACAGTTTCGCAAAACGTAAGATAAAAAATAACATTATAAAAAAATTTAAACAGTATTTTACTTAGAAAAGTATGTTTTAGGATTTGAACTACTATTATAAGTTTATGTATGATAGTTTAAGTGTTATGTACTATCAAACTAATTGTCTTGAAATATTTCCGAATATTTCGACACATTTCTAACTTCTTCACCTCAGAAAATGAACAAATTTTAAGATATCTTTATAAAAATATTTCAAAATCTGAATAACAACATTGTAAACATGCATGCCATAACTTTTAAAGTAAGAGTGCAGGAGATATTATGTTCTGCTGTAAGTCCATATACATAAAAAATATCTGTTTTGTGGTTTCGTGTTTTTTTTAAAACATCATGAGCCGGGTTCTACGTTTACTCTAGAAAGAAAATTCAAACACATAATTAAAGCTAAAGGTTTGAGGATTATTTCTAGATAAAAATAGAAAAACGTGTTTTTTGACGAAAATCACGTATGAAAAGTGCACATATACCTTAAACATTAAGACATAAAAATTTTCTGACAAAATATAAAAATAGTTTTGTTCTTAGTAGTAATTGTATATTTATTAAATTTACACATTTTTTTTTTTTTTTTTTTTTTTTAATTATTCTAAAATATAATGAAATTACAGTACAGATTAATGCTTATTTGAAACGTTACTTTGGTTTAGTATGTATTTTTAATTCAGTATCATTGAGTATTTTTATTAGTTTTGTATTTTGGAAAAATCTCATGTAATGTTTTCACATTGTTAAAAAAAAAAAAAAATATATATATATATATATATTTTATTTTGAAGAATAGCAATGTAAGTAGTGAGAGAATGTCTGTTCTGCGCCAAGAGGTGGTGAGGTGGGTTGTGTTGTTGTGTTGTTGCGTTAGGGGAATATGCTAATGGAACGCAACATTCCCATTCACTACTACCTATTCGTATGATACAAGCTTCAAAGTAACCTTCTATAGTATATAACATAACAATTTGATATTGCATCATATTATAGTATTTAAAAAATAATTTTTAAAAAACTTATAATCAATTATAAAGTTTGTAATATTTAAATTGAGTCATAAAATTACTTTTCCTAATATATTTTCCCACTAAAATTTTTACAAAGAATTTCCCCTCTTCTTTTTTCTTTTTATGATATTTCAAAATAATTCACACACATTCTAAAAAAATGGTGACTTTGAAATAAAACACATACAGTTTACAGTTAATAAAAAACCTTTATTATAACAATATTTACAAGTATTTACAAGTATTACTCATAATTTCATTCAATATAATGAAATCTTAATCAATTTCACAATGACCATATGCGAAACTTGTTATTCCATCTTCAGCAATGTATCGTTTGTCATCAAAAGGGCTGAGACTGATTTTATTTTGACAGATTGTATATAGTTTATGTTTTTCTTGACCTATTTTTAATTGTTTTTCTATGCTTGTTTTCTGTTGCAGTAAGCACTGTAAATAGTCTTCATGACTAATTTTATGTCTAACAACCCTGGTTGACACACCATTTGCTCTCTTTTTTTCACTTTTACTTGATTTGATAGAGTACATTTTTGCCTTCAGTCCTACAAATTCCAATGCTATTTCACCACTCAATTCATCTTTAAATTTCCCTATAACTTTTTTATTATCATCGGAATAAAGCGGGTGAGTTTTGGGATAGTCAGAAAAGTCAAATTCAGATGAATAATTTTTCATGTCTTTATATATATCATCGGTAGTAATATGGTATGTAAGCGAGTCTGTATCTGTAAATAACAGTACAGCTTGGTTTTTATACATTGGTTTTATATAATTATAATGAAAATTATACATTGGGAGTTTTGATAATTCGAGTATTGTAAACCCAACGTAAATAGGTCGGTTCATCAGAATGCTTGTTTTAAGTCTTTCTACAGCGGTTAAATCTTCATCGTACGTTTTAAACGATTTAAAAGTAGGTGATGCTATCAATTTTAATGCTCTCTTAGAGCTATTACAACAAAGTTCTATATTACGTCTTTTTCGCAAGTTTTCCATAGTCTTGCCATATACACTATTATTAAGGAGTTTAAAAAAGTCCTTTTCAAAGGATGATGTTGCTTCTTTCCTTTTATTGGTGTTAAATAGTATATACTTTTTCAACCATGGTGCTTGTTTAAATTGAATAGCTTTATGCACTGCTGTAACTTTTAATCCCAGTTGCAGATAAAGTTTTAAATTTCTGTAATGCACAACATAATTCTTTTTATTACATAAGTTAGGAATTAACTTGGGTGTACCAACATATTTTCTGTTTTGCAGCATACTTTTAGCATAAGGTGATAGCATTTCTTCATTCAAGGTTAATCTTTCGGGGGCAAGCGGATAATCGTTATGTAATGTATGAAGGTTGTTAGGATAATGCAGATCAATTTCAAATATATACCCTATATCTGATTCATCATCAAGGGATAAAATCCATTCTTCATTAATATTATGTATATCAACCCATTCAAAGTTGCCATAAGGTAGGTACTGAGACATAGCCCAACCGTAAAGGTTGTTCGCGTCCCAGTACATGATATAACTATTAGGCTCATTCGGGTTATAGTCGTTCATATAGGGATTATTTGCTCTAGCCAGTCTTCGACTAATCATGCTAATACCCCCTCGAATCCCTTTTTCTATAAGCAGCAACATGTTAATATCTGTTAAGAGCTCTAGAGGTGTTTCACTCATTTTTAGGCATGCTTGCCATGCAAGTCCTGGAGTTGTAAAAAGATGCGCGCAGTCAATTTCGTAGTATTGCTGACATAAGGTTCTAAAATTTTGAAATACATCCGCGAGTAACAAAACATCAGTTTTTACATATAAATTATGATAATCACCTAAAGTCTTCATATTAAACGTGTTCCAAATAGTTTTAGCGTGTTGATAATCGTCATCATCGATAATTTCATCATTCAATGTATTATAAAAGGCGCATGCTGGAGGTAGTTCGGTTTCTTCAAACTTATCAAAAGAAGTAAAGTACTCGTAGGGATAGACTCCTTTCCTCATTAGCATATTCAACGGTGTATTAGCAGGGAAATTCTCTTTCAAAATCTTAAATTGAGAAGAATCGAGATTTTTTACAAGTTTTTCGAGCGATGTAGGTAGGAATTGAAAGCTGTCTAAAAAGACTAATTGTACAGGGTCCTTAGGTTTCTTCAATCTGAATGTAATATAGTTTTCCAAACTTGTAGCAATAACCTCTATCTGATGATTGTTATACTTGCCTAGTTTCGTCATGATGTGATGCCCATCGTAATTTTTTAAATTATGAAAGATAATCGGTATTTTTTTAGATAATTTGAAATTCAAGTTGCAGGCGTTATGGGCTGCACCCCTAAATTCTCCTGAAATGTGACAATGATCTCTTCGATGATCCTCAGCTAACTGTTTATGGCATATATAACATACTTCAGCTTCTTGAAACTCCTTTTCCTGTGCTTCTGTTAAGACTATAGGCTTGACTTGTGATAATATCTTAGCAAGTTCTTCCTTTTCAGTCATCATCTTTTCTAAAAAGTGTTCCACAGCGTCTTCTCCTCTATATACTTGAATCGGTTTAACAGAGTGTCCATCAGGCCCGATAATAACATATGCATATCCGCAAGGTACATGATATGCAATTTTTTCACTATGTGAATTATCAGATGAGGGTGAAGCCGAAGTAACAGGAACAAGAAGGCTTTCAAAATCTGCATAAATACAGTAAGCGACAGGATGTTGTAAGTGCGTACCTGTAAATTTTAAAACGTTATTTTCCTCAGAAGGCATTTTAACAACTTGCACTCCATGTTCTTGACAGTACTGAATGTGGGTTTTCAATAAATCCTCTCTGCTAAATCGGTGTAGACATCTGAAACAGTAATGGGCTTTTAAACAATGTTGGGTTAAATCACCAAGCAGACGCGAAAAGTTTCGAATCAGGCAATAATGTTGCCTTTCTCCATCAGAAATTAATAATAAGTTGATAACATCACAATCATTTTTTGGCGAAATATAGAGTGGGCACACTTCATTGTCTTCAAAGCCAAAGACATTGATCCGTAGATCATTTAATTTTTCAATAAGGGGTATCTTTGTTAATGACACGGGACATGTCACATTACCTAGTTTAATGGTATTTTCGTATGGCAGGTAGTGAGATACGCGTTGTGGATGTTCACGACGATCTATATTCAGTTTATAGGCGATCAAACACCAAACAAGGCATTTTTGATCTTCGTTTTTGATATTTAGCACAGCCTTTTTCAAAGCAAGTTTCTGTGGTAGTTTAATATAGCTACTAGCAGCTAACGGATGGTATTTGGCCATTTTTAGTTCCAGATAATGAATTTTCTTAAAAATCCATCCAGATCCTCTTTGGATAAATTCATCTAGGGACTTATTAATCTTGGCATATCCTTCACGAATATGATGTTCAATAGTATTATCTAAAAGGTCAGTAAAACAACAACTTCTAAAAAAAGTTTGAATTTCTTCCATTTCGTCATTACCTCTTTTACGCTCCAAGCTCACTTTCATGACCATATACCACTTCAAAGCATTTTTTTCACGTATCTCATTCAAAAGTTTTTCATATAATGCACCCTGTATATAGGTTTGAAATACTTCCATATCACATTCATTGCTTTCGTTTGGATAAAAAAGCTCTGTATTAAACGCATTTGAAGTGTTAATCTGTTTTTTAACTCTTTTAGATTTTACGACAGGTGCAGCTATCTTCCGTTTTCCAGTAACAAGTTCATGCTCTTGTCGCTTATGGCATGTTAATTCAGTTTTCATATCAAACATTTTATCACATTCACTGCATGAATATCGAAAACTTTGATGAAATTTTAAGTGCCTCTGCAAGTTATCCTCGCGCGTAAATACTTGCTCACAATGCTGACACTTTATCGATGCTACTTCATCTTTACTGCGATGTCTTAGCATATGACGATTCAGTAACCATTTCTGGGCAAATTCTTTTTCACAAAGGGAGCAACTGAAATTTTCTGACACTCTCTTATCACTCGTTTCAGCAGATGAAGATTGATTTTTACGATTATGAATCAGCATATGACGAATTAAGCTTGATTTCACTCCAAATGTCTTTCCACACGTATCACAACTGTATAACTTTTCATCTGAATGGCTCATCAAATGACGATTCAGTAACCATTTTCGCGAAAATTCCTTATTACATGTAGAACATCTGAAAACACTAAACATTTTCTTATCCGACGGTTCCATAACTTGACTCATTTTTTTAAGAACAAGAGATAATCCAGACAACATTCATAAAATTTTTCATGCAAATGACTTAAAATTACAATCACCTTCAATTTATAGCATCGGGTAAATACTTACTATTCTCTCATTGGCTAATTAAAGCTTCAATAAAAATCAGAGCTTTTGATTGGCTAATGAAATTCACATAACGTTAAAAATATTTGCATCTCCAACGCGCTTAATTTCATAACGCTAATAGTGTGAATTAATGCTTCAATAAAATCAACGTTGTGATTGGTTGAAAGAATCACGTGACCTCGAAAAATATTCGCATTCATAAAATTCTTAATTTCATAATTCTAATACTATTAATTTACTTTTTAAAAAATCATTGCTTCTGATTGAGTTAAAAATGTTTACATAAAAAAAAAACACATATGGCTAATAGCATGAATTAAAGCTTCAATAAAATCAGAGTTTGTGATTGGACGGTAAAAATCACGTGACCTTTAAAAAATATATGTTTCTAAACACCACTAAATTCTTAATTTTATAATGGTAATATTAGGAATTCAAATCTCCCACATGAAAAACTTTCTAAAAAAATAAAAATAAAAATAAAAATAAAGGCACCTTAAAAGTATCTGTATAAAAAAACACTTCATTTTATAATGATAATATTACGAGTTTAAGTTTCAGCTCTCTCACATACATAAGAATAATGAAAATGTTAGTTTTCGTTACGTCAGAAGGTTCTATCAGCGTATGATAAAACAATAGATAACTGTTATCTATCATTTCATCCTGCTCGCTAGAAAAACAAAGACGTGGTGCATCTACTCTAAAGGCAAGTCTTTTTAAAGTCTTATTAAACATATAGTATTTATTAAACATACATTATTTATTAAAATTCGGAATATAGTATCAAGATATTAATTTAAATATGCTTTATTTATCATCCATTCTACACATCAAAATAAAAAATTTCCATCAAGCGCTTCGTTAATTAGCTTAATTAATTTATTTATTCAACAAATCATTAACTTAAACAATCATGCTATTAAACTTTCTACACATTGAATTATATCACAATTTTTCTTTAAAAAATATTAATAAACTACAAATTCATTACTTAATTACTTTAATCATGCGCTTAAGCAATCATGTTATTAAACTTTCTACATATTATATCACAATTTTTCATTAAAATTACTAATGAAACACCAAAAATAATGCTTAATCATATGGAAAAATACTTAAGAACCTTACTTGAACATAACTAACATAAAAAACCTCTATGAAATTAACCTTCTATAGTATATACCACAGCAATTTTAGGTATCGCATCATATTTTACTGTTAAAAATAATTTTTAAAAACTTATAATCAATTATAAAAATTCATAAAATTACTTTTCCTAATATATTTTCCCGCTAAAATTTTTACAAAAACTCATAAGAATGTATATATATATATATTTCATTACCACTTTTGTTAATATTTCATCACACTTGAAACAAAAACATATATTAAATTTTCTTAATATTTTAAATTTAGTCTAATTTCATTAATGTTTCATCTTATATGTACCCATTCTCTATACGAGTGTTCGATGTTCAAAGATGGTATACATTAAAAGTTTTCCAAGGTTTTCTCCAAAACTTGTGTAAATACAAACTTGAATCACTTAGAAGACCCAACTCATCCTCAAAAAATTTCAAGATTTAGTTCCAAATTCTCGGACAGATGGCAGCACATTTGTCAAATATTCCACATTAGAGAAAATTTCATTGCTTATTATAGTTTATTTCTTTAATTTGCAATAATTTTATTAAACTTTGTATGCATTTAAATTATACCACAATTTTTCCTTAAAAATATTAGTGTAAAACCATTCATGAAAAATACTGTCTAACTTTTAAACAATTTTATAAAACTAAAAAATATATTTATTCGATCTATCTCTTTAAAAGAAAAATATTTATTATATTATACTTATATTATCATAAAATAAATTACATTTTAAATCAACCAAATACTAACTAACTTTTAAAAATTACAAGTTTTAATCAATTATGTCTCATAAAATCCCAATTAAAACATTCATCTCTAAAATAACTTGCATTTAAAGCCAATTTCATCTTAATCTCTAAATAAATTGCCTTTAAAATCAAAGTTCAACGGAATACGATACACTGAATATTCAAGAATCCTATTTACAAGTCTGGCTTGCTCAACGGTCAGAGCATTCGCTTGCTGAAGCTTAGGACCTCAGTTCGAATCCAGCTGCCAGCAAAGGCTGAAAAACAAAATTTTTGAAAAAAGATGTTCAATAATTTCTCAATAGATGTCAGCACCAAACATATCCAGTAGATATATAACACGGGTTCTACACCAGCGGCACGGCACGGGCGAGCTGTGCTGCTGCCGCACCGTCTCTTATCAACGTCCTTCCGGTGACGCATTGTAGAACCCGTGTTATATATCTACTGGATATGTTTGGTGCTGACATCTATTGAGAAATTATTGAACATCTTTTTTCAAAAATTTTGTTTTTCAGCCTTTGCCGGCAGCTGGATTCGAACTGAGGTCCTAAGCTTCAGCAAGCGAATGCTCTGACCGTTGAGCAAGCCAGACGTGTAAATAGGATTCTTGAATATTCAGTGTATCGTATTCCGTTGAACTTTGATTTTAAAGGCAATTTATTTAGAGATTAAGATGAAATTGGCTTTAAATGCAAGTTATTTTAGAGATGAATGTTTTAATTGGGGTTTTATGAGACATAATTGATTAAAACTTGTAATTTTTAAAAGTTAGTTAGTATTTGGTTGATTTAAAATGTAATTTATTTTATGATAATATAAGTATAATATAATAAATATTTTTCTTTTAAAGAGATAGATCGAATAAATATATTTTTTAGTTTTATAAAATTGTTTAAAAGTTAGACAGTATTTTTCATGAATGGTTTTACACTAATATTTTTAAGGAAAAATTGTGGTATAATTTAAATGCATACAAAGTTTAATAAAATTATTGCAAATTAAAGAAATAAACTATAATAAGCAATGAAATTTTCTCTAAAGTGGAATATTTGACAAATGTGCTGCCATCTGTCCGAGAATTTGGAACTAAATCTTGAAATTTTTTTATTTTAAAGATTAAAATTTTGTATTTTCTTAATTAAGAACCATATTTAATATTAATTAAGGAAATTAATTAGTATTTAAAATAGATTTTTAGTGCATAATTAAGGAAATTAATTATTTTCAGATGATTAACGAAGTGGTTGATGGAAAATTTTTATTTTGATGTGTAGAATGGATGCATGTATGATAAAAATATTAATCTAATTTCATTTTTAATAAAACGAAATGATTAAAATTTGTATTTTTTATTTATTTAATGAAATAAATTATTATCATTTTTTGTTTAAAGTGTCTCACATTAATAAAATCGATAAAAATAAATGATTTTCTTGTGTGAGATCATTAATTTGAGGATGAGTTGGGTCTTCTAAGTGATTCAAGTTTGTATTTACACAAGTTTTGGAGAAAACCTTGGAAAACTTTTAATGTATACCATCTTTGAACATCGAACACTCGTATAGAGAATGGGTACATATAAGATGAAACATTAATGAAATTAGACTAAATTTAAAATATTAAGAAAATTTAATATATGTTTTTGTTTCAAGTGTGATGAAATATTAACAAAAGTGGTAATGAAATATATATATATACATTCTTATGAGTTTTTGTAAAAATTTTAGCGGGAAAATATATTAGGAAAAGTAATTTTATGAATTTTTATAATTGATTATAAGTTTTTAAAAATTATTTTTAACAGTAAAATATGATGCGATACCTAAAATTGCTGTGGTATATACTATAGAAGGTTAATTTCATAGAGGTTTTTTATGTTAGTTATGTTCAAGTAAGGTTCTTAAGTATTTTTCCATATGATTAAGCATTATTTTTGGTGTTTCATTAGTAATTTTAATGAAAAATTGTGATATAATATGTAGAAAGTTTAATAACATGATTGCTTAAGCGCATGATTAAAGTAATTAAGTAATGAATTTGTAGTTTATTAATATTTTTTAAAGAAAAATTGTGATATAATTCAATGTGTAGAAAGTTTAATAGCATGATTGTTTAAGTTAATGATTTGTTGAATAAATAAATTAATTAAGCTAATTAACGAAGCGCTTGATGGAAATTTTTTATTTTGATGTGTAGAATGGATGATAAATAAAGCATATTTAAATTAATATCTTGATACTATATTCCGAATTTTAATAAATAATGTATGTTTAATAAATACTATATGTTTAATAAGACTTTAAAAAGACTTGCCTTTAGAGTAGATGCACCACGTCTTTGTTTTTCTAGCGAGCAGGATGAAATGATAGATAACAGTTATCTATTGTTTTATCATACGCTGATAGAACCTTCTGACGTAACGAAAACTAACATTTTCATTATTCTTATGTATGTGAGAGAGCTGAAACTTAAACTCGTAATATTATCATTATAAAATTAAGTGTTTTTTATACAGATACTTTTAAGGTGCCTTTATTTTTATTTTTATTTTTATTTTTTTAGAAAGTTTTTCATGTGGGAGATTTGAATTCCTAATATTACCATTATAAAATTAAGAATTTAGTGGTGTTTAGAAACATATATTTTTTAAAGGTCACGTGATTTTTACCGTCCAATCACAAACTCTGATTTTATTGAAGCTTTAATTCATGCTATTAGCCATATGTGTTTTTTTTTTATGTAAACATTTTTAACTCAATCAGAAGCAATGATTTTTTAAAAAGTAAATTAATAGTATTAGAATTATGAAATTAAGAATTTTATGAATGCGAATATTTTTCGAGGTCACGTGATTCTTTCAACCAATCACAACGTTGATTTTATTGAAGCATTAATTCACACTATTAGCGTTATGAAATTAAGCGCGTTGGAGATGCAAATATTTTTAACGTTATGTGAATTTCATTAGCCAATCAAAAGCTCTGATTTTTATTGAAGCTTTAATTAGCCAATGAGAGAATAGTAAGTATTTACCCGATGCTATAAATTGAAGGTGATTGTAATTTTAAGTCATTTGCATGAAAAATTTTATGAATGTTGTCTGGATTATCTCTTGTTCTTAAAAAAATGAGTCAAGTTATGGAACCGTCGGATAAGAAAATGTTTAGTGTTTTCAGATGTTCTACATGTAATAAGGAATTTTCGCGAAAATGGTTACTGAATCGTCATTTGATGAGCCATTCAGATGAAAAGTTATACAGTTGTGATACGTGTGGAAAGACATTTGGAGTGAAATCAAGCTTAATTCGTCATATGCTGATTCATAATCGTAAAAATCAATCTTCATCTGCTGAAACGAGTGATAAGAGAGTGTCAGAAAATTTCAGTTGCTCCCTTTGTGAAAAAGAATTTGCCCAGAAATGGTTACTGAATCGTCATATGCTAAGACATCGCAGTAAAGATGAAGTAGCATCGATAAAGTGTCAGCATTGTGAGCAAGTATTTACGCGCGAGGATAACTTGCAGAGGCACTTAAAATTTCATCAAAGTTTTCGATATTCATGCAGTGAATGTGATAAAATGTTTGATATGAAAGCTGAATTAACATGCCATAAGCGACAAGAGCATGAACTTGTTACTGGAAAACGGAAGATAGCTGCACCTGTCGTAAAATCTAAAAGAGTTAAAAAACAGATTAACACTTCAAATGCGTTTAATACAGAGCTTTTTTATCCAAACGAAAGCAATGAATGTGATATGGAAGTATTTCAAACCTATATACAGGGTGCATTATATGAAAAACTTTTGAATGAGATACGTGAAAAAAATGCTTTGAAGTGGTATATGGTCATGAAAGTGAGCTTGGAGCGTAAAAGAGGTAATGACGAAATGGAAGAAATTCAAACTTTTTTTAGAAGTTGTTGTTTTACTGACCTTTTAGATAATACTATTGAACATCATATTCGTGAAGGATATGCCAAGATTAATAAGTCCCTAGATGAATTTATCCAAAGAGGATCTGGATGGATTTTTAAGAAAATTCATTATCTGGAACTAAAAATGGCCAAATACCATCCGTTAGCTGCTAGTAGCTATATTAAACTACCACAGAAACTTGCTTTGAAAAAGGCTGTGCTAAATATCAAAAACGAAGATCAAAAATGCCTTGTTTGGTGTTTGATCGCCTATAAACTGAATATAGATCGTCGTGAACATCCACAACGCGTATCTCACTACCTGCCATATGAAAATACCATTAAACTAGGTAATGTGACATGTCCCGTGTCATTAACAAAGATACCCCTTATTGAAAAATTAAATGATCTACGGATCAATGTCTTTGGCTTTGAAGACAATGAAGTGTGCCCACTCTATATTTCGCCAAAAAATGATTGTGATGTTATCAACTTATTATTAATTTCTGATGGCGAAAGGCAACATTATTGCCTGATTCGAAACTTTTCGCGTCTGCTTGGTGATTTAACCCAACATTGTTTAAAAGCCCATTACTGTTTCAGATGTCTACACCGATTTAGCAGAGAGGATTTATTGAAAACCCACATTCAGTACTGTCAAGAACATGGAGTGCAAGTTGTTAAAATGCCTTCTGAGGAAAATAACGTTTTAAAATTTACAGGTACGCACTTACAACATCCTGTCGCTTACTGTATTTATGCAGATTTTGAAAGCCTTCTTGTTCCTGTTACTTCGGCTTCACCCTCATCTGATAATTCACATAGTGAAAAAATTGCATATCATGTACCTTGCGGATATGCATATGTTATTATCGGGCCTGATGGACACTCTGTTAAACCGATTCAAGTATATAGAGGAGAAGACGCTGTGGAACACTTTTTAGAAAAGATGATGACTGAAAAGGAAGAACTTGCTAAGATATTATCACAAGTCAAGCCTATAGTCTTAACAGAAGCACAGGAAAAGGAGTTTCAAGAAGCTGAAGTATGTTATATATGCCATAAACAGTTAGCTGAGGATCGTCGAAGAGATCATTGTCACATTTCAGGAGAATTTAGGGGTGCAGCCCATAACGCCTGCAACTTGAATTTCAAATTATCTAAAAAAATACCGATTATCTTTCATAATTTAAAAAATTACGATGGGCATCACATCATGACGAAACTAGGCAAGTATAACAATCATCAGATAGAGGTTATTGCTACAAGTTTGGAAAACTATATTACATTCAGATTGAAGAAACCTAAGGACCCTGTACAATTAGTCTTTTTAGACAGCTTTCAATTCCTACCTACATCGCTCGAAAAACTTGTAAAAAATCTCGATTCTTCTCAATTTAAGATTTTGAAAGAGAATTTCCCTGCTAATACACCGTTGAATATGGTAATGAGGAAAGGAGTCTATCCCTACGAGTACTTTACTTCTTTTGATAAGTTTGAAGAAACCGAACTACCTCCAGCATGCGCCTTTTATAATACCTTGAATGATGAAATTATCGATGATGACGATTATCAACACGCTAAAACTATTTGGAACACGTTTAATATGAAGACTTTAGGTGATTATCATAATTTATATGTAAAAACTGATGTTTTGTTACTCGCGGATGTATTTCAAAATTTTAGAACCTTATGTCAGCAATACTACGAAATTGACTGCGCGCATCTTTTTACAACTCCAGGACTTGCATGGCAAGCATGCCTAAAAATGAGTGAAACACCTCTAGAGCTCTTAACAGATATTAACATGTTGCTGCTTATAGAAAAAGGGATTCGAGGGGGTATTAGCATGATTAGTCGAAGACTGGCTAGAGCAAATAATCCCTATATGAACGACTATAACCCGAATGAGCCTAATAGTTATATCATGTACTGGGACGCGAACAACCTTTACGGTTGGTCTATGTCTCAGTACCTACCTTATGGCAACTTTGAATGGGTTGATATACATAATATTAATGAAGAATGGATTTTGTCCCTTGATGATGAATCAGATATAGGGTATATATTTGAAATTGATCTGCATTATCCTAACCACCTTCATACATTACATAACGATTATCCGCTTGCCCCCGAAAGATTAACCTTGAATGAAGAAATGCTATCACCTTATGCTAAAAGTATGCTGCAAAACAGAAAATATGTTGGTACACCCAAGTTAATTCCTAACTTATGTAATAAAAAGAATTATGTTGTGCATTACAGAAATTTAAAACTTTATCTGCAACTGGGATTAAAAGTTACAGCAGTGCATAAAGCTATTCAATTTAAACAAGCACCATGGTTGAAAAAGTATATACTATTTAACACCAATAAAAGGAAAGAAGCAACATCATCCTTTGAAAAGGACTTTTTTAAACTCCTTAATAATAGTGTATATGGCAAGACTATGGAAAACTTGCGAAAAAGACGTAATATAAAACTTTGTTGTAATAGTTCTAAGAGAGCATTAAAATTGATAGCATCACCTACTTTTAAATCGTTTAAAACGTACGATGAAGATTTAACCGCTGTAGAAAGACTTAAAACAAGCATTCTGATGAACCGACCTATTTACGTTGGGTTTACAATACTCGAATTATCAAAACTCCTAATGTATAATTTTCATTATAATTATATAAAACCAATGTATAAAAACCAAGCTGTACTGTTATGTACAGATACAGACTCGCTTACATACCATATTACTACCGATGATATATATAAAGACATGAAAAATTATTCATCTGAATTTGACTTTTCTGACTATCCCAAAACTCACCCGCTTTATTCCGATGATAATAAAAAAGTTATAGGGAAATTTAAAGATGAATTGAGTGGTGAAATAGCATTGGAATTTGTAGGACTGAAGGCAAAAATGTACTCTATCAAATCAAGTAAAAGTGAAAAAAAGAGAGCAAAAGGTGTGTCAACCAGGGTTGTTAGACATAAAATTAGTCATGAAGACTATTTACAGTGCTTACTGCAACAGAAAACAAGCATAGAAAAACAATTAAAAATAGGTCAAGAAAAACATAAACTATATACAATCTGTCAAAATAAAATCAGTCTCAGCCCTTTTGATGACAAACGATACATTGCTGAAGATGGAATAACAAGTTTCGCATATGGTCATTGTGAAATTGATTAAGATTTCATTATATTGAATGAAATTATGAGTAATACTTGTAAATACTTGTAAATATTGTTATAATAAAGGTTTTTTATTAACTGTAAACTGTATGTGTTTTATTTCAAAGTCACCATTTTTTTAGAATGTGTGTGAATTATTTTGAAATATCATAAAAAGAAAAAAGAAGAGGGGAAATTCTTTGTAAAAATTTTAGTGGGAAAATATATTAGGAAAAGTAATTTTATGACTCAATTTAAATATTACAAACTTTATAATTGATTATAAGTTTTTTAAAAATTATTTTTTAAATACTATAATATGATGCAATATCAAATTGTTATGTTATATACTATAGAAGGTTACTTTGAAGCTTGTATCATACGAATAGGTAGTAGTGAATGGGAATGTTGCGTTCCATTAGCATATTCCCCTAACGCAACAACACAACAACACAACCCACCTCACCACCTCTTGGCGCAGAACAGACATTCTCTCACTACTAATGTATATTTATGAATGTACAGGAAATCCTTTGTCTGACGAAGCAAAGATGAATGAGAAGTTATGAAGAAATTTCAACGTGAAATACAGTAAATAATATATCACTGCAGTACTATAAATATTTCAAATCATATCTTAAAAAAAAAAAAAAAAGAATAATAAATGATTATTTTAATAAATTTCTAGAATACATACATATATGTATATATATATATATAAGTCGTGAAAGACATTAACTATATTTTTTCTTTTCTCCGGCATTACAACAAGAATAACTGTAAATTTTGTACAAAGTTTGAATTAAAGTAATATTTCGATGAGTCGTTTAATTATTCGTATGCAAAAGTGGATTTTTTTATGAACATTTTCAGCTTAAATTGCATCAAATTGATCGACTTACAAGAAAAAATTGCACACTAAGGCCCAATATGTTGTCTACGGAGCGTACGCGAGCCGAGCTGCAATTTCCAAATGTAACCAATTATTTATATATTTACGTATTTTGTTCTGTAATAAATATGTACAGTGTACTCCTAAAGTGACCGTCTATTAAATATTACTTGTCGCAACAGCAAACATTATTCCCCTGTCAATTTTATTTAAGATAAGAAATTTACATGTTATAACTTGTGACTGATCAAGTGGTGGCTAGAATTTTAATTAATACAAATTTAACAAAAAAAAAAAAAAAAAAAAAAAAGAAAGAAAGAAAGAAATAATACATTTAATTAGCACAATAAAAATAACATACTTAATTAGGACAAATAAAATACTATTATTGATTCTATAAAAGTGTATCTTCTGAAAAATTTAAGCTAGGTACAAATCTTGTAAGCTTTATTGGGTTACGTTTCAAAGGAAATAAAACTCAAGATCAATCACAGAAAATGTCAAATGAATTTTTATCAAACCGTAACCGTAATTCTATCCAAGAAAAAGTATTTAATCCATGTCTTCAACAATGAATTTCAGAAGACAATACCAGAGTAGAGTTTCTGCTGAAACAATGAAACAATTCGAGAAATTATTTTAAGTTACACTCGTTATTTATGCTAAAATTTTTTAACTTTTAAGAAGAAAAGTTAGTCTCAAATATAATTTCGTTTTGTATTTAATTACATGCTAATATACTCAATAGGAGAATATAATAATAATAATAATAATAATAAAAACTCTGAATTATATTTAGGGGAGTATTTTATACATGGTAAATCAGAAGTTGGTCAACAAAAGAATTTTTCTACAAGTATTGTGATTAGTGGTTACCGAATAGCACTTAGGCTAAATAGTTCAGTACGTGGCCATTTACTATTCGGCGAGTACCGAATACCGAGTAGTTGTGAGAAAGAATAATTGATAAGGAAGAATTTTGAATATCTTGAATTAATAATAAAAACGTAAAGTATTTTGAAGAAAAAAAAAAAGAAAAAAAGCAGTTAAATTGCAAACAACATATTTTCATGAAATGTTTCAAAACTTTTGTAGTAAACTGTATATGTATATACACAATTAAGTTCATTGATATATTTGATACTCGCAACTTAGATTACTTAAATCATAATAACCAATGACTTTTTTTTTTTTTTTTTTTTTTTTAAGTCATTCTTAGATGCGAAATTATCATCCTTAGATAATTTTTAGAAATAAGAACATTACAATTAAAATAAATATGTTATCATTTCAAACATAAATTTCATTTATCTTCATATCCTAAAAAAATATTGGTGGTTTTGGGCTACAATTTGCAAAACAGATTTTATTATTAAAGAATATTTTTAATAGCATTTTAATGTATTTTCTGTTCTTTTAATTATTATTAATTGATTAATTCCAAATTAATCTTTTCTTACAGTTTTAAGAGTGGTTCACTTTCATTTGTACAAATGTTACAACTAAAATTTTATTCGCGTAATTTTACTTACAGGGTTTTTTTCCCCTTAAACATTTTAATTTTTGACTTAAGTTATTAATAAACATCTGTTATCAATACATTCGTTTTCAATAATGTGTAAAAGTAATGAAATTCTTACAACTACTCGGGGTTGGCTGAGTACGTCGAGTGTCGAGTACATACCGAGTACTCGGTAAACTCTAATTATGATTGCATGTTAGCAAACTTTTATAGATAACCTTATATCCTGAGAGCAACATAAAAAAAAGGCTACAACAATAAGTTTTAAAAATTATTAAATGTTGATACAGTAATAATAAGAAAACAATTGCAGACAATTGGTAATAACTTAAAATTATGATATATAAAAACAAGCTTTCTTCTTCTTTTTTTTTAATTACCGTAATTTAGTGTATATAAGCCGCAGCTTATTAAAATGTTGCAAAAAAAAAAAAAAAAAAAAAAAAAAAATCTTAGATAAACCGCACCGGAAGGTAAGCCGCGGCTTATGCAAGCTTTGTTACGATGATGTGACAGGTAAATAAGGAAAAAGGATATCAGTCTTCTGGCATCTACACAGGTTAATAGAAATAATAAATTATTAATTGTAAATGAAAATAATAAATTATTTAAAAAATAATTCGGTATAAAGAAAATAAAATCAAACTATACCAGTATGCAGATGTAATGCAACAAACATGAGAAACACGGGAACAAGATGGGGGAATGCGGGCATATATACAAAGTCATAAGAATAATTAATTTTTCATAAAAGTAATAAATTATTTTAAAAGGCACTGTATTAAAACAAATAAAAAATAAAATTAAACCAAAATTAAAGCCAGTATACAAATAGGATGCAAAAAATCAAAAACAAGGGATCAAGATGGTGAACTCCAGACGTATATGCAAATCAATCAAAATAAGAAATTATTACTCAATAAATAAGATATTATAAGCATGAATCAGTGCTCGAGAAACTCGAATACTAAACTTCCGTTTTCGGGGAAGATCGACTGTTCCAAGAAGTACGGACGATGGAATTTGGCATTATCATTAGATAGCCCGCACTGATAGATAAGCCGCAGTCCCCAAAAATCAATTTTTTTTAAAAATATAGCCCGCGGTTTATCGTCACTAAATTACGGTAAATCGAATAAGCCCTTAAAACAGGGCTCGAAATAACAGTGGTTCGTCGATCTGGCACACCGCAAAAATATTCAATGGACCAGCAAACTATAAATTCTACTGGCCGACCGGACCAGTGCAGCTTTTCAATTTTTTTTTGTATTTTTTTACTTTTCTCTAAAATTGCCTGTAAATCTGTCACAGAATAGTATATTATAACAATAGTAAGTGCACTTCTTTATAATTGTCACTATCACCTATTCTCTGTAATTCTTTATTTAATTTCACTTTCATAATCTTTTTTTACTTTTAATTCTTAATAGTAAACGCGTGACATTAAGCTCGTTTAATAAAACATAAGATTTTTTATTTGTATGAGACTTAATTTGTATTTTTTAAGTAATTTACAAAAATCTATCCTATTTGACTTGTGAATTTATAAACAAATTAATAGTAAAACAAACAGTTTACAAATTTTTAAAAATATAATAGAATGGAAGATGGTACCAGTCAAAGTATGCACGGACCAGTAACTTTATTTCCTTAATTTCTACCCGTGCCTTAAAAATCAGGGGCGAGGTGTTGTTCAGAAAACTATGGAAGCGCCGAAGCGCCGCGCTTCCAAAAGCAGAGGAAGAATCAATTCAGTCTTTCGACGAGGCGACGTTACTTGATTATTTTTTTAAAATCTTAAACAGGGGAAGCGCTGCTTCCATCGCTTCCCTGGACGCTTCGCCACTGTTAAAAATGCATTTAACACTTTCGCGACCGGCATACTTTTCCTTTTTCTAAAACTGATTGCCGGGGAATACTGAAGTAAACTCAAGCTAGATGTTTAAACATATATAAAAATCAGATATAATGTTTTGAAATGTTACTCTTGTAATTATCTAAAGCTTGAAATGAAGATTAGTCATACAGTACATAGGCGTAGCCAGCTTTCCGAGCGGGGGGGTGCCCAAATTTTAAACTAAAAGTTACAATATGAATACATTATGGACATAGTGCGCGTATGTATGCATGTGTGCGGTTTAACACATGTATAAAAGTTACACAAGTTAACACATGTACGTTTTAACATATAAATTAAGTAACTTTCTCTTAGAATAAATAACTAGACTTGACGCAGAACAGAAATATCAATATTTACACAACGTTAAAAATGCCGATGTAAAAAAATGTTAAATGCAGACTGCAGTTTTGGTAGCGTAAATCGGTGCATTTGGCTTCTTTTGAAACATCATTTGATAAAGTTTGGACATTCAGAGTAGTGCCGCTATCCGTCTAACAGAAAAGGAACAGAAGTTTGAAAATTGATTAAAACAAGGAAAGAATGTTGCATAAAAAATATTGAATGGTGTCAATATTTGGTTTCAGTACGAAACCAATGAACGTTAAAAGGTTAAATAAAAATCTGAAGCCTTAAGTTATAAACGAAAACCTAAAAACTAAACTACGGAAAAACTTATGCTATGTAACTTAAATTGCGCACACAAAGTGATAAAGTAGAATTATAATGATATGTTTATTTATAATCTCATTTCATTTCTTTTATTTTACCAGTTTCAAATTATGAACCTATATACATTAATTAAATATATTTATATATATATTAAATTAATACAATCTTGTAGATACTTTTTAAAAATTATTATTTTATTCGTTCCCATATTCATGAATAGCATTTATTTTCTATATTTTAAAACATTGTTGTATTGCTGTAGTTGTGATGTTAGTTTCAAACAGAATAGTACAAACGGGTATTGTGAGCGCTGTAAAATTAAAGTGATACTTATTAATAAGGTTGTAATAAGCTGTTGTGTGTACCATAATATAAAAATGTGATGTGTGTAAAAGTCACAAAAATAAATGTATCGAATTGTGGAAAGTGTAGAAACACGCCACAGACCGGACCAAGAGCTGACCATTAGCCAAATAAATTTACGAATTTCCACTGTACATAAGAATTCCATGAAAAATTGCATAAAG
Organism: Salticus scenicus; assembly: GCA_963930645.1. Lineage (NCBI taxonomy): Eukaryota > Metazoa > Arthropoda > Arachnida > Araneae > Salticidae > Salticus > Salticus scenicus. Next base: position 32,240,318 of record OZ005659.1, on the reverse strand, counting down.
TAAAATGAAAACATTAAAAGGGACACATACCAATAAAATTGCACTGAAAATCCCTGCAAAGTAAATGTATCAAAATGGAGGACAGATAAAAAGCTAATGTGGTGTCTCACTATCCGACCGTGCACTGGCCATCAGCATCAGCCGAAAATATTGTCTAGCAACCACCACAATTCATAATTGCATACATAATCGAATCCAGAAACATTCATTAATAAAATAGCACGAAAAATCATCATAACATAATGTCAGAAATTTTCTACCCACACAAATAAACGACTTTGCTGTTTAAAAAATTAATAGACTAAATAATGGAGCATATTTTCCGCATACCTTTCTTTGATGTTTGTATTTTTTGTGTTGTCTTGAGCTTCCTCTTCAAACTCTCTTTTTTCCTTTGGTTGGAATAATTATCAAGTCCTTCATTTTTTGCACATGATTCCAGAACAGTTTTTCGTTTCTTTTGTCATTCAATACAGCTTTAATAGAATTATACACCGCCTTCTCCAGATCCAGGATTTTCAGGAAAGAGGAAATTGTTTTATAAAATTGCACGAGAAGAAGGAATCCGAATAAATATTTACACTGTAGCCTAATTTTTAATAATTTTCTTTTTTTATTAATTACAAATACAAAATCGTCTGTTCAGAAATACATAATTTATTTTCAGCTACAAATCGTTTGTCAAAGTTCAAAAGTAATGCAAACGATTATAAAATGTTTTATTATTATTAAGTTTGAGTGACAGCTTTTAAATAAGGTAAAAAAATTAAATAAATAAAATGTGGCATTTAGTCACAAAAATAAGATATTGTATACTTGACCGACCATTTCTGAGGTGCTTTAAAAAAGTTGAAAATTGTTTTAGAAACAATTTTGTTTGGCATGTATTTTTGTGAAGGGGAAGCATGTCTATTGCATCCTTCAAAACCCTCTGTTTGATTACAATTCCTGCATTCTTAAAACATTTACTTTAGGCTTAAATTAAAAATATTTTTAAACTAACCTTCACCCATAGTAATTTTTTTAAGAAAAGTCTGCTTATGATATGATTAACAATACTAATTTGAGCTTTCCAGTGTTGTCTTTTCTTTTCTTTTCTTTTTTTTTTTTTAAATAGCAAATAAGACAGGCCGACGAAGAAATTTTTTTCTTCAGGTTGATATGTTTTTCTGATATATTTTTGGATGCTGTTTAAGGAAAACCTATTTAAAAATTTCCCTCATAAAAAATATATATATATATATATATTGTTTGAGCTTAAAGCTTCATTTTTTTCGACTCCCATCTAAATTATTTCCCTGAAAATTTGGGTGATGTGATTGAAGAACAAAGAGAGCTGTTTCATCAAGACATCAAAGAAATGGAAAGCAGGTGTCAGAGACGATACATTTTCAATATTTTAGCAGAATATTGTTGCATGTTGTGTAGAGAATTCCCCACACGCACACACACACGACCCTCAAGCCTTGCACAAGGTAAAATGCTCTAAAGGGAGATTCGATGCGAAGAAATACATTTAAAAGATAATGTGTAAATAAAAGCCTATTTCAATGCATTTTTTATATAAATTGTTTCGAATTTGTTATAACTTCTAGGCGAATTCTTCCGATTTTCATCATTACTTTGTGAAAATTTCTTACGTGATAGGGAAAAAAAAAGAGACACCCAACGCAGTACATAAAAAATTTGAAAAGAACAATTTCGCAGACCAGTGTAATCGGAAAAAAATTACCCGCTGAGTTATTATGATACCAGACATGCATTCAAATCAACAATTACTAAACAAATTATTTTTGCATTCAAAGAACTTCAAAGCCTGAAATTATCGCAAATATTTAGTTTCGAAAATTCGACCCCGTAAATACTTTCTGTAACTCATGGTAAGGGAAAGTAATTATCATTTTTAAACGTTTTTACTGGACGCAATGTAATTTGGTATAAATGCTTTTAATCGAACCTAACTTTTTTTACAATCTTTTATACGAAAATTATTTTCTATCAGTAGAATATGTTAGTTTCATTATGTTTAGTTCACTTTAAAAATGTTGTTGATATGTACAACTAGAAATTTTGTACTTAAACAATAATGTATTTGAACTTTTTGCTTGTCATTGTATACGATCATTATGATATAAATTGAATACGATTTTAGACTTCCTGCCAATACCTGCTTTTGAGTTATGCCCATGCAGATTAACCACAAGAATCTGGTTATACAAATCAGCGGACCTCAAGACATACTATTGTAAAAACTATTTCATATTCAAAAACTAGACCGCAAATCATTACATTCTCCAACATGTATGGGTAAGAGAAAGTAAAAAAAATGTTTATTAAAAAGAAATGACAAAAAAAAACAAAAAAACTTGACTCTCTGTTAAGGCCACGAGTTTAAATAAACTAAATCATTTTATCGCCTCTTTTTCTGCTTTTCCTTGAAGGAAAAACAAACTACTAATTTCCTTTTATTTTTTTGTTTACCAAGAAAAGTTACTTTGCAAATTTTCGTCAGAAATGTGCAAGTAAATTTGGATTTATGAACAATTTAGTTTATTCTTTTGAATATATTTTACCACCATGTTTAAGAAGGTGTCTTTCTATTGCATAGAATCATTGGTATTAGTAATATTAATTTTTCTTTTAACCTTCAAATCTTTTTTTTTTTTTTTTCTGTTTTCAATATGTTTTTGTTAAATATACTGAATGTATGTGCGTGAGCGGGTGGGTGCCCGGGCACCCAGGGCACCCCCCCTGGCTACGCGCATGCAGTATTACAACGAACCTATAATACTATCGAAGAATTAATATCCTAATAATACTATCGAAATAATACTGGAGTATTGTTTCCATTGAAATTTTTTAAATGACGTGAATTCACGTCAGCGGCAACTAGCCGTAGAAGTTAAAATGACGTGAATTCATGTCAGCGGTCGCGAATGTGTTAAACAAATATCTGAACAATTAGATTTTTTAAACGTAATAAATAGGAAAAAATATAAAACCTAAAGATACTAACCCAACAAAAATTAGACTCAAACCAAACCAAAAATCTAAAATATTCTACAGAGAAAACAAAAGAAAAGAAAAAAAATCGTCAAACCATTTCAAGAGAAAGAGAGGAAATAAGAAGTTTAATTGCCGTAGCAATTTGTTTTCTTATCTTTTCTTAAGATGCATAACATAGTTTATTGCATCCTCTCTCCGCATAACATAATTAAAATGAAAACAACAACGAGGAAGAGAGACTTAATAAAATAAATAATCATCGTTTGGACATAAAGAAAGAGATAAAAAATCATAATTATGAACAACAAACCCGTAAGACAAGATAGAAGCAGCTGGAGAGTTTATTTTACGAAAGTAATAATAATAAAGAGAAAACTTAATTCTCGGAAAGCATTTTTACATTAATAAAAATGTTATACATTGCAAAACTAAAACATAAAAAAAAAATTGCAGATTTTTAATTTTATTAATTTATTTTTTAATATACAGGGTGATCAGTTTAAAAGAGTACCCGTGGTTTTTTTTTTATAACCCTTAAATCTGACGGATGTGGCAACTATTCTAACATTGAAGTATGATTGTTTGAACCTTGTTTAAGTTTGTGAGACAATTTCTGACACTGTTGGACTGTTACAACTTTATTTGTGAGGTAAAACAGAAATGGAGACACAGTTTTTTAAATCCTGTAATAATTTTATTTTTGAGAAACATAATTCAATTTTTTCACATTATGATTCCTCACAGAAAATGTTGAAAATGTTCGCCTCCATTTTGAATGCAAACATGAACACGTCGAACCAAGTTTTTGACACACTTCGCAGCATTATTGGTGTTATTGACGAGATTTTTAAAGTTATGATTTGTTTTACAACTAATTCATCGATGTTTGCAGGACTTTTCTGGAAAAGCCTATGAAATGATAATGTGATAATGATAATGTAAATGTAATGTAGGAATGATAACGTAAAAAATTTTAATTAAATTTTGTTTTTCATAAATAAATTATTACAGGATTACAAAAATTGTGTATCATCTCCATTTCTGTTTTACCTCACAAATAAAGTTGTAACAGTCCAACAGTGTTGGAAATTGTCTCCCACACTTAAACAAGGTTCAAACAATCATACTTCAGTGTTAGAATAGTTGCCACATCCGTCATATTTAAGGGTAATAAGAAAAACCAACGGGTACTATTTCAAATTGATCACGCTGTATATTCGAAAAATAAACGATAAAAATTGGAAACAGAGACATCTGAATGAATACATTTTCGTTATATGTTTTTATTCTCTATTATTGTTATTATTATTTTAACAATAATTTTTGATCTGATCTGTTGCTAATGCGATACTAAAATGCACGAAAAAGATGTTTAGAGGAATATAAAAATACGAGAAATTAGGAATTCGTATAAAATTTTTATCTCTTGAAAACATTAACTTTTCAAAATAAATTTGCAACACTATCTTAAGACTTTCTATTAAGGAAACACTTTGTGTTCTAAACACAAATGATACTCTTGAGGATTTACTGAAGCACCCTCGAGCTTAGATAATCCATTCAGAAATTTGAGACTAGTTATAGTAATACGTTAATGCAAACGAATACATAAAAATGAAAATTTATTATACAGACGTTCCAACGCAAAGAAAAAAAAAAAAAATTGTTTACATTTCAAGCTTGAAACCGGAGAAGATATACAGGCGGCTCATTAAACTCACAAACAAAGAATATTTATACAATTTCTACCAAATCCCTTTGTTAGAATCATAAAAAGGGAAGAAGAACAAAAATCAGCTAAGCTTGTAACCAAGACAACAGAAAAACGAAAATCAAAGAAGGAAAATTCTCCAGAACCTGCCGCTTCAATAATTTCGTATGGAAAACGTTCAATTGAGACAAGTGAATTTGCATGCTTTTTTTTTTAAACAAAGCAACGCGGCGATTCTCTTAGGACTGCAGTACGTTGAAAAACGAAATGTATTTTTATATCTTTTATTATTCTTTAAATCTATTGTTATATTTTAAAAGAATGCAAGAGAATTGAAAAAGCATAATATATATTTTAGTGTTTGAAAAATATATAATTTTAGAATTTATTTAAATCATTTATTATTCAAATTTTTAATGTGTTTTGGAAATAAGTCAATGGAAATATATGAATGTAATAAATGCGCATGTGAAGAATGTGAAAATATGCCTGTTAATAATTAAAGTTGTTGAATATGCTACAATTGTAGTGAATTTCTTAAGTCCTGAAAACTGGTTTAATGCAATATATTTCACATTATTTACTTGCTGGAAAAGTCTTGCTCACAAAGGAAAAAAAGAAAGAAAGAAAGAAACAGAGGTTAAACTACCTAACACGCAAGAACCCTACAAATTACTACAGTAGAGTTTCGATTATTCGAGCTAATGTGGACAAAGGTTACCTCGGATAATCGAAAACTCGGATAGCATGGACGAAGAGGAAACATGCAGTAAAGCTGAAAATGCATGAAAACATAATCAATGAAGTAAAAGAATACATCTATTATATATTCAAATACATTCAGTTACAGTGCATCCTAAAACTAGCAGTGAGGACGCGTCCAAAATGTTGGAGGGATGCCAGCTTGACCGACAGTTTGAAATTTGGAAAACATCCAGTAATTCCGCGCAATGTGTTATTGCTCATTTTCTCTGAGTCAGATGACTGTCTACCCTATTTTAGCATTGGACTCGTTGAGTTAGCACTTGCGCAGATGCTTCCATGGTTTCATGAAATGTGGTCGAAGAATAAAAATTCAATATAATACATAACATACATAAAGTAGTAAAATACAGTACAGTATAATAAAATTTGTCGAAGTTATCTACGACATTTGTCAAAGACCTTTTCGGAACTACCTTGGTTAACCGGAACTCGGTTAGTCGGGGCTTCGATAACCGCGGCTGTACTGTATTTGCATGCAGATAGGAAAGACTTATTACTGATTTATGATATGGATATCGATAATAAGAGATATTTTGAGAGTTCTTAACACTTTCGCGACCGGCATACTTTTGCCTTTTCTAAAATTGTTTGCTGGGGAATATTGAAGTAAACTAAAGCTAGTTGCCGCAAACTTTTGTTTAAACATGGATAAAACTTGAATGTAATGTTTTGAAATATTACTCTTGTAATTACCTGAAGCTTGGAATGAAGATTAGTTATATAATATTAGAACGAACCTATAACACTATCAAAGAACTCTAATATCAAAGAACTCAGTTACTCTAATAATACTGAAGTATTGTTTCCATAGAAATTCTTGAAATGACGTGAATTCACGTCAGCGGTAACCAGGAATATAATCTGAAAAGACGTGAATTTACGTCAGCGGCAACAAGCTATAGAAGTTGAAATGACGTGAATTCACGTCAGCGGTGAGTGTTGGGCATAATTGATTAAAAAGTAATTGAATTACAATTGAATTACAATTATAATTATTTTACTGCCAATCAATTAACAAGTAATTGATTACAAATAAATTGAATTACTTATTCAATTTATTTCTAATAATTCAATTTATTTGTAATCAATTACTTGTTAATCGATTAAAAAAAAAAAAAAAAAAAAAAAAAATTATAATTGTAATTTAATTGTAATTCAATTACTTTTTAATCAATTATGCCCAACACTGTCAGCGATCGCGAATGTGTTAAAGGCAAATTAGAGATTGTGTTGATAAGTGTGTTAATAAGGCAAATTAGAGATTCAAAAAGAAAAATTTCTAAAAAAATAAAGTAGTTTTAACATGAAATTCAGAGACAGCAAAATTTTCAAAAATCCTGAATTCAAAAGTAGCCCCGGAAAAGTAAAATGTTGTAGTTGAAACGGGTCAATTTGTACATTTTTTTCAATAAAGCATAATGCTTCTTCTTCTAAAGACTGCAGTGCAGAAAATCGAAATATATTTCTTCCGTAGACTAAAAAATTATCTCAAGGGATCTTTGGGACATTCGAAAACATTGAAAGACAGTAATCGACCATCTGAAGGCAACACAACTCGATAGAGAGTTAAGAATGTAGTAGCGCATATGTGAAGAATATGAGAATATAATATGGAATAAAATGTCTGAATATTCTATTAAGTTTTCAAGTTCTGCAAATTGGTGTAATTTTTCAAATTTCATACTATTTACTGGAAAACACTTTCTTATTAACAACAACAACAAAAAAAAAAAAAAAGTAAAACGATTCTTCTGCTGTAGGGGAGACTGGGGTACAATAGAGCACTCCCTATAATTGTATTTGTTTATTTATTTATTTTATGGCTTGTATTTTGGTAAATAAATCGCAGCACTGCAGTGATGAAACTTAGCCAGTAACTTCATACCTAACAGACAATTTAGCCATTTTATTCGTGAAATTTAGTTTACGGTAGCCAAAAGTAAATATTTTGAGTTAAACATTTTTTCTTTTCATCATTCAAGAATTATGATCTGGAAAAGGCTATTTAGCACAATAAAAAGCTAAGGTCATCTATTATTATATTTAATCTCATTAAAATATTTTTTAAAGGGATTTGTTACTTTTTTCTTAACATTTGCTGTCAGATATCCACAGGGTACAATGGACCACTAAGAACCGGGGTACAATGAACCATGGTCCATTTACCCCACTGAATTAAATAATGCAATTAAAAAATAATGATACAAATAAATTTGACGAAAAGGACGGTTTTAGATTTTGTTGGTTTAATCACAGAAATAAAAGATAATGAATCTGCTTTTGTGAGATTCATGCAACGAAAACCTATATTTTATAATCAAGATCTCTACATTTTTTCCTGAGAGTGTTGATATATCTCTTGTAAATTTTCAAGCTATTGTAATGATGAGTCTTCCAGACCCTACAACTTCACAAGAAAACAGTAGACTTTCAGTGACACAAAAATCGTTTGGTGTATCATTTTCTAATTTTAATGTTTATTAATTTACATTATTTGTATAAATCGAAGACATAAATAAACAAATGTAATATATTCTACATTTTACACTGTTAAAAAACGCACTACATTAGTATACTTTTTAAATTTGACATGTGGTCCATAGTACCCCGTGTCATGGACTATTGTACCCCGACCCCGGGGTACAATGGTCCATTTTGTCAGTTGCTATTAAAAAAAATTATATAAAACAAAGTAAACATAACTATTGCTTTTGATTGAGTGCAACATAAAACCCAATGTATAGGTAATATGCACACATATCTTCAATAGCAAGAAATCATTACTTTAAGAGTAAACACTTAAAATTTCCAAAATTTTGGTCCATTTGTACCCCGGTCTCCCCTATATCGAAAAACGAAACACATTTTTGCAAAATTCTTCTACTCATTTTTCTTCTTTTTTAAATAATATTTATATTATAACCAGGGTTTAAACTGTCATTAGTTTTTTAGCATTTTATTAAAGGTTGTCCTATTTTGTCATAATATACGCGTCAACAAGAATTTTACTAAAAAGCAAAAATCAAATAATTTCATGAATAATTCCTATAAAATAAGCTAATTTTTATTCTCAAGCAAGAATTACGAAACCATTCAAGATTCGAGAATTGTTATTTATTTACTTAATATATTTTGATTTTTAATAGGTGAACTTAAATGTGAAAATATTTAAACATATCAGAATTTGGGTTCTGCTTTCACAGAAGTATTTATTCTAAGCACTAGTATTGCACACAATGATCTACCCCTACCCGCTACTCCACTTTAAATCACTTTTTCATTTTGTACACATGATATAGCAGTCTTCTTCTTCTTCTTTTTTTTTTTAATGATAAACTCGAAACAAAATTTTATTGATTAATATTTCTCAAATCACAAGCATGGATTGTTTGGTTAAAACCATCAAGAAAGCAGAAAAAAAAAAAAAAAAAAAAAAAAAATTGAGGATAACTAAATTAAAAAAGAGAAATCAATAGTATCCAAAGAATTAAATTAACTTTCGAAAAAGCTAAAATACTGCTATAATACTTTAGCTAAAATATCTTTTTTTGCCAGATAAAACCCTGATTGTGTGAATGTAAAAAAGACATAATCTGAATATGAGGTTATTTTCAATATTTCATCATTCCGTGACGGTGACTTTCAAAGTTAATAACCCATTATTTAAATTAATATGTGCTCTGAAAAACATGCTGATGAAAAAGATAAAAATTTTACTTAATATAAATGTGCGGAATCTGATAAATCACTTAAAGATTTTTTCTGTTTAATCCGATTCTGTGAAGAAAAAGTATGGTTCCTATTTGAAAAAATTGAATTGATGTCATGTGGGCCCCCAGGGGCCCCGGGGTCTCATGATACTTCAGATAATAAATCATTCGAATTCAGGACAGTTTTGAAATTAATGTATTCAGAGAATTTTTTTATGGAAATATTTTTGGATTTTCAAATTTTTGTATTACAACATAAAAATAGGGGCCCCGGGGCCCCTTATGCTGCAAAATACAAAAGCAGTACACGATTTTAAAGAGATTTTTTCTGCTTAACACGATTCTGCAAAGAAAACATATAGTTTTTACTTTAAAAAAAATTAAGTTTGTGTAACGTGGGGCCCCCGGGACCCACTTGTGATACCTCATGTGATAGATTATTTAAATCCATGAAACTTTTGAAATCAATGTTTTCAGCAAATTTGCTTACCTTTCGAGGTATTTTGGTGTATCCAGACTTATGAAACACAACATAAAAATATTGGCCCCGGGGCCCCCTATACTGCAAAATATAAAAGCAGTGCATGATTTTAAACAGATTTTTTTCGCTTAACACGATTCTGCAAAGAAAACATATGGTTTCTATTTAAAAAAATATTACATACTTGCCAACCAATTTTAATAAAAAAAAGGGAAGATTTTTGTTGAAAAACCAGAAGATTTCATAAAAAAAGGGAAGATTTTTTTTTTTTTTTTTTCTCTTTGACGAATTAAACAATACAGTTTTACAATTTTAATATTTAGAAGCAATCTATAAAAACATTTTACTATAGATTGATTATACTAAATATATAAAAGTTTTAAATGAAGTTATTCCTCTTCAACATATAAATATCTACAAAACAGAATCTGTAAGAAATTTACTTAACAATAGACAAAAAATCTTAGTTAAGTTAAAGTATAACTAACTTTTTAAATAAATATAGAATATGATTTTTGTGTATGTACATTAATCATACATATAAGAAAAAGTAGCAGTAGCTAATTATCAGTTTCAAACGTGCATAAAACCAACTGAGTATTAATATTCTTAAATTGATTTAGGAAAAATTTTTCTACCTGAAAAAATTATTCTTCATATTTTTCCCATTTTTACACATTTGATATAAATATGACATACAAATATTTAATTTAATTGAGGAAAAATAAACAGATTCATTAAATTCAGCAATAAAGATCTAAAAATAATTACATATGTGAGAAATATTGAGCAATTCCATTGCTTTATTGTTTCTAGAATTGATCACAATCCGGGAAAAGGATGGGGGGGGGGGAGGAAATACAAAAATAATTACAGAGTAAGAAATACTTAAACTCTTTCAACTCTACTTCTAGAATCTAATGTAAGAACTTTAAAATTAAGTTGCAGATGGATAAAGATTAGGAAACAAAAGACTTCTGCAGAACATTTGATTGCTAATCAGTAGTTGTAGATAAATAAAGGGGGGGGGGGACAAAAAATAACTACATCAGCAAGAAATATTTAACAATTCTATTTCTTTAAATGTTCTAGAATCTCATAAAGCAAGTTTGAAATGAATATTGACATTTATGTTACAGATGGAAAAAGATTGGGAATCAGGAGTTTTCGTAGAACATTTGGGTTTCTTTTTAAATCGAACGATATCCGCAACTTTTTTAAAAACGGAAGATTTCATCATCTGTCCGGAAGACCAGAAGATACGTTAAAAAACCGGAAGTCTTCCGGGAAAACCGGAAAAGTTGGCAAGTATGATATTATTATTACCATATTGTAACTTTTTTTTTAACATTTAACTATATATCTTTTTACCCTACATTAATCTATGTGTATGTGTGTGTGAGAAAAGGGTGGGGGAGATCATAGCGTCTCTGGCCGCATTTGTTACCATACGAACACATTTAAATAAAAAATCCCCCCCCCCCCCGACAAAAATTGTAAAATATAACAAATATCTATTTTCTAACATGATTAAAATTAATTTTATTATTATTTAAAAAAAAAAATGAACTCACCGCAAATCTAGAGGGCGTGGTGGTGTCCATGGTACGGATGCCCAGCACCGGGGTGGCCGGCGCGCTACCTCTGCGATCTGAGCAAGCCTTCTCATAGGACGTCTCTGTAAAAAAAGAGAATAGTCAAAATTAGTTTTTTTTTTATTTTCTCTTTTAAATTACATGATTTTTTCAAGAAAAACACCAATTATTTTAATTGCACTTAAACAAAATGAGTGGAGGGGGGGGGGAGAAAAAATTACCTATATGGGTTAATTTTTAAATAACAAATAATGTTTTAAGAAAATAATTATTACAGTATAAAAATTGAATAATTCCAAATAGTAAAAACAAAAAATAACTTAACAGTAGAATATCTGTATTAAAATTACCTGTAATTACTATTTTTTAACACATTAACTTTATTTTAAGAACAGAGATATTAAATGCCTTTATTATCATTACCAAATTAAAATTAAAAACTATGGATGAAATTCTGTCTATGACAGAATTTAATTTAGTACGACAGGATTAATGATATTTGTATTTTAACACCCTTTCAAAAAAAAAAAAAAAAAAAAAAAAAAAAACTGAAAACACTAGTCTAAATAATCAGGAAATATTCAGTCAAGAACCGTCGGCTCTGTAGTCAGAGTACACAATTACGAACAAGAAGGTTTTGAGTTCGATCCTCACCGATGGGAAGTGAAAAAATATATAAAAGTTTTTACGGATTTCACAAAGATAGAGTAAGAAATTGGATATTGGCAGGCATTTTCGAAGTGGAACACTATAAACTGATAACGACGCAAATTGCAAGATTAAAAGAAATAGTCCTGTCGTACTAATAAATAAATAAAATAGAAAATTCTGCACTTTAACAACAAGAAGCATATATATATTTTTTTTTTTTTCCAATGGCTAGGCAAAAGTTACAGATGACTATAAAGATACGAATAAAATTATAGACAATATAACATATAAGACCGAAGTCATTGCCTAGAGAAGCATAATTTAAAATTGTTAATATGTGTGCGTTTTATTTAACAATTTAGCATAACTTAAAATTGTTAAATAAAACGCACACCTATCGCAACTTGGCAAGAAAAGTGACACAACTCAAACATGCTGTACTTGAGAAAAATCAATTTAAAGATAACGATAAAACGCTGACTAGTTTACAAAAAAACTGGCACAACTGCCTCTCAGGTGGATAATTTTCGAGATAGAGATATCACGTTTTTTTGTGCGCGTTGGGGGCATTTTATGCATGTTTTTCAATGACAAAAGCTCAAAATTGCGATTTTTTGATTGAGTCACTTTTTGCAGAATGCAATATAATAAAATAAAGTTTTGTTAAAAAACGATGTTTTTTGCAAGCTAGTATACACCCCGCGACAAAAAGATAGGTACAAAGGATTTTTCTTTGATTTTTCATAAAATAACATTATCTAAACTGTGCTTATCATTTATTATTATCATAAAATAACATTCCCGGACTAATTTTTGCCTTAAGACTAATTTAGAAAAGTTTTAAGACTAAAATTTTTCTAATTTAAGACTACACACCGCGACAAAAAGATAGGAACAAAGTTTTTTTTTTTTTTTTTTTTGAATATGATTATTTTGAATATGAATATTTTGAATATGATTCAAATATTTAATATGTTTTTGATATTATAATATTTTGTTATGATAATAAATGATCAGCACAATTTAGATAATGTTATTTTATGAAAAATTAAAAAAAACCCCTTTGTTCCTATCTTTTTAACGCGGAGTGTGGTCTTAAATTAGAAAAATTTTAGTCTTAAAACAAAATAAAATAATTTAAAAAAAATTTTGACAAAATTTTCTAAATTAGTCTTAAAACAAAAATTAGTCCGGGAATAGTGTTATTTTATGATAATAATAAATGATAAGCACAATTTAGATGTTATTTTATGAAAAATCAAAGAAAAAAACCCTTTGTACCTATCTTTTTGTCGCGGGGTGTACATTCAAATAACCTTCCTCTTTTACCTAAATTGCTATTATAGTTTGTTTCCATTAATCTTTAGTAAAAATTTAAACTTATTTTATTTATTTATTACTATTATTTGGAGGGGTGTGTGTGTTAATTAGAGTATACTTTCAACATCCTCCCCTCTTTTTATCTACTGTCACTATACGTGCATTAAATTTGTTTCAACTAATATTTTAACAATTGAAAACTTTTTAAACTACCTATATTTCAAATTTATCGAAGCGTTGATAGCGAACGCCTATACCGCTGAAATTCCAAACCGAATTAACGCTCAAATTCTTGTTTCAGCTTCACAGCAGATGAAAGTTCTAATTTTTCACGACACCGAGTTTTGTAACTCTTTAGTAAATTCTATATTTACATGAAAGTCAGTCGTAATCCATTAAATGGCATTCTAAATCGACTCAGTAATTTAAAATGCAAAGAGCGGAAAAATTCTTTGGAAGCAAATATTTTATACTGGATATATTTGGTTTTAACTAAGGCTTAAAGTTTAATCCAAGCATAATCCAAGTTAAAACGTGTATGTTGTGGCCGCGGCAAAATTTTCTTTTTTATAAACTTATACAAATTCACGCAGTGCAAATTATTTATTAAAATTATTTTCCATGATGAATGCAGACGATTTTTATCTCACAGAAGTATAACATTAAATGCCAAAAGAAAGTCAATTTTGTACTAACATCGGAGGAAATGTTATTCTCCTCTGTTACAACATTTCAGATCAAAATTTTTCGTATTTACATTTACATTACAAATGGATATACATTATTGTTATACTCTTTCAAATAAAAAGATTTTATATCCATAGTATATTGATAGTACAAATATGAATATTGGGTATATTTTTAAGAAATAAATAACATACAAATTGCGAAAGAAACGCCTACTGGTAGAGTTCGAAATTTTCAAAAGACGTGAATGTACGTCAGCGGTCGCGAAAGTGTTAATTACAGCATCAGTTAAAAATTTGAAATCTTCATGAATTTTTGTCATGCATGTAAATTTGAGAGTTCGTAATAAAGATTGTAGTAATTTCTTAATATTAAACTAAATATCCAGTTGCGTGACAAATACACTCATTAACATTCACACAATTATTTAAAAGGATTGTATGAGAACAAATTCGCAAGGAACATTATCAGTAACTAATTATTCCCGAAACTTCGAGTTCAAGAAAAATAAATTTTTTAAAAAATTGAAAAAGTTTAAAATAATATTTGAAGAACTATAGAATATTATTTTACTCATAAAAGTATTATATAGCTTTATACATTTTGTAATAACTATCTGGATATTTTTAATTGCATCGATTTATCGATTTTGATAGTTTTCATCATCCACTCATACCCTTTAAAATAATAATTAAACTAAACTTTACGGTAAATGCCGTTAATTCAACTTTATGGTATTTAGAGAAAATTTCTAAAAATCATCATTTCCTAACTGTGAAATCATGATTTTTAGACTTTTTCAAAGATGATACAGAATATATTTTCGAAAAATCATCATTTCTTAACTCTAGAATTACGATTTCAGGGTGATTGACTAACGTTAGAACATTTCCAAATTCCCTGACTTTTCCATGATTATTTTTCACCATTTTCCCTAAATTTACCCTAACTTTTTTTTTTTTTTAAATTTATTTATTTCACAAAATTAGCGAATAATTTAGCAAATTATAATAACGAACTTTCAAATATGGCTTATTTCCACAAAATTTGTCAAAATTCCCTGACTTTACATGAAATTCCCTGACTATTCCATATGACTTTTCCAAACTTATTTAAATTCCCTGACTTTTCCATGATTCCCTGTCTTGTGGCCACCCTGGATTTTTAGACATTTTTGCAAAGATTATCCGGAATATTTAAAAAAAAAAAAAAAACATTCAAAATTATGTTCATTAATTTTTAGACTGAAAATTTATCAGTGTAATCCAGCAGGATTTAACTGGACGAACCTAAAAAACATTTTACAGTATTAAAAGAGGGAGGCTAGTACATTTAATACGCAATGAATAAATAAAAATGAGCAAAAAATGTATAACATCTCGTATAAAAAGAACAAAAAATAAATCTATAGTATAACACATATTTTTCTAGTTATAACAAAGTAACACCAATACTCTTGGCTAGGAAAAATGAGATCTCTCCAATTCCAATTACGAAATAGTTATATCGCCATGTTGCCACGCAAGAGAAACAAAAACACCTGTCTTTTTGTGTGCTACTACGTAGGCCCCACGAGACATATCTAGTTACAACAGATTAATAATTTTGATGGCAGAACAGGCACATTCGTCATCTGCGAGTATGAAATGGATCGGTCCAAGAGGTCAGACATCACGTACATGTAATTGGATTGAGGGGGTAAAGGGGGGAGAAGTTTATGTAGGAGTCATTGATACTGTCCAGAAATAAGTTAGAGTACACACGTTGTTAGGGGACCATAAAAGCAATGTCTAATAACGGAAATGTAAACAGAGATGGCCAGTAATATAAAACCGGTTATGAGTGGATGCAATGCAGGAAAATAAACAATCAGAAGATGTATATTAATCAAGTGGAAATAATATATGCACGAAATAAAATAATCAATGAATAATACCCAGAAATTATCATTTTATGGAATATAGGGTACAAGTGATAAATATATGTCATGTCATAGTAACGTGTTAGGCAACTATAATTGTCCTGAATGTTCTATTGAGAAATGTGTAATCTATCATACAGAGCACATAAACTAATCTTGTCCGAAAACTGAATCTCTTGCTCATGAATCTTACTCGTTCAGGTTCATACCGTGGTCAAACCTCGAACCTCTTTTAAGGGCCCTCTTCATTCACCGCCGCCGGAAGCCGAAGCTAATGTCATTCTATGGGAAATTTTTCTTTACAAATAACTTTTTAACTAATACATATTTTTAAATTCTGTTTTCATATTCTGATAATTCCCAGCTGTTAAATTAACGGACTTTCTTAAAAAAAAAATTTTTTTTTTTTTTAATTTTTTATATTTTATTTTGAAGCTGCAAAATACGAATTTTCAATATGCGAATTTTTTTCATTTTGCAATTTCAAAATAAATATTAAAAATTAAAAAAATACATTTTTATAAAAGGTCCGCCAATTTAACAGTTGGGAATTTTCTGAAAATTCATATTTTAAAAATATGTATTAGTTAATCAGAAAATTTCCCCATAGAATAACATTGGCTCGGGCTTCCGGCGACGGTAAGTGGAGAGGGCCGTTAACGATACTAATATTTTATTAAAATGATTTAAAATCTAAAACACGGCATGTATTACATTATTTTAAATCTAAACTTTAAATACCGAGGCAAAAATTTATTGCAGTGACCAAAACGAATAGTTTTCAACTCAAATGGCGGATTTCATAAAGTTTACTGTGCTACGATTTATTTAATATTAAAGTTGTCCAACATTTACTGCTGAAATGTGAGTAGTGAGTCAGAATATGTCATTCATTAGACATGTCAAATAATTAAATATGCAGGTATATAATCTATACACAATTTAAAAAATACATTTAGATCACAATAATATGGTGAATGAACTGTGAATTTTAAATTATTACACATGACTTATTTTCTAATTTTATATACCAGGCTTAAAAAGAATGCAAATCTTAAAGGAAAGGTAGAGTCCAGAATCTCATTTACAGGTAAGAAAATTTTAAAAGTCACTAGCAACTACCCGCACGATTTGCAATTAATTTAGCTCACTTGACGTTCGCAAACGCCGATTCGATTGAAAGGTAGACAAAAAATGACAAATGAAATAACTGTGCAATTCGAGGTATAGATATACATCGCGCCGTACAATAGAATTTATAATTACAAACTAAAAAAAAAAAAATCCTATGCTCATTAAAATAACAAGGCACTCAGTGATGATGTTGGAAGGTTAAAAAAAAAAGGTTGGGGGGAAGGGATAGCTAATTTATATCATGAATAATTAAATCTTTTCATAGCTTCAGACTCTCTCAGATAGTGTCATATCAATAGCTCGTTATATTCCAGTAAACCAAAAATTAAGCACCAACCAAATCAAAAAGCTCCACCTTAACTATGACATCCAAATTCTTTTCGATTCTGAAGAAGCAACTTTCAAAAACTGACAAGCATCAGGGTCGACCATCTGCCACATTCTCCAGTGAGAGATGGCATATGCTCGGCAGCACGCTATCACTCTTTAGAGCAGCAGATGGGTCGGAAAATTTGAAGAGCTTACTACGAGGTGAAAAGCTCAGTTACAAGCTCTTTATAAATTGAAGAGGATTTAAAAGGCGATATGAAGTCACGCGACTAAAAGCTATAAAGTTTTGATTTTAGTCATTTCATTTATTGGGCTTTTTAGAAATGGAACAGTATTGTGTTTGCTTATCATAAAAATCAGTAGTGTGCATGAAGGAGGGAACAGTGGCACCGGATACAGAGACATATTACTGCATGGGCAAATCGGGCACTCAAGGTCCCCACATTTAAGAGGGGACAATACCTAATTCCGCGAATAGCCGTGGACAGTGTTATTCTATGGGAAAATTTGTTGCGACAATTACACATTACCTAATGTATATTTTTTAATTCTGTTTTCGCAGTCAGAAAATTCATAACCGTTAAATGAGTACTCCTTTTTGAAAAATTCATTTTTTTTAATTTTTACATTTTAATTTTGAGTTCAAAAATGCGATTTTTTACAAAATGCATTTTTCTCATTTTCTAGTCGCAAAATGAAATACTAAAATTTTAAAATTCAATTTTTGGAAAACAAGTACTAATTGAACGCTCATGAATTTTCTAAATGTGAAAACAGAATTGAAAAATATTCATTAGGTAATGAGTAATTATGTAAACAAATTTTCCCATAGAATAACATGGGCCAAGGCTGCCGGCGAGATTAGGTATTGTCCGCTCTTAAAAGGCTCTCTTGAAATTGTTAAATTTTTGTAATATGTTTTTATCTCTACCAATATTTTGATTATTATTATTTTTTTTTAAATAAAAATTACCCACGGAGAATTCAGTCAGAATCGATATTTATTTTTGAAATTGTGATGTTTTCGTTTTTTAAAATATTATTTTTTTTCCCTACTCCTTATTGTCTATGTTTCAAATTGAGAATTTATGAAAAGTGTAATACTTTAGATATATTTTTCCACCTATTATATCTGTACTGATAAGTATAAAGGATTTAAGTCCATATTCTTGATTTTTCAGGAGACGAAAAATAAAGTTTAACAAGCTAAAAACAAATCAGAAGAATCGATTAGGAAAAAGGTATTTCGTTGATTTATACCCTTTATACCATTCAGTGGTTGTCAACCTTCATTTAATAACGGGAAAAATTGAATTAAATATTTTATACCATACATGAATGGTAAATTTCTAAATTGGTCCTTTTTTTACCAATGGATTTTCTCAAAGACTAAATGACATAAATTTAAATCCTTTATACCAATCGATAGAGAATTTTTTTCTGAGTCTGACTATGTACTTAACTCAAAATCGACATTTTTGGACTTAAATGCTTTATACTTATCAGTACAGATATATGAAATCGGGAATAGGAGGTAAAAGCTACCAATGAATTGCAAAATGTCTTATATTTTTAATATAGGATAGGGCCAACATAAGTGTTCAGCTTTACAGCTCAAGATATTATAGCTGTGCATTAAATATAACAAGAAGGTAGGGGCTGCAGAAAAAGTTATGTCTCGGAGCCCCATGTTGTCACAATCAGGACCTGACCGGACCTTGAATTGAAGCTGATACATTTTTATTAAAAACACAATTTTGGTTCTGACAGATTACGCGTTGTGTGCGTGATATAAAATCACTGAAGTAATTAAAATTTAAAATAATTTCGCACAGTTACAGTTAAAAACAGAAAAATATTGTTGAATGATGGAGAGTAAAAATTTTGAAAATAAACACCTTAAAATTCAAGAACACGCTGAAAGTGTTTCGTATCGAAATGACGCGCGGCTTTTCCCCAGGAGAAAGAAGTGAGGCACGATGACTACATATTTTTGAATTTCATGGTGTTTGTTTACAAAGTTTCTACCTATACTTCAGCTTCTAAAGTTCGTTATTAATTATTCAACTTTTCTCAGCTAAAATTCATTTTTAATGTAATATATATGTGGTATAACAATTTATATACATGTAATTTGTTTTTCATACAACATTATTGTTCATTAATTCCAGTTTCTTAATACTAAATTATGGTTAGCTTGGGGTTATCGCTCTACGCTCAGTTTTGCATATTAAACTCATTAGACCTCATACGACTTAAAGCAAAATTTAAACCATTACGAAACCCATGCCCGGAACTCGCTATTTGCACCCGCTAACTATTCATTCACTAGATAAGAAATAAATTATGGCAGAATTTTCTCGAAAATACACGAACGATATTAAAATTTATTTACCTGAAACTGAAAAATATTAAAGAATTATTAACCATTAATGTATAAATTTTACAAACTGGATTTTCCATTTTAATTCCAATTATTCTGTAATTTTTTCGACACATGAATATTAACTGAACTAATAGGGGAAGCCGGCGTAATAAGAGACAGAAAATATTAATAAAATCTATACTATTAATCTAAATAACTTGAAATAAATGTCTCGTATTAATTTCATAAAATGAACTCCTCTTGATTTTTTAGGTGATTTTTGAACTTAATTTTTATGTTAAATTCTTTTTTTAAATTTTCATTAAATCCTTGTCTCTAAAAACCCCACGCGGGGTAATAAGAGACCAGGCTTGTAACTGTCCATAGATAGCAATGTAAAATCATGTGAGATAATTAAAGATATCTGGAAACAATTCTGAATCAGCCAATAGTTTTAAATTTTTATTATTTACATCCATTCAAAAAATATGTTTGCTCGAAAATTAACTATCATAAATGTGTTTGTGAAATTCATTTCTTTTAATATTAGGTCCTAAATAATATAATATTGCACTTAATGATAGTTCAACATAATCAACATAATCTAGGGATTAACCAAAAACATCAATATAATTTCTAAAATGGGCAAAAAATATTTTACCCATTTTCTAAAGTGTAGTCGAAAATAGGCTAAAAAGACGTATCTTTGAAGTGTATACAAGCGAACAAAATGTTATAAAATATTTTTCTAGTAATTATAAATGAACTTATTTATTATGTAATGAAGTATTAATGACTAAATACTAACTTATACACATTCTAAACATAAATTTACATAATCATATCAACTAAATATGGTCTAGCCTAATGAGTGAAACTGCTTTTTGATTTAGAGTGAAAAAAAAAAAAAAATGTTCTCTTGGTAAACTTAGACTGGGCCTAACACTAGGTAAACTCTTCGTAAACTAGTCAGGCAGAATTAACAGGAACTACAATTGGGGGGGGGGGGACACAGGAATTAACAGTGGGGGTAATAAGAAACATGCCTAGAACATGTAAATAAAGAATGCTTTCAAGGTTTTAAAAAATTGTACATCAAAAGTCATAGTCTTGGTCAAAAGGTTACACATTAATAAATCCCAAACATCTTACAAAAAAAAAAAAAAAAAATAAAAATAAAAATAAAAAATAAAGAAAGAAAGAAAGAAAGAAAAATTTAGAAAAAGTCACGAACTTTCAGGGTAAGTTCAAAGTGAAGGTTTTTTTCCGTCGTATAAAAATAATTCAAAATATGTTATAAACTTTTCAATAAGTGTATTGTAGTAAAGAATACACATGATACTTAATATTACATATTTTTAATGCTGTCTAAGTATATTTTTTGGTGGGTTTTTTGACTGCGTCTCTTATAACTCCTGTCTCTAATTACGCCGGCTTCCCCTAGCCTAAAATTAGATGCAAGATTTTTACCAACTAATAAAATAATAATTTCATAATCATGAGAATAAAGGATTACTTTTCTTCCCCGTTTTCTTTTAAATATTTTGAAAACTTCTTAAAAGTTCAACCCATAAATTTAATCTATTCTGAAGATTCTCGTTGGAAGAATACCATCTAAACACTTTAAATACTTCAGCAGTTCTAAAACTTGTAACATATTAGATATATACATCAAAGAAATGCGAACTTTTCAGAAAATAAAACAGATAACCGTGTATTGAAGCGCCTTTTATAAAGTACTATCCTCAACTTTCGTTTAACAAATTTCTTCAAAAACATATAGCATACGGTATACGAGGCTCAAGACAGAAAATCCCAAAGCAGTTATATGATTTTCTTCTCTTCAATCCATCTACGTCAAGTTTTGAAAGTTTCTAAACAATTTCTCTGGATGCCGCAAAGAAAAACTGATAATAAAGGAAAATGCGTTACTTACTAAGGCGTAAGGAGTAAGGTTGATGGTTTTTCCGATTAGAAAAGTGTTGCCAAAACCATCCAATGCAATTTCAAAGAGATTTAACAGTCTTTCCTGCTGGCTCAGGCAAATGATAGAATTGTAGCGAATTTAAGAATCGAACATAACAAGTCTTGCCATAAATTTCAGTATATTTTTCTAGGGATATTGCAGAAGTTTACGATAAATAATAGTTTTTACACATTGAAAAATAAAATAACGTAGGATACCTAATTTGACGATTCTCAATGTAAGCTGCGTCATATTTATCGCATGATAGGCAAATCAGGCATTGTCTCGAGCAGAGCACCCCCCCCCCCCCCCAAAAAAAAAAAAAAAAAAAAAAAAAAATCTGGAGTGACTACACTCGACTTTCCGAACATTGAGTAATTAACAGTTTTGTAGATAAAGTAAAGAAAGAGTAGTTGTTAAACAAACAAAAGAGAGAAAACCATAATAGAGTGTTTGAGTATTTTTCTCCATCTATTACACGTTGTTTTATTTAACGCTACTGAACTTTGAGCCCATAGATCATAATGACAAAGAAATTTTCGTTGTGTCCCTGTAAAAACCTATAAATGTTAGATTCACCAAAATGCTTATAGTTAGTGCAACAGTGATTTATAATACTCATATAAATTTTCAGCTGAATTCAATAAGGCGTTTAGATGCTATCGTACTTTTAAAAATTTAGTCCCATAGGCCATAATGATAAAGAATTTTTCTTTGTGTCCCTGTAAAAAAACTGTAAGTGCTAGATTCACCAAAATCTATACAGTTAGTTCAACTGTGATCTATAACATGTGTACAATTTTTTTGCTCGGATTAATAAGGCGTTTAGACACTATCACATTTTTAAAAATTTGGCCCCACAGGCATAATGATAAAGAATTTTTCTTTGTGTCCCTGTAAAAAAACTATAAGTGCTAGATTCTCCAATATCTATACAGATTGAGTATTTGTGATCTATAATATGTGTATAAAATTTTTGCTCAATTGAATAAGGCGTTTAGATGCTATCGCACTTTTAAGATTTTGCTCCCATAGGCCATAATGATAAAGAATTTTTCTTTGTGTCCCTGTAAAAAAACTATAAGTGCTAGATTCACCAAAATCTATAGGGTTCGTACTATGGTGACTTACAATATGCGTACCAACTTTCAGGTTAATCGAACGAAGCGTTTAGACGCTAGCGTGTTCACCCACAGACATACACACATATATCATCGTAAAAATAGTGAAAACGGACTCAGGGGACCTCAAAACGTATAGAAACATCAAAATCTCGAATTCGGATTTTTGACATGATTACAATACTTTCCTCACTATAGTGTTCGGAAAGTAAAAAAAAAAATTAAAATTAATAATTACAGTTTAAGAAATTTCTGACAAGACCGCAATCACCTGTGTTATTAAAGATGACACGTAATTAACCCATTAATGTCTAGCGTCCCTTTTTAGAGACTATAAAATTGTACTAATTAAATTGGTAAAACTGTATTGGTATAATAGGTAAAATTGTACAAATATATTTTTATGCTTTTGTTAAGCATAAGAATATATTAGTACAATTTTGAAGTTGAAATGTTTATTTATGTAAAGTTGAGGTGCTTTTTTCGAACTCTCCCTAAAAAGGGGTGCTTGGCATTAATGGGTTAAAGCAACTCTATAATGAATTTTAGTCTCATTCATTCTGAATAATATTACTATTGTTTATTTCCTGATTTACTTTAGAAAATTAATAAGTAATATAAATGTCATGACACGGAAAAAAAAAAACAGAATATTCTCATTTTGAAGATATTTTATTGGTAAAAAATGTGCTAATTGAAAATATTTAGACTAATATGATAATCAAATATTATTATTATTGATGATTGATACTATTTATACATTTAAAAGACACGACATATAAGTAATGTGTTGAAAATTCTTATCACACATTGCTTTATTTTCAGAATAAGTGCATTTTTTGTCATATATTTCTGTAAAAAACAAAACTACACCTGGTAAATATAGGAGTAGACTACATTTTATGGGGCCAACGCAAAAGTTTAATTTTAGTGTTCAAAATTATGTGGCAGAGCATTAATTAACATGTGATGGGTAGGAGGAATGCCCCCCCCCCCTCCTCCGGGTCTGGGTGTAAGTGTAAATGCATTTTTCATGGGAAGGAGGAATACTGATCTCTAGTTATA
This sequence comes from Salticus scenicus, assembly GCA_963930645.1. NCBI lineage: Eukaryota > Metazoa > Arthropoda > Arachnida > Araneae > Salticidae > Salticus > Salticus scenicus. Next base: position 32,216,490 of record OZ005659.1, on the reverse strand, counting down.
CTTTTCTCGTTTTCTTTATTTACTTACAGTATATTATATTTTGTATTAAAATCTTAACTGTGTTAACCTGTATCATATTCTCGAGTGAAGATGAGACTGTCCTATGTCTTGTCCATGTAGGAATATTTACTTCGTTTATTTTTGAATAAATTTGCAATTAGATATAATTGTATGCACGTGGAGAAACTTTTGAACCAGTCTAACCCTAGTGTACTGTGAAAAAAATGTGTTTTTAGAAATATTATTGTTGCTTATTGCTCTTATTTTGACCGGATTAGCTTCAGATCAGAATTTCTTAAAATCATTAGGGAAGCGATAAGGACGCCAAGCGGGAATGCTGTCTTCTGGCAAAAAAATGGCGGTGATGCGCCGGCCTATTATTTTATTTAGGGGCTCTAATTCTGGGCTATTGCAGTTTGGAGATTGTGCTCCAAGAGAATGAAATTTTTTCGTGAGTTAGTTAAGATTTCTGCTCTGGAGTATTTGATGTTATTTGATCTTCTGTGGAACGAGTGACTTTTCTTGGACTATTTATTGAAATTTTATTTTTCCGACTGAGTGAAAATAATGCCTGGACCGGGAGTCGAACCTCGGATCTTTGACTTACAAAGTCAAGGCTCTACCAATTGAGCTATCCAGGCCGACAAACCGGTCGGCATTACTCACTCAGTTGCTTATTTTCACTCAGTCAGAAAAATAAAATTTCAATAAATATGATTTTCTTCCACAGTTGATTGTGTGATTTTAATAAAAAAAAAAAAAAAATTGTATTTTCTTGGACTGTTCCAGAACATTCGTCGAATAGTGTCGCTTTTGCGGTACAAGACAGCTTCTTTGGACTGCTACAAGAATATTTGATGAAACAGCAGCACTAATGGACTACTTCGAGAATATTCGTTGTAATCACAGTTTTATTGTACTGATCCGAGAAGTTACACTGAATAAAGATCATCGACTAGAACCTGTTTGTTTCTTTACGAACTTCTTTCTCACACAAGAAAGTTGGCAAGTTTTTCGTAACTATATTGAACTGAGAGACTGAGACATTTATAAAAATTGCTTTATACAATTGAGTACATAATCATAAAACTAAAAAGTATTATCGTTCGATATTTCTTTTTCCAAGAAAAAGGTCATGGCATCATAGTAATCAATCAAAAGCCAGTGATTAAAAATATATGTGACCTTGTTTTGTAAAAAATCAAACAAAAATAAAAATTAAATATATAAGCAGGCAATTAATTAATAACAAATGTAACTCCAGTGACTGTATGAATTGTGAAACAGCCCCTGGTGGATGAATAACTAAAAACAAACGTTTTGTTGCAAAATGAAAGTAAAAGAGTTTACGCATTATTTAGCAAAATAATTTTTACGCGAATTTCCTTTTTCATGAGAGAAAATGAAATATAATGTATCGTCTTCAAAGATGCATAAATCAAATGGGATGAAAAAATATTTATTATGTACTGTGTAAACAAACTAAAAGCAACTACATTAAGTAATAAGGAGAAGAAATATGTTCTTTAAGTGTCACTGAAATAGAAGCAAGTCATTAATTTAATTTAGAAAGATATATCTCAAGCATTAGTACAAAACTATCCATTATAAATAAAAACAGCAGGAATGGGACAAATAATGGATAACACCATCCAATAAAAGAAATTGCATTTGCAGTGTCACTGCTAGAAAAAAAGACGGAGAAATAACGACCAATCAAAACATGGAATAAAACGTTCTTTTTATGACGTCAGTCAATCAGTGAAAAACGGGAAAAAATGGCAACATGTTCTACTTAATTAAACACGACAGCTTTTTTTTCTTTTTATTTATTGCTCATAAACAAAATGAAAGAAAGAAAATATGAAATGAGAGGAAAAGTAATAAAAATATAACAAATTCTGCAACAAATGAAAACGAAAAGACCGGAATTCATTCTTTTGCACCATTTAGCGGCTAATCCAATCGTAACGTTATTTGATTCCACAATTAGAACAATATAATAAACTTAATACCGTATTTCTGTGGCTGAAATGAATTAAAAGAATATGAGAAATAATAATAATAATAAAAGGATCATTTCTATTTCCGATGTGGCAAAACGAACATATATATAGATCAATTCAATTACGAAAATAGTATTTTTACGGAGAGAAATAACAAGATTACTAGCAATGTTTCTGTGGTGTTGGATGTCTCGGCAACGCCACGATTATGATAAGCGAAGTAATATCATGTAAAAGTCTCATATTACTAATTTTGAGAATGAACTATTGCGTATATTATGAGCACCTTTTTTGAAACACGTTAATTTTGAAATGCATATTAAATTAATTCTATTTTATTAAAATAACGTTCATTTGTCTGTAAGAAAAAGCAAACCAATTCTGACGGAATTGGTTGTGGAGAAATAAAAAGAAATATATAAATACATTTTATGAGCAAAACCAGTAAAGTATATAACAAGGTAGACGTGTAAATTATCAAAATTAATTAATTTACTTTTAATAAAAATATATTAATATATCATTTTGAATTACAGGAAATGGCTTATAAAAATAATTTAAATAGTATCTCCCTCCTACAGTGAATATAAATAAATACATATAAATAAAAAATAAATAAATAAATACTTTTATACAACCGAACTTTTATCTAGGTACAATGATTTAAACATATTTACGTTAATTTGCAAATATTTACATTTAAAATTGACTATAAATAAAATTGAAAATGTTTTAATGTGATAAAGAATTTTTTAATTCTTGGAAAATAAATAAATACTTTTTTTTTTTTTTTTTCAATTATTATATAGAATACATATTATGTAAAATATATAAATTACGTTAAATTACATAAAAAATTTAAGAAAATATATTATTTTTATTACATAAAACAGAACGCTAACCCTAAATATGTTAAACTATAAATCATTATTCACATGTAAACGTACAAATAATAATAAAAGTTATAACTTTCATTCTTCATACTACAGAACGAAAAGTTGCTCCATTATAATACATTTTGCACTTAATGGCTTAATTTGCAGAAAGTTACGACAAAGCAATTAGTTACAATTAACTAATAGAATAAACCAGGCATACTTTTCAATGAGCATTTGCCCTTTCATGAAAAAGTAATGAATGAGATGATTTCTCAACCCATTTGAATTTTGTCATCATCTATTAATTATTATTATAATTTGGATTGTTACAGCATTTTGGAAACCAGGAGAGTGCCTGGAGACGACAACAGAGAAATTTAATCTCTGTAAGTCCTTAATTATTTTTTTTTATCATTTGAAATAAACGACTCTTCTAAAACTTTTCTTACATTAGATTGTAATTATAAGTTCCTGTAGAATTAAGATAATAATATTTACTGTATTGTATGTAATAATAATAAGTAACCGTGTGTTTGCAAATGAAATCTTTGAATTCCAATCTCCAATAAATATAATCTGTCAAGTTTTTTTTTTTTTTTTTTTTTTTTAATTTAAAGATTTTAGTCTATTTTGATACAGATTGGTTTAAATTGAGCTGATGGTATTCAGAAACAAATAACTCCGGTTCTGATGATCAGATCCTAATAAAATTTAAAATATGTATTATATAAATCATGGGAGTGAAATTTACGGTAAATAAATAAAATAAAGTATTAATTTTGCCAACAGCTTTATATTTGATGCATTTGATGCTGTTGATGTTTGATGCATTTGACTTTGTTGATGTTTGTTACGTTACACTCTACGTTGTTGATGCAAGCAATGGTGTTTCGCGACATAATGCTGGTGCAAATGAGTTTTGTTACAAAAACAAGTACAGTTGAACCTCGTTTACGTGAATTACTTTTAACATGAACTGTTTCCACAGTCCCCGTCAAAATGAAAATTAGTTTATTTATATGAAGATTACTTACTGATAGCATGAACTACTGATAACATTAACAAATCTTTTATCCCCCTTGAGATCCACGTTAACCACGTTAACGAGGTTCGACTGTAATGGCCGTTTCTTAATGGTTAACGGCATGGTGTCACTATGCACAAATGATTTATTCGAATCCTAATGGTTTATTCTTATTCATTTTTTGCCATTTATTAGAATTAAATGGCAAAAAAAGTAGCTTACTATATATATATATATATATATATATATATATAGAGAGAGAGAGAGAGAGAGAGAGAGAGATTTTTTTTATTTAATAAAAACAATCTTCAAATCGCTCTAAAAACTATTGGAGATAAAAAAAAAAAAAGAGTTTACTAATGATTTTTTATAACATTTCCAGAAAACATTTTCAAGAAAGATTGAATTTCTTTTTCATGATGAGGGATACAAAACGTCTCAACTCCACTCTACTTTAGCTTGCGTATCATCCACTACCTTCAAAAATCATTGTTTTAACAAAATATTAATCAGCGTCAGTAAAAGGTTTGGCTAAAAACACGAGCGACATAGAAAAATATTAAAGCGTGAATAGACCCCCCCCCCTTGCCCCTCCCGACAGTTAAAAAAAGAAAGAAACGCATCCGCTGCACGCAACACTGCAAAATAGTGAAATGTCTGTCGTCAATACATCTCATAAAACCAAAGATAGATATCAAATAACATCTCAAGGTTGCATCCCGTTAAGAATTTCCGTTATTTGTTTTCCTTCTTAATTTTTAATTTACATCCGTTACTTAATAATGTTCTACAAGTGACTTTCATTCAAGCTTCAAAGAATTAGAGATGATAATCAACACACGCAAATGTCACTATGCACGATAGAAATGAGGCTTGCCGAGAAATTAAGATTATCGCTAAGTATGTTAAATGAAGCAGAATTAGCAGAAAGGGGGACGGAATTGTTTCGCATAAAAGAAACCTGTCAGAAGATAATGATTGTTCTCTCTGACTTTCGATTGTTTGATATAAAATGCAATACACCAATATTGCAGATATTCAAAATGTGAATTTCTTTTTTGATTCGTTAATTCTTTATGCGCTCTAATTATTTGCATTGTATATTCAAGTAATAATTAAATTAATTACCAGTATAAATTAGGAGTGCAACTACTAATTATACTAATTACGATATTTTAATATATATATATATATTTATTATCTTATTTCAAGTTTTCTATTCATATATTTTTTAAAATATTCTACTAAAGACAATGAGATGTTCTTCTACAGTGCTATTGTAATCATAAATTAATTAGTTTCATGTAAGAATTAATAAAGTTTAACACAAATTATATTATGAAAAATAAAATTAAACACTTTTTTAAAGGGGAAAGAAGAAACTACACAAATAATTATAGCTCATTTCAATTTTAAAATTAATCTATAAAAATCACGAAATAAACAGAGAAAAATTATATTAATATGATAAAATTCTTTAAATTTACGTAAATGCGGATTGTATGAGGAAAAAAAAAGAAAAGAAATGAAGTTACATAAAAAACACGCCAATCTCTTTAATGAGGTAAGGGGGAGATGCTCTAACTATATCAAGCAAATGATCAAGATTAGTGCTGGACGATATCAGAAATTAAATATCGCGATATATCACCAAGTTAATATCGATATTATGTGATATATTGCGATATTTCTTTCAAGATAGGAAAAAATAGATATTTGTTATTTTTTAAAGACATATGCACACGAATTTTAAAGTATACAAGTATAAAGTGTTTTCCATGTATTTTCTGGTATATTACTACCATAACTTTATCATAAAAAAAAAAAAAAAAAAAAAAAAAAAAAAATGCATAAAAAGTGAATCAATATTTTGTGTTTCTTATAACTTATACTGTTGCTTTTTAGTATACCTCTGTATAGTTTGTCCTCTATTCTTCCCATTTTAAGCTTTAATTATTTTAAAATCATATTTTAACACAGCTAATATGCGATCTGTGTTTTATTTGTACCAAGCATATCAAAATTCATAATTCTACTAAAAATAAAGCTTAATACAAATTGTCTTAAGATGTAGGTATTAAATAAAAAGGAAAATCATTCTAAATAGTTAAGAATTGCCATTGGATACACCTTTTTTGGTCGTAGAGAGTAATATTTTTTACTTAAAACTCTTATATGCATCCTAAATGTCAGTTACTTGTCATTTTTATTTTTGTATCTGCTTACCAAATCATTACAATATTTTTTAAATGCATATGTGTTCAATTCACATTCGTAATAGTTTCATTATATATATATATACATTGTCAGTATAAAAATTATATTATTTAAAGAAAATTATGTTAAAGTTTCATTTTGTTACTTAAAGTAACTCATTTTGCAATTACGTGTACGGCTTAAAAAAAAAAAAAAAAGAAAGAAAGAAAGAAAGGAAAGGAAAGAGAAAAAATAAATGCTACATAAAAAAAGTAATAAACTATCCAATATTATATAATTTAATAAAGAAACTGTCACTGTAAAATTACTGAAGATAAAACTTTATTTTACATCAGTCAGATAGCACCCTTTCTCCCTTCCCATGTTTTCCAATGGGATTTTTGTCGCGTCGTTTTATAAAAATATTTTATTAAAAAATGAACTTTTTCGAATTCTGTTTTTTTTAATATTACTCTTTGAACAGGTCGTCTTTTAGCTTAAATTCTGTTTTTTAAATATTACTCTTTGAACAGGTCGTCTTTTAGCTTAGTGAACAATTTTTCGAAAAAATAAATTTAAATATTTTACTTAGAGATCCACACTTAGAGTCTTAATTAAGAGACTTAATTTACTTATTGAAATAAAATATTTAAATTATTTTTTTCGAAAAATTGTTCACCAAGCTAAAAGGCGACCCGTTCAAAGAGTAATATTCAAAAAACAGAATTCGAAAAACTTCATTTTTGAATGAGATATTTTTATAAAACGAAGCAACGAAAATCCCATTCGATAACATGGGAAAGGAGAAAGGGACTGATGTACAACCCAAACAGTGATGCCAGATGGTCGAAAATTATTTCCCCAAACAGGTCTTCAAATTTCCCCAATTCAGGAGGTTCTTTTCGAAAAAATCCCCAATTTGATTTCTACTAAAAAAGGGGAAATAAAAATTTTTTCAAGCAGATTTTTGTGTGATAAAAATTCAGATTTTTCCCCAAAAGAAGGCAATTAAAAAAAAAAAAAAAAATCCCCAAATACCAATAAAGATATTGAAAGTCTCCAGTCGTAGGGATAAATCGTTACGTTATCAACATTGACAGAGTTGAAGAACTCCCCAGATTTGTCCCCAAAAATTTTAGAATTCCCCAAAAAAGTCCCCACAAACATTTGGTCCAAAAGCCTCAAAAATCCCCAAAATGGGGACAAAATCCCCAATCTGGCATCACTGAGCCCAAAGCGAGTCAAACACATGTCGCATCTTATTGGCCAGAAGATATGGATACTTTGAAATAAACCAATAGCAGGAAATGAGCTAAAAGAAAAGATATCGTTTTCATTCGTCATACTCATAATAAGCGTTTGTTTTTATATCGCCTGTCTGCGGTATTACACCTACGATCCACGAGCGATGATGTGCAATATTATCAAAGAACTTATACTAACGGTAGTATAAATTCTTTCATATTATCGTTTAGAGCCAGGGAAATGCATGAATGTAGAATGAGAAGTCAATATACTCTAAGAAGTCGATATACTCTAAGAAGTCGATATACTATGGGAAGTCGATATACTGTGATAGTTTAATTTTCCTGATGAATATCATTGACTTTTTGTTTTTGGACAGTGATATTTTCAAGAAAGTAGATACATTGTGGTATGGAAAGAGAGGATTGGAGAGGAAGGATTGTTTGGGGTTGGGAGTTTTAGTCAGTGAGTAATCGCAGGGGAAAAAGGGGGTTGCATTAGTATAAGCTATTCAGGTCTCTTTTTTTTTCGGGCTTTGCTTGGCGCGCGGTGATGCAGGTTTGTGGCGCGCACAAGAGGTTGCGTCACTTCCGCTAGCCAAACGGTTTGTTTGTTTTTTTAGAAAACACTGTGAATAAGCTATTCGGCGTTCTCTTTATTCCGAGCGTGGTGACTGGTGATAGGTGCTAGTGAGGAACATTATTTATCGGCGCTTCGAGCGATCGCTGAGTTTGCGCTAAAGAAATATCGTTAGAGGGATATATCAGCAGAGCTAGATCTTTAATATCGTTATTGCGATATTTAAAAAATATTGATACTTGGGGATATATTGATAAATACTCCAGCCCTAATCAAGATAAAGGAAGAATAGAAAATAACCGCTAAATTGTAAAATATACCATATAAATAACCGTAAGTTAGGATTATTTGTAAATAACCGCTAAATTGTAAAATATACCATATAAATAACCGTAAGTTAGGATTATTTGTACCCAAAACGATCAAAGTGATTAAAGTCGCTCCTAGCACAATTTTAGTGAAGTAATGGACACAGTCGTATATTTTGCTGCCAAACTACGAACTGCGTCCATTACCTGAAAAACCAACGCCAGGAACGTATCGTTTGGGTTTTAAGTAAACCCCTGGGGTCCAGGCTACCCTGAAGCTTACTTGGATATACATTCAATTCTTTTCGGTCAACAATTGTACACTTATTACTGTTAGAAGTCCCATGCGGATTAACAGGGAGGAGGTGCCGCTCACCACTCCAGGAGTGGTGTCGAGCGCTGTATATGAGTGGTGTTCTAGCTATAGTCCCATGGATTATCATTACGTAGAAATTTTAGACTATTATTTGGTAATACGCTAATTCTAACCGATTTTGTAATTTTCTAGTACATATTACTTTATGCCCCACTAGTGGAGAAAAGTTTCTGCTCTCTCAGCTGGTAAATGGGTGTGCCGGGTTCGAACCAGGTAACGCTTGTCGGTCGAACTGTTCGAAGTTTTCCATGTTTTTTTTTCTTCCTCCGAAACTCGTGTGAACACGACTAGGACAACTTAAAAAGATCCCCACGGAGGGCATACCACTCAGGTATAGGTCCCAACTGTAGATAATCGGCCTTAATACCAACTAATTGGTACCAACACCTACACCACTTTTTGTTGGTCATTGGAAGTTCCAAACTTTAAATCTAAGAAATAGCATTTCGTCTCCAAGTCAATAAGAACCTTGCCAAATTCACCACTAAATTATTCTTTACACAGTGATTAAAAAGCCTCAATTTCGAAAATCTTGTTGTCCATTACACCATAAGACTTTTTACACTTGTTTCATTCACTTTGGATGTTGTTTATTTATGCATGGCTCAAATCTAAGAATTGAGTTTCTACCCACTTCTTATCATCTGACTGAGCTGAAAAATTGCATAAATGTATAACTCGGACGATAATACATGATCAAGCAGTAACGGACATAAAAGGGGGACTCAGAGCCCCCAACTACAATACATTCTCCCTCCCCTATGACAGAAATTTTTTATGCTTTCTGCGACAAGTCTTTCGTGCAAATCTTTACTGCAAGACAATATTGACATATTTTCTTATTTACACATAATATGTACATGTAACTATAAAGACCAATATTATTAGTAAACTGTTGAAGAATTCTTAAATACAAGACATGAGTTTCTATTTTCTACTGAAATTTAGAAATAGCTTTCATTTTTATGAGCAAATCTTTCTGCAAGTGAGAACTTCTTTTCTGCGACAATGTCGCTGTGTCGCCTAAATTCTGTCACACGCCCCCTCCTCCCCCCGAATCATATATTACTTCTTATCGTTAGATTGAGCTGAAATTTTGCGTACGTGTATAAAACACATGCTCAAACAGTAACAGACTACTGCGTATATATAGGGAGCCTGAGGTTCTGGGCTCCCAACTCCATTTCAAAATTTGCTTTCGAATTATAATCTACTTCCTATCGTCCGATTGAGCTAAAATTTTATTCACGTGTTAATTCCGTTCGGAATACATGCGCAAAAGCAGCAACAGACTATTGGGGAGTTTTTTTTTTTTTTTTTTTTTTTTCACTTTTTACCATCTGACTGAAGATTTGCACATTATCGAATTCGAAATTTTAGTACATTTTGAAACAAAAGCGTGATTTTAAATTTATGTCTTATTTAGTTTATATGTAACTAAATAAGACATAAATTTAAAATCACGCTTTTGTTTCAAAATGTACTAAAATTTCGAATTCGATAATAATATATATATATATATAACAATCAGTTGGATCTTTTAATTATTCATTACCTTTTAAGGTAGTTACAATGGTATAATGATATTCACTGTAATTTAGAAGTCACGGTTTTGAAAAATATTTCTGTCCATATAAGCGTAGAGGTACGAACGCAGGCAAAAAGTTAGTCATGGGACACTGATGAATTTTGCAGCAGATGATTGCAGTTCCAAAGGAAGTCTTCAATCCCTTCAGAACGATGAAAGACAGACAGGATGATGCGGTAAAGAGGGAAGGCACGTGAATGCGTGGGAGTCGACTAATTTACTCGAGTTAGACACTAGTATGAAGCTTTCTCCCCCCCCCTCCCCTTCCACTACCAAACAGTAGAAAACAGCCTTGAGATCAAGAAGTGCCTGGGAATCGTGCAAATAATAAGAATGCATACTACTTTAAACAGCATGAAAGTTAAGAATCCTACACAAGTGCCTGTAACTACCACATTCTTAAGAATATAACTACAATTTTGGAATGATTTAAGAAGCAATAAAATGTTAAAAGAAAAAATAATAACATTCCTTGTTCTTTATAAGCTAATTTCTGGATTTGTAAACAGGGTGTCGGCTTATGGAAGTAAATAGGTCTATTTAATAACATATAAAAAATTATTAACAAATGTAAAAATAAATAAAAAATAAGTATTAGTCAAATATGAAGGAAGGAGCGCGTCTGCTCCTTTCGTCTGTATATCAACTTCTGAGTTTTTTCGCGCACAGCATTGAACAAACATCAGTCTCGCTGCTGCCATCGCGAGAAAAGAAAGTAAATAATTAATACAAAAAACATTGAAGATACAATAGGTGAATAAATAAATATTATAAAAGAACACGGGGGGATAATTAAATCCTACACTAAACATGTCCTCAAGAATCCAAAACTGCCCTCAAAAATTGAAAATTTATTTATTTTTTACAAGCAGCAATCTTCCCCTTTCTAAACCTGGGGAAAATTCTGATAATACACGTATTATATTTTCAAAATATATGTAAATTAAAATCATATACCTATTAAAAGAAAAAAAATTTACACACCTTTAAAAAATAAAATGTAAATATTTCACGAGAAAGATTTAATCAACGAATAAAATTTAATAAAGTTCCTAAAACAACTTTCCATCAAGTTTCACGAAATGCAGAAGAAATATGCGCACAAGGATAATAAATTTAATTCGATTTTAAAACACATATTTTCAGAATTAATGTGTTAAAAAAAGAGCTCTCTTCCACCACCAACAAAGTTATATTTTCATTTCCAATAATTCATCCGAATATAACAAAGCATCTCTGAAATTCATCTATTTGTAATTTTAACGATAAATATGTGCATATGCTTTTGATGTTTTAAAAGCGTAATTTGAATAAAATTCTGGCTGAATTTAAAAATCGTAGCTGTTACTAAAAAAGTTTCTCTTATTACTCACGAGAAAAATTGAGAACTTTTATCAAAATAAAAAAAAAGGGGGCGGGGGATACATAAAATAGATAAATATAGCAAAGAAAAAAAAAAAAAAAAGTTATTCAAATGTAAGGAAAAAACGAGAGTGCTTAATTCAAGCGAGTCCATGAATAAAAAATTCATAAATACACAGAGAACATCATTTACATTCAAAGAATAGTCTATTAAAAGAAGAAAAAAATGCAACAGCAAGTTATTTATACAAAGGAATACGTTAGATATATTTCTTAATGCAGCCTTTTCGAGTCTAAAGGGAAGAGAAAAAAATTTCTTCAGCTCTTTCTTTGACAATGGTAATCGAAAAATAGGACAAAAGAGGAAAATAAAAGTAAAATTTGGGAAACTGCCAAAAATTTTAGTTGCATTATTGAAAAGAAACATAAATATCAATTTAATAAATCTAAAACTATATCATAAATAATAATAATAATATAGATTATGTATGATACTTCAGAGAGTTTAATGATAATAGCTAAAATAACGAGTCCAATATCTTTCTACGCATTAAAAAAACCTTAAACACGTAGTTTATATAATAGTGTAAAAATCTAGTACATACCTCGTTTTTAATTCATAAATTGTAGTACTATATATAGCCTGTACTAGACTTATGAGTCTTACAAATCAGATAAAAACATAAAGTAAAAAAAAAAAAAAAAAACCATGAAAAATAGTCTGTTATTTCCTCCCTCTCATATGTATATACAGAGGGTGTTCACACATTTTTGTAACGATTTTGCAAGGTAATATATATAAACAAATATAAGAATTTTATTTTCTAATACATTTTAGTCTGATAGCCCGTTTATTGAACTATAATACGAGGGTTGCTATTTATATTTCTGGCCTAATAATGAAAAAACAAATATGTAGGATCGAAATTGGTTTTATTGTTTTTCAAAATATTCTCCATGATGATCAATACACTTTTGCATGCGTTTGAACCAATTTTCAAAGCACTTTTTCCAGTCCGATTGAGGTAACTCCAAAACATGCGTTTTGAATGCATCAACCGCTTCTTCGGGGGTCGAAAATCGTTGTCCACGTAATTTATTTCGATGTGTGGGAATAAGAAGAAGTCATTGGGTGCCAAATCAGGGCTGTACGGCGGATGACCCATCAGTTCGATCTTTCGCTCAGTCAGAAATGCATTTGTTTGAGTCGATGTGTGAGAGCTCGCATTGTCATGATGAAGAATGATTCGCCTGTTCTTCTGCTTTTTTCGAATTTCTCCGATGACTTCTGGCAAACAAATGGTCGTGTACCATTCAGAATTGACCGTCCTGCGTTGCTCTAACGCCACTGTTGCCACATGACCGTTAATGCCGGAGAAACAGGCAATCATTTGTTTCGATGTGCTTCTTCCTCGAACAACTTTTGTTGGTTTTGCCTCGCCTTGGAAGACCCATACAGTTGATTGCTGTTTTGTTTCTGGCTCATATGCATAGATCCATGATTCGTCACCTGTGTAGATGTTATACACAGCCTTTGATGTACTTTGAACGTATTTTTCCAACATTTCCTTGCACCAATCGACACGAGCCTTTTTTTGAGCGTTTGTCAGATTATGCGGGATCCAACGCGAACAAATTTTTTTTACGCTCAAATGTTCATGCAATATTTTATTGATGCTAGTCATACTAATGTCCAAAGACGCCTCAATCTCACAGTATGTCACATGACGATCTTGCTTTATCAGTTCACGCACAGCATCGATCTTTTCTGGCACATCAACGGATTTTGGACGACCTGCACGGGATTCGTCCTGGATCGAACATCGACCACGATTAAATTCGTTATACCAATTTTTTACAGTGCTGTAGGATGGCGCTTTATCGCTGTATAAAGAATTAAGTTCATCGAAGCACTCGTCTTGACAATCCACGTCGAAAGTTATGAAAAATAATCGCACGAAAATTTTCACGATTCAATTCCATTTTTTGAAAGAGAAGAACTTTTCAATTTACTGTCATCAACACAAATAAAGCTATAATGGTAAATCGTCTGCTGAATTTACGTTTAAAAATATCAAACTTTCGATTAAAATCGTCTGCGGTCGCCTAGCAACACTTACTGTTGCCAAGGCCAGAAATATAAATAGCAACCCTCGTATTACATCTTGATTTTAAAGATAACAGAGAATTTCTTAAAGCATCGAAGTTGATTTTATTTCATTTCTCTTCCAGACTTTTCCATCATAGTCCATCCAATGTTTTGGGATACCGCTTAAAAAAGAGCTTGTTCGAAAAGACCAAATGCACAGGATCCATAATATACAAGTCAGGAAAATTAAGTGGGATCGGGATGCATTTAAAGTGAATACCTTCAATTCTGGTTTCATTTCTCATTTTCTCAAAAAAAAAAAAAAAAAAAAAAAAAAAAAAAGAGCAGCAGATTTTGAGGTATGGTTTGTAGCTTTATCTTGATTGAACTCAACACATTAAAGATTATTTGAGTTATGAGATGTAATTTATTCTTTGAAAATAGGTGTTAACCCTTTGAGTGCTATGGATGCACATATGCGTCCAGCGAAAGTCATTATTATAGACTATGGACGCAAATACGCGCCCGGCAAAAATGATCAGTGTACTATGCAATACTCGCATAAAGCGCGTCCGCGATAAGAATGAGACAACTTGATTCTCATTTATTTTCAACAAAATATTACATGAATGCTACTTGCATGAAATTGACAAACAAATATTTTTAATAACTTTTGATACTTTAAATTGAAGAATATACACCTTTAAGTCCCATTTTGCGAAGATTGCTTCTAGCCGTCGTCATGGCGTTTTGTACAGTTTCTTTTTGGTTACTGATTTAAGGAGACGATGATAAACCCTCTTGAATTGTCAGTGCCAACCGCGCGCCGTCCGTATAGACCGCATAGGCCGCGAGTATTCAGCATTCAAAGGGTTAAAGCATATTTTTGATAGTTATTCAAGTTAATTTTGACATTTTTTCTACTTTCTTTATTTTAAGTTTTCCTTCCATTATAAGAGAATTCAGTATTATGAATAACTTTCCTTGCTTTCTCTGAACCAATAACATATATCTTTTTCTCCTCTTTTTTGTTTTATACTTTCTCTTACCCATAAGGTAGAGAAAGTATTGTTTTTGGGTCAAATTTTCGAACGCGAGATTTTGTTATATTTACACGTTTTGAGGTCCCCTGAATACGAAAACCATGTTTTTAGCAAATGGTCTGTGTGTATGTCTGTGTGTCTGTCTGTTATCAGCATATCTCAAGAACAAATAGTAGCAGAAAGCCCAAACTTGGTATTCTAAATGTGTATCATATAGGGATGCTACAGTAAGCTTTTCGTTAAGATCAAGCAAATGGTTCGTGTACAGGGACAATCAAGAGAATTCTAATACATTACGTCTATGGGGGAAATTGCAGGAAAGTAGAGTTTAACGTCTATAGACTGAACTAAACCAAATGAAACGAATATATATTTTTTGTAATAGATATAGTTAACTAGGAAAAAAATTTTGTGTATGTAGTCGGGTTTTTTTCCCCCCCCTTCTTTTTAATGATGAGAATAAAATGGACTTTTTTTTTTGGATATTTGGTGTTATACCACTTCTCTAATATGGAAATCGTCTGCATTATCATAAGAGATATATTTTTAAAATAATAATTTTAATAAATTATTTAAAAAAAAACAGAATTATTTTTTAATAACTGATTTTGATCTGTATTCTGTAGCCCCCCTCACACAGAACTAATTATCATATAAAACTCTTCAGAAGCCTAATATGAATTGTTTAACACAGGTTTACATAACAGTACTCGTTATCTTACCTTTTAATCTGCAACCTGTATTTATAGTGTTAAATTTCAGGGTAAGAGAAAGTCGTGTGAATGACACACCAGATTATTTCTATTGAAATCAGATAACAATATCCAATCCTCATCAATTGTAATTATATATTTCCAGTTTTCACCTGTCAAATAATTTTGATACAATAATATGCACATAGTCTTACGCTGAGAAACATGTTTTAACATTAGGTGATGAATGTCATATTTTTTTCGTTATGATTAGCTTTAAATCAAATTTTATAATATTGTTCCAGAGGTTGATCCAGGCAAAAATTGGGTCCTCTTTGCTGCCCCTTCACAAAATTCCACACCATGAAAGAGGACCCTTCACAAAAATTCAGATTTATGAAATGAGTCCTTCACAAGATTTGTTTTAGAAAAGCGATTTTTTCAAAAAAATTTCCATTTTTTTCTGTATTCTTTTTAATTAATTGGTTCAATAATACTATGTTAATTTGATATTAAACATTATTTAGAATGGCAGTTAAAATGGAAGGTTTTATACACATTTTTTTTTTTTTTTTCCACAAGAATAAATAAAAATTTCACAAAAATATTTTGTTTTTCACTAAAAGGGGACCCAAAATTTAAAACCTGGATCGACCCCTGTGTTCACAGTTCCTACAGAAATGTATAAAGATTTTGCGATAGCTTTTTGGGGGTTTTGGTTTTTTTTTTTTTTTTTTTTTTTTAACTTGAGGTGCGACTTTAGATTTAAAAAGAAATGCACATATCTTTGTTGGGTATACATTTTTTTTTGCTTTTTTTCCAGTATAATGCAAAATTTGACAGTTATTTGCTTTTTTTTTTTATTAGTTATGTTCTTTATTTTACATATAGAAATATTAAATCCATGCTTTTCGCGTCGTTATTTTATAACCGAATAAGAGTATTTCTCTTCAAAAAACTTTAAAATACAGTCGAACCTCGTTAACGTGAATTACTTTTAACATCTTTAACAGCTATATGTACTGTTTTCTCAGTACATATTACTCCAAATTTCCTGAAATTTTAATCAATTGTTTTTCCTACTATAATGTATGTGTCCAACAAATTTCATTCCGTTATTATCATTCCTTCTTGGTGTTGCATTTTCAATGTCGAGCAGTGTACATATATATTTATCTTACTTTTCAAACATATCACAGGAATAATTATAAGATCTAATAGTATTACCTTAATAAGTTAAAGTCCCGTGTAAAATTGAAAAAATTTAAAATTAATTAAAAAATAAAATTAAAACCGAAATCAATTGAATAAGAGTAAGATAAATGTAATCTAAAAGAAAATAATCAAAACTTACAAGAAAAACTTAAAAAAAAAAAAAAAAAAAAAAAAAAAAAAAAAAACATTTACTTACAGAAAACAATCCATTGCATAAATATATGAATATTAAAGTACGTTCATAAATAAATAAATAATGATAAAACAAAATAATAATAAAAAGCTTAAAAGATGGAATGAAAGTTGAAGTAAATGCAATACATTTAAAAAACTAACTTTATTGTGAGAATTGATACAAACTTAACCCCTTAACTGTCCTGGGCGTATATATATACGTTTTTCCGAAGTACGATCTTTTGTACAGTCTGTACAAACAACAGTCTGTACAATTTGTTTGTACCAGTGAAACTACAGACAAAGTTTGACAGTGTAATAAAATAAACTTGAAAGTGATTTTAACAGTGTTTTTGATAGATTTACTCATTTCAGAGTTGAAAGAGAACGGTGGCACTTTGAAGTGAATCGCGTAAATTTTCCTCCACAGGTAAGGGGTTAATAAAGAAAAATAAATAGTTTTTATAACTAATCAGTATATTTTTATGAAATAAAGATATTAACATTTAAATTAACTTTTTAATTAATTATTAAACAGGTCAAATTTCCTCAGAAATCAAAAAGTTTGTATATATTTATTTAATCAACACTGGAAAGAAAAATATATTGTGCTACCATCCATTTACAAAAGAGAAATAAATAAATTCATATGAAAACCTGGCAAAATTTATTAAACACTGCTCTGCGTGAAAATTGCCTGCAACACCATTTTTGCAAATTCTTATGTAAAATGACCTCCTGAGCCCGAATACGACGTCCATTTTGCCCTATCACCTATCTTTTTTTTAGAGGCGGCCCCCTAATTTTATCACTTTTCGGTGATTTTAAGGCTATAAATTTGATTTTTAGAAGGGGGGGGGGGGTATTTTAATTGTTAAATATTTTCTGAGGGGCTAAAGAGTTGGAAAATTCTAAAACCTAAACATGTGCAGCAAAGGGAAAATTTAGGGGGGGGGGGATTTACCCTGAAATTATATATTATATTTTCAATATATTTTTTAATCTACAGTGCAGCTATATATCCTAAAACTAGTAGTGAGGACGCGTCCAAAATGTTGGAGGGATGCCAGCTTGAAATTTGGAAAACATCCAGCAATTCCGTGCTCTGTTATTGCTCATTTTCTCCGAGTCAGTTGACTGTCACCCCTATTTCAGCATTGGACTCGTTAAGTTAGCGCAGATACTTCCATGGTTTCATCAAATGTGGTCGAAGAATATTATTAATGTTATTTATTAAACATTATATATATATTTTTTTTGTTTTTAAGTGTTAAATTATTTTTTTTTCATTCTCCAAATCAAATTTATGGTATAAAATTACCAAAACAGCGATAAAAATTGGAGGAGGGGATGGTGTCCCGAGAAAACGGTGGGTGACTGGGCAAAATGAGAGTCATATTCGGATTCAGGCTGGTCATTTTACATAAGAATTAGCAAGAATGGTATCAGGACTTTTTTTTTTTTTTGCAGCGCAGTGTGAACTGTTTTGTACATTTTACACTATTAGTCACATTATACACACAAACACAAGAATGAAGTTTTTTAAAAATAATTCTTATATTTTTGGCATGATTCAAACTTTTTTATAATTTAAATATAAATTTATAACTTTTGATATTAAATTAGTAAAGGTGTTACTGGATTAGATTTATGGGCCTAAATAATGTTAAAAATATTATCAATTAAAAATAGGATTGTGTCAATAACAATAATTATATTTCTTTAAATTTTTTTGCTTGAACACTCTTATAGAGTATAAAAATAAAACGCATCACTATCATACAATTTAAATTTATTTAAATTTGGCGATAAAAATGTTGAGTATAAGCACCGAAAAAATAAAATAAAACAATACTGAAAGATGGGGAGGGCGAAAAGATATTCTCATCAGATAAGTTTACTGATAATAAAAATATAAAAATTATAAATAAATAATAAATACAAAACTGTATAATGAAGTACTTTAAAATATATACAACTATATCTATCTAAAAATTATTATTTAGAATAAAAACTAGTAATATAATACATAACAATGAGATGGTCTTTATAAAAGTAACTTAACAAATAAACATATCTAAAATTTTTACGGTACTTTTATTAACATGTCGTTTAATAAAAATTTATTTTGAAATTGCAAAAAGCTTTTATTACCATCAATAATGCCCTTATCTGAAAGAAAAACATCTAGTTTTATCCTATTTTATAATCAAAACATAGAATATTTCTAAACTAAAAAAATTTTCTGTATAATTTATTGTATTTTATTTTATATAAAAAACTAGTTTCATAAAATATTAATTTAAAAAGTTATTTTAGAAAGTTATTTTTATTTATTTATGTATTTTGTTTTTAATACTATAACAAATAAAAGTAATTAATATTTTGCAAAATTTATTTTTTTTTTTAAACAAAAAGGCAAACTTAAAGAAAAGCAAACAAACAAGATGAAATTTTTAAATGATTTTATTTATTTTTTTATGTAATAAGCTCAGTATTATACATTTTTATATGAAAAAGTTTTTTTTTTTAATAAAATATTCTTTAAAAATTTAAATATGCAAAAATATGATATGCTAAAAATTATGTTTTTGAATTTCAATAAACATACTATTTTAAGCAAGATACACAATTTAATAAATATTGTTCGTATGTAAGGGAAATATATATATATATATATAAATATATATATATATTTAAAGGACAAAGGATAAATGTACTAATATTTGATTTTTAAGAAAAGATTGCATGCATTTTGGGATTTGTCATTTTTATAGTAAAAATAGTTCCTTTTAAATTTGATCTTAAAGAATACATTTTTATGAAAATACATTATAAGAATAAAATAATTAGCATTTCACAAATTGATATATACCTTTTTACGCATTTTAAAATTTGTTCAACTCTTTAAGGAAAATGTTTTAAATTCCGTGAAAAATTACCATGTTTTTTCTTTTCTTTTTTTTTTTTTTTTTAACCAAATAAATATATAAAATTTACATTTTTTTTTTTAAAGTCAGATTTAAAATATTAATTACTATGGTATCACGAACAAAAAAACGAAAATAAATAAATAAATAAATAATAATTATTCAGGAAAAGCAGTCAATAAATAATAATAATAATAATAAAATCTAATAAAATACATAACCGTAAAATAAAATGAACCCTAATATTTTTATGAATTTATAAACATTATTTACGTTCATCCAAGAAGGATTTGCCCAGTAAGGAAGCATACTCAGTTTCCCAGCACTGATAAGCTCACTACTGTGAAACAATTTTTACAGGCAGAATTGTCTCCGTTGATTCTCACATTGTTAACTGATGATTTGGACTAACATAAGAACACGTGTGCAGTACGCCAGCGTGTTTTAAAAGCCTCGCGTTTTACGCGTTATACCCTCTCAAATACCATTTATTATTTATGCTTATTTCAATATTAAATGACATTACAGAAAAAATAAAAACTCAATAAATAATAATAATAACTAAAAAAAAAAAAAAAAAAAAAAAAAAAAAAAACAGTGCAATCTATCTAAAAGGAAAAGTCTCCTTTTAGAGCCCCAATATTTACCTATTCTAAATTTTCCTCGTAGAATTTAATACTAATTTACATACATTAAAATTTTTTAAGAGAGTCGATAATTTTATTTTTCTCTAGACTTGAACTGTCCTCCTATGACGTGAAAATCTATATGTACAGAAAAGAACTACTAACAAAGAAACATTTAAAAGGTGTCGTCTTCAAAAAATATTGAAAAAAAATATATGTGATTCTACTCTTCATAAAACACCAGAAAATGAAAAAATCATCGGCTGAAATTAATTACAGCGACTACAAAGAATCATCAAAATTAAGCATTTTTGTCGATTTAGCGCTGTTAGGCGTTCACTGGCACCGAGATTGCCGTGTACGAACAGAACCGTGTTTTGCTTCTCCGCGAAGTACTCAAAATCAATCGCCTAACAATGTGAAATCGCCAAATATGCTTAATTTTGATAGTATTTTGTGGTCGCTGTAATTCATTTCGCCGATAATTTTTTCACTTTCTGGTGTTTTATGAAGAGTAGAATCACATATATTTTTCAATATTTTTTAAGACGACACCTTTTGGATGTTTCCTTGTAAGTGATAAAACTTCATATTCCTGCTTAAAAAAGTAAATTTTGTGTCATACTCTAATTTAGCTAATAAATTTAAAAATAATAGCTTTTACATGGGTAATGTTGTTTTTAAATGACAAAAATAAAAGTATTGAAAGGTTATACATGGGTTTCAAAATTTCAATTTTATTATTCTACTAGCAAACCCGTGCGAAATTTTCGCACTTTACTTCTTTTCTTATTTACCTTTAAAATTTAAAACTACAAATATTATACTAATTTCACCACCTAATCAAAATTCTAATTTACCAGAAGCCAAATTATTATTAAAACCAAATTAATATTATACAATAGTTAAATCAAAATCATTGAAAGAAAGGTTTCCTAATAAAATTCATGGTTCACGACCCAATTTTCATACTTCCACAGGCAGTACAGTTTTAATATAGGACTCCAACGACGCCTTTTAAATTTTTATCGCCATGTTGGCGATGACTTTTTATTAATTTTGGTATATTGTTTTGTTAAATAAAATAATTCCTATTTTGATTATATTTTTTATGATTGTGTTTTTTAGTCAATTTATGACACAAAAGTCCATATTCTGTATATATCTGTAAAGTATTGCTAGGTTTAAAATGACACTTGCAAAGGTTTTGAAGAAGCAACTGTTAAATATACATTTTCCCGTAAAATAATCTCATCAGACAAATGTCGTCATTTTTTCTTATTAGTTCATTGAGCTAAGTCCGCGTGCTTAAATATTGTCCATGTATAAATATTATTTTTATCCTTTCGTATTTTATTAATTATACCACTATCGTATCGTTTCGACAAAAAATAATTGAAACTGGTCTACGTTAGAGAAATATTATATAGATTATTATTATTATTAAATCTAGAAATTTTCTCAAAGTTTACAGTCAATTGGTAAAAGTCTAGGAATGAGAGCATTTGGAAATTTACCACATTAGGTTCACTTTATTTCCATTTAAAATCTTAATAAACTTTTTTTATGAAATCACTATTTTTAAATTCGATATACATGATTTCTCACAAACTAATACACTTTATTGAAATATTGCACACTTCTATAAAATAAAATTGACTAGGAACTGAAGAAACTTTTTTTCTTCCTTTTTTTTTTTTTTTTTTTTTTTTTCGATTACACTTAATTTTACAGGCGTATACGCTGCACCTTTCTCCAAGCTATCTATATTATGGAAACTCGTGAGATTTAGAGAAATTCTTAGTTCTGTAGAGAGCCGCTGACTACAACCTTAAAAATGTAATCTCTAAGCATTTTAAAGGCTTGAGTTTAGATAGCCCTGTGAATTCATGTTGTATTATATTCAGACATAATGCAATGCTAAAATGATTTTTGACTTTTGTATGTTTCTTCATCTTTTGGGATTTTCTTATAATAAATATTTGACTTCTCAAGATCGATCTTTAAATATAAATTTTCAAATGACATGCATTTTGTTGTATTCAAAACAATGTAAACGTACTAATAAATAGGTACTAGATAAAGCAAACAAAAGCCATTTACAAGTACATTTATGAACATATGTTTTCCTACGCATACAGCAACACTGGGAAAAATGACACGATATTTTACTCTTATGAATAAAAACTTTAAAAATCTCAAACAGTCCGTTTCAAAAACCAGTGTTGTAATCTCTACAACAGTATAATACACATTATTACATTATTAAAGTTACGAGAGAGGGGGAAACCTTTTATTCTTTTGTTTACGCGCGAAGGTTACATCAATTATGAATAGATTCACCACAGATTCAAATCCGAGGCTACCGGAGATAAAATAAGGTCACTTTTTCATTCATGTTGAAAATCTAGTTAATAGATCTACAGATTTTCTTTATTCATTTATTGCAAAACATTATTCTAATCACAGGGTTAAGACGAACATCTATTTTTCCTTACTGTGTAAAGATAGCCTTGAACAAAATAATAGTAAAGTAAATCACCAAACTTTCTAACTGAAAATTGTATCAAAACAATGTTATATATATATATATATATATATATATATATAATAAGGGAGTTACGAATGACAATAATTCAATATAAAGGAAATATCCAACGAATTGAATTAAATCGTAAAATGAAAAGATCAGAAAAGAAAATTTGTCTTTAACCTCCATTTACAAAACGTTAGTTAGTGAGGAAAAATTATTTCGAAATTTATGAAATAATGGAGCAGATGACAAAATATGATGTCAAACGTAAAATAAATAAATAAATAAATATCAATAAACCACTATGTTTGAAAACTTCATTTCTTTTCTAGTTAAATAAAATTATAAAATTAATCTTATTTAATTTTGTTTCAATCCCTTGTTTTATATTCTTAAAAATTGCATAAGTTATGTAATTTTCATACAATATTCTAATACGTAATAAGGTTTTATTATTTATTTGAATCCATTTAAAAATACTAAATGCAATAGGTGCAGATTCGCATACAATTATTTAAAATACACTTTTTAAATAATTAAATAATACAACGTTCTTAAAATAAAATGTAAATCCCTTTAATTAAAAGTAAGTATATAAAAGTATATTAATTATGTCAGATTGAAAACTTTTCTTTTGTTCTACTTAATTGACGTCAATTTTTTCTATGTAATTAGATTGAGAAACAGAGTTTAATTTATTAATTTTTTAGAAACTTTAATTAAAAACTCAGATTAAAAATAAAAAATTATCTGTAGCACATACAACAATTTAATTAACATTTTTCTGAAAACTTTGAAATAATTGTGGGGAAGCGATTTTTAGGTTATGTAAAATAAAATAATATATATATATATATCTGTTACAATGTGAAATGAATATGTATAATGTCATTCTACAATGAATTTCATTTTTAGAAACTAAATTTTTCGTACCAACTGCCAGATTGCTTATGGGAATACAACAGTAAATTTGTCAAAAAATAAATAAATAAATAAAATTAAAATGAAATGAAAATAAATAAATAAAATATATTTCTGTTTAATTTGATATTAATAGAATCAATTTCTGATGACTACAAATAAATGAAAATATTTTTCAAACTTTGTGCGCGATTCTTTTTTCCCATCTCTTGTAAAATACATGTTTTGAAACTTCAAACAAGTTTTTGCTTAATGCATGAAACCAATTTAGTTGACTTTTAGGGGGGAATATAAATAAATAATAATATATTTCAAAGTAACTGATAATAAACAAATCTCCGAAAAATCAATAAAATTGGTCAAATTGTTTACAAGAAAACATATCACTAAGCTGTATTCTCGACATAACGACTCTTCAAAGGTTGCTATAGTTTTACCTCCTATTTGAAGACAGGAAATTAGAACAAAAAAAATTAGCAGGTATTGTTAAATAACTTTTGAAAAAATCCTCCCAAAAAATCGTCAAAATTTATCAAGTGGTTTGGGAGAAACGGAGTCATAAGGAGCTTTACTCGTTTAGAGATCGTCCATCACAGCTCTATACTGCACACCAGATTCTCCTTTTCTTCCTTCCCGCATTATGCTACGGGGTTTTTGTTGCTTCGTATTATAACGATATCTGTATCTCATTCAAAAATTAAGCTTTTCGGATTCTGTTTTTGAATTACACTCTTTGAACATTTCGTCTTTTAGCTTAGTAAGCAATTTTTTTTTTGAAAAAAAAAAAATAAATAAATAAATAAATAAATAAATAAATAAATTAATATTTTATTTTATTAAGTAAACTTAGGACTCTAATTTTGAATCTGTAAGAGACATTATTTATTTTTTCAAAAAATTGCTCACTAAGCTAAAAGGCGAAATGTTCAAATAGTGTAATAATATTAATATATATATATATATATATGTATGAGGAGCAAACATTCAAACCGTGCTTTCTCCAAAAGTAAAAAAAAAAAAAAAAAAAAGAGCTAGTGATTTTTTTTTTTTTTTTTTTTTTTTTTTAATTTAACATAAAAATAGTATATCTACATATCTTCCAAGATATGGCTACATATTTTCCTAGTATCTAATAATACATCTAAAAAAACGATAATTAGGTTTTAAGTTTAGTTATTAACACGCTTTTATTAGCTTCACCTGTATGTATGTTTGTAACCGCTCTGGGAGCAAACAAAAAATCTATACTGTAAAAAACGACTTTCCCTACGTGAACGCTATGGCTGTGAGGTAAAGCTCCGGGCTACGAACCTAAAAGTTTAACGTTCGAGCCCAGTCAGGGGAGATTTTTTAAAAATGGTTTTTGTTTAATTCTAAATTATTAATACTATAAAAGATAGATATTTTGTGGTTTTTAGTTTGTGGTTTTTGTGGTAGTTGTTTTTTTTTAAGTATAATTTTATTTTTTAATTTATTAGTTTTTGTGTTGCCTGAAAAATTGTGTCCGAAGGAGAAAACAAGGTTTGAATATTTGCTCCTCAATATATATACAGTCGAACCTTGTTAACAACGTGAATTTCTTTTAACATGAACTGTTTCCACAATCCCCGTCAAAATGAAGATTAGTTACCGATAGCATGGACAATTTTTTTTTTTTTTAATCCCCCTTGAGATTCACGCTAACGAAGTTCGACTGTATATATGTGTGTATATATATAAATATGCACATAAAGGAATTTGTGAGAGAGAGAGAGAGATCTTTATAACAGGAAGCAACAAATATCCCATAGGATAACATGTAAAAGAAAAAAGGGGGAAATCTGACTGATGTGCAATATAAAATAATATTTACTACATTTATTATCAAATATATAATAAAACTGAATGAAGAAAAATTCTGAAACATGAATCTCTGTACATAAATATACTCACATAAAGTTGCTCACATGACATTGTAACCTAAATATTCCACCATGTGGTCGAAAATTATCCTAACCTCAGCCGTAGAAGTTCAAGTACTAAAAACATCGTTTATAACACAGCAGTAAACTTTTCCGACCTTTATTTTTTTCCCTAAATGCAGCACACCAGAAAGGAAAACTAGAACAAGGGGAGGGAAGATGCTTCGATAACATCTATAAAAATCCGATGTTAGTATATTTGCTTGGTAATTTGCAAAAGAAATGAAGGGGGAAGAATATAAGATAAATAAATTATAAGTATTTACTGCATTGGTGAAAATGAGGTTACATTTATTATAAGAATGGAGTTAAGGTAGGTGGAAAGAAAAACAAGAAAGATTGTGTGTAGAAAAGTTTTATTAACATAATTTTATTGAAAAACTTTATGATTAAAAAATAATAATAAAATACAATGGAAACACTTATGTAAAATTAGCGCCTACGTCCGACAGAGCTATTAATGAGAAAATTCTTGTTGTTTCGTGTAGCACTGCTTTATAATTTTATAATTTGGAGTTTTTTTTATAGACATTTTTTTTTTTTTTTTTAATAGACATTTTATAGACATTTTTATAGACATTTTTTATAGACATTTCGAATTTAGAAAACAAACACTAAACAATTAAGTCAATAAAGGGAAAGGGAAAAAAAAAAAAAAAAAAGAAAAAACCGAAGAGAATTTTTGAGAACTATAATACCTTATTAGACTTAATTTCTTAATAAATCAACCTTTTCCAATCACTTAGCTTATCTACCAGGGTGACTAACATTAGAACTTTTCCAAATTTTCGAAGACTTTTACATGACTATTTTTCACCATTTTCCTTCATATATGCTATTTATTTACCACAAAAATGTCACAAAACTAGTGAACAATTTAACAATTTACAATAACGAGCTTTCAAATATGGCTTATTTCTATAAAATTTGTCAAATTTCCCTGACTTTACATGAAATTCCCTGACCAGTGGCCACCATGACCTATCTATCTATCTATATATATATATGCACTTGATATAAGAAATGAATACATATATTTAATATATGAACTGAAAACTATGCGAAACAAGTGCAATATCTAAACAAATGAAACTGAACTAGCAATAAGAAGGAGCAAAGGCCATTACGGTTTAAGACGGCTTATATATACACAATAGGAAATTTGTCATCATGCTAATTTCCGAAATAAAGAATCAATTCGAACCAAAGTTGGACAGTGACTTATTTCAGTAAATCTTGGATGGATTTGTCGATGAATTTGATCCGTCATCGTTTTTCAAAATGAAGGCCATTTAAAAAGTTCAAGTTCGTATAAAATAAATAAATATATATATACACATTTATGAACATATTTGATTGGAACTCGTTATGTGCATAGTTCATATATATATATATATATATATATATATATATATATATTTTTTTTTTTTTGGCAAATTTATTAATCAACTTGATCTGTCTGTCACCCATCTTATTTTAAAATGACGGTCACTGGAAAAATTTGAAGTTGACAAAAAATAAATAAATAAATAAAATAAAATAAATAAACCGATCAGTTTGAAACTTGGTATATACATAACCCATATTAAGGTCAACTTGGTATATACATAGCCTATATTAAAGTCTACACTATGTATAGTTATTAATTCACTTGATCAGTCATATTAAATTGGATACTCGATAAGCCGCGCCGGAAGGACTTTGTTTCATTCTTCAACTAACCTTAAAATAAAGAAGTTGTGCTTTAAATCTACAATGAATGTTAATTAATATCTATTAAAAGACCCGCGAAAATTCAAAGTATGAACTGACAATAATAACAATACCTTCCCACAAACCCTAAAAAAATAAACTAGAAAATAAATAAAATTTTTAGCAGAAAATAACAGCTATTCAAATGCTTAAAATGAATTGGAACAGAACAAATGAATTATTGAAACAATGCAATGAAAATAATTTCTTAAAAATAAAAATTAATTCCACTGATACGTTCAACTCACTTTGCATTTTAGAAAATTAAATTATCTTAACTTGCCATTGTTCTTTCTTTCTTTGTACCCCTTTTGAATTTTATTCTCTCCTCCCTCATTGCAAATGTATTTATTTTAGTTTGGATGTGTATTATGGTTATTTTTATCCGACTATTTATTTATTTTCAACACTTCCCGTTTTTGCTTTATTAAAGGTAGCTTTCTCTGCCCAGTTTTTACTCGTGTCAGATCCCCTCTCCCTTTTCTCTCGTTTTTAAATTTGTTGTTCATCCATATTTCCTATTACAATTGCTTTTGTTCTCGTAATAATAACACATTTCTTTGCTATACATATTTTCTATACACACACATAATGCAATGAATCATAACTAACTTACTATATTTTGTACGTAAGGCAAATAGCTTAAAAAATCCTTTTAATTTATTAACTTATATCATGCAAGATGATGAAATATAAAGAAATATTATATGTATATAATTTTTAGATAATAAATGTTGGACAAGTATTTCTCACACCAATTTTATAAACACTATTCCATCATAAATAAAATTTTCTATTTTTTTTTTTAAATTCTGAAACAGACCTATGTCAAACACCAAAATATTAGTTTTTTTTTATAGACATACGTTAGCTTCCACATATCTACTATTAGCAAAAAGGAGGGATTCCGAAAACTTGCCCTAACTGTTGGTTTTATCACAAGCATTATGACAAACGATCGTTAGAGCAAATCATTTCTCTTCATAAGAAAGATATGCAACACAACTCCTCTCCTACATCCCTATTTACCTAGTAATCTCGTTCTAAAGGCATTATTTATCAATTAATTTTGATAAAACATTCTCGTGTAGGAATACAACTTTTATACAGATATTTGTATCCATATAAATAATAAAAAGATTAGAGAATTAATTCTAGCCATCAAAATAAAATTATCATCATATAGCAGCGATTTGAAATAATTTTTATAAACTTCGGCCAGGATTGGGTTTTGGACATTTAAAACGAGACAAGCGTTTTTTAGTAACCAGAAACTGTAATAAATAAATAAATAAATAATGGATATATTTGGGATAATAAACAACTGTACCTACTAAACGGGGAGAAAAATATACTTACCACCGCTCCTCACAACATGAAATACGACTTTTATATAGATATTTGCATCCATATTAAAAATAAAAAGATTAAAGAATTCTAACCCTAAAAATAAAAGAATCAGCACACAGTTAGCGATTTGAAATAATTTTTATAAATTTCGGCCATTTAGTAAAAGGAGACAAGCGTTTTTAGCAGCCACAAACTGTAAAAAATAAATAAATAAATAAATATTTGGAATAATAAACAACTGCACTAAACGGGGAGAAATATAATTCTATCCCCGCTCCTCACAGGAAATACACATTTTAAATCTGAGGGGGGGGGGGGGGGGGGAATAGGGAGTTATTATTACTCAATAGCAAAAATTTGTCTTTTTTTTTTTTTTTTTTTTTTTTTTAAATCTAGATATATTATTTTCATGCATTAACTTAAGTATTGTTTTAACAAAATACAATTTTCCTGTAAAATGTGTTCTTGTAGTTCTCTCAACCCCCCCCCCCCCAAATAATCTGATAAATACCCTCGTTTTTAACATTGTATTCCAAACTTAGCCAATCCCAACCCCCCCACCCCCCCTCTAAAAAAAAAGTCTAATAAATACTATCGTTCCTACCAATATATCCCAAAATTTAACCATCCTGATTCTCTCTCTCTCGTTTTTTTTTTTTTTTTTTTTTTTTTTTTTTTCCTTTTAAGTCGCATAAATATCAACGTTTTCATCACTGTATCCTAAACTTAACCAATACATACTTTTTTTTTTTGTCGTAATATTTAGAGAAACCTGATTTCAGAATAAACTTTCCAACCCCTAACTAATACATTTTTTTTCTAAGTACTTTTTTTTTTTTAACTAAAACTACATAACTAATAATTATTTTTACAAGCTAAAAATAAATTTTTACATAAACACGTTCTATACGACACTTGAAAGAGTAATCATTCATGCCATAATTAGGAGACTGTCAGGTAACGGATTTCCTTTTAAACTTAACAGATAAATAAATTTCGGAGAGAAGTTATTCATAAAAGTTGCTGTATAGAAGTTACGAAATTATGTTGCAGAGAAGTATATTAAAAAAAAAGAAAAATCTTTTTTTAAATTGAAAGCGTATATTCTGAGATTTTATCAGCTTAAAAAAATAATAAATAAATAAATAAATAAATAAAAAATCGATGTAGTTTAAAAAACTGAATTAAATATACTTTTTTAAAAACAAGCATTAACTGAAAATAACTTATTTAATAATCAGTAAACTACATTTTAAGATAGCGATAACGATATATAATGCAAAAATGAGTAATAAAAAATTTGTATGTGCAAACACCTTAAACTGCAAAAACATGCAACAACTGTTTCGGAACAAAATTAAGCACTACATTTCATCAGGGGAAAAATAGACAAAAATACAGTGTGAAAGTAACAATTATTTCAATTATTTACTGAAGTAAGGTTAAGGTGTGTGGTGTAATAGGGATTAAATCCAATTTTCTGCACTAGGGATCTACACTTAGGTAGAATGCCCGAGTCCTAGCACATATTTATGCTAGTTTTGGAGAAAATCACGGAAAACTTCAAACGGATAGGGCGGTAAGTGCTATTTGGGCTCGAAACCGACACCACCCAGTAAGGGTACAGATGCAATCTTAATGCTGTCAAGTTGCCTAGTGGTGATTACTCGGAGTCTGGAGAGGAGACCCTGGCAGAAATGTTTAGGGTCCATTTTCCGAACTCCAGTACTTGCCATGAGACAAGTTTTTCTACTCCTCTCAACACTCGTACTTGTGGAAGAGAGAAATGGAATGCTGCCAGGAAGGTTGTTACATATGAAAAAATTATTTGGGCTATTAACTCCTTCAAGTCTTTTAAGACTCCTGGAATTGATGGTATCTTTCCAGCACTTCTGAAAGAAGGCGCTGAGGTTTTGACGCCCATCCTTTGCAGGATTTTTAGATCCTGTTTGGCACTTGGTTATACACCAATGGCTTGGAGAAATTCCAGTGTTATCTTTATCCCTAAGCCTGGTAAAGATAATTATTTTGAGGCAAAGTCTTTTAGACCTATTTGTCTCACTTCTTTTCTCTTAAAGACTCTTGAGAAGCTTGTTGATAGGTATATCAGGGAAGAGGTCTTATGTGTTCGGCCACTTTCCAATTTTCAGTTTGCCTATCAGCCTGGCAGGTCAACTGACACTGCGTTGTATCACTTAACTCATATTGTTGAGAAGTGTCTGGTCTCTAAGGAGGTGGCTCTTGCTGTCTTTCTTGATATCGAGGGTGCCTTTGACAAGGTTCCTGTTGACACCATCATTGATGCGCTTTCTAATAGGAATATCAATAGTACCACTGTGAATTGGATCAAGAGTCTTCTCACCAACAGGTTTGCCTCTGCAACACTGCTTGGTGATTCTCTAATGATCAAAGCCAATACTGGATGTCCACAGGGTGGTGTTCTTTCTCCACTGCTGTGGTGTCTCGTGGTTGATTCACTTCTGAATGAGATTGGTCACTCGGGGGTGGATTGCATTGGTTATGCTGATGATATTGTCATTGTAACCAAGGGGAAGTTTCCGGATACTGTTTGCTGTATCATGCAGAATGCCCTTGAGAAGGTTGAGTCTTGGTGTTCTTCCAGGGGTCTTTCCGTGAACCCTGCAAAGACATATATGATTGCCTTTAATAGAAAAAGGACCATTATCTTAAAAAATATCAAGTTTTTTGGTCATAACCTCACTTGTTCAAGTGAGGTGAAGTATCTTGGTGTCTATCTGGATGAGAAACTCAACTGGACGAGTCATCTTGATTATTGTATTTCTAGGGCTAAAAGGACGTTTTGGGCCTGTAGGAATGCTATTGGTAGGTCATGGGGTCTTAGTCCTATGGTTATCCGCTGGATTTACTCCATGATCATTTGTCCAATGATCACTTATGGTTCTATTGCCTGGTGGTCTAGGACTAGGCTTGACACTGCTAAGAAGAATCTTAATAAGGTTCAAAGGATGGTGTGTGTCGCGATGACTGGTTGTTTAAGGACAACACCAACTGGAGCTTTAGAGTTACTCTTGGGCTTTATCCCTCTGCATATGCGCATTGAGGCTGAGGCTATCTTGTGTGTAAAGAGGTTAAGAAGTTTTGGGCATTGGAATAATTATTCCAATTATCTGAACTGGAAGCATCTTAATAAGGAGATTTCGGATCACCCGCATTTTACTATGCAGTGTGATAA
Organism: Salticus scenicus; assembly: GCA_963930645.1. Taxonomy (NCBI): domain Eukaryota; kingdom Metazoa; phylum Arthropoda; class Arachnida; order Araneae; family Salticidae; genus Salticus; species Salticus scenicus. The sequence continues at coordinate 32,184,428 of OZ005659.1, read as the reverse complement.
GGTTCTCCCTAGGTATGCTTTTTCTAAGCCGTATATTATCCACTTGCCCTCTAGGGACATTTGGATGAATACTCCACCTTGGGGTAATACGAATCACATTAAGTGGTACACTGATGGCTCCAAGATGGATAATGGCACTGGTGCTGGTGTTTGCTGTCCTGAGGATGGTACTTCACTTTCCTATCCTTTGGGGAGGTATGCTACTGTCTTTCAGGCTGAAGTCTTTGCGATCCTTATGTGTTGTAGGACTTGCATGAATAGGGGCTATAAGAATCGATATATTGACATTTATTCTGATAGTCAGGCTGCCCTGTTGGCTTTACAGAAGTCAGTAATGACTTCTTCTCTTGTTTGGGAGTGTTATCTCACTCTTTGTGCTCTTGCTGCTAACAATAAAATCTTCCTGTATTGGGTACCAGGTCATACTGGTATCCTGGGAAATGAGTTAGCTGATGAGCTGGCCAGGAAGGGTTCTGATACACCTTTTATTGGTCCTGAACCTGTCCTGACTATTTCTGGTAGTTTGTTGAGGGGTACTATTTTCTCCATCATGAGAAACTTGCAGTACTCTACTTGGCTCAAGACTGAGGGGAGCAGGCAAGCTAAAGAGCTTAACTGTGGTAATCCTAGTGCAAGGGATAAGGAGCTCATGAAGCTCAATAGAAATAGCATCAGCAAGGTGATTGGTCTCCTTACGGGACACTGTCGCTTAAAAGACATCTTTATGTCATGGGTATTGCTAGTGATCCATTTTGTAGGGGTTGCAAGTACAAGGAGGAAACTGCAACACATATTTTATGTGAATGTGAAGTCTTCTCTGCCTATAGGTTTGAGCACTTGGGGCGGCATATAATTGAGCCTTGGGAGCTTCAAGATATTCCGGTTAGATGTCTGCTGGGTTTTCTTTCTGCCACAGGTCTTTTTAAAGATTAGGTTTTGTGGGTTAGTACAATAGACCTCTGGTCGCAGTGCTTGGTTTCTTGTAAACCACCCACTTATAATTCATTCATTCAATTCATTCATTCAAGGGTACAGATATATTAACAACACAAGCATGTTATAATATTTTAATAAAGTCATAGGTATTACACCAGTGTAGAATAAATATTCGCATTCAGAAAAATGTTAAAACCATTAGAAAAACATTTTTTAAAGTTAAATCTGCATTTTATAATAGTATAACCCCCACTAGTGACGGAGCGGTTCTGCGCTCAAAGCTGGCAAGTGGGAACTGCCATGTTTGATTTCAGGTCGCGCTCACCGACCTAGCTGTTGGGAGTTTTTTGTGGTTTTCTCCCAAACTCGCATAAAATGGGTTAAGACCCCTTAGAAAGACACTCACGGAGGTCATTTCTCTTAGTAAACTCAATCGGTCTTAAGCCACACAACCAACCAATCATAATAGTATAATGCAAATGGAACGCACCATCAAGAGAGATTAACAAGATACTCCTAGCCCAATAATTTATTATAAAAACGAAAACGCCATTTAGCTACTAAAGAGAAGTACAGCTTCCATATAAATCGCCTCTATACTTTTATATTCAATAGACATAATTCCTCAGCAAAAACTAAACACATTTACCTCCTCCTTAGATCTCCTTACTCACTCCTGCACTTCATGTCTCCTTCTGCTAATATAATTTATCCGTACTTCAAAAGAAATGAACTCGCCTTCATGAAATTGGATAGTTCCAATAAAGCTTCAAGCATCTGCAGCTTCTCACGCAGTGCTATGCGATTTTCATGAAAAATGCCCCATTACAGCTCGGCCATTAATGGCATGTTTTTGTTGCTACTTCGTAACAAATGGAGGGGAATCATATGGCCCGTCGTCTATCACGTTAAGGTAATTTTTTCGCTCCTGTTTATCACTTATCTTTAAAGCCTTTACTGCAAACGATATAAGCTTCTAAGGTCAAAAGCAGTACTTATATTAAGGCTTCTATCAATATATTAACATTATTTGCATATCAAATAATGTTAACATAACATTATTTACATATCATCTAAAATATTTTGCATACCTAAATCCATTCATGAACTCGATTTCTTTGAAGCTTTTCATATTCATAAAAATTTTTAAAACCTTGTAAATTGTGATTTCGCTGTTCTCTATTTGTCTAATTGTTGGGAATTTTACATTCAGTCCACATTTTCTTAATTTTTCTACTGTTTACACAGCTAACATTCCTAAATTCCTATTGTCCACACACTCCACCTTTCCCGTAATCCTATTGGTTGAATTAAATTCGGTCCCTCTCCTATATATGCGAGCACTTCTCCACATTCAGAATTCTTTTTGCACTGAAGACGGTACGCTTAAGGCTACCGAAACAGCTGTATGCATCGCAAATATTTTTCTTTTGGCGTTTCTGACGTAGTAGTTTATTCGGGTTTTAATATCGAAGCTATTGAGGAATAAAGTATGCGTAATATATACACCACAGTGCAGGAACACATTTATTTATTTTAATTAAGATGATGAAAAATTCTAAGAGCAGCTTTTCAAAGATAAGTAGTCTAAAAACTAACATTGATGCAATCTAAGTTCATGGAGTTGGAATATTTGACACATCCAATTTCAAGTAACGATAGTTGGTTTCAATTGCTACTGTGACATAAAGGCTCAGAGACCAGAATTTTCAGTTTAAAGTAGATTTCTGCACCATCACGAAGTTCAAGCAGTAACTGGGATCGAAATTTAGCATTTATAGACTGCTGCTTCCTCACGCAAATTTTAATGCATTGATATACATTTATACTTTAGATATTAGAAAATTAAACAATAATTTTTCATTTTTCTATAAACGCAAACGATCTTCCGAAAATTACTTTAACGTAGACTTTTTGAATCTATTTTCGAAACGGTACAGATAAGAAAAATTCTCCGTCTTGGCGATATATTTTCTATACTCCATATTAAACATAAAATCAAAACGCAATCTTATTCTTAATTATTTTGAAGACAATACATTCAACTTTAGAGCAATTCTACCCATAAATAAGTCTATAAATGTCGCAAACTTTCATGTAATTGGGAAGCAAAGAATTATTTTCTATGAAGCATTAGATTGATAAATGGATCCTAAAAATAACATTTTGCCATTTTCTATTTTTGATTGATATTTATGCCTGATGAAGAAAGTAACAAATCTGTCGTCCTCGAAACTGATAATTATTATTATTACAGTTTCAATATATATGTATGAATGTCGCAAACTTTCGTGCAATTGGGAAGCGAAGAATTATTTTCTAAGAAGCATTAAATCAATATGTGCAATCCTAAAAATGTTTTTTCGCCATTTTCTATTTTTGATTGATATTTATGCCTGATGAAGAAAGTAACATATTTCTCGTCCTCGAAACTAGTAATTATTATTATTACAGTTTCAATATATATGTATGAATGTCGCAAACTTTCGTGTAATTGGGAAACAAAGAATTATTTTCTATGAAGCATTGAATCAATATGTGTATCATAAAAATGATTTTTTTTGCCATTTTCTATTTTTAATTGATATTTATGCCTGATAAAGAAAGTTACAAATTCATTGTCTTCGAAACTGGTAATTTTAATATTAATGTTATTACAGTTAAAAAAAAAAAAAAAATCAATTTCAATATAGCATAATAGCCGAATAACTACTAGTTTATAATCTAAATATATTTAAGCCTTCTTAAAAGACTAATTCAAATGTTGTCAAAGAAAAAGAAAAAAAAATCCACAATATATTTAGCCATTCTAAATTATTTAGAAATGTTTCTAAATTCTCTATAAATAAATAAAACACCCAGACATTAATCTTACTGATGATTCTTAATTCTAAATAAAATATTTAAACATTACACACACGGCATATTATTCACAATCTATTAAAAAAGAATAAAACTGTATATTTGATTGTTAAAATAATTTTCCTTCTATTGGAATAAATAAACAGAGATATTATATTCCGAAACAATCCCCACTAACATTACAGACTAAGTACATTGCAAAATCCTTTGATAAAATAACAAATAACAATAAAAATTACAATTGTTAAGACGAGAGCAGAAAAGGAGAAAACATATTAATATTCCTTTTCGAGTTCTGATAAAGATTTTATGATGATAATAAAAGCTCTCGAAGTAAACCATTGTATAAGTAAGAAGATTAAGGGAATACGACATGTAATATTGCAACAGTTTAGAAAGATTAATGCAATGGTATTATGTAGTATTAGTATATTTACACGATATAAGGAAATAGTCAAGAAATGGCAACAATAACCTTAAAGCTAGAAGTTGATTCTTTTTCTATGTGCAAACAAGAAAGAAATATGTGATTTGCATAAGATTATGTAACACATTCCAACAGTACTTAGCTTTATATCGTTTAACCTTGAATGTATTCAATTTAAATTTTGTTTTTAGCAGCTAGAAATGCATTCTGAGAAATTAATTTCCTTACAAATACTTCACAATGCATCTATTTATGAATATTTTTGTGTAGCCCTTAAGTTAATCAGTGATGCCATTAATGTTAATCGTGCATATCACAATCTATATGTCGGCTTATGCCAATTGTCTATACTAGAGACCTTGGCCTAAGAGGGATGTCTTCCGCGGAGGTCTTTCTAAGAGTTTCTAGGTATTTCCATAATCTACAGGATACACGCTTTTGTGGATCTTCCCCCCCCCCCCCCCCAAAAAAAAAAAAAAAAAAGTTGCATTGAGGTCTATAAAAGGATTTTTTAAAGTAATTTTATTAGCTTTATTCTACGAGAAAAAAAAAAAAAAAAAAAAGTTAATGATACTTTCGTGTCAATCACATGCCATGAGTTAAAGTTAAAAAAGACTGCCGTAAGGTTAACACCGATTGAGACAGAATAAACACAGATTGCTACAAAAACTAGTTCTAAAAAATGTTTTCAAAATTAACTTATTAATCATCTAATTTTCGTTCATAATAGTACCAAATTAACAGATATTATATGTTATTATATTATTTCTTTTATCAGAATAAATATATTAAAATATATTTTAGAGAAATACTTTTTTATAAACCATCATTTATTTTATTTTATTTATTTATTTATTTATTTTTAAATCAAAATCGTGTATATTTCTTAAACGACAGTAATTGTCCATAAAAAAAAGGAAAGTAAGAAGGAAAGAGAAAAAGAAAGAACAAGAAAGAAGAAGAAGAAAAAAAAAAGGATTGAAAATAATATAAACCAAAATCAAATTAAAAAAAAAAAAATCTGAAAACATCAACAGTGCAACACTGTCAGACAATGTAGAGGGACAATAATTAAAAATATTTTATGAAAATCTAATGACTACGAAAAATTTAATAAGGCAACACTAAATAAACAGAATTTTAGAATATTTAAAGAATAACTATTAATTATAAAAATACTTTAGAAATTTAAAAATTTAATTTAAAAAGACATAAGAAATTTTTAAAATTTTGATTTTAATAAATAATATTTAATTTTTTAAATTATCTTATTATGAATAATATACTTAATGTAAAAAAAAAAAAAAAAAAAAAGAAGGAAGAGAATATTCCTGAAAACTCTGTCTGATAAACCCCCAAAATATTCTGTAAACCCTCCAAAAAACCCTGATTAAACCCGATAAAACCCCCAAAACCCTGATAAAAAATTTTTCTGAAAAAACCCGGGTTTTTCCAACCCTGGTACCAACCCTTTACGATATGCATTGTATCCCTGGGGAAAGGGAGAATTATATTAAACGCTCCCTTATGAAACGGATGCCGATTAAATTTTAATTTTGATCGTTCAACAGGGAGTTACTAGTCACTACTGTAACATGCTTTTGCTTTCAACTATTTCTTACACTAACATATGAAGTTAAATTTATAATTAATAACAATAAAATATTATGTACGACACTGTTCTATTAAAATACATTAGGATAAAACAGAAGAAAAAGCTGGCCTGACGGTCGGCAACAGTGCACTAGTTTCATTTTGTGTATAAAATTGCTAATATTATTTACATAAATTTGATAATCATGTTACAAAATAAGATTAAAGTAAATGAAACAAGTGATCCACGACTTAATCCCTTTTATCTTTCATTAAAATTCATAAGTCACCATTCTTTCGATGAAACAAGTAAAAGCGTCGATAAATAAATACAAAAGGCAGGGAGATAATTAAATAAGTCACTGACCCCATTTATTCTTCGAGCTTGCATAATCGATGAAAACAGTTGAGCGAAAAGTGTTATATATTTTATCTCATGGGATAATGTTTATATCTTGCTCATGCTTCAGCTCATTAATCTCTTAATTTGTAAAACAACATCAAAACAATTTGCATGGCGAGTTCCGAAACTGAAGAATATTCAAAGGAATATTAAAATGCTTTTTGAATAATATCATTTTCTGAAAGAGTAATGAATATTATCAATTAACGAGAAATAAACGATATTTAACATTTCAGGAAATGAGTTAATATAATGAATTAAACATTTTAAGTGTTTTTAAATTAAAAAATATAGCAATGTACTGTTTATCAATTTGGAAGACTCAGTTATCAACAGTGTTAGAAATAAGAATTTTGAAAGTAGGCGCAAAATGACGCCTGGATTGAATTTTTTGGGCGTCAAAATGAAAAATCTAGGTGCCATCTATAATTAAATGTGTATATTAAATAAAAAAAAAAAATAATAATAAAGCATCAACTTGTAAATAATATATGCAAGATTATATAAAAAATATTTATGTAATGAATGTAATTACATTGACAATATTAAACGTACATATTTAAAATCGCAAATTCATTCTTCGCCCAGAAGATACAGTCGGTAACAAAAGTGTCCGAACACTAGCAAAAATTCCTATATAAAAAAAGTACACTTCATACGTTTTTTTTTAAATAAATCCTTATTGAATCATGTTCTTACACTGACTAAGAACAGGATTCGACAAGGATTTATTTAACAAAACCGTATGAAGTGTACTTTTTTTACATAGGAATTTCTGCTAGTGTTCGGACACTTTTGTTACCGACTGTACATCATTCCACCACAATTTAATAGAATTTTCTGGGCAGAAATCTTCCAATTTAGGGCTGTTTAATTTAATCAGTAACAAATTGTCAACTACCTTTACAGAGATATGATTTCTTGAATCAGTTTTTATAAGGTTCAATTGACCGTAATAGACTTGTTTACACAGTCTGATGGGATTGGGAAAATTATTAGGTATGATGAAGAAAAAAATCCAGGCGTCAAATATGGCACCTATGATTGGAATTCTAGGCGCCAAAATGAAAAAAAAATCTGGTCGCAAAATGCGACTTTCGACCGCCTATTTCTAACCCTGGTTACAATCTCATATCAGTTTAGCAACATATGGCGCTAAAATTAAAATTTTAGTGGAAACTTAGCAATGAACGACATGCCTCTCATTCGACGTCATGATGACGATTTTCTTTCATTTAACCTATAGGATTCTTAATTTAACCCACAAACAGTTGGAATAAAGCCAATCATAGCACAGATTTCCCCCATAAATAGTGAAATCTCCGCCGCGTATTAGTCGTCCATTATATTTATAAAAAAAATTTAATGAAAAACAATTTAATTCTTTACAATGCACATTTAGAATCCATGTACTCACTAATGTCTTTTAAATGCAGTGAAATAAATTCTTATTGCTAATAAAATAAAATATTATAAAATGGATAAAGACTGAAAAAATGTATTTCAAATTATATAAAAAATGAATAAAAGACCTTTATTCATTAGATGACTTTTGTGCATTTATCGATGATAAGTTTGTAATTAAAAGAAAAATGAAAGCTGATAAAATGTATTAAAGTACTGCAAGTAAGAATTCTGAGAATATCGGTTGCATTTGGTTGGGATAACTGTTACGAACACCAAGATTGAAGCAGGATTCGAACTCGACACCTGGGAGCTGAAATCCAGAGTGCTTTTTTTCCTCCCACAAGATCTAAACAGATCGGTTTATACTAATTCGAAAACCTAATTTTAAATTATATTCAATAACCCCCCCCCCCCCTTCCAAAAAAAAAAAAAAAAAAAAAAAAAAAAGCGCTTTTAGTTTTAACCAGAATCCAAAATGTTAAATTTTCATACCTATCATCTATTACACTGAGTTTTTTTTTTTTATATTAGTATTATATACTTTACAGTGGCAGCAATTTTAAGATTTAAGAGTAACAACACCAGCTGCAGCTCATGTCAAAATTTATTTTGTTGCTTGGGTTCCACTGACACTAACACGCAACACATGCAAGATACAGGTACACTTAAAACATTATAAAAATTACACAATAAAATCCATTAACCCGCCAGTGCACCCGCCGGTGGAAAAAAGACACAATTTTCTTTCAATATTTGAATGGTTACGATATAACACCCACAAAATAAAATCGCACAATAACAATACGAAGTATAAAATTTTACGTTTATATAATTTTTTTTCACAAAATATATAAAATGTTTCTCTTACATTACATTTTAGTAAATAAAATGGGTCTCACAGACCCAACCCGTGTACTGGCGGGTTAAAATGCCTTATACAATCCTGTAATAAATTAAAATTAAGTACATTTTAAATAAATTTTCAGTAATTAATTAAAACGATGTAATTTTTTTTTAGTGTTATATCATACTTTAAACTGTCAGCTACCGGTGGCTGACGTGGCTTTATATCATATTGTACACTGTCAGCCACCGGTTGTTGATGTTGACGCGGTCTAAAAGGAAATTTCAGTGTCAGCCACGGATAGCTGACATGGCATTCAGCGTGTTAATGAACCTCAATAAATTTCCAGGGGTTAACTTGGTAAAACTGTTTGTTTACCATTTTAGCTAAAATGCACAAGCAGTATTTTAGCTTTTTCGAAAATTTATTTAATTCTTCGGATAATATTGGTGCAAAATACGATTTATTTAGCAAAATACGATTAGCCAAATGCTAAAAAAACTAATGGTAACTTAAGCTCTGCACTTTTCTATACCAAGTAGTCATAATTTCTAAACTTTTCCATCATATGAGCAAAGACAATTTATAAAGCAATCCAAACTATACGCTTTAATTTAAAACAGTCACAGTTAAATATCCAATATAACATCTAAACACACATTTGGCAACGATTCCAAGAAATAAACAATGAAATACTGTTTAAAACAAATTGAACGAAGAAGATTAGAGAAAAGAAAGAAAGAAAGAAAAAAAAAACTCCTAAACAGGACTAAAGTCGTAATTTGGGACTACAAATAACGGTTGACTTTTTCACTGACCCCACAATAATTGCCCTAGAAGAGAAAAACGTCTTCACGATACAAATGGTTACTAAGAGAATTTTATATTAATGATACTGACCCAGAATCGGGAACTTCGCAGAACATGTACACAACGACGTAAGAAAAAGAATGGCACTTCTTTTAGTTGGCTATTCGGATAAAATAAAAGGAAATGCTGTAATCTGCTGTTCGTCGGCCACTGATTACTTTATCCTATATTTTTTTTAAAAAAGGTTTTACGGCAAAACTTTTATTTTATTTATGTATACTTTTTTTCTGTTGAAATAAAGTATTTTTGCATAGACTTTTTTCTACCTCCCTTCATATTTCATTCACGTAAAAAAAACATAAGTGGGAAAAAAACCCTGCTTACATTCTTCGTAAACATAATTTAATTTAGTATGACAGGACTTATAAATCTATTCTCACACATACAAAGACATGGGAAAACTGTATTTTATTCCCTAGCACCGATTACTATATTAATTTTTTAAAATTACTTACGTATAGCTTTAGCTTAGGAATCCTTGACGGCTTTTAAATTTTTATTGTCACTTCGACGAGGAATTAAAATAGCCTTCGCAATTCAATTGCGAAAGTATAAACCTTAGCGAGAAATTACTGAGCTAATACAGTGCCAAATTCCAAATTTCTCAAAGGGGTTCTATACTGAAGCCATTCCATTTCTTTAGCACGATTTTTCTCAATTTTATTTTAATTATTATTTAAAAAATTTCACTTTTTTTTTTTTTTTTTTTTTTTTTTTTAATATAGGGTAAGTGCACCAGTGATTGACACTTTTAGAGCAATCTCTGATGTTTCTAATATTCTAGTCATCAGAAAGTATTTTTAGAAATCTTAAGTTAGTACATATGATATGAAAGACATTCAGAACCACATATACGTTAAAATATATACATTTGATAACAATTATTTTTTTTTTTGACACCCACTCAATGTTCCAGTAATTGACACTACCAGTTTTTCCTTTTATTAGTCATTGGCACCCACTGTTCCAGTGTTTGACACTGCTAGTTATTCATTTTACCAGCTATTAGCACCCTATGCTCCAGTGTTTGAAATAAAATGTTGAAATTCTTATATGTAAAATATATGATTTTCTTATTTTTCTTATTTATTAATTATTTCGGGATAGATGTCAATTACTGGAGCATGCCAATGAGCACCTACCCTATATATATATAAAGAAATATATTTACTTACTTATTTTTGGCGTAAATTTGTTTTTTCTTTTAAATAATTTTAAAGTTAAAATGGGATTTTTACTTAATATTTTTTGAATCAATCATCCAATTTAACTAAAAAATACAGCGTTAGCTAGATTTTGTCCTAATTAATAAGTGTACCAATTTTTGATAAAATCTAATAATCCAGACAGATACAATGACAAACTTTAAGCTTTACACATTTTAAATAAAAACAAAAATGTTTGCATGTTCATTCAAGGTGTAAATATAAAAAATAGCGACAACGCGAAATCGCTGTCTGAAAGAAATAGTACGGCCTGTCCTACTAATGAAAAAGAAAAATTACGATTATTCGTAAATACAAATTTATTACGAAAAATAGCAGCTCCCTTTCTGCAAAAAGATTTGCACTTATCTGGATTTTTCCAAATATTATCCATGTTACCTCTGACTGAGTGTTCTCTCCACAGCTTCTTTCTCTTGAACTACAGAGTAACGACCTTCTGAGAAAACGATCTTGCACAAATACGCGTTATACGAATTACTCTTCCTACACTGATTTAACTTAAAATTACTATTATGTTATTACTAATATCACAGATAACAGTATTTCAATAGCTATATGTAACATTCCTTCTGAAAAACTACTGCAACCTCAATCACGGAGCATATGAAAATACATTATTGTCGTAGTTATTACCCTCTTATTTCGGAAATGTCAGATTAAACCTGGCTTTAGAATCTCATAGATCCCTTCAAACAAATCCGTATCATCCGCATCCGCGCGAAAATCTTCCTAGTATAATCCGATTGGTTTTGCGTAATACAGCTGAAAACGTAAGCGAAATGGATCTACAATTGTTACAATTCAGTAGTAGTAACGCGTTTAGATGAGAACCTTAATAACAATAATAACAATGATGATTACTAGTAATTCTTTCATAACTGTTCAAACGCAGATTAAATATATATAAGCAATAATATTCATAGCTGTGCATACAACTAAAATTGTTTGAACTTTAATAATGCACGTATGAATAGAAAAAATTGTGTATGGTTGTGGAACTAAACTTTAATCCCTTAGTATTTTACTTTTTCTTTTTTTTTTTTTTTAAGTAAAAATTTGTTAGTTTAAAAATCGATGGACGGAAAATATCTATCTAAAGAAAACAAATTTCAAGTAAAAAGTTTTATTTATACTGAGTATGAAGTAAAATTACAATAGAAAATTGTCGAAAAATCTACTACGGGGACAGTCTACTTTTAACAAGTAATATAAAACAAAAAAATTTTTAAGTCAATTCCTATTTACAAACACCTTAGTATTTTACTATATATATATATATATATATATATATTTTTTTTTTAAGTAAAAATTTGTTAGTTTAAAAACCGATGGACTGAAAACAAATTTCAAGTAAAAAGTTTTATTTATACTGAGTATGAAGTAAAATTACAATAGAAAATTGTCGAAAAAACTACTACGGGGACAGTCTACTTTTAACAAGTAATATAAAAGAAAGTTTTTTAAAGTCAATTCCTATTTACAAACACTATCGAAAAAGTTTTTTTTTAAATAATTTTGAACTAGGAAATAAGAAGCGCGCGTGCAAAATGAAATAAAAATAATCATGAGATAAAAAAAAAAAAAAACTTTTTAAATACCATGTTTTAAATTTTCTGATGAATCATAGAGCTCTTATCAATGTGCATAAAATTTTTAAAGTGATAATGACGTCAATTTTTGTGAGATGCATAATTTAACTTTTTATAATTTTTTTTCTTTTTTTATGTCGAAAAAAAATGAACTCGTATTTTTTTTTTTTTTTTGGCAACAATTAAATTATAGCTAATATTTTAATGGCTATTTTAACGCTATTAAGATGTTATTATTTTCATATTTTAATTAATTATAAGAAAACTAATAAAAAATTCGAAAATCGGACTTTAAAGTATTGTGTTGTCACCGTGTTCTGAGCAATCCTGAAAGTTTCAAATTTCTAGCTAGTCGGGAAGTTAGTTAAAAATCGATTGCAAGATTTGTACAAGATACAGGAGAGTGTGAAATAATAGTAGGAATTGAAAATTGGGAAAATAAGAAATTTTCGATCAATTTTCAGAATTTTTTAAATAATGAATGCATGTACAGTCCAGTTTTTTTTTTTTTTTTTTTTTTTTTTTGTGAGTGTTAACTAGTATAACATCACTCTACTGATTAAAAATATTATTTTGGTTTACTTTAAAATAGAAATTTTTTAAAGTATTATTTTATTGCAGATTATTTTCAAGGGTGCTTTCTTACTGCACGCATGATATTTCAAAAAATATTTGAGATATGAACTTAAAATTTTTATCAACCATATATTTTCCCGTAATGAATAAAATGAACTAAAAATAAGTTCTGTTAAGTATATATTAAATATATATATATATATATATATATATGAATGTGGAAATATAAAAAAATTTAATGGTACATTGTAAAAAAAAAGTACTCTTTGCTGCTAGAAATTTTCTGTAATGACAGAAAAATACGTTTTGTCAACGTAATTTTTCCGTAATTTACGACTATTTTCTCAAATTACAGAAAATTTCTGGCAACAAAGGAGACTCTTTTTTACAGCGTAATTTCATATTCCATATTTAATTATGAATTAAACTCCATATTATTTAAATAATGAAAACCTTTTAGTTCAGATTCTTACTTTGAATGTTTTGTTTCATTTAATTTTAAAATTATAAAAATAAAGGAAATTGCAAATGAGATATCCTGCGCGCAGTGAAAAGTACCCTCGAAACTAATCTGGAATAATTTTTTTTTTTTTTTTTTTTTTTTTTTTAAATAAACCAAAATAATATTTTTAATCAATAAAATAATGTCATACTAAGTAACACAAAAATATTTTTGTTTGTACATGCATTTATTTATTTATTTTTAATTTCTGAAAGTTGATCAGAAATTTCTTCATTTATCCGTTTTTAAAAGTAGGCTGTCCCCTTTAAAAAAAGATGAACAAAAAAGAAGGTAAACATCATTAAAAGTTATCTTTTATATATTTTGCTGTCATTTTTATATTTTATACTGATAAACGCTTAAAAAAAAAAAAAAAAAAAAAAAATCAAAGGTAGATTCGGAAGGAAAAAGTCTATAAAATAGTTTGTTTGAATTCTGAAAAATCAATTGATAAGTAGTAATTGAAACCAGACCATAAAAAGTTATACCTGTTAATATGTTTAAATTTAATGTATTAAAGAAAAGAATAATATTCTAAGCCAAGATTTTATATGTTTTTTCTTATAGTTTGTTTTCATTCATTTTTATAATTTTAAAAAATAGGTTACTTTGTTAATTTTTTCCTTTAGTTTTGTTTCTTAATTGAATTCATTCACTGCAGAATAACACATGGTTGGCTTGCATCATTTATGGAATACTGATAATATATTATATTATCGTTAATAATATATTATTTGTAAAATAGTATTACTATAATATTGCTAATAATATTATTACTTATCAATGAACGTTTTGCCTTGAACGCGATAGCCATGAAACTATTGGTGGTTTTTAGGATTTTTTTTTTTTTTCTTGATTTCTGAGATTTTGACAGTTTCTGAAAATGTTTATTTTAAAAATTTTAAATAACAAATCACTTAAAAATAATAATAACAATTTTTTCAAAGGTTATGAAAGGAAACTAGTATGTTGTGGCCACCACAAGACTTTCTTCTATATTTTCCTATACAAATTCACTCAGTAACATTTAAAAAAAAAAAATTCTCAAAAGTGAAAAAAATCGATAACTTTGTTTTAAATTATCACAGATTTATAATTCAACCATTCGTTTTAAAGGTATTAACGAGACCTTTCGAAAGATACCCATCTTGAAAATTTACACCCCGTGGGGGGGGGGGGGAACGGATGCCCCCACAGGCACAAAAATTTTTTCCTAGTTAACTACTACTATTATCAATAATTCATATTAATTTTATAGTCACACGTTTAATATAACTCTCATTATGTACATTTATACGAAATTTTGTCCTATACTACCATGTTAAAAGTTTACAAAAAAGTGCGATCACTGCGCCACCTGTTGAGCGATTGATCCCCAAATCTAATCAGCGCCAGTTTATGCCAGGGTGCAACTAAATACCAAGTTTGGTTAAATTTCATTCATTGGTTCTTGAGATACAGCGTCCACAAAGAAATTGATACAGACAGACATTTTTTAAAAACTATCAATTCGTGTTCTGGACATCCCAAAACGTGTAAATCCATCAAAAAACGGAGGTCGAAAATTTTCACGAATCCAAAACTTTCTCTATATTACATATAGAAAAAAGTAAAAAGAAAATCACGAAATTTTGAATTCTAACATTTCACGCATGTGATAAATTGCCACCACAACAATAATTTTTCTAGTTATATAAACCATAAAAATGATCCCAGCCTTTTACAATTCTTCACACACAAATAAGCACCGTGGCTTTAGAGAAAAAGATTACACATAAAACTATATATAAATATATGTATATAAAAGTTATTTAATTTAATATTTTTCGCTTGAAAGGAAAAAGAAAAAGAAAAATCTATGAATAAAATACAATCTTTTAGTTACTATAAAGAAAAAACAGAATTAAAACAGACATTAAAAATAGTAACGACAATTTTTAATAAAGAAAAATTACTATCTCTTGGTTTAAAAAAAAAAAGTATCATCCTTTTCTAAATAAATTCCTCGACAGACGACGAAAGAAAAAAAAGAGGGGGCGGGGTAGATTAGGACGTAATGTTAAAAAACAAAAATAGATTAGACGGACCAGCCGTTGTTTTATCAATAAATTTCGCAAGCTTCAACAGACGAGATTTCAGCAGCTGTAAATAATTAATAACGGAGAGCTAACAGAAAAGGATTAATTGTAAGTAACATTTTGTAAGGAAAACGGGTAAAAGAAACGTTAAAATAACACAGTTTAAGGATCAAAGAATACTTAGGGGTAGTAGGCGAAATTCTGTCAGTTTTTTTTTTTTTTTTCTTCTTCTTCTTTCTTAGTTCTCTCTACTCTTTATAGAACTAAGCATGTTGACAAGGAAAGAAAATGAAAACGAAGAAAGCTAGTAGGCTTAAGAAAAAGGAAAGACGGGAGAAAAAATAAAAATAAAGAAAGAAAGAATAAAAACAAAGAATAAAAAAATAAGGATTTTTATCAAAGTAACCGTATTTTCGCAATGCAATTTATTAAGGGCGAGAAAAGAATGGCAAGCACAGCTTGTCTTTGTGTTAAAAAAGAAAAAAAAAAAAAAAAAAAATCTTTCATTTTAATTAATAAGGGTTTTCTCTAAGGTGACAGTCCTTTGTGCGCGGTATCAATGACACTGATGAAAATAAAGCGCAAACACAATGAAAGTTTAAAAGGAAAATGGAAAAATTATTACAAAAATTGTCACTTAAAAAAATAATAATAAATAAAAGATTATTTTTGTTAAATGAGTAGAAGAAAAAAAAATAATAAGTAAACGTTGTTTTCAAATATAACGTGAGTAAAATCACTTTTTGTGTCAACTTATTTCAACTTATTATGTCATCACTTTTTGATGACGTAAGTTGAATAACTTTGTTCTATAGACATCAACAAAGCAGTTTATCGCAAAAATAAAAAATAAAAATTTATAAAATTTTCAAAAATTTTTTTAAAAATTATTTCAAAGTTTAGGTAACGTTAATATCATTAAAAAAAAAAAAAAAAAAAAAAAGAATGGGTTAAATTAATTTTATTTAATTTTAATTCTTTTATTTTATACAATTTTCAGTAAATGCAAAATAATGTTCCAACATTTATTAAAAAGAAAAAAAAAATCGTTGTATATATTGCGTACGATTTAATTACATAATTATAAAACTTAAATAATACTTACATAAAGGGAACACTTATGTTATTAACGGAAAAAATGTTCAGGATTTTTGCTGCCCCCTTGTTAGCCAATTTTAATTTTCTTTTCGCATTATGTTTTTATTTATTTTACTACGCTATCCTTAATAGAGGTCATTATTAATGAACGGTGGCAGAGAGGTTTTGCTTTTAAGCTAATAGACGGAAGGTCCCGGGCACAAAACCAAGTCAGGCTGGTCGGCCTAGTCTTTCGTTGTTTTTCTCCAAAACTGGCTAGGTTCAGTCAGAAAAACCGCCAGGAAGGACTCTCCTGTATTCAATTCCTTCTTAAACTTCACCTTGATAATTTTTGTTATATAATCATTGTCTTTTGTGGGAAACAGGGTATTATAATTTATAAATGGGCGATAGCATTTTTAATTCAACCCTAATGGTACACTCATAATATTTACAGTAAATTAAACTCTTGCGTATTTCTTTCTTACAAGAACACAACAAACATCTTTATCTTTGAATTAATTAACTTTTGACTTTTATGTGCATATTTTACGTTTCAATCAATAAATGCACTTTTCTATTGACAATAATCAATAGTAATTGATATTAAGCGCCACAGGCTAAAATTCATAATAACACCTTATTTTTATTATAAATCCATTAATCATTGCTAATACAGCAAGTGCACTAAATAGTCTTTGTATATTTTTAAAAGCATTTTGGAACACTCGAAAATTTTCACTTTTAATTTTACAGAAATTATCGATAACCGATAAGATAATAAATCACGATTAAAAAAAAAAAAAAAAAAAAAAGTTACGGAAATCAATCTTCAACAGCTATGGTCGAATTTAATTTAATGCTTGTGTAACATAAAATCCAATAAGAAATTTTTCGACGTTAACTGGAGAGAGGGGTGGGGGTGGGGGGGGGGGGGGGTTATTCGCCCAATAACAAATTCTTAAAAGTAATGTTTATGCACATATTTCTTAAAGACTAAATAAACGATATATATTTACTTCTTGAATCCTCTCCACTTATTTTTAACAGAATAAATTTACTTTCAAATTTAGATGAAGATCAAGCGGGGGAAGAACGAAAAATGATTGAAAATGATTATAAGATAAAATATTAATCATAAAGAAAAACTGCAGTTAAGTGTTTTTCAACAATGTATAAGTATTTAAAGACCACATTTTTCTTTTTTTTTTTTTCTTTTTGAAAAAACGAATAAAAAATATTAAACATAAAAGTATTTAATGAGGAGGTCGATCATTAAGTAAGGCGGAACGGACAGAGAAGGTCGATGACTTAAGGCGCACCAATTAAAGACTTTTTTAAAAGAGGAAGTTTGGCGATCTAACAGAAAAGTTTGAAAGAGGTGGGGGGGGGGGGGGGGGAGGAAAGAAAAATGTAACTCGAGTAGTTAAAAATAGTAATAGAACAACGAAGAAATAAAATGTTGATATGCAATTTTGTATTTAAATATGCATTATACAATTTTAAATATGCTGTTTCAGGAGAAGGGGAAAAAAAAAAGCAAAAAGAAAGTGCTTTTTTCAATGTTTTAAAAGTGCTTAGTAACGCTTGTTAATTATTCATCCCAGAAAAAAGATATATTGGCATAATTTATTGAAATATAAAATTAGAGCGATATATGTATTGAGGTTAAAATGATTTGATTAATCACATTAAGAATAATTTAATTTTGTGTGTGAGAGAGAGACGGGTATAAAGTAATAAATAATATCCATAAGTTTACGGAAATTTATAAACATTCAACCAATATTGAATTATTATTAGGGTAGGTGCTCCAGTAATTGACATCTATCCCGAAATAATTAATAAATAAAAAAAATAATAAAATCATACATTTTACATATAAGAATTTTAACATTTGATGTCAAACACTGGAGGATGGGGTGCTAATAACTGGTAAAATGAATAACTAGCAGTGTGAAACACTGGAACATAGGGTGTCAATTACTGATAAAATGAAAAACTGGCAGTGTCAATTACTGGAACATTGAGTGGGTGTCAAATAAAAATTCATTAAAAAAAAAAAATGTTATCAAATGTATATATTTTAACATATGTGTAGTTCTGAATGTCTTTCATGCCATATGTACTAACTTAAGATTTCTAAAAATATTTTCTGATGACTAGAACATTAAAAACATTAGAGATTGATGTAAAAGTGTCAATCACTGGTGCACTTATCCTACACACACACACACACACACACACACACACACATATATATATATTAAACAATTTCAATTGAATTTCCATTTATCTATAAGAATTACTTTCTGCTTTTCCTTAAACAACACATTAAAAATTAAACTTTTCTAATAAATCAAAAAATGTGTTAAAAATGTTTTTATTTGTGATATGTTGCTTGAATTTACGTATATATATATATATATATATAACACCATAATTCTTCATGCGCGTCTTATATCAAAAGGTAATTATTATGGCTTTACAAAACATTTTGAAACTAAGAATTTTAAATATTTACCTCAAAACACTTTCTCGGGTAAAGCGAAAGAAAAACACTTCTCTTGCATGAAGAAAGAAGTTTAGTATCTCAAACTAAGTAGTTTTAAAATAAACATAAAATGATGTGAAAATTTCATTGGGGAGGGGAAAAAAAAAAAAAGAAAGAAAGAAAAAGAAAAGAAAGTACGATAATTTATTTTTTAAAACAAGACCGTGGAGGGAAGGGGAGAAAAAAATCCTTTATTTTATTTTTTTAAGCTTTTAGTTTAATATATTTTTAAAGGAGAACTTTTCGCTTTTGAATGATTATTTTATAAACAAGGCATTTACTATTGGAAGCAGCATAAAAAATTAATTTATTTGACGGGTATTCATGAGCATCTGGAAACTTATAAACCCAATAAACAAAAATAGAAGTTTAAAAAAAAAAAAAAAAAAAAAAAAAAAACTATGCTTATAAAGCAATATTTTACAAGGATGAATTAATTCACACATTCGGATATTTGAAGCATGTTTTGTATTCAAGAATCAAAATACTTCTCTCCCTCTCTCTCTTTGACGAAAAACAAAAAAAAAAAAAACAAAAAAAAAAGGGAGAGAAATTTTTTCTAGTGAAGAATTATTTATTTATCCCCTTCCACCCCCCCCCTTGCTCCCCCCCCAAAAAACAATGGTAAAATAAATAATAATTACTATACGATTACATTTTCCTATCATTTCTTTCCATTCATTTTGTTTGTAACGTGGAAACCAATTGCATACATATATTTAAAGACAAATCGATAAATAAAAAGCAATAAATAGGTATAAACTATACAGAAACAACTTTATGGATGAGTTACGTCAAAATTAATTATTTTTAAATTATATCAAAATTCACTATTAATACCTATTAATCCTCTACTTAAAAATTTAAGCATATTTAAACACTCACTGCGATTTTCAATTTTTAAATTGCAGTAATATATGTTCAGTTATAATTATATATTGATTTGATCTCCTACCTAAGAAATAGTTAATATGTTAAGAAAAAAAACTAAGCAACAATGTTATACAGCAACGTTCTTGCTTTCACGCATCACTCGTACCTATTTATTTTTCAATTATTACTCGACGAAGAGCTGGGCTTAATTATTTAGATTCCAAACAATTATTATGCTTTTTTCCCCCTCCTTCTTCAATTTATGGGGGTTTGCTAATTGCAAAGTTATTACAGTGACACTTGAATAATTCGAACTTGCTTAATTCGAAATTCTGGATAATTCGAGATTTTTACCCGGTCCTTTGAATTTTGTATTAAAATAATGTTAAAAAATTGTGGATAATTCGAATTCTATTTTGGATAATTCGAATTTTTCATACGATTATCTTTAAAATATTACAGTAAAATTTCTTCCCGAGATTTTTCTCAACTAAAGTGCATTATTTATTTTATCAGTCTTTCAAAAGAAGGATAAGGAAATGCAAGAGAAGTCCCTACGTAGTGCATCAGAAGATATGGTGCATATACATGAACTTCGAGTTTTTTTTTTTTTTTTTATTGAAAGTCGTGTCTAATGTAGAAGATTCTATTTTTGTATCCAACTGATAGGTTGAAGTCATATGCTATGACACAAAGATTGTACTTGAAGAAGCAATCAAAAATATCTGACTATTTTTTAAAAAGTGTTGAATAATTAAGCTCGTAAAAAATATTGATTTAATGGGAGGGGGTATGTAGCAGTATTCTTAGATATAAAGTTTATATATTAAATCTTTTATCGTACAGTTTTAATTTTTTAATTTATCTCTTCTTTTTGACAAAATAACGTACTTGCCAACATCCTAATTAATATTCCGTAGTGTTGTTAGTCCTGCCCTTTTTTTCACACCAGTAAATTTTTAGAGTAATTAGTATGTTGGCCCGTATGAAACAGTATATGTAATTCGAATTTTTGGATATTTCGAATTTTTCTCATGTCCCTTTAACTTCGAATTATCCAATATTACTTCATTATTCAAAACCAGTTTTCAGTTCACTTTACTGCAATTAATGCATTAATAAGAAACACAACTATTTCCATGCATCCAGAAAATTTATAATTCTTGAAAATGCACATTAACCAAGTTTCCTGCTGCTAGTTAAAATTAAATGGAGAGGGAAAAAAAAAAAAAAAATGAAATGAAATGATTTGCAATTGACCACCTACAGGGATGGCAGGATGGCACCAAAAACTTGAAAGGGTGCAACATCGTATAGACTTTGGAGAGATTAAAACAGAAACACCCATTCAATAATCATCTAAACTAAGGGTGTTGCCTCGAACACTTAAGTTTGTGGAACGATTTCGGAGAATCATTGAGAACTAGGAAATCCACCTTCTAAAAAAAAAAAAAATCAAAGATTTCATTGTAAACAAGTTTGGTTTATGGATGGAAACATATCGCTCCTTTACATAAAAATATGCTATAATTCAACAATTAACAATGTTTGGTGCATCATTACTTACAAACTTTGAATAAACACCATAAAATGCAATAAACTCGCAACAATTGTTTCGGGTCGAAAAAACACACGACCCTTCATCAGGCGAATAAAGTAAGAACGAGTGCTTACTTTATTCGCCTGATGAAGGGTCGTGTGTTTTTTCGACCCGAAACAATTGTTGCGAGTTTATTGCATTTTATGGTGTTTATTCAAAGTTCGTGCTTACTTTATTCGCCTGATGAAGGGTCGTGTGTTCTTTCGACCCGAAACAATTGTTGCGAGTTTATTGCATTTTATGGTGTTTATTCAAAGTTCGTGCTTACTTTATTCGCCTGATGAAGGGTCGTGTGTTTTTTCCGACCCGAAACAATTGTTGCGCGTTTATTGCATTTTATGGTGTTTATTCAAAGTTTGTAAGTAATAATTTTTACAACGCCAGTTTTGTGGTGCTTCTTTATTAAAAATGTTTGGTACAGTTTAATATCTCACATTGTTTTAATAAGTACAAAGTAGAATAAACACCATAAAATGCAATCTACTCGCAACAATTGTTTCAGGTCGAAAAAACACACGACCCTTCGTCAGGCGAACAAAGTAGGCACGAGCAATCAAAGCGGCAATGTACTGCCGTTTGGTGCGTTGCCGCTTTGATTTGCGTTTTACCCTGTTTATTTAGTAAAATAACAAAACAGGAACATAATAAATATATGTCATGAACATAAATGAAGACGCACTTAACAGTTTTGATATTTTATAAATTATCTAAAGAAATACTTGGATTTTTCTTGAAATTTCTGATGTACTTCATATATTCAAGCGAAAATTTTGTACCAAAGGCAAAAAGGGATCAGTTACGAAAAAAAAAAAAAAAAAAAGTAATGCTTAGGATTACCCTGAAAGAATAATGCTCGAAACGCGTTGTAGTTAGTTGTAGCACAAAATGCTTCTTTCAATTATACATAAAAATATATTAATTTATAGATACTACTAGCAAATATATTCATAGGGATATAAAGTTTTTTTTTTTTTTTTTAACAGAAGCAACAATATTTTGTACATTACTTAACATAATACATTAGACACACCATACAGCAATCAGAATAAAAACATTAAATATATCCATGGAATTTTAGTATTTTTATTAAATAATATTTAACTGCACATGCGCAAACGTTAACAATATTTTTTTCATAATTTATTATCCAAATGTACAGTTTCTTAAAAAAAAAAAAAAAAGAAAAGAAAAGAAAAGAAAGAAAGAAAGAAAAGAAATATCGCAAAAATTCAGTAAGATACCGGCGATAGAAAAGATGAATTTCGAGTGCTTTTTTTTAAAAAAGAAGCAAAATGCTAAAATTAAATTTGTGTAAATCCCTTTAAAAAAGTCATATAGTAATATTATTATCATTGATTTCAATGATTGCAATAAAATGAACACAGAGAGAATTGGGAGGGGGGGGGGATCTTTTAAATTACAGACATAGATAGGTGAACTTTAAATAGAAGCATTGCAGCAGCGGTGAATAAGCAAGATACCTGAAAACTATTATTTAAAATGTAAAATTAATGTCTACGGAAAATTTATTATTTATGTATCATAAGATTATTATTAAGAGTACATATTTATACGTATAATGAATAATATATGAAGAGTTCTTCATTCTAAAGCAAATTAAACATTCAAAATGAAAAAAGTGAGAGAGAGTGAGAGAAAAAGTGTGTGTGTGTAAAAATAATTTGATATGAAATTCAGAGACAGCAAAAATTTTTAAAATCCTGAATTCAGGGGTAACCCGTGAAAATTTTCATCTCTAGCATTGCCCGGAAATTAATATTTGAAACTAATTAAGAAATTATTACGAGTTTTGAATAATTCTACATATTTACACCTTAGATTATTGATATAATATTCAAAAGAATTATTTAGCAGAAGAGAAAATTTTATCAAAGATTTTCTGAAATTAATTTTTATATTAAAGCGAAAATTAATATTAAAAATCCTACACCGTAGAACAACATGCATATACGTGTAGAAAAAAATTAAATTACATAAGATAAAATTTATTATTATTAATCTTTTATTAAGTTCGATAAAATACAGAAAAACTGTAAAAATGAAATACTGACGTAACCAAAGAGGTTAGAAGATTCTTTTAACGATTCTTGCAATGAATTAAATGTTTTTTCCGGCATCAATTGTTATGATGCAGTGAAAGTAGTTTTACAGTCAAAGTGAATGGAAGTGCCATTGATTTTCACTTTGACTGTAAAACTATTTTCACCGAGTAGTTTAATCCATTGGAACAATATCTCATACTTGCCAACCAATTTTAATAAAAAAAGGGAAGATTTTTGTTGAAAAACCAGAAGATTTCCTAAAAAAAGGGAAGATTTTTTTTTTTTCTCTTTGATGTAATAAACAATACAGTTCTACAATTTTAATATTTAGAAGCAATCTAAAAACGTTTTACTATAGATTGATTATACTAAATATATAAAAGTTTTAAATGAAGTTATTCCTCTTCAACATATAAATATCTACAAAACAGAATCTGTAAGAAATTTATTTAACAATAGACAAAAAACTTAATTAAGTTAAAGTATAACTACTTTTTTAAATAAATAGAATATGATTTTTTTGTATGTACATTAATCATGCATATAAAAAAAAAAGTAGCAGTAGCTAATTATCTGTTTCAAACTAGCATAAAACCAACTGAGTATTAATTCTCTTAAATTGATTTGGAAAAAATTTTCCTACCTGAAAAAATTATTCTTCATTTTTTTCCCTATAAATATGATATAGAAATATTTAATTTAATTGAGGAAAAATAAACAGATTCATTAAATTCAGCAATGAAGATCTAAAAATAATTACATACGTGAGAAATATTGAGCACTTCCATTGCTTTGTTTCTAGAATTGATCACAATGGAAGGGGGGGGGGGGGTATACAAAAATAATTACTGAGTAAGAAATATTAAACTCTTTCAACTCTACTTCTAGAATCTAATGAAATAAGTTTAAAATTAATATTATCATTTATGTTGCTGATGGATAAATATTAGGAAACAAAAGACTTCTGCAGAACATTTGATTGCTGATCACTAGTTGGAGATAAATGAAAGGGGGCGGGGGGGAGGGGCAAAAAATAATTACATCAGCAAGAAATATTTAACAATTCTACTTCTTTACATGTTCTTGAATCTAATAAAGCAAGTTTGAAATGAATATTGACATTTATGTTATGGATGGAAAAAGATTGGGAACCAGGAATTTTCGTAGAACATTTGGGTTTTCTTTTTAAAACGAACGATATCCGCGACTTTTTTAAAAACGGAAGATTTCATCATCTGTCCGGAAGACCGGAAGATACGTTAAAAAACCGGAAGTCTTCCTGGAAAACCGGAAAAGTTGGCAAGTATGATATCTATATACGATTTAGTTTAATTAAACTGAAATACAACAATAATGTACATCGTGTATGTCTTCTGAATTATGAAATAGTAATGTAGATTAAATTCTACAACCCTACTGCTAATATAATTTAATAAATAATATGTAATCTAGCATATTACCACATTGATTATTTTACATTACTGAATTTCGACAATACAACTATTTTTTACAACAGATTGTCCAAATAAAAATTTTGTAAGAAAGGTAGGCTTGTATCATATCTACGTTTCAAATATTTTAAATCAATTCCATCAACAGTTTTAATTAAAACAGTCTTTGCTTTAAATGATTCATAATTGAAAATAGTTTCGAATGAAGACGCTGGGAAAAATTTTAAATCAGTTTTCCTAGAAATTACATTTCTCCTTATTACAGAGAAATCACTATTGATTTGTTCTTATCTTAATAAATGCATATAATAGCAAAACTGCAGAAAGAAAAATTACACGCATACATAACTTAACTTTAAATACAAGCGTTGTCTAGGAAATAGTGTTAAAAAATAATTAAGAGTCTACTCTATGCTTTTGAATGGTTTGGAGAGTTATCTCAGAATGAAACAAAATACAATGCTGTTTTTCATCTTACATTAAAATATCACATTTAAGATTCTTCCACTATAGAACAGCATTTATATTTAACTGTGCAAGTGCAGATGAAATTAAACTACATAATGACAGAAAACGTTTATTATTAATCGTATTTTAATAGATTGAATCACATAATTTAAATTTTGTAAATGCATATGAAACACACACACACAAAATACACAAATGAAACATTAATACATCGATTTTGTTTTTTTTTAAAGCGTAGGTACAATTGTAATATTTACAATATACTTATTTTAAACTATGAAATACTGTTGTATATTTGCATAAATTCTACAGTATTTTGTTAATGTTTTAGTCCGATGCCCAATAGAAATGACATTATTCCGACATCAGTACTGTTTACATCTGCACAAATTGTCCAAATAACAATTTTAAAGCAAATCTGCGCATTTCTGTACATTTACGCTTAAAATACTTCAAATAAAACAGTTCGAAGAGCAATTTTAATTAAACCAAACTTTACTTTAAAATAAATTATAGTTGGAAATATTTTCCATTAAAAATATGAAGACTAGTTTAAAATCAGTTTTCTTGGAAATTATGTTTTCTCTTTATCGCACAAAATTCGTACCGGATTTATTCTTAATAACTTTCAATATAATGGAATTAAAAAAAAAAAAAACTTTAAATTCTTATGCAAACAAACAATTAAATTTAAATATAAGCATTGTTAGGAATTCAACATTCGGAAACAATGATAAGAGGTGATTCCATCTAAGATTTTGGTGTAAGTTTGAAGAATTATTCGGCAGCGAGACAAAAATTTATTAAATACTATTTATTTTCTTATTTATTTATTTTTTCAAAATATTTAAAATTCTTACGCTACAGAACAAGATTTATGGTTAAGTATATACACTGGTTCTCATAATTATAAGGACACCCGTTTTTCTATATTAACTAAGCACTTAACACTATTATTTAAACAAATATATTTTTTATTAATTTGAATTTCATTAATAGACGATATTTAAAAAGTTTTATCGTTTTTCTATCTTAAAAAACTCCAAATACGGTTAAAAAGATGATTTTTCAGGTGTTCACAATTATAAGGACAGCTCGAATCTTAGTTTTTTTTTTTTTTTTTTTTTTTTTCAGTTATTCTTTAAATTAATATTTTATGCGGTCTCTTTTTAGGGTGAAACAGTCAGACATTCTCTCTGGAATATATATATATATATATATATATATATATATATATGTATGTATGCATACTTTTTTTTTTTTTTTTTTTTTTAATTCAGTTTTAATAGCATTTCATACAGCATACATGCTATTCTGAATACATTTAAACTACTTAAAATTGCTTTCCACTTGCATGCACTTTTCTTATATGATAAGTTAAGGTTTTTTCAACTTTTAGGCCACGGGAAAGGCAATAATAGAGAAGTTTCTTTCTTCAAACTATTTCCTATTGCTCAAGAGGTAGAGCAAAAATGTAAGTCTTGTTGAAAAAAATATTATTACCCCCCAAAAATCAAATGTAATTTATCCGCTAGTAAGTTAAATAAAACGAAAAAATATTGATTGTCCCTATAATTATAAACATCTAAAAACGTGGAGAAAAAAAATATTTCGCATTATTTTTTATTAATTTTGTTTCATATTAAAAAAATTATAGCAGTTTTGGTTTTTAGAATACTAGATATATTAAGTGCACTTAGTATATCACAATTATTTTTACATTAGTTATTTCAAAACATAAAGTGTCCTTATAAATATGAGAAGGAGTGTATATATGCAAATAAATTATATAATGAAAGAGAACGCTTATCGTTAATCATCTTTTGTTAGACTGAATAAAAATATTTACATTAAAAAAAAAATTAGTAGTAGTTAAAAAACGAAATATATTCATTTAGTTTAATGAAACTATACAATTATACTATATATAGTGTATATTTTTAAAACTGTGACACATAGTTATAAATTATATAGACATATTAGCGTATTACTAATATTTAAAAATATAATAGCAAAAACCACAAATCCGACGACTTGTAACAGCGATGTCACTTTTATTTTACACATTTAATTAAAAACCACAATTTTTTAACACTACGCATGTCTGCATATCTACGCTTAAAGTATTTCAAAATAATTCTAATAACAATTTTAATTAAAACAACTTTGCTTTAAATAAACCACAATTGAAAATAGCTTTGAATAAAGAAAAGTTTAAAATCAGTTTTCCAGGAAATTACACATTTTCTCTTTATTCCAGAAAAGTCACAATGGATTCACTATTATTTTTAATTAGTTCTATATTTAAATGACCGAATTAAAAACAACAACAACAAATTTTCAAAATAACAATTTTGTAAAAATTACTACGCATATCTGAATATCTACACTTAAATAATATTAAAAAAAACACTAATAACGATTTTAATTAAACCAACTTTGCTTTAAATAAACCATAATTGGAAATAGTTTTGAATAAAGATGTGATGAAAAGTTTAAAATCAGTTTTCCAGGAAATTACACATTTTCTCTTTATTCCAGAAATGTCTTAATAGATTGATTATTATTTTTAATTACTTCCATAATTAATTGACCGAATTAAAAAGAATAAAATGTCTGAAATTCTTAAGCAAACATATATAATAGAACTTTAAATATAAGCATTGTCCAGAATTCAACATTCGGAAATAATTAAAAGGCAATTCAAGTTTTTTGGAGTATTTAAAAATAATTATTTCACAATTAAAGAAAACTTTATTAAAAATACTGTTTAATGTTATTTTTTCACTTCAAACTGAAAGGAAATATTTAAAACTTCTACGATCTATGATATAGAACAATATCTATATTTAATTTATTAATAATTTTTTAAAACTTAGTAAAAGCCGAGCAACAGATTTAAGATCACTGAAATCACGCA
Source organism: Salticus scenicus (assembly GCA_963930645.1). NCBI lineage: Eukaryota > Metazoa > Arthropoda > Arachnida > Araneae > Salticidae > Salticus > Salticus scenicus. The sequence continues at coordinate 32,156,109 of OZ005659.1, read as the reverse complement.
GACCAATAAGAATAAAATTTCATCAAATTAAAATTACCTATAAAGACTGATTGTTAATTATTGAAACAATGTTACTTTTTGATTTTTAAAACAATAAATTTTACTTATTTTTATTTATTTATTTTTGTTTTTTTTTAATTTAACTTCGAACTTACCTTAATAATATTTCCAGATAGTTGCTATTTAAATAATGTTACCTGTGCGTTAAAACGACATGAAATCCAAAACAAAAGATTCAAACAAGCAATGAGAGAATAAACAATTGAAACACTTTTTTTGACACATTTTTTTTCAATTAGGAATAGCTCAGAACGGTGAAAAAAAAAACTCGTCAAGGGAGACCTTTTCAACCGTTGAGCATGAATGTACGATTTCGTTCGCTAGTGGATATGGGCCCGATTAAGCTCTGAAGCCAGGGGAAGCTCAGCATCATTTCGGGGCCCCCTTTCATTTCGGAAAATCTTGTTTTCCTGTTACATATTGTAATATAAAAATGCTATAGACCAAAAAATTGTGTGTATTTATTATTATTTATTTATTTATTTATTTTTTCATATATCTGGGTGGTTTCTACACAGAACATTAAAACCATACAACTTTTTAATTAAGAACATTCAGATTTTTGAGGCTGAATAATAGATTTTTCATGAAATAGTGAGTGTTTTGTCTTGTTTTAGGTAACCTTTCTCAGAAAAAATTCAATCTCAGTGTGAAAATATGAAAACAAAAAATTCAAGACCATGGTTTTAATTCTTATAGGGCCCCCTCTTAAATTTTAGAGGGGAAGCTGCTTCCTGAGCCTTTTGGATAATCAAGGCCCTGGCTATAATAGCAAATTTCTAGTGGGCTCTCCATCGTATATGAAAATTATTGAAGTTAAATATGAGGAAGACTAAAATGATTTATATTTTGAAAAAAGGAAATATTAATATTATAAAACTATACAATTACAATATAGATAGTGTATATCTCTAAATTATACTGTTTTATAACTGCTTAAACTCTATAGACATATTTGCATTATTTAAAAATATAATAATATTAATAATCACAAATCTAACGATGGTATACTAGTATTTTACTTTCCACTTTTAATTGCAACAATATTATTACACCACTACTATTTACAACAATTTTTCAAAATAACAATTTTGCAACAAAGACTGTGTCTGTATATCTAAGTTTAAAATACTTCAAATGAACTAGATCCAACAACAATTTTAATTGAAACAAACTTTGCTTTAGATGAATGATAACTGGAAACAGTTTCGAGTAGAAATGTTAGCGAAAGTTTAAAATCAGTTTTCGAGAAAATTACATTCCCTTCTTATCCCAGAAAAATAATTATGAATTTGTTCCTGATTTAATAATTGCAATATGAGGGATAAACAACAGAAAAAAAAGTCCTTAAAATATATTTCAGGCATACATAATTAAACTGTTAATATATAAGCATTGTCCAGAAATAAATATTTGAAAATTATTTATCGACCACTCCGAGATTTTGGATTGTTTAATAAAGTAATGAAGAAAAACGTTAGAATGTTTAGAACAGGGGTGGCCACAACCCGCGGCCGGCCGAGTAGTATTTTGAGGCCCGCGAGTAAATTAATGATATTTATAGTTTGAGAACTTTGCTTAAATTAATAATTCTTTTCTGAATGTTTGAAGTAAAATACTTTTAAACAGTTCCTAAATAAAGAAACAACATACTTTTGTAAAAAAATATTATTAAATAATTATTCATTTTTTTAATTATTATTATGATGGCTATTAATATACAATTATAAATTTTTGACGGTTCTATGGTTAATTTATATATAAAAATAACTTAATATAATTTTTTTCTCTCTCTGAATCTTCAATTTCTCTTCTCCCGAAAAAAGTACATACACACATGATTCATCCACAAACATACATAAACACATACGTATGCACATACAGTGCGGCCCGTCTGAATAAAATAAATTTCCAATTCGGCCCGCCAAGTGTTTCGGGTTGGACAGGCCTGGTTTAGAACACCGATTAATAATTTTTCAAAGATTGATTTTAGAAATTCAAAATAATGCAATGTTGGATAAAATTTGAAAATATACTTAAATTTAATTCTTACACCTTAATTAAAATTAAAATTTTAAATTTGATTCTTGACATAATAGATTTTTCGGCCTTGTTTTTCAGAGAGTAATTAAGTATGTATTAACATGTAAACTTTTCTTTCACAGCATGTAAAATAATACGGCTGTACATTGTAATTGTTTTTTAATTTTTTACCATGATTTTATAAAATCGGATTCATTTTATTAGATTCATTTTTTATTATTTATGTAATTCACGATATTCTTAAATTAGTAATTAAAATTAAATTATGATATAATAATAAATAAATGTTAAAAGAATGCAGCAGCTTTTTTTATTTACCATACATAAATAATTTATTTATCAAATTAAAATGTTTATCTAAACATGTAAGAGGAAAAACTATTATAATTTGTAAGAAAATATTAAAAATTTCTCGTACTCTTAAAATATTATGTATCTTTATTTTATTTTGTTGATTACTAATAAAATATTAATACGATATTAAGCTTACGAAGATTTCATACTGGAAAATTTTTATAAATGTTTTCAGTTTATTTAATATTATTTATTCACCGAAAATGCATGTGACAGATTCATTTTTAAAAGTAGAAATTTCGGCGGCTATGCAATCACTATAGAAAGAGTTTTGTCTTAAATTTAATTAAAGAAAAATAAAGTATGAACTTCATTTTATTTTTATTAATGATAAAACAATTTTTTATCCAACGTCGTGTAAGATTTTAACTGTGGTTGATTTTTTAATATTCACCGCAATAAATAAATAAATAGAGTCTGTATTTCCGCTATTTTTTCTCAAAAATTATATATTTCAGACATTGACTAGCAAATAACTTATGTAAAGTATCCTTAAAATTTTCCGACGCACCATATGATCTTCTCTCTGATGTGTTGCAGCACTATTTATTGTTTCATATAAACAATAAATTTTTAAGACATACATGTAACATAAAAATAAAAACAGATAGTTGTATGGATTAGATAATAACAATGATTTAAATAAATGTTTACAAGGGAGAAAAAAAAAAAAAAGAATAAAGGAAAAAGTTACCTCTTCTTAACCTAGTTCTTTTGCGAACACGTGACCTCTGACTTCGTCGACGATATGCCAAGGTTTTCATAATCATTTTCAACGTTAATTTTTTCTCAAAAGTTATTGTTCCAATCCACGGTCACTTGCACACTTTCTTGTCACATAAAAGAACTTTTATGTGTTAGAAAAGGTTCTAGCAATAACTCGTTTATCATAACAAATGTGCTTCAGCTTTTAAACATTTTTCTTATGAAATAATCCACTTCAGGTAGAACTAAGATCGTCATAATAAGGTTTTTTTGATATTTAGAACTTTAATATTCAATTAGCATTGCATATATATTTTCACGTTTAATCGGTAAACAAAATAACACTCATCTAATTTCACTCGAACAGTTTGAATGTCTGTTAGTAATTTATAAATCAATTTTAATCCAGTAAATATAAATCACAAATAGAAGTTCCAGTTGATAAATTATTTCAACGAAAAAAATAATATATCAAAGAAAATAACCTACTTTTAGTATTTTATATTTGAATATAAGAAGAATCACTGAAAATATAAATTCTTAATAAGCAGCAATTACACGTATAAACACCACTCTCTTATTTAGCTAATAATACAGAGATATTTACACAACATAAATTGCCGGTGATAAAACAGAAGGAAGACGTCAAACGATAACATCACAGGTGTGTTCCTTCCGCTACCCGTATGCAGCTTTCAATCAAGCAAATATGGAACAAATCCATGTCATCGACATACGGGCAAATATAGGAAGTGTAAATACAGCGAAAGTCTTTGAAGATGCTAAATATATCACATAATGACTCGAAAAATTATCAGGCTGAAAGATATAAAATTGAAAGAACAATGACTTATCTTTCAAATATTTCACTTTTATTTGAAACGTACTTAGACCACTTATCAATCACTTTGATACAATGTAAAACGCAAAACAATAAAATATCTAGTTGATAATGTTCAACAAATTAAGCTATGAATCTATTAAACATTATTAAAATAGTTGAAAATCAACAGCTTATTATTTTAGCATTTAATAACTGAAAAGTATTATATTTAATAAATGTCTAAAATTAATAACAATGATGATTATCTTCAACAAAATTAGAATAGCTAAAACGTGAAATTAAAATGTATTTTATCTCTTCTTTAGTTATTTTGACTTCTTTAAAACAACATAGATTAAAAGACTGGCAATTAAGTATAAACTGCTTGAAACCGAAAATTACATTTACATTAACACGAACGCTTAAAATACTTTAGCAGTGTAAAAATTCCAATTGCCATAGAGACAGCATACACCGACGAAGAATCTGGAATTTTAATTGTACTTTTCAAGTTTACAGATTAAAACCGTCATTTAGCACTTTCACAATTTAAATATAATGAAATGAAAGAAAGATAAACTCACTCAGTGGAACACATTTGCATTATTCTTAAGGACACAGAAGAAGATGATATCTAAACAAATAATAGTCCAAACCTGATATACAAACCGTTATTGGAAAGTATCACGCAATTAGAGAAATTAGTGAAGTATGTGAGTGATATTCCAAAGTGGACTATCTAATCATGTTTTAGAGAATGGTCCACCATATTTTGAACTGATGCATCTAAAGACGTCTGAAAACTAGTGAATAGGCAAACACAATGAACATCATTGTCTAAAATGTAGTAGAATGTTAAACAACTCCTAAGACCAATTAAAAAACAGCTTTCTAAAAGTTTTTTTTTTTTTTTTTTTTTTTCGGTTTTACCTATTACAATTTATAAGGCAGCTGTAGGGGGCTATTCGTTAAGATCAACCATGCGGAAAGGAATGAGAGGCTATTTATACGTGATGATGCAAGACACTTCTCTTTTATTCATATATCTATAACTGGATCTTAATTTGCACATAATAGCAGACCTGTAGAAGACAAAACGGTGCTTTCACCTTATCTGTGATGTAAGCATGCCGAGTGATTGAAATTGAAATGCTGAAAGTAATTTTATGCTGTATAAGAATTTATAACTTTTGCCTGTACACTAGAAAGTTCTCGAAAAGAGAATACCCAATATTTCTTGGGGTATGGACGGAGAATGACAGGTAATTTGACACAAATACATATGTGATATATATTTATACCTAGAAAAAGAATGTTTTACAAGACTCAAAATAAGAATTGAAGCATTCCTATGCACAATCAAATAATTCACTTTTGGTAAGGGCAAAGCGGATAGTTAATTGCAAAATAAGTAACCTTGACGATAAAAGATTGAATGAAATATTAGCAAGCGTCTAGACTTGGGAAGGAGGGCGGAGGAGAACCATAAAAACAGCTTTTGAATGAAAAAAATCTAAGAAAGGCTTTGAATTCCAACATATATTTGAAATTATGATATTGAAATGATTTTCATGCAGTAAAAATGTGTACAACTTTTACTCATATACTTAGCAGTTAGTCTAAGAAAGAAAATGCTTAATATTTCATAATGAAAGGCTGCAAAGCATATTGACGCAAAATGCTATACGTATTTAAGTCAAAAATAAATAAATACATAATATTTTACAAGACTTTTAATGAAAATTGGAGTCTTCCGATATAATTAATTTATTACTTAAAAAAAAAAAAAAAAAAAAAAAAAAAACAGTAAAGGAAAGTTATTTGCAAAATCAATAACATTGACGATATGAAATAGGAAATTATCAATATCCCAACACAAAAGGAAAACTTAAGAAAAAATAATTTATAAGTAAAAATTGCTCAATTAAAAATAAATATTTTACTGAGAGCTTTTAAGAAATTGCTGATTACTAATAAGTTGAAAATATAACAAGAATTATTACAAAGAAAATTATCAAAAACAAATTTCAAGATAGACCGAGAAAATATACTAATCATGGATTTACGAAAAATAATAAAATTGTAAAATTTCCTTCAACAGAGAAAATTATAAAACAACTAATACATTTTTACAGGAAAAACTGTTAAATAACGTAAAAATTTTGTAGAAAAAAAGTCTGTACACTATCAATAACATTTTCTTAAAAAAAAAAAAAAAAAGATTCTGGGAACGTAATAATATGAAATTACCGTAGCAAATAAACATAAAAACGTGATTAAAATAGATATAAAAATTTCATTATTTGTTATTTTTTAAATTGAAATAATTTTATTTCCTCGTAAATTCAATTTGTTAACTATAGCTAAACTAGCCAAAAGAATGCTGAAAATAAGAACAAATACAGCAGACAGACACAAAAACCAATAACTCAAGAACAATTTCAGCACTAAAAGAAAAACATAGACCAATAAAGACGGAAAGCAAATATCAAGAGACGAAAGTTTGCTTCTGTAATAACGAAATAAACATTCTACAGAAAACTCAAATTACAACTATATCTCAGACATGACAAAAATATACAAAGACAGCAAAAATAATATATACTTCTCAGTGCGAGTTTAATATACCATATATAATCTTTAAAAAAAAAAAAAAAAAAAAAAAAAAAGTCTTATAGCTGTCTGAAAAATCAAAAGAAAAGATTCAGAAAAATAAAAACTTTTACTTCCACTTTCTTCGGCACGTGACTAAAGAGTTGTCTTAGGAAGATATTCCAGGATAGGAAACAGGATCACGCAAAGAACAAAAAAAAAAAAAAAAAGGATACCCAGAATGTAATCCAGAGAAGAAATTGGTGTAAATAAAAAGGAAGACAGACATTTCCATCGTTTGAACGTGATATCTGGGAACACATTTTGGATGACTTTAATAATAAAGCTACATAGTCACGGAGTTTGGGATGAAAGTTGGAATAAATATAAATTGTTTCATGGTTTATGTTTAGGGAATACTAGTTGATTCTCATTCCCAGTTACTTGATAAATACTATGAAAAGAATTTTGCCAAATTATCATAATAATTATTAATTAGAAAGAAAATTGAAAAAAGATTTTTTTTTTTTTTTTTTAAATAATCTTATTAAATCGGCAAGGTTATAAATTCAATAATTCTATAGATAAAATTTAAACAATTACAGTGACTAATATAATAAGATAGTCTCACAAAATATGCTGCTCCTGAAATTTCTTTTCTTTTACGCAGTATATTAATAGAAATTGGCTCAAGTGAAAAAATGCAGAACAAAGTCAGAAATTTTATGTTTGGAGAAAATCAATTCATGTTAAATTTAACTAGAAGTTGATGAATTCTCTAACACTTCACGGATCAGTTTAAAAACAAAGCAAGGTCGTATCTTGCAAAATAATCAATTTTATGTCAAGTACTTAACTTTTTCCCATAAAACTACTTTTGTAAAGTGGAGTACAAAAAGAGACAGTGTTTAGGTTTCAAAAGAATGTCGCAAATCTTCTTCAAAGACTTAGCAAATATATTCTTCTGAATTACGGTATACTGACATTGCGATTCGGTAGAACAAATACCCATAAAGAACACCTACATCATTTTAAAGAGTGTGGGTATGAGAGAGTACTACACATGACAAATGAAATTAAACTTTCTACAATGGACCATTCTTTTAACCACTTTCCTCGCTCACTTGACCATACAATAGTCGGCTGGAAATACTCAACAGAAAACTTCAGTCATTAAGCTCAATGACCACGTAGAGTACTAAGCAAGCTATTATACACTTATTGTAAACTTCTTTCTAAATCTCTTTCAAATAAATGAAAGTAATAAATCACTGAATTGAAAAGTGCAAGAATTTTCTAAGGAATTGAAAGACTGGGATGTGCTAAAAGTCAGTGACTATTCTAAATTACTTTTCCAATAAGAATAATTGATTTTTGGCTTTTGAAACAAATTAAGATAACAATTTCACAATAGAAATAATGCTGTAAAAATAATTTTAAAATTAGTGAAAGAATATGAGTAATTATTTATAATTACTCTGGTGTGAGATTATATGTTAATTTACATTCTTTGAATACAATGTTGCGTTGTATAAGAAAAAGCAGTAAAATTCAATAAAAGTACAGTTTTCTATATTATTCATTAAGTAAATAAATAACTTGATAATTAATAAGTCTATTTATAAATTCCACTTGAATTTATTTTAGATTCAAAGTAGATATCAGTATATATAAAAATTCTCGAAAACATTCATTAATTAACGTTTTTTACAAATTTTAAATAGAAATATTCTGGAGCGATCATGAAGAAATTATTAATGAAACGATAAAATACGGATATCTGAATATCTAAATATATTTTTAGATGTTTGTGAAGTTGTAAAATGCTGCTAATGAGCCTAATTAACACAATTTTATGAAAACTTTAGCTAAAAATAACAAGCAGACGATTTTCAAAAAAGAATTCATGCAGTTGTAAAATCAATACAGAGCACCGTAAAACAGTTATGATAAAATAATTTGCAGGCAGATGTTTTCGATAGCATAAAAAATACGTGTAATGCTTTTCAGTTGTGTTAATAAATATATTCACACATTTTTCTGGAAACGTTCCAGAAAAATTACTTCTTTATAATGGTTGCAGCGTTAAGAGAATTCGCACAATTTTCAGAAATCTTTTGGCAACAAGTAGAAAATTTCCACACACATGTAAAAATTAAGCTTTAAAAAAGATTTCATAAATGTAATCCACATAATTCGACGTTTTCTTATTTCCTTAATGAAATATAACAAGCAAAATAAATTGCTTTAAATCACAAAGTGAAAAGAAATATCAGCTGTCTCTGTTTAAATTATAGGGTTCCATGCACAACGACAAAATTTTCACAAACTTTTAAATTCATAAAACACATCCATAGAAATATGCACGTTCGAATACACTTCACAGCCTTCTCTTTACATCATGACTGAAGAGAGCGGATGTTGTTGAAGGAGGAATACAGTGATGGGCTTGCCAGAAGGCATCGCACAACTTGTGGAACCAGCTCTTCTCAAGAAACCCAGCCCAAATGAATGGGCCATCTACGGCAAAACGTAACCTTGGCCTTACGGAGAGGGCCAGCATTGGGTCACTTGGTCACTCGATCATCAGCATGGTAAGATATCGGAAGTAGCATAATTGCTTAGTTGAAAATAAATTTGTCCAAAAACTTTGCTACAAATTGTATTTATTTAATTATTTCTGAAAGGGCTATTGGTTAATTCCTGAATGAATTTTTCTTAGTAATAATTATTATGAAAATAATTTTTGAATGTGTATGTATTATCTTTAAAGCGCGTGGTGTATAGTGAGCACTTCAGAGAGAGAGAGAGAAAAAAAAAGCAAAGTCCAACGGAATTAGGTAGTTGGTCATGGTTAAAAAAAAAAAAAAAAAAAAGAAAAGTATCTTCCAAAACATTCAGAAGGACGATTTACAAAAATTGAAAACAATACGTTTCCATAGTTACCAAGAAAATTTTATATATTTTTGCAGCTACGAAATTTCGAAAGCATAATTCTGTTAATTTCGCAAAGCTCTTAGTTTATGCTTGGTTCCTTTCACAAACATTTGAGATAAGAGAAAGGTTTACAGAGTCAGTGAATCGGGAAGATACATTAACAAAACTGAATTATTGTTAAATTCAGATTTTTCTTTTCTGTTTTCCTGCAAAAACATTTGTTTTACTTTTGGGACAAAAGAGATCCCTGAAGAAAATTTCTAAACCACTAATAAACAGAAAATTTTAAAATTTCGATAACAGAATATATGTTAGATAATTTCTTCTGCTTCGCTGAAGATAGGTTCTGAATTCGTTAATATTTTTTTCCTAATTATACAAATTTAATATTATATGAATTCTAAAGACGCAAGCGGAAAAGTTATTTGTAGAAAAATCTCATTTTCTAAGCTTGAATTTGTTTTTATGTAAAACTATGTACGCATAACATATTAATCCTTTAACAATTTCGTAATTTTCAAGAAAACGGTTAAAAAAAAAAAAAAAAAAAAAAAAGTGCCATTTAAAAAAAAAAAGGAAAAAAAAAAAAAAAAAAAAAAAAAAAAAATGTATAAAATAAAGTGCATGAACAATATATGTATTTTTACTTTCCGAACACTATAGTGAGGAAAGTATTGTAATCATGTCAAAAATCCGAATTCGAGATTTTGATGTTTCTATACGTTTTGAGGTCCCCTGAGTCCGTTTTCACTATTTTTACGATGATGTATGTATGTGTGTGTGTATGTGTGTATGTGTGTATGTTTGTGAACACGCTAGCGTCTAAAGGCTTTGTTCGATTAACCTGAAAGTTGGTACGTATATTGTAAGTCACCATAGTACGAACCCTATAGATTTTGGTGAATCTAGCACTTATAGTTTTTTTACAGGGACACAAAGAAAAATTCTTTATCATTATGGCCTATGGGACCAAAATCTTAAAAGTGCGATAGCATCTAAACGCCTTATTCAATTGAGCAAAAATTTTATACCCATATTATAGGTCACAGATACTCAATCTGTATAGATTTTGGAGAATCTAGCACTTATAGTTTTTTTACAGGGACACAAAGAAAAATTCTTTATCATTAAGGCCAATGGGGCCAAATTTTTAAAAGTGTGATAGCGTCTAAACGCCTTATTAATCTGAGCAAAAAAATTGTACACATGTTATAGGTCGCATTTGCACCAACTGTATAGATTTTGGTGAATCTAGCACTACAGTTTTTTTACAGGGACACAAAGAAAAATTCTTTATCATTATGGCCTATGAGACCAAATTTTTAAAAGTGCGATAGCATCTAAACGCCTTATTCAATTGAGCTGAAAATTTGTATGAATATTATAAATCACTGTTGCACTAACTATAAGCATTTTGGTGAATCTAGCATCTATAGATTTTTACAGGGACAAAACGAAAAATTCTTTATCATTATGATCTAAGGGCTCAAAGTTCAGTAGCGTTAAATAAAACCTCGTGTGATATATGGAGAAAAAAACACTCTATTATGGTTTTCTCTCTTTTGTTTGTTTAGCAATTCCTCTTTCTTTATTTTATCTACAAAACTGTTAGTTACTCAATGTTCGGAAAGTCGAGTGGAGTCACTCCAGATTTTTTTTTTTTTTAGATTGAAATAAAGAAAATTTTATTTTTTAGAAGAACCAATAATCAAGTTATTATAATTGAATTTTAGTTTTCCAGTAAGTAGAAAAAAATAAAAGATATGTGTCTTACACATTAAAACAGAATTTTATGAAAAGAATTTTACGTATAATACACTGTTCTCAGATTCATTATCCAAAATTTTCATAAATACCACTTATTTCCGAATCACCCTCAGATGTATTTTTACTCAAATTCGAATCACACTCACAAAGTGATTCTGACTACATAAACGCAATATTTAAGGGCCCCGCTTCACTCACCGCCGCCGGAAGCCGAAGCTAATGTTATTCTATAGGAAATTTTTCTTTACAAATAACTTATTAACTAATACATATTTTTAAATTCTAGTTTCACATTCTGAAAATTCCCAGCTGTTAAATTGACGGACCTTTTTTTAAAAAATCATTTTTTTGTTTTTTATATTTTATTTTGAAGCTGCAAAATACGAATTTTCAATATATGATTTTTTTTTTGTTTTTGTTTTTTCTTTTTGCAATTTCAAATTTAAAAATTAAAAAAAAATACATTTTTAAAAAGGGTCCGTCAAGGGTTTGCAATTGCACCTATTTAAACAGTTTGCATGCATACAACATGCATATTAAACACAGTATTAAAACAACTATATCCGTCACAGGAAAAATAAAAAGTGCACACGCATACACATCCATTGATTTGTGGAATTATTTCAGTCCATCTCTGCAAAATTAAAATTTCCCTCTCAACATTTCATTAAATATCACGAACTTCTAGTATCCTTTCAACTTATAAATCGATATTCTATGCATGGGAAATGAAATGAATTTGGGTCCCTCGTGGCTTTAAGATGAAAGATGAAATTTTAAAAGCATCCGATTCTTCAAATCGCTGAATTTAAGAAAGGCAGTTTTGTAAGGAAACTCAGAATAAGTCAATGTTCAATGAAAATGCATTCCTTTTCTCTCTTAAATCTTGCAAATAAATAATCGAAGAAAGTAAAAAACAATATTATAGTAAAAATATTTTTTTAATCTGAATTCGTAGTATATTTAACTATATTTTTTTATATCAAGCTTTGTATTTTATTTATTTTTTATCATTTAAATTCTGATGGAAACCAATACCTGATAACGTACCTCATTTATTCTAGATCATAGTTAATATTCGCCCTTTTCTCACACCACTTTTTTTTCTATGTAATATTTTTCTTCAATATGTATTTTCTATGTAATATTTTTCTTCCTGTTGGGGCTAATTATAACAAAATGTATAAAATTATTTAAAAGAGATTAACTAATAATTTTTTTTATTTATTTTTTTTTCAGAATTTTGCTACAGATTGTTCATTACTGGAAATTGCTTGCTTAAAATTTATACTATTTTACAGTGATGCACAAAAGAATTCGGATACATTACTGTCCACTGTACAATTATTCGAACCTGAGAAGAAATATTCCAACTGTGCTTTTCATTTTCGATTATTTACTGAATAATTCGACTATTCATATATCTTTAAACGCCTAATAACTATTAAATGTAGAAAATCGAGTGGAGTCAATTTAAATTTACTTTCTTTAAATGCATTAAAAGTGAAATACGGTTGCATGATAAAATCTTAGACACAAGTCTTTAAACAAAAAACGAAGATGGTCACAAAAATAAATAAAGAAAATAAAAATAAAGCTTCCTACACTAAACTTAATTTTCCGCATCTGCCCGCCTCCTTTTCCATTTTGCAAAAGTTTTTTTTGCAACTCAACAGGGAGTTTCCTAGTCATTTATTGGCTGTACGATGTTGCAAGAAAGGTCAGAGAGGTAAAAATTATACGAAGACTGAAGTCTTTTTTTTTCTTTTTCATTCTCTCTCACAGTTTCGCGACTTCTTCATCCAAGTCGGAGTACTAAGTATGAAATGAAGGTTATAATTTGCGCGGGAAAATTCCTTACGTGAATAGTGTATTAGACGTTACCTTCGTGTAAGAACTAACTGCTTTTTATTTTGAGAATTTAAAGTTGACACAATAGAGAAAAATCGCGAAAACCAATAAGCAAATATTTTTCGACCTTTTTCCAAACTAGCCGGGTCGTCCTTTTAAAAAACAAATAAATAAACAGCTGAGTTTGAATAAAATTTAAGAAAATGAAAACAGGTAAAATAAATGGTTATAATAGGTCATAATTCTCCTAACTGAATATCTAAGTGAAAGAATTCTACATTAAAAAACACACAAAATTGAATATATAACACAGTAACCGTTGCTAAGAAACGCAAACGGCTAAAAAAAAAAAAAAGAAAAAAGAAAAAAACTATGAATGAAATTCTGTGTATGACAAAATTTAGTTTAGTACGACAGGACTATTTTTATTTGTATGCCCTTTCAAAAAAAAAAAAAAAAAAAAAAATCTGAAAACATTTGTTTAAATAATCAGGAAATATTCAGCCGAGACCCGTTGGCTCTGTGGTCAAAGTACACAACTACGAACCCGAAGGTTGTGAGTTCGATCTCACCGATGGGAAGTGAAAAAAAAAAAAAATATATATATATATATATATATATATATGTGTGTAAAAGTTTTTACGGATTTCACAAAATATTTTAAGATAGAATAAGAAATTAAATGGTAAAATTGGATATTGGCAGGCATTTTCGAAGTGGAACGTTATTAACTGGTAACGACGCAAAATGCCAGATTGAAAGAAATAATCCGGTCGTACTTAAAAGAAAAAAAAAAAAAAAAACACGCAGTTTTAATAAAATTTAAGAAAATGAAACAGATAAAATTAGTGATGTCATAACTTCCAACTGTAGGTTTAACTGAAAGAACAGTATTCTATGATGACCGTATTAAAATATCTTTATAACATATTAGCATTAAAAAAATTTTACAGGAGATATACTTTATGCGAAATAAATAAGAACTAAAAATTAATAATTATGAGATAAATTACTTGCTACAATTTTTAAAAACTTATTAAAAAGGTTTCAAAATATGAACTATTCTCGTATTTCGAAAAACATAGTCATTCAACTGTACGTTAAAAATGCAAAATAAATAAATAAATAATAATACAATAATAATCATTGCTGAGAAAGGAACATAACTTCATTTTTTAAAGCGATGTATCAGCTACCTCTTTGCTAAATTTTGTAGCACTACTATCAATGACCTGAGCTTCACCTCTCTTTAAATATATAAATAATGCTCTTTTACATGAAACCCCCAATTAAATCACATTTCATGTTTAAATTAATAACACGCATTTGGTTTGTAGCTATTGTTGAAGGCTAATTGTGGATTGAAGTATTTCATTTAATGAAATTGTATTCTCCACATAGAAGATATTTTATTTCACTCTATATGGTTTCAGCTAAAAATATACTTGAAAATTAATTATCTAAATTAAATTAAACTGAAATATTTTATGCTTTGCTTTCCGATAAAAGCTCTTATTTTGAATTATCATAACATTGTACATAATTTTCATTTCTTTAAATATTGCTTTTTATATATGTATCACATTTGAAAAGACATAGCAGATTTTTTCTCCCAGTGAGCATGTTTCGTATACAGGGTGGCTAACATTAAAAGATTTCTAAATTCTCTGACTTTTCCATGACTATTTTTCACCATTCCCCCTAACTTACGGTGTTTATTTCCCGCAAAAATTCACAAAATTGGCGCACATTTTTGCAATTTACAATAACGTATGGTGACCAGATTAGAGTACCTTTATAAATCAAAAGTGTTAATAATTATTATAATTCCCTAATTAGGAATATAATTTTACATTCTTTGTAAATGGGGACCAAAATGCTAATAATTATGATGAATAATTTTTCTGTAAAAATTTTTAAAACTTAGAAAAAGCCTTACAAAAACGAACTGTCCTCAGAAAATGAAGACATCTCGTCAGCATACAATAACTAGCTTTAAAATGCGGCATATTTTCACAAAATTTGGCAGAATTCCCTGACTATTCTCTGACTTTTCCTGACCAGTGGCCACTCTGATAAACGCACATGATAGCATATCTACCACAAAGAATAATCAACAACGTTGATACAAATATGTCTTTTGTAACATTCATACAAAATGCACTGATTTAAGATTTGGATAAAAAGTTGCACACTGCATAGGTTCAGCTAATGATGATTGTTTGACGAGCTCCTTGGTTAATCTATAAATTTTTAACTACGGAAGTATGTCATGCTCATCTTGAATAAATTTTACAGTACTTCATTTTTAATACATTTTACAGTAAACTTTTTAAGGTCATCCTCAAAAACGAGAGCCTATACTTACCTGCCAAATGTTTTACAGTAAAGCATCGTCTTTCAAGGGACTGACGTGAAAAGACGTATAAATGAAAAGACGTATAATCAAAATTTTAATAACAACACTTTGATTACGACAAATTTAATGACACTTAAGCAAAATACGTATAAAAATACTAATTAATTAAGCTTCTTAAGTTAGTAAATGTATATTAGACTTCTTTTAAGACAATCAATAATTATTTAAAAAATATATATATTATAAAAAGTGAAAAAAATTATACTATTAATTCATGACTGGGTACTAATTACATATACCATATATTGAGTATTATATTACATTTCTTAAGAACTATATATATGAACACATTTTGAACATCAATTATATACTATATTGCATATTTTTAATAACAAGCATACGATTTATGTCCATAGAGATAGTTATTTAATAACATTAAAAATCTTTAATATTCGTCTGATTTGCTGCTTGTCTATGAGTATTAAAAATTCTACTGTGAAAACAATTGATTCTTTGGTCAGTATTCTTCGATCTTTCTTGTGTTCTTCCATTTAAGATGCTTTCTAGGAAAAATCCGTCTTATTTAGAATGAAAAATAATGACGTCGAGAATTTTCGCGAATTTGAGTAGAGTGGAAAAGACGTATAACCGATATTAGCGGCGTATAAACGAAGAATTTTTGCATTAAAATGAATAGGAATGAATCGGGACTTCACTAAAAGACGTATAAAAGGTGCTTTATTGTACTATATACAGCAGCACTTAGCTCAAAAAGCAAATTAAAAAATTGAAATTATTGAACGATTCTTTCGCAAAAAGACGAATATCTGGCATATATTAATTCAACAATATTATATCCATGCATTCGGGGAAGATGTAAGTGTGTGTGTGTGTGTGTGTAGGGGGGGGCAGTATACACGAGAACCTAAAGAAAATAGAATTGCTGATTAGAACAGTACAATTAAAAGACACGTATACGAGCTTTGTAACGGTTCATTAATGACTAATTAAGATAAATCTTTGTTTTAAAAGGACAAAGGTAGTTTTCGCAATTGAAGTAAGAAATACAATAGACTGGTTCTAATCAATGAGCTGATTTTAATTATATTAGGAAATAAAACAATGTAAAGCCTATAATAAGAAGAATGCAGAATTCTAAGATACGACAGTTAATTAATGTTGCCATTTTTAAATTGCATAAATTCAGCAGACGATTACTATTTTAACTAATTCTTTCAAGACTTTCGACGTTTTCTTTGTTAGCTAAACACAATCTATACAAAATTTCCGACAAGAAATTAATAATAACAGAGATCAAAATTTGACGAAGCGTGCGAGGAAATACTGTATTATTTTTCCACTCAGTCAATCAAATAAAATTAACAAAGAACGGAAAACTGCAATCAAACTGTAAAATAAACAATGATATTACACTCAGAATGACAGTATACGAATTTCTCAAAGCATACTATACTAGTTATCAAAAAAAGAAATAGACACAGTTAATGATGAAAACTTAACATTACAAAGATTATTAATTATGAAAAGATATCTGAAACGAGATGATAATTATCGAAAATTTTTAATGAATAAAATGAAAGAAAGAGTTAGGCCAGGCGTAAATAATAACACTGGAATCTTTATTATAAACCACTCTTTCGAAATTGAATTTTTTTTTTTATATGCGTGAGACAGAATAGATTATGTTAATTGAAATTTTAATTAAATTAATACATATGCTGGTTATAATATAGAAATGCATTGTTTAGTTTGCATGGTGTTACAATTAATTGAATTCATTCATTCATTCATATAATTGTACTTTTTATGATTAGAATTTTATTAATGCCTTATTTTTATATTTAGGGTATATAAATAAATAAATAAAAGAAGAAAGCATAAGATGTTGTGGTGTATATTTTTTAACCCTTTATCTACCGACGATATTTCCCAAACAATACAATGGAATCCTGAAACAGCCCAAAGGATGTCATGTTCGGGATGAGCTTACATCATCTGGATGATTGAGATGATCCTACAGACGTTTGCAGGATCTCCCTTGGTTCTCATGACGTCACATCTATTTTCGTCCTGAAGATGACATTTTTCATCCCTATTTGTACAGTTATGTGACAAATGAGATAGCTTCTGAATGGAATGAAATTGAGAAAGATATTTTAAATTCTAAAGTATGTTCATGCGAGTAGCAATGAAAGAAATTCGAGTTTCAGAGTTTCACAATTTAGAAATGGTCAGTTGCTATCGGAGTTGGTCTAAGGGGTGAAAAAACAGATAGGATATATTTCTTGTTTGTCATAAGTGCGCATGAGCGACCGTTTAGAGTAATTATTAGCTGCTGGGGGAGCAGTATGTTAGAATAACGCCTCTGAATATCTACGCTGATGCGAGGACAATAGGATTGGATAATTCATTTTCAATATCCTTTGTGTATCCAGTAGATAGTTCACGAAGAATACGACAACTACAGAATCTGTAGAATAATTACAGGACGTCCGAAGGAAAATTGCAATTGTCTAGGTTAAAATACAATTAGATTAAAAAGCGTATAAAATCGAATTTACGAAAAGAATATAACAAGCACATTACAGGACTGAATGTTCATATCTATCCCATACAGCACATCTTCCCTTTAGGACATCTTGAGGATACCCTGTTGGACATCCCTGGGACATCCTGAGAATATTCCACGGAGATATTGGCTGTAAGGGTATCTATCTCACTTCAATCTTACTACACAGCACTAGAGATTTCACGAAGTCGTTTGTATTCAAGATGTGATTTTATAACGTGCTCATGATTGTCAATTTTTCATGATCCTAGCATGCCTTATAGTTAATTTATATACCACCTTAAGAGTTTACCACCAATTTCAGGAAAAAATAGAAAGATAATAAAAAACAAATATTTTTTATTTATTTACTTTTATTCACAGTTCGATCTTTTTTCGACCTCTATGTACCAATGATACGGTAAAGCACCACCTTATTGAATCCTCATAATTGTTATGATGATGTGATGTGCAGAATGTTTATTGCTATATCTTTAAAAATTGGCTATTATTGTAGTTTTCTATATGTATATTACGATATTTTGTTTAGAGCAGAAGTTCTAGGCGCGTTTAGGATACCTGAATGTTAACGCCGTCCAATGGTAAAAATTCTTCCATATAAAAACTATTTACAGATTCAGCAAAGTGTAGGACCACTTTCTATGTGGTAAAAAAAAAAAAGGGGGGGGGTATTTTTTTTTTTTTTTTTTTTTTTTTTTGACCTGATGAAGACTACAACAACAAAGTATAATAGTTGAAACGATTCAGGGCTGATTGTGATCAAAAAAATTTTTTTCAACTGCATTTTTTTACTTTCTCTTACCCATAAGGTAGAGAAAGTATTGTTTTTGGGTCAAATTTTCGAACGCGAGATTTTGTTATATTTACACGTTCTGAGGTCCCCTGAATACGAAAATCATGTTTTTAGCAAATGGTCTGTGTGTGTGTCTGTGTGTTATCAGCATATCTCAAAAACAAATTATGACAGAAAGTTCAAACCTAGTATTCTAAATGTGTATCATATAGAGATGCTACAGTAAGCTTTTCGTTAAGATCAAGCAAATGATTCGTGTACAGGGACAATCAACAGAATTCTAATACATTACGTCTATGGGGGAAATTGCAGGAAAGTAAGAGTTTAACGTCTATAGACTGCACTAAACCAAATGAAACGAATATATATTTTTTGTAATAGACATAGTTAACTGGGAAAAAATTTTTGTGTATGTAGGAGCCTCGCCTCCCCCCCCCCCCTCGAGGGGAGTAAATTTTCATGATGGGTATCTTTCAAAAGACCTCGTCAATACCTTTAAAACGAATGGTTGAATCATCGATTTGCGATAATTTAAAACAAAGTTATCAATTTATATTTACTTTTAACGAAAAAAAAACTTAGAAAAAAAAAATCGTACTTTTTTTTTTTTTTTTTTTTTTTTAATATTGAGAATAAAATGGACTTTTTTTGGATATTTGGTGTTATACTACTTCTGTAATATGGAAATCGTCTGCCTTATCATAAAAGATAATTTTTTAAATAATAATTTTAATAAATTATTTTTTAAAAAGAGAATTATTTTTTAATAACCGAATTAAATTTTATATAAATGTAGGTGCATTAATGAAACGGGGGGTTGAGGGGGGCGGTAGTCCCCCTCATTCAGAACTAATTATCATATAAAACTCTTCAGAAACCTAATATGACTTGTTTAACATAGGTTTAGATAACAGTACTCGTTTTCTTACCTATTAATCTGCAACCTGTATTTATAGTATTAAATTTCAGGGTAAGAGAAAGTCGTGTGAGTGACACACCAGATTATTTTTCTTTAATAATATTTTTTATACTCTTCTTGCAATTTTCATCAATTAAATACAAAGAAAATTACAATTTGCAATTATTTGTGTAAAAAAGTCCGGAACACAAAACCCCTAACGATTATTGATATCAAAATACCTTTTATAAGCATGACAAAAACATTATTTTAAACTTTGCACTTTATATAGATGGCAAATTCAAATGAAGTAACATAAATAAATTTTAAGAATTTAAAGCCAAAATTTGAAAAATTATACTTTTTTTTTTTTTTTTAATCTTTTCACACAAAGTTTAGTGAACCGTATATCCATGTCTAACATAGTACATTAACTTGCTTGTCTGTGAAACAATGCAAAAAATATGCATTAGATTAAATCAACTAGTAACTAATTTGTAAAGCGAAACAGAAGATTTCATTTCCAGAATTTTACGTAGAAAAAATTCACTAGAGAAAAACAAACAGAAAAAGAAATAACCTGAATCCGGAAATTCAGTAGATTAGATCAGAAAGACCACGAGAAATTTTTTTTTCTTCTTGTGTACATTGATGAAAGTAAGATGAAAGATGCGAAATGCAAAGAAGTTCTGCTGCTACGCCATTTTGTTTCGAGGTGTACTTTTTTTTTTTTTTTTTTTTTTTGTGGGGGGGGGGGGGGGGGAGAGGAGCATGAATATCCCCTACTGAGTTCACTAATAAGTGAAGGTATACTGAGACATTAAAAAACTTCTTGAAACTTTTGAACTTCTTTCTTAGCCTATTTGTCTATGTTAGAAAAACAGGCTAAGTAACTTAGACGCCATTAAACAACTCAACTAACAAAACAAAGTAAATAATATGCAAAACTTATTAAATAGTAATAAATAAATAATAAATCAAATTCGTAGCACTATGAAGCCCATCTAGCAACCACCCCTGTGGCAGAATTTAGGCGACACAGCGACACTGTCACAGAAAAGAAATTGTCACTTACAGAAAGATTTGCCCATAAAAATGAAAGCTATTTCTAAATTTCAGTAGAAAATAGAAACTCTTGTATTGTATTTAAGATTTCTTCAACAGTCTACTACTAATATTGGTCTTTATAGTTACATGTACATATTATGTGTAAATAAGAAAATATGTCAATATTGTCTAGTAGTAAATATTTGCACGAACAAGACGTCGCAGAAAGCATAAAAAATTTCTGTCATAGGGGCAACCACTCTAGATTCCAATTGCCAGCAGTAGCGCTTTGGGAAAGGATACGACATTTAAATCACGTTATTTAACAGATGTCTATTACGTATCGTCTATTACGTATATTAAATACCACTTCTCAAAATTATTGGTGAGAGTTGAATAAAAAAGTCCCCAAGTCTGGCAACACTGCATGGGTCTGAAAATTTTAAGTTCGGGTTCGGCTCGAAGAAAAAAATAAAAATGAACCTCGCACAACCCGAAATAAAAACAAAAATTAGGTCCTTATCCGATCCACTCAGATTGAAGTGATTGGCTTTGCTCGGTCTGTTTAATCGTTTATGCATCACAAACACAACTCGATACACCAAGGATGTCGCTAGACTTTGGAAAATGAGAAGTCCCTGAAACATAAGACTTTTTAAAAATCGCGCTCCTCCCACCCAAAAATTGGGGACCCATATTAATAATAACACAAATTATTAGTTTAATAATTAAATAAGAACTAATATTTTTAGGATTCAGTAATAAATAAATAAACAAAATTCGATATCAGTTGTTTTAAAAATGTCAAATAAGATAATTTTTAACATGAAGTTTTTACCATAACAGCTGAGTCTAGAGAGGAACTTTAGCCCTTTAAGGCACCCACGTGGGTGCGTAACTGGTTGCCAGGCCAATGGTTTACGTTAGAGGGTAGGATTGCCAGAATCCCACTATATTTTAAAAAATCCCACTTAAAAATATATCATAAGAGTGATTCCCCCCAACTCCCAAATGTTTCACGTTATTTATTGAGTTGTTTTTTTTCTCTCTCTCTCTTTCATTTTTTTTTTTTTTCTTTTTATTTGCTTTGGGTAATATATTAATTGCTTTGAAGTCTATAAACCTCTGTTTTTAACTTCTCTAGAATTTCGTAATAAAAAGAGAAAAATTGAGTACCATTTTAAAACAGTTCTAAAATTTTCTTAAGAGAATGTATGAAGTGTAGGTATATTTTATTAACAAACAGTTACGAAATGTAGCAGCTAAAGATTGCAATTATATATGAAATAATTTTGGTTATTTCAGTTACTGTAACTCTATCAAGTGCTCTGTGAGAGCTCAAAAAAAAAAAAAAAAAAAATAAATAAATAAATAAAAATAAAAAAATAAACAGATTTAGAGTTGAGAACTTGAACAACTCCTGTATTTATGATAAAAAATCAAATTCTAAATATTGAAGCAGCATTGCTCCTTAACCACAAAATAGAAAAGGTAAAAAAGAAAAAGTTTTTAAACTTTCATTTACTTATACATTTATTTGATTTTTTACAATTGTTTGATTTGCACATTTGTAATTCTTGAAAAAGAAATCTGTAAAATGTCAACTATGTAATTTTCACTTATATTTAAAAAATCCCATCGATTTTTTTTTTTTTTTTTTTTTGTTAGAATGAGAAAATTTCTATTCAATATTTTTTCATAATGCGAATCGCCCACCAGCGGCCGAGCGATTCTGCGCTCAAAGCTGGTAGACGTGAGGTGCCGTTCGATCCCAGGTCGCTCCCATTGGCCTAGTCGTTCGGAGTTTCCGTGGTTTTCTCCGAAACTTGCGTAAACACGGGTTAGGACTCCTTTAGAAAGACCCCCCACGGAGAACACTCCCGACTCCCCCTCAGGCCTAGGACCCTAGAACAGTCAATCGGCCTTAATCCCCACAACCCAACTCATAGTGTGAATCATGGAGGCGCCGGGTTCGAATCCCAGTTCAGGAAAGGATATTGGTCGTAGTTTGGAATCCACTTTAAGCCGTAGGCCCTGGTCTAATGAACAAAATCTAATAATCCTGGTCTAATGTGCAAAAAACGATCGCAGAGCGACACAATCATAATCAAACCCATAATACCATGAAATTATAATAATTTTATTTTAAAATTAAAATAATGCTTTAAACAAGTACTTGAGACTAAAAGTAACAGAAGTTTTATTCAGCGATAGTTGGAAAACTTAGTTTTCAATTTAGTTGATTTTGTCGCTTTGAGATCCTTTGTTCTGTTTTTTTTTTTTTTTTTTTTTTTTTTTTTTCACATTAGGGCTAAACCAGTATCTATTACTTAACTTATATAATTTTTGGAGAATCAAAATGGTTACTGTTAGATCGGAATAACGTCAAGGTCTATCAGACATCGATGACGTCATCATTCGTTGCCCGAGGCAACCGCGCGGCGTGGCCGCCAACAGATGCCCAAATAATAAAACCCATCTACTGCTCGGAAGCTAGCAGTTATCATTTATTTACAAAGGCCTGCATTAAAGTTGGAAAAGGTTCCTGGGAGAGCAATTCCCGTAGGAACTAAACAAAAGAAGCGAAGCAATAAATACATGTGTAGAAGAATACATTAATAGTGAAGTATGGAAGGGAATGTATAAATTCAGAGTGGCAGGGGTACAAATATTTGGTTTAAATGCTGCTTTGTACAAAGACCAAGACCAAAACAATTTTATAATAAATGCAAGCAGTGAATCAATACATAAAATATTACAATTCCAAGAATAAAATTAAGGCATTTATTTTTAAAATAAGGTCGGTTCATAATATTAATGGGAATATTCTTTGAATTAACCCGGTAAGAATTTCTAATTTAGATTTAAAAAAAATCAAGGTTGATAAAGGTTTCGTATGGTATAAACCTCGGCATAAATTATGTTTTTAACCGTACTGTCCCTAAACTTTATTGAAGCAAACTGCCCAAAATTATAGTTTTTAGTAGAATTATATTTTATTAAAATGATGCAAATATTTTATTACAATAATGTTTGTATATACAAATATACAATTATTACATATAAAAAATAAATAAGGCTTAAGACAAGTGATTTTAGTATCAAATATAGGTCATGTATTGTGACCGCACTTATTACAATCAATGTCTTTAAAGTTGCCTTTTGTAACTTGAGTCTATAGTAAAAAGAAAGCAATTTTGTCACATTTTTTAATTCTATATACACAGACATAATAATATACCAAGAATATATTTCTTTATATATACATTATGACTATTTGAGAAAAAATAAATAAATAAAAATACCTTCATAATACTTAAGTAAAATGATTTATTAAAATGGCTATACATCTATCACATCAAATATTTAGGGTTCCATAAGCAACCCTATGAGAAAATTTTTTACTGTATTTGTTGCAGTAACAGTTACTAACAAATTTTAATTTTTTGGAAAAATAATTATCAGTTTCGTAGTGAAGAGCATTTCTACCGAAACGCTATTATTATTATTATTATTACAGTCGAACATCAATAACATGAATCTCAAGGGGGATAAAAAATTTATTCCTGTTATCAGTAGATCACGCTATCAGTAACTGACTTTCATATAACTAAATTAATCTTCATGTTGACGGGGATTGTGGAAACAGCTCAAGTTAAAAGTAATTCATGTTAACAGTGTTCACGTAAACGACGTTCAACTGTATTATTATTTAATACGTTTAAAATTTAACTAAATGAAAAAAAAAAAAAAAGTATACTTCTTTAAAAGGAAGGATATTACAGAGAGAAAATTGTAAAATGTAAACCAATAGCAAAAAGTGGAATGTTTTGAATGTTTGCATTTTTTAATAACACTGTGCATAAAAAAAAAAATCGAACCCTGATATGGCCATGAATTTGATTTGAAGAATGAAGAAAAATTAATTTAACACTTAAAAAAAAAAAAAAAAAAAAAAAAAAAATATGTTTAATAAATAACATTAATAATAAATTAAAAATATATAATGTTTAATAAATAACATTAATAATCAATTAAAAAAATATAAGATATGCAAATACATAATTTCACTGGCAAATCCCCTCCCCCTAAATTTTCCCCTTGCCGCAAATGCTCATGCTTTAGAATCTTCCAACTCCGTAGCCCCTCAGAACATACTTAACAGTTAAAATAATCCCCCCCCCCTAAAAATCAAATTTATAGCCGTAAATTTACCGAAAAGTGATAAAAATAGGGGGCCGTCCCTAAAAAAGGTGGCTGTAGGGCAAAATGGGCGTCATATTCGGATTCAGGAGGTCATCCTACATAAGAATATACTGAGATGGTGTCGGGAGGCAATTTTCATGCAGAGCAGTGTTTAATAAATTTTGCCAGACGAAATTTTTTCAGAAGTTAAACGGAACTCGGGAGTTTTCCTCAGAACGTCAAAAAACTACAGTAAAAATTGCACCGAAGAACTGATGTTGAAAACTATTAAATAATAATAAAAAAATTTGTAAAAAAAATTTAAATTCCAAAAAATTAGCAACAGGTTCTATTTCGACCGAAAATAATTGCGTTATTTTTTTTATTTTTTCCCCAGTTTATTATGTTTTTACAAAAAAAAAAAAAAAAAAAAAAAAAAATTCTTAATTATAAAGCGTCGTCGTATATGTAATCTGGCAGATACACGGAGCCTTTAAAATAAATATTTAAAAAAAACAACAACATGTATACCTCCTTAAAAGGGTCATACACCAAGTGAAAGAAAATTAGCCCCTTTGAGAGATGGTCTTTTAATAAAGGTCGTTAAAAAAAGAAAAAGACGACAAATTCTAGAAATAAAATGTCTTTAATTACTGAAATTCACATTATTTGTCTATATAGCCTGCTAGTAATCATCTATATTAGTTTGTTTTAAAAAGTGTTTAGCCATAATTTTGTTTTCTAAGAATTATTTTATAAATGTTGTAATTCAGCTTAACGTATTTTCTGACTGGAAATGAGATCTCTATATTAATCTATAAATTTCTCCTAAAATTTCTTGACAGGAAATAGGTAAGTTTATACGTTTACTTTGTCACCTTAAATTAAGCTTAAATCAATTTTACTCATTTAGAAGCCACTGAATAAAAATTTATTAGCTAGATAACGGTATGATAAAATTTACTTTTCAGAGTTTGAATTTATGTCTATGTAAGTGACATTCAAATATATGATGTCTTATCATTTCTCCTCAGCTCTACATGTCGGACAACTCAAGTCAAGAGAAAGATAAAGTCATTTGCTCTCGCAGAATCTGACCCTCTTAGAGAGGTGTACATGTACATATGTAATTGTATTATTCAACCACGTTTGTTGTGACCATGGGAGCTTCCACGCAAATGCTGACGCAACGAGTCCAGCATTAAAATAGGGGTGATAACCCTTGTGGCTGAGAGAAAAAGCGATAAAGGAACGCCGCATGACTGGATGTTTACCAAATTTCAAACTGTCGCTCGATTTGGCACCCCTCCAAGACTTTTGGAATCGTCCTCAAAGCTAGGCACGAGAAACGTGGTTGCACTATACATGGACTTTTCATGGTACAGTAGAACTTGGATAATTCGAAGTTGAAGGGACCAAAGAAAAATTCGAAATATCCAAAAATTCGAATTACATATACTATTTTGTCAAAATAAAAAAAGGGATAAATTAAAAAATTAAAACTCTATGATCAAAGATTTAACACATAAACTTTATATCTAAGAATATTGCTACCCCCCCCCCCCCCAATCCTCTATTAAATCAATATTTTTTACGAGCTTAATTATTCAACACTTTTTTTTAAATAGTCAGATAGTTTTGATTTCTTCTTTAAGTACAATCTTTGTGTCATAGCATATAACTTGATACAAAAATAGAATCTTATACATTTGACATGACTTTCAATTAAAAAACCTCGAAGTTCATGTATATACACCATATCTTCTGGTGCACTAGCTAGGGGCTTCTTTTGTATTTCCTTTTCTTTCTTTTGAAAGACTTTTAAGATATATAATGCACTTTAGCTGAGAAAAATCTCGGGAACAAAGTTTACTGTAATATTTTAAAAGGTAATCGTATGAAAAATTCGAATTATCCAAAATAGAATTAGAATTATCCATGATTTTTTAATATTATTTCAATACAAAATTCAAGGGACCGAGTAAAAAATTCGAATTATACAGAATTTCGAATTAAACAAGTTCGAATTATTCAAGTTTCACTGTAATAAATTAATATTAAGTCTATGGGGAAAATTTAGGACGAGGAAAAACTGATCCTAAAGGGAAATGGCCTTCAAATATAGGTGAATTTTAAGTGAGCATTCACAAAAGTTTCCAAAAAGCTATAAAATTAATTTTGCTGGATTATTATTATTCTTATACTCCCTCTTAATTCAACAGATAAAATATAATTAAACACAAAAAATAAATAAACAGATAAATAAAAAATAAAATTAATGCATGGTTTATTTTATCGAACAAGTTTTCACATTTTTCCCATTTTATTGAATGTTTTTATTCCAATATTTTTAAGCTTTAGTCACAGCGATAGCAAAAATACGTATTACAACAAAATGTCTATTTTTTGAAAAATGCAATAAGTTCTTATCTATGGAGTTCTGCTTTTCATCCAAAACCTAGAAGAAGCTTTTTCCATTATCAGTAACAAATTCCAAAGCTGTCGCCAGAAGCGGTTATTTTTTGTATTTTTATTTCTAAGGTGTGGATAAACGACGTTGCAAAAAGACAGCATACTTATCACTTGTCGGCTAAAAATTCAACCAAAATTCCATACAAATACATTTGTATGCTAGTATATATTCACAAAGATTTAAGATATATGTTTTTATATAAATACGAAAAAGCCTAATAAAAAGCATTTTTTAGCATGTAATTGTACACTGAATACTGTTATTAATTGCATATTGAATTTTAATAAAATTCTATGGAAAAATGAATAGTCAATCTGCAAATTTAAAGATATGTTTTTTTTTTTTTTTTTAAATATTGATTTTATAAAATGTTTTAAAAACTTGACCTTATTTCTTTATTATTTACTTTTAAAAATCCAGAATTAAGCAATGAAAATACTTACTATGTGCATTTTACAATGACAACTGTATACAGTAGAAAATCAGAACATAATTCAACGAATAAAATGATGTTCAAAATAAATTGAATATTAACAGGGTTACGGAGAAACCGGAATAGTTGGCATACTCGCAAGATGGGGAGGGGGAGAGACTGCTTCGACGCAGCACTTTTTTTCCTCCCTTTTTGCCTGATGAAGGATTGTTCTTTATTATTCCAAATCAAAACAATGTGAAAATTGGTATATTGCAGTTTATGATGTCTATAAAATTTCTATTAATTTTCAATGCTGAAGTTTTAAATTAATTTTTGTGAAATAACACTTACGAAAAAGTCTGACCAATTATTTAAAAAAATAAATAAATAAATAAATAAAAATAAATAAAAATAAATAAAAAACATTAAATAAGTGTGTTTGATGCAAATAAGAGTACTTAAATTAAAAATGAGTAATATTCCCGTATA
This sequence comes from Salticus scenicus, assembly GCA_963930645.1. Taxonomy (NCBI): domain Eukaryota; kingdom Metazoa; phylum Arthropoda; class Arachnida; order Araneae; family Salticidae; genus Salticus; species Salticus scenicus. The sequence continues at coordinate 32,127,728 of OZ005659.1, read as the reverse complement.
TGTCGATGACGGAAAGAATTTTGAAAATACTGTTAATATTTACAAAATCAGTAAAATCTTACCAAGATGTCGACAAATACCTTTTCCCAAATGAAAATAAATAGAAAGGAAATACAGTGGAAAGCATGTTTTACCGATTAACTTTAATACAACAAACTCAAACGAAATTTAAACCGCCACATATTATTTATTTAGAAATTCACTTTGAAAATCTTTGAATTTACTGTCTGAACAAATACCTGAATATTAATACACTGAAAATTTTAAAATTCCACAGTTGTCTTTAAGTACTGTGAATACATTAAAACCTAAATTTAAAGGATAAATATGATGTCGGCATTTCCTACCAGAACATATCGCTTTAGAATAATAATTAGCAAGTTGCCATCTTGTATTCTCCGAACACAAACCTTAGCGTCGTTTCATGATTTATACAATAGTTTAAATCTTCGCTTTTTACACACTTTAGACGAAATTGTACTTGTCAATGTTGGCAACTATTTTTTCGCAGATGAATAGATTAAAAATTTTCGCAGAGGAATAGATTTCACACGTTATCGTATTCATTCTCACACATACATCATAGTAAAAATATTGAAAATGAACTCAAAGGAACCTCAAAACGTATAGAAACATCAAAATCTCAAAGTCCGATTTTTCATACGATTACAATATTTTCCTTACATATGTATGTTCGGAAAGTAACCAGTTTTGCTGACTGATTTAATGCAATAAACTCAAACAAAATACATTTTCCTTATTTATTTAGAGGTTCACTTTGAAAATCTTTGGACTTGTATCTTTGGCAAACTATGAATATTAAACTGTAAATTTTAAATGTATTCAATCAATCAATCAATCTAAAGGACAAATAATTAATTTCAAATGCGAGGGGCTAGACATAAGAGGAATTTCTTGTCCAATTTTAAATACAAAATATTAATTTATTTTAATGAATCTTGGTGTGTCGATACATATGTATGTCTTGCTTATGAATAATATAAAATTTTTAATTTAAGAAAAATAATTTACACTTAATAAGGAAAACATGTAGCGTGACAGAAATGACCAAAAAAAAAAAAAATAATAATAATAATAATCCGATTTCAGTGTCTTATTTTTATCACTCAACAACTGTGAATTTAACTGTTTTCGGTCTCACAGCTGTTGTGGAGTGTTTACCTTTTTCGGCATGCATTTCAAAAGTAAAGAAAGTTAAAATTTGGTTTTATTAAATTTCCTTACGGTTGATTTATTATTATGTTTCATGTATTATAAAGTTTATTTCTCTCGTGGTTTTTTCCACTTCATAGATTTATTATGAAAAAAATTGGTGTTTGAAGTTTAATATGTTTAATTCTTTCTTGGTTTTTTTTCTACTTCTTAAGTTTGTTTCTAACTTGGTTTTTTCCACATATTGTTTGAAATTATTTTCAAGTCTTTTAGGTGACCTCAGGCATTGCATGCTGTAGATTTTTAGCAGTTTTCATACAACATGACAGAAAGATCACCTAATTTGAATACAACATTCATTCAATGCCTTTGAAAAAGTGGTGAGTTTGTATGCTTCAATATCGGGTTGCTTATTTTTTCTTATCGTCAGCTTCATTCATTTTTTATAGTTCTTCATGTGATACTTGGTTTCATATAATGCAATGTTTGAAAGGGTTTTCAATGTATATATATATGTGTATATATCTGTACTGATAAGTATAAAGGATTTAAGTCCATATTCTTGATTTTTCAGGAGACGAAAAATAAAGCTAAACTAACTAAAAACTAATAGGAAGAATCGATTAGGAAAAAGGGATTATGTTGATTTATACCCTTTATACCATTCAGTAATTGTCAATCTTCATTTATTAAAGGGAAAAAATTGAATTAAATATTTTATACGAATGATTAATGCTAAATTTCTGACTTTAATCTTCTTTTACCAATGGATTTTCTCAAAGACTAAATGACATGGATTTAAATCCTTTATACCAATCGATAGAGAATTTTTTTTTCTGAGTCTGACTATGTACTTAACTCAAAATCGAAATTTTTGGACTTAAATCCTTTATACTTATCAGTACAGATATATATATATATATATATATTATTTAATAGCATGGCAGACCTGACAAGCGTAAACATTTAGAATTATCTTTTATTTATTTTTAAATTTAAATATTGCTTTATTATTAATTTTTGTATATATAATGTGTTATATTATTCGATATGTTTCATACGTTTTCATCATGAAAAATAAAAAAATATCGAATTAGTCGAAGCCTAAAAGATAACATTTTTGTCCACTTTTGCATTAAATTAACTAAATATAATGTAACCATATCTAACGAAATCTTGAAACACAAACCTCCACGTTGTCTTTGTGATTTACACAGTAATTTATATCTCAGCTTCGAGACAAAATTGTATTTGTCAATGTCGGCAACCGTCTTGTCGCAGATGAAAGGATGAAAAGGAGGATGAAAGTGGAAAACTAGAAAAGTCGTGGATAGACAGGCCACTCATCACTGTCAAGAAAAGGCCGCGGAACAGATGACACATTTTAAAACTTTCCACTGAAGGATGTCGCCACAGGGAGGGCGAAAGGGGATTTTCATCTTGAAAATTTATTATTCAAGATGCATGTAAAATAAATTTGGACAGGTTATTCTAAATAAACTTAAAAAATAAAAGATGATTTTGAATATAACGTGGTAGCCGAGAGAACCAAGAAAAGAGAGAGAGAAGGAGATAAAAACCTACATACATAAAATCTTCTAATCTAAATTCATCGGACCGTAAAAATGTCGCATAATTTAATAATACTTATAAGGCGGTTCTATTGCAATATTAGGTGTATTTGATTATCAGGGGTCGATCCAGGCAAAATTTGGGTCCCTTTTGCGGCCCCTTCACAAAATTCCACATAGTAAAAAGGTACCCTTCACAAAATTCAAATTCATAAAAAGGGACCCTTCACAAAATTCAAATTTATAAAATGAGTCCCTTCACAAGATTTGTTTTATAAAAATGATCCTTTTATTAAATGTTTTCATATTTTCAGTATTATTTTTAATTTATGCCTTAATTTGTCTCAACGAAACTCTATTAACTTGATAATAACATTACATAAAAGTGATTGTAAAAACTGAAGATTTTACAAAATATTTTACTTTTTCACAAAAATAAATAAAAATTTCACAAAAATATTTTGTTTTTCACAAAAAAGGGACCCAAAAATGAAATTCTGGATCGACCCCTGATTATTATACTTGATGTATTACAAATAGCGATAACTTCAATATGATTTAAAATAATGCGAGATATCTTTCACTAAAATACAACCAATGTGCACAAAATGCTTCAATGTAAGCAGACCAAGTTAAGGAGTTTTGGTCGTATATATTTATAATATGACTTTTACAACTGTTTTATATTTTTATATGGAGATACTGGAGACTGGACTTCGAATCTTAAAAACTTTAGACGGCCCCTACCTACAGGCCAAGTTTAACGGGTTTGATACCGTCCAAAGGGAGTCCATCCCATAGAAATGAGCTGTGTCCGGAGGAGATATTGGACTTTGACCCAATATTGGACACAAGTTCTGCTCACATCTGAAAGTTTTCAAGAACACCATTCAAATAAACTAAATAATTCTAACACTGAATTTTGGATAATCCTATACAAACAGATCTTACATTACTTAATGATTATTTAACACTGAAACCTGCTTATTCAGTATATTGAGTCTTACGTGATATTCAACTGAGAAGATAGTCGATAACTGTCTTAGATCCAACAAAAGGGTTCATTCCAATAAATAGCTACACTAAAATACAATTTATGAAGATTTGAGAACCCGAATGTGAATTATATTTGAAATGAAGAGATGTAATCTTAAAATTCAAATAATACCATCATGTCCCATTTATATTATTGGTCATGATTTACAATGCATGCAGGCAATGGTCATGGCAAAATGTCGAGCATCTGTTATAAATCTGTACCTTCTTATTGGTATCTTAATTCTGTGTATTGTTTGGTGGATGGTCGTTGTCGTGAAGGAATTTGAATATCACATTGATAACCGATATTGTTCAAATTGTCGAAGATTGTAACCAAAATCTATACGGCAGAGTCGATAATAAATTCTTTGCATTTAAAATTCAGTAAAATAAGACAGATGATATTATATTGTATCATTTATAACAGAATATCACGTGGGAAACAAGGGACTTAAGGCAACATAAAGATTTAATGAAAGTAACATTATAATTCTCAAGGTTATGTGAGCTCAGGGTATGACAGATTTTATGTCTTCTTTTTCATTATTTCTTCGGGAGAAAGGGGGAGGATCCCTCTATCTAAAATTGTCTACAACTGAGAAAGAAAAAAAAAAAAAAAAAAAAAAAAAGAAAAATTCGGTAGAATTTATTTCGCTACTGATTCAGTAGCCAATCTTTCGTTAACAATCTTAAGAGGACATCCTTTTTTTTTTTTTTTTTGAACTGAAAAATGAGAACTAAATGTATTCTTTAGCCCTAAAATATAATAATAATAATAATAATAATAATAATAATAATAAAATCAAAGAATCAATTTTTGGAAAACAAGAACAAATTTAACGGTCATGGAGTTTTTAAAATGAAAATGGGGGGGGGGATACAATAAGCAATAAATGAGTAATTGATCTATAAACAAATTTCCCATAGAATGACATTGGGTTTGGCTGTCGGCGACAATGGATAATTTTTTTCTCCAAAATAATATTTTTATGCACATATTCCGTATTTATTTTTTCATATCCCCCCCCCCCCCCTCTTCAATGCTTTTAAACTTTTCTCTTATTTCATTTGTGAATAAATGTTTGTTGTTTAACATTTATTTTTTTTAATAAAGTTATATCCTGGGAAATAATTTTAAAGATATGATTAAAGATAAGGAAGAAAAAAAAAAGTGAGAAATTTGTGTAAGGGAAATAGATAACTTATTTTATTTTTTAGCACGCACTTCAAAAGCTGAAACGTTTTTAAAATGTTGATTAGAATATTTTGTATGTAAAGTTTATCCTCAAGCAAATGATTGGTCAGATAGTTAATATTTAGCCGAACCATATCCAGCAAAAGCATATATTAAAGTTGCACCGAATATTCGATTACTATTCGGTATTTGGCCTATTCGGCAGGTGACACCGAATATTCGGCGACCGAAAAGTGCAGTAAAATTTTGAATTAAGTTGAAATATTGAAATTGATAAAAATATTTTTTATCATATAAAATTTAATTTTTTTTTTTTTTTTTTGTCGTCATCAATGTTATGATGCCAAAGAAAAATAGATGAAAAATAAACACCAATCTAATAAAGTTCTTATCGCATTAATTTCTAATCTAAATTAAAATAGAATCTGTACTGTATTCAAATATGATACATTTCAAAATAATCACTAATTGTAGCAGTTTAATGAAGGGGAAATTGTGACAGTATATATAAAATTGTATTTACCTACAAAATACGAATCAACTAAAATAATAATAATAATAATAATAATAAAGGGTAGAAAATAGTTTATCAAAAATCACTCTTTGTATTTAAATTTTGGCAATTTATAATGCAGGAACACAGGTTTTTCTGCATGTTTTGGCTGTATGTGTGTGTGAGAGAACTTGTTGTATCTGTTAGATAATTTTATTATTTTTTCATTCTGGAGCATACAACACATTTTTAGTGTAGTTATTCTTTATATATATATGGCCTAGATTTTAATGAGATTAATTTATAAAAATTCAAAAAGGGAAGATTTTATTTATTAATTCTTATTTAATATGTATTTGGACTTTTTAGTTTATTTACTAGAATTCAAAATTTTACAAGGGAAAGGAAAAGGTAATGGATTTCTTTCTTTCTTTCTTTCTTTTTCTTTTTCTTTTTCTTTTTTTTTTTTTTTTTTTAAGTACGATATATGATATTTTATTTCTATTTTGGCAGTAAAAATTTTTTAGTGCTTAGATTTTATGCTGATATCTTTTAATGCATATTGTATTCTTTTTTATATGCAATAAAGTTAAAAATAATTAAGCTATTCTGGGTGTGAAAAAACACTATAATTGAAATTTAAGTATTCGGCCGAATACCGAATATTCGGCTAAAATTTTGACCGAATATTCAGTATTCGGCAAAAAACACTATTCGGTGCAACTCTAGCATATATCAAATACTTACCAGATAACTAGCGTACAATGTGTTATAAAAATGATTTTTATTATTACAAAACAACAAAAATCTAAATGTAAATTTTAATACTGGTGTAATTTAACGCAAGCAAACATGTAGAGTGAAAAGATTTCTTTAAGTTTGAAGATAAAGCTTTTATTATTATTATTATTATTATTTATAGGGATTATTTATTTATTTTTTATTTAAGTATTTGGCCGAATGATCACGTCCATAATTTGTTAAATATTTCATTCAAGAAAACATAAAAAATAAAAGAACTTTTTCTAACCACAAAGCAAAACTACAATATAATGTATATGAAAATTAAAACTCACCCACATTATCAGAAACCTAAAATGATTCTTATAGTCAGGATAATTAACTTACCTAGAAAGAAAAGAAAATACATTATTATAACTCATAAAATAGAAGTAACGCAGGAAATAAAGCAAACGGAAAATGGTATAAAAAGTTATTAAGGCCATACATACACAGTGAATCATCATGATCAATAATATAATGGTTAGAACACATGCACATCGATTTATATAATAACGGTCAGGAAAATATGCTACTAAATGAATGAAGGCTTACATTATGTGATGTTCAATAATGAAACCGTTCCAGGAAACAAATATCATACATAATGTTGCAACAAATAATAAACAAAATAGTATAATAACAACATTAGAAATAATCTATCCTACATATTATAAAAAAGAAGCAAATATCCCCCCCTACGCAAAATAATAAACTTAGAATTCAACCCACATATTCAAGTTAAACGACCGGCTGATGATGTTTTGTAAACCATATATTTCTTTTACTATAATTAAACATTTCAAAATACTCAGTAATAATTACAGTATTGCGGTTATTACATATATAATAATCTGGTGTGTCACTCACACGACTTTCTTTTACCCTGAAATTTAATACTATAAATACAGGTTGCAGATTAAGAGGTAAGATAACGAGAACTGTCATGTAAACCTATGCTAAACAATTCAAATTAGGCTTCGGAAGAGTTTTAGATAATTAGTGTGGGGTTAGCCCCCCCCCCTCACACAGGGCGGTAGTGGGGGGCCGCCCTGCGTGAGGGGCCGCCCCCTTAACCCCCCGTTTCATTAATGCACGTACATTTATATAGAATTTAATTCGGTTATTAAAAAATAATTTATTAAAATTATATTTTATGATAATGCAGACGATTTCCATATTAGAGAAATAGTGTAACACTAGATATCCAAAAAAAAGTCCATTTTACTCTCAATATTTAAAAAAAAAAAAAAAAAAAAGTCGTAAGTTTTTTTTTCGTTAAAAGTAAAAAAAAAAAAAATCTATAACTTTGTTTTAAATTATCACAGATTTATAGTTCAACCATTCGTTTTAAAGGTATTGGCGAGCTCTTTTGAATGATACCCATCATGAAAATTTACTCACCTCGAGGGGGGACTTCCCCCCCCAGGGGGAGGCGAGGTTCCTACATACACAATTTTTTTCCCCCAGTTGACTATCTCTATTACAAAAAATATACATTCGTTTCATTTGGTTTAGTCTTAAACTCCACTTACCTGCAATTTCCCCCATAGACGTAATGTATTTGAATACTTTTGAGTGTCCCTGTACACAAACCATTTGCTTCATCTCAAACTCAACGAAAAGCTTATTGTAGCATCCCTATATGATACACATTTAGAATACCGAGTTTGAACTTTCTGCCATAATTTGTTTTTGAGATATGCTGATAACAGACAGACACACACACACACAGACCATTTGCTAAAAACATGATTTTCGTATTCAGGGAACCTCAGAACATGTAAATATAAGACAAAAACTTACTTTCGAAAATTTGACCCAAAAAGAATACTTTCTCTACCTTATGGGTAAGAGAAAGTTAAAAAGTGGGATGAAGAAAAAATGTCCCCCCCCCCCCAAAAAAAAAAAAAAAAAAAAAAAAAAAAAATATATATATATATATATATATATATATTTTACATCTTCAGTACATAAAATATAAATATCTTTACTATATTGCGAATATTTTCATTATTTGTATTATATTTTTAATATACAATACAATCAAGTTTTTGAGCTAGAATATATTTTTATCTCATTTTTCTCTCATTCTCAGTATTTTTGAGGGTCCGCAATTGGCATCATCTGCGAACTAGTGCTCCTCAATTCAGCGACTAATCGGCAGTATACTGTATCTGAATATCAAAGTTGTTTTATTCCCAAAATTCTAGGTATTTGATATCATACTATCCATTTTTATCAGGTACAACTAGTAGCTAAGTAAATAACAATCAACCTACAAAGCAGTAAAATACACGGTAAAACAGTCTACTTTTTTTTTTCGACTGACGAAGAGTCGTGCTTATTTATTTCAATACGAAACAGTTATTGCGCATACTCTTGTTCATGGTATTTAGTTAAAAAGTTCTTCTTCTCAGTCGCTCTACATATCGATTTTGATTCGATCAGCGCCAATGGTGGTGGTGATGGGGCTTAAAGGCCAATTGTCTCTGTGCCCTTTATAAGGGGTCCTAGCCCGTATTCATGCAAGTTTCGGAGAAAAAGACGAGAAACTCCGAACGGTTAAACTGACGAGCGAGACCTGGGTTCGAACCCGACACATCGGTCATAAAGAAAAGACATCAAAGTCAATGATTTCGAGATATCGCAGATTCAATGAATCATGAAACAACGAAAAGACGCGAGAAACATTCCCTGAATAGAATTATGTATTACTATATGAATCATTACATGCGGTATCAACGATTTGGTCAGCTAAGAGAAAAATAATATTACACATTCACAAGTCCACTAATTTTTATAACAAAAATTTGTAAAGCAAATAATTTTTTATAATTTAATATCGCTTAAATAAAATGAAGTAATTATAGTAATTTACCTTAAAAATTATCAAACATGACACATATTCTAAATTTTCACAGCGTCATAAACGTATAATAGGACTATAACGCACGCATAAAAGTCGCCAATAACATTTCCGTGAGAATAGTACAAAATTAAAGGCAACACAAATTTAATAAATTCGCTTTAACAAATCTTGTGAACCGCGAATCGTAATATATTTATCAGCGGAAGTTTAATTTTCGGGGAATGAAAGAAAAGGGGTGGAGATGGGACAGTTATGAATATTCATCACCTCAACATCCGAAGATTATGAAAGCGTGCACGTAAATGAGGCCTGGGCCTCAGAGGGTGGAAGCAAAATACCGTAGCAGCACTTGGGAACTGCAACAAAATTGTGAAAATTCGACATATCCAGGAACCTGGTAAAGCTGATAAGCAAACATTTTGATATGGAAATCAATGCAAGAATATGAAGAATATCAAAAGAAATTTCCGGTAAGATAAACATGATACTTATACGTAATTAGGAAAAGGGTTAGGGGAAAGGGTTTCAAACGCCTTCCGAAACAGATAAGGAGGGGGAACTAATTTTTAAGCACAGGAAAACTTGTATAAATAGACGGTGGTGTCAAAAAGGCGAAAACGTACAAGCAGATGAACTGAACTGAAACAATTTATTTTGATAAGGATAAATATCCCAGGAGATGTCATTTTAGTTAAGCCTACAATTGACTGTTTTCTATTGCTAAAAGAAGTCGATATCAGTCTGTAAATGGAATTGAAATTACTGAAGAAGTAAGACAGGAAAATGAAGTGAATAATAATAATAATAATAATAATAAATGCTTAAATTGTAACATTATTACGAAATAAATGTAATGTAATGTTATTGTAAATTATGTGAACTGCACAATTATCTTACTTATTACATAACATGTTAATTATTAATGCCCTTATCAATCTCAAATTCTAGGCATATTTCCTATTTCTGCAATCATACAGGGATGAGATTAGCAAAAATACAAAAAAAGCTGAAACTGTACGCAAAGGTAAGACGTTGAAATGAAATACTAGAATTTTGATGGAAAAATATATTATATTAGAGGAATAAATATCTATTTTAATCTTCAGTGTATAAAAAAAGAACAAATGCACATCAGAAACATAAAAAAAAAAAGCTGAAATCAGCTGAAAAATCTCATCTCAGAATCAATTTTAGAAATGATGAGAGATTGTTGGGTGTCAGTATCATAAAATTAGCTTCGCATTTAACGAATGGGTAGTGAAAGTAGACAATAAAACCATTAATTTCACAAGTTCATCATCAGAACCCAAAGCTTGAATGTTAATTGTATGCATATGTTTTCCCCAAACCTGTGGAATGAATTTTTCGCATTTTATATTATATATAAATTCTAATGATTTGTCAGCTATTTTTATTATATTTGAAATACATTTAACAAAACATTTCTTACTAAAAAGCTTTTATTAATGCAACTCTATTCTTATATAGAACTATATTTATATTTTTAAACGTATTAACGAATTCAGTTCAAATAGTATGGACAGAAATTTCCTGTCACACACTTAAATAAATATTCACGAAATTTAATACCAGAATATCAGTAACAATAATAAAATAGTATGTTGTGGCCACCACAAGACTTTCTTCTATATTTTCCGATAAAAATTCACTAAGTAACAATATCAAAAAAAAAAAAAAAAAAAAATACGATTTTTTTTCTAAGTTTTATTTTCTTTGTTTTAAAATTATCACAGATTTATAGTTCAACCATTCGTTTCAAAGGTATTGACGAGACCTTTCGAAAGATACCCATCTTGAAAATTTACCCCCCCCCCCCTTAGGGGAGGGGGGGAGAACCGATGCTCCCACATGCGCAAATTTTTTTTTCTAGTTAACTACTACTATTATCAATAATTCATATTAATTTTACAATCACAAGTTTAAAATAACTCTCATTATGCACATTTATACGAAATTTTGTCCTATACTGTCATGTTAAAAGTTTACAAAAAATGCGATCACAGCGCCACCTGTTGAGCGATTGACCCCAAAATCTAATCAGCACCAGTTTATGTCAGGGGGCAACTAAATACCAAGTTTGGTTAAATTTAATTCATTGGCAGGGGTCGATCCAGGCAAAATTTGGGTCCCTTTTGCGGCCCCTTCACAAAATTCCACATAGTAAAAAGGGACCCTTCACAAAATTCAAATTCATAAAAAGGGACCCTTCACAAAATTCAAATCCATAAAAAGGGACCCTTCACAAAATTCAAATTTATAAAATGAGTCCCTTTACAAGATTTTGTTTTATAAAAATGATCCTTTTATTAAATGTTTTCATATTTTCAGTATTATTTTTAATTTATGCCTTAATTTGGCTCAATGAAACTCTATTAACTTGATATTAAACATTACATAAAGTGATTGTAAAAACTGAAGATTTTACTCAATATTTTACTTTTTCACAAAAATATTTTATATTTCACAAAAATAAATAAAAATTTCACAAAAATATTTTGTTTTTCACAAAAAAGGGACCCAAAAATTAAAACCTGGATCGACCCCTGATTGGTTCGTGAGATACATTGGACACAAAATTCGTGATACACACACACAGACAGACAGACATTTTCTAAAAACTATCAATTCGTGTTTAGAACATCCAAAACGTGTAAATCCATGAAAAACCGGAGTTCGGAAATTTTCACGAATCCAATACTTTCTCTATATTACATATAGAAGAAAGTAAAAAATGAATAAATAAATAATAAATAATTACGAAATATGTAGCATTAAATTAATATACTTTCTTTATATATTGAATCTTGTGCTTTCTGATGATATATTTAGATATATAAAATTCATAAATATGTAATTTTATTCACTCACTGTCTCACACATGCACACAGAGAGAGGGAAGGGGGGAATAATTACCAAATATAATATGATTGCATCTAGACAGACATCCTAAAACATATAAATCAATCAAAAACCTCAAATTAAAAAAAATTCTAACTTCCTTATTTTCCTTGATTTAAAATTTTAACTGCATCAGAAATTAAAAATAATATAATAATATAGTAAATGTAAAAATAGCAACCAGAAAATTAGTATAAATTTTTCAAGCATAAAAAATCAATAAATATATCAAAAGGATTTCCGCTCTTTACGCATAAGAGGAAGAAAAATGCACATCTTCTGTTTACATTCAAGTAGTGCCAAGTTTGGATCTCTAATGTCAACAACCCCACAAAATGCACGATATCGGTTTTTCAGGAGGAACATTTTTGTTTGGTTATCATCTGAGTGGGAAAAATAAACACAGAGGAGCGATGATCACGATTCAAAATAATGTGGAGCACAGAAAGAGAGGATATGTAATCGAGATTTAATCTTTTTCCGGAATATCTCCTTGAAACAGGCGATGGGAGGAAAATTATACTCAATTCTCGTAATATCAAATGTTGGCAGAGTGAGAGAGAGAGCGAAATTAAAATCTTCGGCAGAAATTAAACAAGCTATAAATATAAAGAATTTTCAGATTCTCATTTTAAATCGGGAAAAACATATCGGAATTGTACCTCTTATGTATTATACAGAAGAAAATATAAATTTAAAAATCCACCCCAAGTAAAAAAAAAAAAAAAAAATAATAATAATAATAATTAGAGTTATAACATTAAATGTAAAAGTTGCAATCAGAAAAATGTTATTTCAAGCACGGCCTGAAATTTCAACTCAGATTCCACTCGCCGAAAGAAAAAAAAAAAAAAAAGAAAGTTATTCACCATAAAATAGGGTTGGTATATTCTATTTTTTACGGATTTTGTAAATTTTTTCCCCCAATTATTTGAAATACTTTTACAAACATGCATATAACTTTACGTAATTAAATGGTCTCATATGTCATCATATCTCAATATCACCTATAATTAAAAATCATTTTAATGTATTACATTTAAGATTTTAAAACGATTAAAATATCTAAAAGCATAAATGTGAAAAAATAGTTTAAGAAACACTTTGTCAAACAATATTTAATCAAAATATTTTTCCCATGAAAAATTAAACTTCCATTTCTCTTATTTTTTACACCGATAACGTGTTTTCATCCAATTTAATTTCCAATTAGAACTTATTTTCCAATTGATCTATAACTAGAGTGAATTTTTACTCGCCACAGTAAAATTTTCGTTCGCCAATGGCGAGCTGGCGAACGGAAATTTCGTGCCCTGATTTCAAGCATAGGAATTACAAATAAACCAAAAAGGTGAAGAGAGGGTTATTAATAATAACTAATTTTACCCGAGGATTACAACCAAGCAGATTGATTTTAAATCCTCCAAAACTGTGCACTTTCATCAAAAATTTTAACGTAGTTTACTTTCTGTAATGTTCTCCCCCCAACAAAAAGTGGAATATCATCGTTATTTTATTTTATTTTTTATTTATTTATTCATTTTTTCAGAAATTACATGTCTATATAGAAAGAACATCTTATCCTCGATTTTCACCAAATGGCCAAAAACATTTGCTTTTTGTAACGCCTGGTCGACAGAATGCTCACAACAGTGACTGAATGAAATAGGTTTCTACTACCTGAGCGCTGAGCTCGTAATTGGAAGATTGTGGGTTCGAAAATCGAGCCGGCCAAAGACCGTCGTGTGCACTAATAGTGGCTGGTGCACATAAAATCTATCGCGACCGCAATGTCCTCCACGTTCCCATCCATATTATACATCTGGGGGTTACCGAAGTGGTACAGCCATCCCCTCCGTAGAGGATCAAAATTGTGATGCATGTCTCCGAACCATCCTTACGGGTGCATCCTGATCGTCGCCAATTACTCATTGTGTAGTATTAGTGCGACGTTAAACCCAACCAACCAACTTAACGGCCCTCTTCACTTACCGTCGCCGGAAGCCCGAGCCAATGTTATTCTATGGGGAAATTTTCTTTACAAATAGCTTATTAACTAATACGTATTTTTAAATTCTGTTTTCACATTCAGAAAATTCCCAACTGTTAAATTGATGGACCTTTTTTAAAAAGGTATTTTTTTAATTTTTAATATTTTATTTTGAAATTGCAAAATGAAAAATATTCACATATTGAAAATTTGTATTCTGCAGCTTCAAAATAAAATATAAAAAATTAAAAAAATAATTTTTTAAAAAAGGTCCGTCAATTTAACAGCTGGGAACTTTCAGAATGTGAAAACAGAATTTAAAAATATGTATTAGTTAATAAGTTATTTGTAAAGAAAAATTTCCCATTGAATAACATTAGCTTCGGCTTCCGGCGGCGGTGAGTGAAGAGGGCCCTTAATACCTGAGAACAAACAACTAATTTTCTAAGCACAAAAACCACGTGCAGAAGTTAAAGTGATAATATAACAAAATATTTATCAATTTAAATCTTATAAACATTAAAGATTATTTTAACAATAAAATACGAAAAAGGGAACAATGCGAGAGAACTGCCTTCAACAATGAAGTCTTCAGATGTAGGTTTATGGCGTAGTAAGGCACACGCGTGCATTTTTCAGAAATGTTATCAAATTTTGATAAAAAGGTATTACTTTGATTGGAAAACAATTCTAGGTAATCAATCGAAAAAGGAGATAAAACATGTTTTGGAAAAGTGAGAGTTCTAAATCAGATAACATTGAATACGGGACGCAAAATTGATTATTATTTTAAAGAACGAATATCCTTTCAGAAACACTTATTCGGTATAAGGGTTGGTCGAATTTAAATGTTAACAGTTTTAAAAGTTTTTTTTTTTTTTTTTTTTTTTAAGTTTTCATTTTGAAATTTATAGAACTGCGTAAATTTATCGTATCAATCGATCATGTCCAAGAATAACGTAGAAAAAAAAAAAAAAAAAAAAAAAAAAAATTCGAAGCACTTTCTCTCCAGCTGATGAAAATCCTTATCTCCTATAGCTACCACATAGTATGACTGAGATGTCAATATATATATATATATATATATATATATATGTGTGTGTGTGTGTAATTTACATATAATACAATACAATATATATATAATTATACGATTTAATTTAAATCAAAATGAAATACATAAAAAAAAAAAAAAAAAAAAAAAAAAGATAAAATTTATTTGCATGATTTTGAATATAAATAACTTCAAAATTGCTCTGTAAATTGACTGTATAAGTGAATTAGTAAACCATAATCTATGAAGTCAATAGTATGGTGTGTAAACTGACTGCACTTGGATCCGTATAGAATCCCCTCTATGAGTCTTTCTAAGGGATCTTAGCTAGTATAATTTATGCAATTTTGGGAGAAAACCGCTGAAAATCTGAACGAGTAAATAGATAAGCGCCACCTGGAATCGAACCTGACACTTCTTCTACCATATTGACAGCCGAACCTCTCAGCTACAATTTGGGTTCTATGAGCAGGGTTCTCACATAGGGAAATTTTTTGTACCATTATTTTTTCTTACCAGTTCATTTTCCACTTGACTATTTTTTGATATCTATTTTAAAAAGTTACTACAAAAAATTCTGGTAGCGATATTTTCTTTTGTGAGAACCCTGTCTATGAGGTAAATAACTTTCAGTGAAGAGGATGAAACCTTTATCACTGTCGAAGGTTTTGCAAATTTTTTGTCGTCAATGGGTTTTGAATGAGTTTTCTTTCTTTTTTTCTTTCTTTTTTTTTTTTTTTTACATACCGTATTGCATTATATAAAGCTTGTATACAAGATAATTTAAAATAATTAGGAGAATCTTAAAAATATTAAATCTAATTTTAAATATATCCGAAGCAAAAGAATTGACCACAGTGCAACTTAGATCCGTTGGTTCTAAAAACAAATGAAATGATATGTTCTCATTATGAAACGGCTACCTACTATTGCATAAACGCAATTTCATTTCCAACGAACCATAAACTTTTTTTTTTTTTTTTTTTTTTTAATAGAACAAAAGATATACAAATAAAGTTTTATCTTAAAAAAGAAATAAATAAACTTTTAAACAAGAAGACAAGCTAAACATTCTGAAAAAAAAAAAAAAAAAAAAAAAAAATATATATATATATATATATAAAGGAAAAAAGGAAAGGAGAATTTTATAATATGTATGCAAACACAAACATTCCAAAAGCTTTTGCGTCCTCAGTACAAATAAACTACCTAAAATTGACATCCAGTGAATACACAATGATAATATCTAATACACACAGATAACAAAAAGTGAATAATCACAAATCTTTTGATACTATCAGACAACAAAATGGCCGGGGAAAAGAAAATAGTAGCACACTATTTTTTATAACATTCTTTTTACAAAAATAAAAATGCGATATATGTAACTTGGAAATTCACATTCCAAAAATAGTTAAATGCTTCACTGCTCTTTAAAAAAAACTAAGGAAATATCTAAAATATAGTTTTGAGGATAAATCAATAAAAAAGATTGGTATGCCTGAGTGGGGGGAGGGACGGGGAGGTCACCGAAGGGAAGAAAAGTTAGAATGGTAAATACATTGTGCCATCAACAACTATAGAAAAAAAAAAAAAAAATCATACAATAAGGTATATTACTTTTTTTATTAACTTTAAAAAAAAAATAAATAAATAATAATAATAATAAAAAAAAAAAAAAAAAAAAAAAAAGGCTATATCATTTTTCCCTCACAGCCTTATAGAATATTTGACAGAATCTGAGCTTTAAAATTGATTTTTCCCTTTGGAATTCATCTTTATTTTTCCCGTTTTTAAGTCGATGTAATAGTATTAAAAATACAATAAAATGCAAAGAGAAAATAAATGATCTGCAGATATCAATACACCTGAGAAAAAACACAACTGAGAATAAATAAATAAAATAGAGTGAAACAGACTATGAATTTCATTTTTAAGAAAAATAAGAATAAGAATAATTGCAAGCTGAGAATAAAATTATATTTGATTCTTTAAAGATAAATTTTGAAATTACACTGATACGAATATAGGTTTTTTTTTTTTTTTTTTTTTTTTTTTTTTTTAATATTAAACTGATTTTAAATCGAAAAGTATAGAGATATAAGATATATTTAAATAAATATCTAAAAAAAAAAAAAAAAGCAGCTTTATATTTGATACATAGTTTAGATTTTCTGCAATTGATCTGAAAATATTTTTAATCAATATATCAATTACACGCAGTAAATAAAATCATACCTCATAAAAATAACTATGAACAATTTAAAATTACCTGTTTAAAAATAAATAATAAATATATATGCATAAAAAAAAAAAAAGGCTTAAGAATAGATAAAAACTCTACGTTAAAAAATAAGGTTTGATTAAAATCGCAAATATTAAATAAATAATCCAAATAATCTTAATTTAATAAAAGAATCATAATAAATTTTTAGCTCTTATTATTAAATAATTTTTTTTTTTTTTAATTATTATTAAATAAGTGTTATAATTATATCCAATTAAAATTTTGCCCTTAAATCCATCGAAAAGCAAATTAACAAAATGTTTAAAAAAAAAACCTAAATTCCACGATAAAGAATATATATATATATTAATACATGCCAACATTTTAAATATTCTAATAAAAATATGTTTTATTATTTTTCTACAAATAAATAGAGTGAAAGTTGTTGTAGAAAATTTCTTGTATGAAATCTTCCACTGAAATTGGGAGATTTAGCTACTATGTACATGTATTGATTAAATTTGCCAACGCTAATACAACTTAAATAAAAATCCAAATCAAACTTAAATTATTCTTTAAATTTATATTTAAAAATTATACTTATTATTATTCATGTATAAATAAATATATACATGTAATGCTAATTTTCCCTTTTTTTCAAAGTCAAGGCGTGGCATGAATGCGTTCTTAATGGGTCGGAATCTATTTTAAATCGTCAAATTAGCATACCGAACAAATAATGACAGTATAAGGATAAATTAAATCTGTAAATACGGTAATAAAAATAGCTGAATATATAACTTCATGCATTGATGCGTATTTAAAGAGAGAAGAAACCTAATTCAGTTTTTGTTGTAAGAAACATGTGAAAAATATCATAGTCAGAAAGTATTTTGTTTTAGGGTGCGAGGTACCTTCGAACAGTGAAATTATGAGGGAAAGGGGGACATAACTTTACTTTCAATAAATAAAACAATCTGGTGTGTCACACACACGACAATTCAAATTAGGCTTCGGAAGAGTTTTATATGATAATTAGTTGTGTGTGAGGGGGGCTACCGCCCCCCTCAACCCCCCGTTTCATTAATGCACTTACATTTATATAGAATTTAATTCGGTTATTAAAAAATAATTCTGTTTTTAAAAAATAATTTATTAAAATTATTATTTAAAAAAAATTTCTTTTATGATAATGCAGACGATTTCCATATTAGAAAAGTAGTATAACACTAAAAAAATAATAATAAATAAATTGTTAAAAATGAAAAAAAATCGATAACTTTATTTTAAATTATCGCAGATCGATGGTTCAACTATTCGTTTTAAAGGTATTGGCGAGCTCTTTTGAAAGATACCCATCATGAAATTTTACTCCCCTCGAGGGGGGGACTTCCCCTTGAGCCGAGGCTCCTACATACACAAACAATTTTTCCCAGTTGACTATCTCTATTACAAAAAATATATATTCGTTTCATTTGGTTCAGTGCAGTTTATAGATGTTAAACTCTACTTACCTGCAATTTCTCCCATAGACGTAATGTATTTGAATACTTCTGAGTGTCCGTGTACACGAACCATTTGCTTCATCACAACGAAAAGCTTACTGTAGCATTCCTATATGATACACATTTAGAATACCGAGTTTGGAATTTCTGCTACTATTTGTTCTTGAGATATGCTGACATACAGACATACACACAGACCATTTGCTAAAAACATGATTTTCGTATTCAGGGGACTTCAGAACATGTAAATATAACAAAAACTCACGGTCGAAAATTTGACCCTAAAACAATACTTTCTCGACCCTATGGGTAAGAGAAAGTAAAAAATTACTACTTTTAAAACTTGTAAATTTAAAAAATGTTAAGAAAGATTTTATTTGTTCCTACAGCTTTAGAAATAAATCTACATTATATATATATATATATATATATATATATATATATTATATATATAAATGTCAGCAAATAATCTTGCACACAGAATATCTCCGTGATGGTTTGCGAGAATTTAATAAAAAGTTAACAGCTTTTACATGACATATAAAATGTCGAAACTAGCTTTTCAACATTAGAATATTTTTAATTATTAATAGGCAAACATGAAATTTTTCGTACTCTTTTAACATATTAATTATGGGAGTAGAGTATTGAAAGCGATATCATTCGAAAGGTATGATTAGCCAGATTACGATACAAAAATTATTCTCTTACGATGTCAAGAAGGTAATTTAAAATACTTTTATTTTTTATGCCCCTTTTTATTTTATACACATAGGGTAGGTGCTCCAGAGATTGGCATGCTCCAGTAATTCACATCTATCCCGAAATAATTAATAAATAAGAAAAATAATAAAATCATATATTTTACATATAAGAATTTTAACATTTTATGTCAAACACTGGAGCATAGGGTGCTAATAACGGGTAAAATGAATAAC
This sequence comes from Salticus scenicus, assembly GCA_963930645.1. NCBI lineage: Eukaryota > Metazoa > Arthropoda > Arachnida > Araneae > Salticidae > Salticus > Salticus scenicus. The sequence continues at coordinate 32,107,976 of OZ005659.1, read as the reverse complement.
TAGAAGTGTCAAACACTGAAACATAGGGTGCCAGTTACTAATAAAAAGAAAAACTGGCAGTGTCAATTACTGGAACATTGAGTGGGTGTCAAATAAAAATTCATAAAAAAAAAAAAAAAAAAAATGTTATCATATGTATATATTTTAACATATATGTGGTTCTGAATGTCTTTCATGCAATATGTATTAACTTAAGATTTCTAAAAATATTTTCTGATGACCAGAACATTAAAAACATCAGAGATTGCTCCAAAAGTGTCAATCACTGGTGCACTTACCCTATCCTTTTTTATTAAAAAATTCCAAAAGAAGAAAGTTGTTAAATCTGGCAATTACTGATAGTTCAAATAAAACCATGGACACAGTAATTTGTATAGATGCAGCATTCTTAAACTCCCGACTACAGATTTTTCATTCTAAGAGGCAACGGCCATTAATGGTAAAAATGATTAAGAGTGAATGAGTGGTAGATCGAAGTTTTATACTGTTGAACATATATGCAAATTAAAAAAGCATTTGATTAATGAAAGTTCATTTTTTTTTTCTAATTTATTAATGACACAATTTCTTTTCTTTTTTACTTTTTTTTTTTTTTTTTTTTTGGGGGGGGGGGGGTGATTTACGCCAGCTTAAATTTGAAGACATATTTTTTTTAGCTGAAACATAATGTATTTCAACTAACTGAAATTGACTATTTATTTTTTAATAAGTAGATTTATTACTATATCTTCTGCACATATATGAAGGAAGTATAATATCCGAAATTTTTTTTTATTTCCCGTTTACAATGAATTTACACGTTTTGAGATTTCTTGAACACGACTGAATATTGGTTATATTGATTAAATTTTTTTTGTTCATGTTAATCGGTAGGTGGCACTGTCGTATAAAATAATATAGAAGAAAGTATTGAATTCGGGAATATTTTTTACTTCCGGTTTTCAGTGAATTTATACTTCTGAGATATCCTAAACATAATTCGCTCATTTTTAGAAAATGACTATTTGTCTGTGCGTGTATGATGTGTTAGGGAAATTTTGTAGTACCTCATTAACTAATGGGCGGAATTTATGTACGATTGACAATTGGTTAGATCTTGATTTAAATTGGTGCTGGTTAGCTGTTGGAATATATCACCCAATAATGGTGCTGCTATGTTGTGATTTACCCCATTTAAGCCAAGGCTATATCTCAACTTCTGTAGTGTATAAACACACCAAACACGATATATGATATCACATTATGTAAAACTATGCTGTTTTAATTTGCGAGCATATCGGCCAACAAGTGGTGCTGCTGTGTTGCAATTTAATCCCGTTTACGAGAAGGCATTTACTTTGCTTTGCAAAAAAAAAAAAAAAAAAAAAAAAAGTCGAGTTTCGACAACTGGGCGATACTATTAAACATAATTTTGACAAAAATCGTTTTTATTTTATTTTTTAGTATTATTTTCCTTCAAAATAATGGAACTTTCTAGTAAAATTATTTTTTGTCATTTTAATTATAGGGTATTTTCGCCATGTGTATATATGTATATATATATATGTGTCATTTGCATGTAATCTTATGCGCAAATTTTACATCGACAAAAAATTAGATCTGACAATTTTAGGAAAAAAGAATAAATAAAACGTGTAGAATTACTTTAAAAGTTGCAGTACATAGATAAACTCTTTCTTGATATGTGTTATAAATTTCAAATTTTAAAAGTAATTATTTTTCAAATTATTGTAGATGAAATTATGATCTTGTTTAACAGTACCTTCACATGCAAAGGCATCTGCCCTGTTAAGTTGCAAGAACTGGGCTTAGGTAAGTTAAGATTCTTAGATTTTTTTTTTTTTTTTTTTTTTTTTTTCATACTTTATACAATATTTTAATTATGTAAAGATCTATATTTTGATGTATCTAATTATATGAAATTTTTTCAAATTCATTAAATAAATATTTTGAAATTATAAAAGAAAAAAAAAAAAAAAAAAAAAAAAAAAGTTTTTATGAAAATTAAAATTTATATTGAGCAAGGGTATGACAATTAAATTACTTGAAGAGTAAAATAAAAAAAAATATATATGTATAGAAAAATAAATCGTCTCTGAAAAAATTGTAAAATTAACGTTCACTTGTAAAATGCGCCTAAAAACTAATCAACGACAATTTAAACAAAAAGAAGGAAAAAGGAGGGGAAAAAAAAAAAAAAAAGAGCTATCATCCTTCTTTTGAATTATCATTTTACACAAGGTTAAGTTTACAGTACGATTTCTTTACGAAGTGAAAGGAAAAATAAATTTTTTCTTGTATTTTTACGTCACTCAATTACGCATAAAAACAAAGAAGACCGCTCATGCGCACAAGTAGAGTTCCGGGATTAATTTCCTGTAACTAACTAGAAATCCTTGACATTAAAATGAATGAAGTAGTTCAATTATCGATTTTAGATATTCAAGAATCAATTTAAAAATAGAATTTTGGATATTCTTTCAATAGTATTTTTCTCGCATATCATCTGGAAATTAAAAAACACGAAAAAACCAAGTGATATGTGTGTGTATAAACCTTCCCGAACATATCACTAAAAAAATGAAATACAATACATGCATTATTTTTCAACACGTTGAGAAAGTGTATACGATTTTAATTCGTTTGCCTGTATATACCAAATCGCCAGTTTTCTGATAGATTTTATTAAAAATTTTATATATAGAGATTACTTCGGTAATTTCTCGATTTAATATGTTGTGCACGTATGATTTGTAAATGTATATTTATAAACAGTTATGCTTATTTTACACAGATACAAAAGAATTTAAATACACTAAGCGACCAAAAAAAAAAAAAAAGCCACACTGCAGAAAAATTGACTTATAACTTTTGGGTTTGTAATAATTTAAAAACTAATGATTGCAATAAATAAAATTGCTATGTTTGTATAATACGGAAGTCATAACATGATACCTATGTACATTTTCGATTTAATAATTCGTTTTATTACACTCTAGTATTTAATAAAAAATCTACAGAAAGTTTTCTTTTTAAACGTAATATAATAAACATAATACTTTGTATTCTATCATTATTTATTATATGAAATATACAAGTGCTATTTTAATGCATGAAATGAAACTATTTATTTGTTAGATCTTAATAATTAATTAATAAAAATATGTATTCTGGATTGGATAATTCCGTCTTTATATGGGATTACTGCTTTAATGCGTAAAATGGCATAGTATTTTACAATTTTTTAAAATGAAACTCGGAAATTTCACTGTGCCAAATATCATAAATACCTTTTCCTAGTTCTTTCAAAGTTGTAGGCTACAAATTTCTAATCCTCACCCTCTTTTATAGACTAAATATTTTCGAGCGATTAAGATTGGGACAATTTTCAGGTCTAATAAAGAAAAAATCCTGCGATATTCTTTGTGGGATTTAATTTTAAGTAAAAAAAAAGTTATGATAACTTACAAAATTATAGATGCAGATGAGAATGGATAAGTAATTTTAACAACTTGAATCAAATAAATGTATCACAAGCGCCATATAACAAGGTGCATTATCATCTTGAAATGCTGATTATGGAAGAGTCTGAAATACCCCACAAAGTAGTCGGTCAGGTATCAATTTTTTAAAGGCCAAGTTTTATTTCGGGTTAATTGATCCCTTGAACATGAAAATTTGCCAGATTCACTGAAAAATTATGCATTTTCGTATCGTAATGTACGAGGAATATGTCATTGTTTTAAAAGTGCGATTTTCATTAAGTCAGTCACATTTTCGTGATCAGATCTGCTTGCTTTCGTCAGTTCGAAATAAGTTAATCTTGACTCATCAGAGAGAACAACTTAAGCCCAATAATTAATTTATCATTTTTTAATTTTTCTTAACCCTCTAATGTCGTGGTTTTCTAATTCTTTTCGTTAAGAATGAATCTTTTTCAGATTTTCTGGCAATTAAACCTGCTTTGTTTAATTGTTATTTCCCTGTATTTAGATAAATTACGTTACTACGCACTTTTTCTGAATCCCTGCTATGTTTCTAAATGTAATACAAACTGATTTTTTAAGCACTGCCTTTTTAACTTGCGGTCATCTTGACTGATTGAGTAATGTGTCCGCCTAGAGACCAATTTCCAGTTTAAGCAGCCAAAAAATATCTTGCTAAAAACCAGATCACTAATATCTTGTTAAAAAACATTTAATCATTTTGACATCCCACGTATTAAAATATTTTTTTTTTTCGCTCTAAAATTAATATTTTTTGTGATATCGTTATTTGCCTTATTCTTGCCATTTTTGAAATATTTTCTAAAATTACAATTTTCTGAACAATTGCATCTTGTGTTTAATACTTGGCTCAATCCTAAATTGCACGCGGAACACAACGTAATAAAATCTGTTAAAAATTTTACTTTTGAAACAATAAAATTAGCGATTGCAGAAAAAAAAAATGGAAAATATCCAAGAGCGTTTTTTTTTTCTTTTTTTTTGTGTCGCTTAGTGTATATAGGCTGAGCAATAAGATTTGGTGCGTGCTTTTAATCAAGTTAAATGATTACAATGAGAGCTAAATCGATGAATGTTATAGGTAATTGCAGCAGCGTCATTTCAGTGATATGGTACGGCACTGCTATTTATAAGGGTACACAAAAGAATTCCGATATATTAAGATGTATGAGCAATAATATTTTAAAGATGGCAATCAATTTAAAATACAGTGAAATTAATTATATTTTACCGTTTCTCAAACTTTTCCTCAGCGAACTTTTTCTAGAATAAATTTTTGCATTGAAATGAAAAATAAAGCATTTAACTACAAAAAATCTTACACATTTCAAATGACGTTCTGTTAAGGGGTTACCAGAATCAAATGTTGTGAGTGAGTATGAGAGACTCAGAAAGTCCTAAAGTTAAAATTAACATCAGTGGATTTCTAATAAAACATTCAGAAAAACGTGAATATTATTAAGATTTTTCTGCGGACTACCAAAATTTCGTCGTGGACCACTAGTAATATAAATATAAAACCTTGTGAAATCAGTCACTCTGATTTAGACTTCGATTACTGGATCTTGTTAACATCAAGCAATTAAAAAAAAATAAAAATAAATTCTATTTATATCAGCTTGATTACCCAATATGTGTGCTTAGACACTTTCAAACAATATCATGTTCCACTTACGCAGATTCTAAACGGGGAGGAAAAAAAGTGGATATATATATATATATATATATATATATATATATATATAAGAAAGCACTTCACATCTGGACCATCTTAAAACACGCGAGAAAAGACGAGTATAAATTTACATTTTTTTTTTTTCTCTCCCTATCATTTTTTTAATGGAACAGTGCACAGTTGTTCACTAAAATAGACTGTTAAAAATAAAACGCTGTTATTAAAAAAGACTTCTTTATATACATTTTTTACAGCAGACGATCTGTACCATACAATTTTTACCTTTTTACATAGAAGAAAGTATTGGATTCGTGATAATTTTCAACCTGCGGTTTTCAATGGATTAACTTGTTTTGGGATGACCCGAACTCGCTTATTTCAAAAAAAGTCTGTCCGTCTCTGCGTATGTATCACAAATTTTATAGACACTGTATTTCTCAAACCAATGAACGAAATTCAACCAAACTTGGTATTTAGTTGGTACTTGACCTAAACTAGCGCTGAACACATTTTGGGATCTATCGCTCAACAAGTGGCACTGTCATCCCAGTTTTTCATAATTTTTAATATGGCAGTATAGGGCAAAATTACGTATAAATGTACATACTGATTTTTTTTTTTTTAAAAGAATGATACTAAAATTAATACAAATCTTTGATAAAAGTAGTAGTAAATTAGGAAAAAATTATGTGCATATAAGAGCATTGCTCCCTCTCCTCTCCCAGGGTGGGAGTACGCCCGGGGATGTAAATTTTCTATATGGGTCTCTTTTAAAAGCGATCGTAAATACCTTTAAAACGAATGGTTGTACCATAGATCTGTGATAATTTAAAACAAAATTATCGATTTTCTTCATTTTTTAACGGAAAAATGTATTTTTCTGACATTTTTTCTGATGTTGGCAAAAAATTGACTTTTTTTTTTTTTTCGACATTTAGTGTTATAATTCTCGGAGATAAAAATCGTCTGCGTTCATCCTGGAAAATGATTTTAATAAATAATAATTTAATAAATAATATGTGGTACTGCATGAATTTGTATAAGATAGAAATATAGAAGAAAGTCTTGTGGTGTCCACATCATAGTAGTTCAAATTCATTCTACCAATAACGAAAAATTTTTTAACAATCTTGGGAAAAAAAAAAAAAAAAGATTTACTCATAAACATACAATGAAGTATTTTATAATTCTCCACTAGAATATGTTTTAATAAAACTCAAAGTTGCAAATTTATTAAAGGTATATCTTTACCTATATATTTGTACAGCAACGATTGAAAGATTATTTTTCCTTTTTCAATAAAACTTCAATGATATTATTATTTCTTTTAAAGAACATACAAAAAACACGCAGACTTATAGTCAAAACTTGTACATTAACTTCAGAATCCATGCGAAATTTTAAATTGAAAATCTTGTTAATGCTAAAGTGTTAAAAATTTCTCCACCCTTTTTAGAATTTAATTTAAAAAGCTAAAAAGAGTTTAAACAAGATTTTCTATTAAGAAACTAGCTAATCGAAAAATAAGCGTTCAATGAACTTTAACCAATGTATCTTAAGAAAAACTTCGCTGTTTTCTTTGTAATTCAATATTGATAATCAATATCTCAAAATTAAAAGAACAAGACATATTATATACCGATATTTTCTATTCCTTTAATAAAAATATTTTAATTTATTTTTAAGTTATCTAAAACAAAAATATCAGAAGTAAAAAATGTTAAAATATTTTAAAGATCAAAGACACTTCCATTTTTGTAAACAGCATACAACTCTAGTAGTAACTTTTTACTTACTGTTAATATAGGTAGAGAATGTATTGATTTTGAATCAAATTTTCGAAATTGAGTTTTTGCTATATTTAACATTTTGAGGTCCCTTGAATCATAAAATGAGGTTTATAGCCTTTGGTGCATGTTTGAGTTCTCTCTCTCTCTCTTTTCACTTTCTCTTACCCATAAGGTAGAGAGAAAGTATTGTTTTTGGGTCAAATTTTCGAACGCGAGATTTTGTTATGTTTACACGTTTTGAGGTCCCCTGAATACGAAAATCATGTTTTTAGCAAATGGTCTGTGTGTGTGTCTGTGTGTTATCAGCATATCTTAAAAACAAATTATGGCAGAAAGTTCAAACTTGGTATTCTAAATGTGTATCATATAGGGATGCTACAGTAAGCTTTTGTTAAGATCAAGCAAATGGTTCGCGTACAGGGACAATCAAGAGAATTCTAATTAGAGATGCAACGATTATTCGGCCGAAGCCGAATGTTCGGCGTATTCGGCCTGTCAGCCGAATATTCGGCTTCGGCCGAATATCAAGTCCATTATTCGGCCCAGGCCGAATAATTCTGTAAGAAATGTTTTTATTTATATTTACACAATATAAATAAAAACATTATATTACACAATAAATTTTTTTAATTTTAGAATTTATGTTTGTCATGTATTGTGAAAATTTTATTTGAAATTAACTAATATATAATATATATATATATATATATATATATATATATATATATATATATATATAAACTTTCATACCTTGAATGAATTTTATCATACCATTTTAATGTAAGGATCATGTAAAAACTTTTATGCTATATCAATAAGTGCAAAACATATCTGTAGTAAGCTAACATAATCTGTTAAATTTAAAATTAATCTATTCAGATTTGTCCCAACAGAATCATACAAGCAAATTCTGATTCTTTTTCAAAGCATAATGAAAAAAAATTAATATTTATCCTTCGTTATTTAATATTAATAATAAAAAAAAATCCTTCCAGTGATATTTTTAATTATTGGGGGCGAGGGGCGGGGGACAAAAAATTAGAAATTGAGTTAGACTGTTCAGAATTGGTATACATAGGTTTTGGGAGCCTAAAAGTCGAATGAGGATATTTTCGAAAGTGTAAAATTATTAGGGGGGGGGGGGGGGCAAAAAATTAGAAATTGAGTTAAACCATTCTAAATTGGTATTTATAGGTTTTGGTGGCCTACGAGTCGAATAAGGATATTTTGGAAAGTATAAAATTATTGGGGGGGGGGGGGCAGTAAGGGCAAAAAATTAGAAATTGAGTTGGACCGTTCAAAATTGGTATGTATAGGTTTTAGGGGCCGAAGAGTCGTATAAGGATATTTTGGAAAGTGTAAAATTATTAGGGAGCAGAGGGGGGGGGGGCAAAAACATAGAAATTGAGTTAGACCATTCAAAACTGGTATATATATAGGTTTTGGGGCCAACAATTGAATGATGATATTTTCGAAAATGCTACATTATTAAGGGAGGCAGAAAGAGGGACTAGGTAGACAAAAGAAAATATAAATTGAGTTAGACTGTTCAAAATTGGTATATGTAGGTTAATTAGGAGGGGCAGGAAAGGTGGGGAATAAATATGCGTATCCCTAAATCTGTGCATGCGCAATGCACAGGGGTCTACGCTGCCGACGGCAGTGGGGACCCAGTGTAAGTTTTTACACAATCAAAAAGATTTTTTTTATGAGCAAGAATATGGAATTTTGAGAATTCATTCATTATAGCAATTCGTTTAAAAATAGTGACCCGTTAGTGGGCAAAGCTCACTAGTATTTATTAAAATATGACTAGACAATACCTCATAAGAAACTTGCAAGGAATTATTATTATTGAGGCAATTTTTAAGCCGAACATAGCCGAATATTTTTTTCAGAATCAAATAATGGTTTTAAAAATTAAAAATTTGTATGAAAATAACTTTAAAAAAAGAAAATAATACATTTTAGTTATGAAATGTATAAGAATTGTGCATACAGTGCATACCATACTATGTTTTTAGACAAAAATGAGTTCATTATTCGGCGGCCGAATAGGCCGAATATTCGGCTATAATTTGGCCGATTAATTGGTATTCGGTTATTCGGCCAAACCATTGTTCGTTGCATCTCTAATTCTAATACATTACGTCCATGGGGGAAATTGCAGGTAAGTAGAGTTTAGCGTCTATAGACTGCACTAAACCAAATGAAACGAATATATATTTTTTGTAATAGAGATAGTTAACTGGGAAATTTTTTTCTTGTGTATGTAGGAGCCTCGCCTCCCCCCCCCCCCCGGTGGGGAAGTCCCCCCCTCGAGGGGAGTAAATTTTTATGATGGGTATCTTTCAAAAGAGCTCGCCAATACCTTTAAAACGAATGGTTGAACCATCGATCTGCGATAATTTGAAACAAAGTTATCGATTTTTTTTACTTTTAACAACAAAAAAAAATTTTTAGAATTTTTTTTTTTTTTTTTTTTTTAATTGAGAATCAAATGGACTTTTTTTTTTTTTTTTTTTTTTGATATTTGGTGTTATACTACTTCTCTAATATGGAAATCGTCTGCATTATCATAAAAGATAATTTTTTTAAATAATAATTTTAATAAATTATTTTTTAAAAACAGAATTATTTTTTAATAACCGAATTAAATTCTATATAAATGTAGGTGCATTAATGAAACGCCACGCCCCCCCCCCTCACACAGACCTAATTATCATATGAAACTCTTCCGAAGCCTAATTTGAATTGTTTAACACCGGTTTACATAACAGTACTCGTTACCTTACCTATTAATCTGCAACCTGTATTTATAGTATTAAATTTCAGGGTAAGAGAAAGTCGTGTGAGTGACACACCAGATTATTTTTTTTTATCCGTATAAACGATTAATTCTGAATTTATATATCATAAATGGATTCTATTCAAAACGTTTTATTGAAATTGTAAAAATGATTCACGTATGGGGGCATACAAAAGTATTTAAATACGTTACTGTCTATGGGTAAAATTTTTGTAGGTACAGTTTAATGTTTTTAGAGCACATTAAACAAAATGAAATTGACATACATTCTTTATAAACAAAAAAGCATGTTTCACATAAAATGTATGATAAGTGTTTATGTTTTGTTTATAGAACACACGAAAAAATTATGATGCATCTATATTGTTTAGTACGTATACAAGGCTGGTCAAAATTAGTCGAACAAGTTTAAGAGAGTAAAAAGGGCGACAATTATCCGAATAATTTTAAATTTAATAACAGCTTTACATGATTTATGAATATAGCTAGAATCAATAATATTTAAGGGGGGGGGGGAGTTAAGAGGGCCGTAGCCCCTCTCACACACAAATGTATGTGAAACAGAACTATTTTAAATTGCTTTTAGAGGATATTAAAATTTTCGAAATATAGTGTGTTACACCTTAAACTGTAATAATAAGTCTGTGTAATGTGGAGCAGGGGTGGGCCAACTTGTGGTTCCTGAAGCTGCATGTAGAATTATAAGAATAATAATTTCTTTCGCGGCCCATGACGGAATTCACTAAATTTATATTTTAACATTTTTGTCTAAATATTAAAAAAATGACGGGTTCATTTTTTAATATTTGACGGGACTGTTAGGAATGAAAATACCGTTTATGATAGCTAGAGAAACATATGTTGCAGTGGTTATTGTTAATAAATTACTATTAGATCTATTACCGATTCTTATAATTATTACTGTATAGTAGGGGTGGGAATCGATTAAGAGTTTTAACTGGGTTAATCGTAGTTCATTAATCGATTAATCGGATTTTTAATCCGTTTTCATTTTTCTTCATATAATTTTATTTCAATGATGAATAAAACTCTCATAATGTGTATTATATATATATATTATTCATAAGTTTGACTAAAAAAATTTTTTGTCAAATCAATTATATTTGTTTCATAACTGAAATTTAAATCAATTTTCAGAGTAATAATTGGTGACTTTAAGTGTTAATTTTATATAAATATTTTCACTTATTCAATTTTATTTATTATCATTATTATTATTATTATTTAAATAAATTAATTTTTCGATTAAATTTGAAAGAAACTTAATGAATTTACACATATTTTAGTTTTATATTTGCAGGTCTTGTCCATCTCGCTTGTCACTATTAAATGAATTCTCAAATATCCATATCATTATCATAAAAATCTCAAATTCTTATATTTTAGTTCTTCTTTGTCACTTCCGAGTAGAACACAGAATGTTATTTTCTGTTTCTACTTCAATAGTTACTATCAATTCTGAACAGGCAGTAAACGCTTGAAGATACTGTGAAACTCTGTTGACATTTCACCCATCACAGAGATAGTGGAAATCTCAATCCTTTTTTTTTTTTTTTCTTTTCTTTTATCTTTAGCATTTCTATTTTTTGAAAGCTTCTTGTTTCTGAGAATACTATTACCCTAGCCAACACTTTCTACAGGCAGGTGGTGTTGCTCCAGCATGCACATGAAGCGGCATTTTGTTTAATAACTGTCCTCCCCCTTTTCTCTATCAACAAAAGTGCAACAACTTCTTTTGAGAGGTTTTATTTCTATTTATTTATTTATTTTATTGCTTTTTCATTATTTGATGAATGGTTCTTACAATGTTTGTTAGCAAAATATGTGAAAAAATATTTTGTAGGCAGGACAATATTTTTACTTTAATTCGTAGTTTGAAAATTTTAATCGGATTTTGAAATTTTTTAATCGAATTAATCGATCCTATTAACTCGATAAAAAAAAATTGATCGGGACCAAGCATTGATCGATTAACCGAACCGATTAATCGATTAATTGGCACAACCCTACTGTATAGTAATAATTTTTCGAATATTTTATTATTAATTTATGAGAAAAAATAATATTAAAGTATTCTGCTTCAAACCTTCACCCCTTATTTAAAAAAAAAAAAAAAAAAAAAAAAAAAAATGCATATGTATATACAATGCGCCTTGCCTGCATAAAACTGATTTCTAATTCGGCTTGCTATGTGTTTTGGGTTGTCAGATGTGGAATAAAAGAAGGTAATGTTAATGCCACACCACATTATTTTGTTTTCAGCGCATATAGTATTTTACAGAAAATTAATATGCGCACAAATCAAGAGGGATATAAAAAAAAAAAAAAAAACTATAATGGCATTAAATTTTTCATAGGCATAATTTGCTATTCTATTCGATAGAATAAAGAATATGTGGAGAAACACATTAAAATATTGTGAATTTAATCAAACATGTTGCAGAAGACAAGCAATTTTTTATAAGCTTTTGAATGAAAGCGAATCGGGGAATACGGAAAGAATGTTTTGGAAAGATAAGAAATTTTCCTGTAGCTTTATTTTTCGTATTCAAAGTTGTTCGGTGGCTTTTGTGCCAAGTATATAAAATATTGCATTTCGAAATTTAATTTATTAATGCATGCATTGGATTTTAAAAGTACTTTATAAGGATAAGAACACAATTATTTAATTTTTATGATTTACATTGATTTTATTTATTTATTAATAAATATTTTATAATTTATATTTTTTTATATACATTTAAAAAGTAATATATAATTTCCCGAAGTGCCTAAACTTAAATAAATAAATATAAGCATTAACAATATAAAAATACTTGTACCATTTTTAGAGCCTCAGCAGGAAAAAAAAAAAAAAAAAAAAAAAAAAAAAAAAGAGTACTAAAGTAAATTTAATTATTTAAATAGCTGTAAAATGTAGATGAATAAAGACAATTTTTAAGCAGGGATGAGATTGGCAAAAAAGCTGAAACTACATATAAAGGCAAGATGTTGAATTAAAATACTAACATTTTGATGTCAAAATCCATTATATTACAGTAATAAATGCAGTTTATAATCTTAATACATATACAGAGCTACAAACCTAATCCGGCAAATTGTTTGTACCGCCTCTTTTTCTACACCACTTAATTTTTAGAGCAATTCTCTTCAAATGTATCTACGATGAATTAAGAAGAAAAATACTCTAAAAATTAAGTGGTGTAGAAAAAGGGGCAGTACTAACAATTTGCCGGATTAGGTTGGCAGCTCTGTATATATATAAAGAACAAATAATTATGGTTTAGTAGTCAGTCAAGTTTTATTTGACTAGTTGATGTAACAAATTCACATCAGAAAGGAATATAAAGCTAGGAAAACTGAAAAACTAAATCTATAAAAAAGCTGAAATTAGCTGAAAAAATCTCATCCCTGTTTAAGGCACTAATTCAATTTAGAAAAGAGGAAAAAAAAAAAAAAAAAAAAAAAATCCGCATACATTAAATATACTCTGTGCGTATGAGTATATGAATGCATATACTTACAAATGTATATAACAATAAATAACAACTGTTGCCGGCATTGCGGCTAACCAATAGCTGTAACAATTGGCTGGTGGATAATGCGAAGCAACTGATCTATAGGAAACTGAAACTTTCTTCAAATTTAATGTGGATTTCATAAAGTATCCCAGCCCTAAAACTTTTTTTTTCATTTTTAGTTTTAAAAAACAGACATGAATTAGTAAACTTCAGAAATGAATTTATTTATTTATTTATTCAAAACTGCTTTAACTTACTTTGGAACATAAGTTTTGTCTCGAAATGAGCCAATTTCTTATTAAAAAAACATTTACTTATTAATATTCTATTATGATTGCATTTACGGAGAAAGTGAAATATAACAATTTCACCATTCAAATTTTCATCATCTCTTATGCTAACACAGTTGACAAATTAAGGAAAATTAAATGCCTTTAATACAATTCAGGCAATATTTTTTGAAACAATAACATATGAAAGACTAGTATGTTGTGGCCACCACAAGACTTTCTTCTATATTTGCCTATACATATTCAATCAGTAACAATATTTAAAAAAAAAAAGTAAGATTTTTTTTTCGAAGTTTTTTTTTTTTTTTTTTGTTAAAAGTAAAAAAAATCTATAACTTTGTTTTAAATTATCACAGACCAGGTCAACCATTCGTTTTAAAGGTATTGACGAGACCTTTCGAAAGATACCCATCTTGAAAATTTATCCCCCCCGGGGGGGGGGGTACTTCCCCCACAGGGGGGGAAGCGATGCCCCCCCCATGCAGAATTTTTTTTTCCTAGTTACATACTACTATTATCAATAATTCATATTAATTTTACAATCACAAGTTTAAAACAACTCTTATTATGCACATTTATACGAATTTTTGTCCTATGCTGCCATGTTAAAAATTTAGATAAAATGCTATCACAGCGCCACCTGTTGAGCTATTGATCCCCAAACATAATCAGCACCAGTTAATGCCGGGGACAAATTAAATACCAAGTTTGGTTAAATTTCGTTAAAAAAAAAAAAAAAAAAAAAAAAAAAAAAAAATGCGATTTTTTTTCTAAGTTTTGTTTTGTTAAAACTAAAAAAAATCGATAACTTTGGTTTAAATTATCACAGATTTATGGTTCAACCATTCGTTTTAAAGGTATTGACGAGACCTTTCGAAAGATACCCATCTTGAAAATTTACTCCCCTCGAGGGGGGACTTCCCCCCCAGGGGGGTTGGCGAGGCTCCTACACATGCAAAAAAATTTTCCCAGTTGACTATCTCTATTATAAATAATTCTTGTAAATTTAATAATGATTACTAAAAAATAATTCTCTTTATGCACATTTATACAAAATTTTGTCCTATATCGCCATGTTAAACATTTAGAAAAAGCGGGATGGCAATGCAACCTGTAAGACAATTTTTACCAAAAGTTGATAGGCACTAATTTATGTCAAGGTGCAACTACATACCAATTTGTATAAAATTCTGTGCAGTAGTTCCTGAGATACAGTTGCCACAAAATTTTGTCACACACACACACACACACACACACACAGACAGACAGACAGACAGACAGACAGACAGACAGACATTTTCTAAAAATGGTCAAATCGTGTTCTACAGCTCTCAAAACGTGTAAATCCATCAAAAACCCGAGGTCGAAAATTTTTACGAATCCAATACTTTCTCTATATTACATATAGAAGAAAGTAATAATTAGTTGAAGGAAATGATAACTTGCACGCGAAGTAACTAATGGATTTTTTTCTTCCATTCATACTTGTACTATATAATTTTTTCATTTAATCTCTCCATTACTTTAAATTATGATTTATGATACTTATCGTGAGATCTACAAAAAGAAATATGCACAATTTGAAAAGATAAGTCCTTTTAAAAACTTATAACAATTTTTCCTCTCTCTTTTCCGTCTGGTATATACAATTCTAATAAGAACAGTTCATTAAATTTATGCATTTTACGTTGCATGGTATCGAAAAACGTTGATATAAACTTTGTTCGTATAAACGCTATATAATCGTCGTTTTTAACACTTTCCAACAGAGTCTAAAAGCATTTATGATTTTGCTGGGCACGTTCGTCGGTGTGCGTTCTTATTTTCAAAAATACTTTTAGACTGCTCAGAAACTGATATGTTATTGAAGTTCGCTCAAAAATCTTTGCTATTGAAAACTGTTATAAATAGTTCTATGGTTTGTAAACAAAGATTCACGAAATAATTCACATGAATTACATTCTATCAGAGGTATTTCTTAAAAACATATGAATTCAGTTCGCACGTTTGTCGATGTGCGTTTTTATTTTCGAAAGCATTTTTTTTTTTTTTTTTTAAGAATGCCTTGAAACTGGATCTGTTATTCAGGTTCACTCAAGAATATTTTCTATTGAAAACTGTGTAAATAGTTCTATGGATCGTAAACAGAGATTCACGAAATAATTCAGATGCATTGCGGTCTATGAGAGGTATTTCTTAAAAATTTGTTTTAACCTTTTTATATTGCATGAAACTTAATGAAATTAATATAGGAAATTCTGATGCACTAAAGCGCGTTTTCTTATAGAACATGGTATAATCAGCATTAATTATTGGTTTATAGGACCTCACAAAAATATTTGGATACATTATGAAATACAAGTGGCAATTGTTCGAAGTGCATTTTCGATTATATTATAATTATACGTTTTTAATACATTCAAGTAAAGTTTAAGAATTGAAGTTTAAGCGAAATAACGGGTAAGTACAGTTGGGAAGAATTTTATAATATATGCGAAGAGTATGATTTTTCTTTCTAGTTTATGGTACATACTAGCATTTAATAAACTTGTCCTTTTATGTTTGAGAATTTATAACAAATCTCCGCTCTTTTTAGAAAAATGATATCAGATAAAAGAAGAATAATCGAATGAAATGATAACTTGCACGATAAGTATCATCTATCTTTTCTTCCCTTCACAACGTTATTAAAACTTAACGAGCGATATGAATGATTTAAAAGTAATCCTCCTTATAAATACCCTACTACTTTGAATTATGACACTTTTCATAAAATCTAACATGAAATATGGATAATTTGAACAAGTAGGTCTATTTAAAAATTTTCAGGCAGATAGTTTAGCTTTGATAATAATCCGCCCCCCCCCCCCCCCAACTTCCTTTCCTTTTTTTTTTTTTTTTTTTTTCCTGGTAATTTAAAATAAAAAAAAATCTGCCATACAATTTTTTTTTAAATAAAGCAATGAAAAAAAAAAATATTTTTTAGGTGTTTGATTTTTTTTTTTTTTTTTAACATGAAATTGAGAAACATTATCAGCAATAATTCAATGTCTATTCTTTTCCCTGATCTAAGCTAGTGCATGATGAAAATTTAAAAAGAACTGTCCGTATTTTGGTGGTTAATAACATGCTCATTTACTAGTTGTAGTGTTGTGTAGAGTTTAAGGTCGATTTCTAGTCAAGGGACCTAAGCCTGCGAGGGATAATAGTTCATGGTTTAGAGTCCTGTCCTAGGCCAGGGTAAAGTGGCTTTGTGAGAGCCTTTTTAATGAGTCTTAGTTCGTATTTAATCGAATTTCGGAGTACATCAAAGACAACTCTAAACGGTCAGACGGACCAACACAGCCGGTTAATGAAATGATTTATTAAATGATGCAATATAACCAATCGTTATAAAGAACATCAATAAACTGGAGACTTTTGTGGAAAAATAATCAACACTGTGAATAATTTTCTCTGATTTTTAAAATTATTTAAATGACATTTTCATCAAATAATGGATTAGATCCCCCTCCCCCAGGTCTTATTTAATAAACATTTAAGACAATATATATATCAAATTCAGCGCCCACAAAATCGTACATAGATTCTGTTTAAGTTCACGTTTTAATCAAGTTTTATATACAATAATAACTTATCTTTCCTTTTCTTTTATTAAGATGAAACCAAGCAAACTTTTCCTTCGATTATAATTTCACAATTAAAGGACCACCGGTATTTTTGCATGAATACCAATATAAAATTCTCTCCACCATCAATCTCTTTTAAAACTCGTAATTGCAATCAAATCTCTCTCATGGCGATATTGGAATTCTTCCGCTTCCTTTATCACAGTTTTAGTGCCTTTCAGAAACCTACCTGCGCCCCCCTCTGCAATTGATGCAATGTTTCGGAAACTTTAATCTTTAAATGAATTTAAACTCTCTCTCCTTCTCTCCCTTTTTTCTTTTTATCTCTTCTGCCCACCCCACAAATTCGTATCCTTCTAATTGGAATCCTGTTAAAATTCTTCCCTTTTAAATTTTTTGATACTTAAATCTAATCTTTTTAATGTTTATTTTTTTTTCCTCTACACTCCCTTCCGCCATTATTTATGTGCTCTCGTTATCTGTGATCGTGTGATACTTCACTTAAAACTTTTCCTCACAAATCCTTCGTGAGCCTTTTGTGTTCCTAGATACATCCCCCTTCCTGTAGAGTACTTATTACAAGTTCGGAACAAATTAATGCATTTTGTTGCTTGCGATCAACGCAATGAACTTCATAAAATTATCTTTTTAAGTGTCCATTGAAAATTTTCACTGCTTTAAAACTTCTCGATTGAAGCTTTTTTTCTCCTTTTAATTGTTGCAGCAATTTTTAATTGAAGCGCTTTGTTGTGATGCTTTCTGTTTATATATATATATATATATATATATATTGGTAGTTTTTAATTTAACTTCTGATTTAAGTAATAAGTTAATGGTAATCAAAGAGTAACCATGTTATTACAATTTCAGATGTAGCATTTTAAAGAGAACTGTAAACTTAAAATATTCTTTCAGAATCCGGCTGTTTTGACACTCTTGCTCCAAAGCATACATTTTTTATTAGTTTCCGAACATACATATGTAAGGAAAATATTGTAATCATGTCGAAAATCTGACTTTGAGATTTTGGTGTTTTTATACGTTGTGAGGTTACCTGAGTTCATTTTTGGTATTTTTACGATGATGTATGTGTGTATGAGTGAACAGGATAGCCTAAACGCTTTGTTCAAATGAGCTGATACGTATGTTGTAAATCACCACAGCACGAACCCTATTGATTTTAGTGAATCTAGCACTTACAGTTTTTTTTACAGGGGCAGAAAGAAAAATTCTTTATCATTATGGCTTATGGGGCTAAATTTTTCAAAGTGCGATAGCATCTAAACGCCTTATTCGTCTTAGCTAAAATTTATACACATGTTATAAATCACTGTCGCACTAAGTGTATAGAGTTTGGTGAATTTGGTATTTATCGTTTTTTTTTTTTTTTTTTTCACAGGGACACAAAGAAAAATTCTTTATCATTAAGGTCTATGGCCCCAAATATTGAAAAGTGCGATAGTGTTTAAACGCCTTATTCAATTGTGCTGAAAATTTATACACAAGTTATAGATTACCGTCGTACGAATTGTGTAGATTTTGGTGAATCTAACCCTTACAAATTTTTACAGGGACGCAACGAAAAATTCTATATCATTATGATCTATGGGCTAAAATTATATAAAGTGCAATAACGTAAAATTAAACAATGGGGAAAAATACTCAAACCCCCTATTATATTTTTCACTTTTGCTTATTTAACTATTTGTCTTACTGTAATTTATTTACACAGCTGTTCAATACTTCATGTTCGGAAAGTTGAGTGGAGTCACTCCTGATTTTTTTTTTTTTTTAATCACCATTGTTGCATGGGCAATTTTTAATTTGAATCTCACTGATAGGAAAGTTTTTTCACTTGTTGTTTACAGTATTTTTTCAGCGAAAAAAACTTTTAACTTAACATTTATAAATTGTACAGAAAGAATGTTTGTCTAATTAGAAAAAAAATATATATATTATAATAAAACGTGGTTTAGGTTAAGAGATTTCGCGTGTAGTCAGGGTTAAAATAATCCTTGAGATATCACAACTTATTTTAAAAAAATTTCCTCTTGGGGAAAAAAAAAAAATCTAATACTCGGACTTAAAGCAGCCCAGAAGATAAAAACTAAAGCTATGATCAGTGACTTTCAAGAGAACGACGAAATACTCTAACATTCGCGAGTTTCCTTTCACAGAACTCTTGGCAACGCAATATTCAGAAATCATGCCAATATTGCAGTGATTCACAGCCATTTCCATAAATATTAGTCTTAAAGCTCAGGGACTAAAATATTCTGAAAATATTAATTTCGCGCCAAGGATCGTCTAAAAATGTCGCCAAGCATTTCGCCAAAGCTTCTGTGACGATCTGATCTACTTTCAATGTTAGTAACTCTGCCTGTAAATGTTGTTTTACGGCAAAGAGAATATTTGTACGCGAAAACTAAGTATTTTTCAGTCAGTATTATTCAAATCACTTTTAGAAGAGTAAAAATAAGATCTACAAAATTTCGATTCAATCTACTTCATCTTCCAAATAAATTCCAATTGTTTGTGTCTGTCTTATTTTATCAAAAGTCTCAATGCTAAAAGAGAAAAATTACAATAATATTTCTAAATGTTTATCATTATTACAGCACAAAAATAACTAAAATCTTATTCTTTTATTCTATACTAAAACACAGTGTATTGAGGCGGATACGCAGATAATAATACTAATAATTAAATTGCGGAAGGGGGAAAACCCCCCTCCCCCTCAAATTTAGTAATTTATCTGTCCATTTTCTTCAGTTTATTGATACGCAGCATATATTTGTTGAAAACATCACTAACGTAATATATAAACAAATGATTTGTAGGGTAGGTGCTCCAGTGATTGACATGCTCCAGTAATTGACATCTTCCCCGAAATAATTAATACATAAAAAAAAAAAAAAAATAATAATAAAAGCAAATGATTTACACATCAGAATTTTAACATTGTATGTCAAACACAGGAGCATAGGGTGCCTATTACTGGTAAAGTGAAAAACTGGCAGTGTCATCACAAAACTGGCAGCAGTTACTGGAACATCGAATGAGTGTAAAATAAAAATTCATTAAAAAATAATAATAATTATCAAATGTATATATTTTAACATATATGTGGTTCTAAACATCTTTCATTTCATATATATTAACTTAAGATTTCTAAAAATAGTTTCTGATGACTAAAACATTAAAAACATCAGAAATTACTGTAAAAGTGTCAGTCACTGGAGCACTTACCTTATTTGTGTTAATTTAAGCCAGAGTGTAAAAAAGAAAAGAAAAGAAAAGAAACCATTAAAAATTCTGTCAAACTCAGAATTTAGTTTAGCATGTAAGACTATTAATTTCAAACTGTAATTTTTTATTTTTATTTTTTTTCTCTTTTTTATTTATTTATTTATTTTTACCGTAAAACTGGGCCACGTACTTTTTAAAATGACTGAAATGAATTAAAATGAAGTGTTGTCATATAAATTTCAAACTTTAGTTAATTTAAAAAAAATCCAATTGTCGTGTCGAAAACTGTTTGCACCTCTGGATTCAGAAAAATTGCCCCTTTCATTGGGTACCGAATTTGTAACGATAGGACTGATGTTTCTAATTTATTTTGGTGTTATACAAAACTGGTCTACAAAAAATCCAGATTGAAACTAATAGTCCTTCGTCCTAAACAAAAACAAAAAAAAAAAAAAAAAAAAATTACACATTAATAAATTTTTCTACGAGTTTCCGATATTTTAGCAGAAAAACAATCCAAATATTTTTATTATTTTATACTACTGAAACACAACACACTAAAGCTGCCTATGCAGATTCCCCCCCTCCCACACACACACACACACACACACAAATTTACCATTTCATATGTATGTTCTCTACCTATAGTTCATTAATATACAGGATACCGCATCCATGTCACCAAAACAACAAATAAACCCATTGGACTGTATGGACGTAAGAAGATAATGCCGTCACTCTGATTCAACACAGCTGTTATAACGGATGCTGAAACTGGATTTGAACGAAAAGCTTGACCACCGAAGCAGTAAGATATAATTTCCTGAAACAGTCCCGTGACATCTGGCGACTGGAAATAATATTGGGAACTAAAATAAAATCTGACGATGGAATTAGAAATGCAGTGAAGAGAAGAAACGATAAAGACTGAAATTTGTTTGTCCTTCTTACTGAAGTTCACGTGAAACAGTGGACTGCAGCATAACCTATTTCAAGATATAAGAGTGGAGGAATACTAACAATGACTGAAAGAAAAGGCTATCAGAAAAAATATTGAGTAATGTGGATTTTTGCATACAAAATAATTTATCCAATTTGTAGATGAATCAATAAGGTAAAGACATTTTTTGAAATGCAATTCCCCCCCCCCCCCCCCAACCTCTATGTAATTAAGGCTGTACATCAGTCAGACAGCTCATTTTCTCCTTCTCATGTCACCCTATGGGATTTTTGTTGCTTTGTTTTATAAAGATATCTCATACAAAAATGAAGTTTTTCGAATTCTGTTTTTTGAATAATACTCTTTTAATCTGTCGCCTTTTAGCTTAATGAGTAATTAAAAGAAATAAAAATAAATAAATAAATAAAATAAAAATAAATAAATATTTTATATTATTAAGTAAATTTTGGACCCAAGTTTGGATCTCTAAACATATTTATTTTTTCAAGAAATTGCTCACTAAGCTAAAAGGTGACGTATTTAAAGAGTATTATTCAAAAAACTTCATTTTTGTATGAGATATTCTTATAGCAAAGATATTCTTTGTATAAGATATTCTTATAATTTATATATACGAAGCAATTAAAATCCCATTGGATAACATGGGAAGAAAAAAGGGGGACTCTTACTGATTAGTACATTACGCGATGTACTAAGACTGTACACCGCCTGATATACAGTCTTAGTAGTTCCATTAAAAATTATTAACGTAAAGATAACACTAACTTTACCTCAACATTTAATTTCCATCTGTCTTATAAAATATTACTGAAATTAGTACATTTAGTATTAATTTTCTCAACTGGAATTTCATGAAGACACAGGATACTCATTTTTCAATATGTTCCAGTACTATGTAGAAAGTAATGTATGGATGCATTAAACATGTACAATTAATTTTACAGGACCACATAAAAATATGAATATTTGTATCGCCTGTCACATAATATGATGCATTATTTTTTATGTAATATGTGACATTAAGATCTAATTGAAGTGATTGTTTAAAATAAAATTTATTATTTGTTATTCTGTAATAATTTAGGTATTTAAAATGACGAATACTGTATGTGTTCTTTAAACAGATAAATAAATGTACGCAAGGAATTAAAAACATCAAAAAATGCATTCTCATAACAAGCGTGTGTACTTTCGGTGCTTAAAATACACGCGTATAATATCTACACACGGATGCTCAAAATAATTCACTGGAAACGTTTTTTTTTTTTTTTTTTTTATGACTTATTAATTTTTCTTCCTTGCAGTAGAATTTTCCGAAACTATTTCAAAGAGCACTTCGTATTACATATAAGTACAAACCTGTGAATGTTTCATCTATTTTTTTTTTTTTTTTTTTTTTTTTTTTAACTCTCATACCTTTACTTTTAGTCAGCTAGAAAATTCTTATCCTAAAATAAGTCATTAAAAGTTGTAAGCAATTTTCTAAAGAGCCTTGCGTCAGGACCTTGATAAAATAGATGAAATCAGCAAAAAAAGGAATGGTGAAAACGTGATCGCAGGGTATTACGACTTGAAATTCAAAGATATAGGGAAAAATTCGAAGTTGTAAAAGGCACATTATAGCTATTTTTACCTCTTACCATGCAATCAGCAAAAGGTAAATTTAAAAAAAAATGTCAGACTGAATTAGGAAAAAGATCATTTTTACAACTTTAATTTTATGATGAATATGAACAGATGCGAAAATTATTAAAAAAAAAAAAAAAAAAAAAAAAAAAATACAGGACAAAAAATGAAATAATACTGGTAATACGCAAAATAACAATGAGCGATTCCAGTAAGTAAAGATATTCTTTGTAAAACTGATGTAAAATGCTAATACATTGTTAAAAAAAGGAAATAAACTTACTTTTAAATACACCACACAAATATCACATGGAATACAAGTTTCGAAAGATTATAGTATTCCTTCACCAGATACAAAAAAAGGCATATTTTATAGAGTCAAACGAATAATAAATATTTGTTTATAAAAGATCTATTCATCTAACGTGCATAATTATTTTACAGAACCATACTGAAGGTAGAAATAAGACTAACTTACTTCTGCCATCTAGTTCAATACTGTCTAGAAACAGATAGTGGCTATTTTCTGTACTTCTCGTGATCTTACCATATTTCACACACAGCTATTAAGTCTGTAGAAAATAACACTACACCACCTTTAATAATGTGAATGTTATGAATAAAATTCTTGATTTACCATGAAATGAAACGCCCTATAACTCTTCTTAAATAAAAGGTTTCGATCAAGATTTCTCATGCAAAAATTATTTAATGCAAACCATAGAGTTTCGAAGATAAATTCTGCATCACTTTATATTTATGCAAATGCTTGTTTATTCATTCCAAAATATAATTTTCTCATCATGTATAATATTCTATATTTACTTTTCAAAATTCGACTCGGACTCAAAAGAACTGAATATCCAATTCGGAATTGAAAATTTTAAATCCAACCGGACTGAGCTCAAGGCACAACAAACAATTCACTTAAACCTCAATAAGCATTGCATCTCCCTTGCCTGCAAATCCACTTTCTCCTTCCTGAAAGTAGCGATGCAGGGAAAGCAAACACTTTTGTCATCCTATCCTCTACATCCGGTTTATTACAGATGTAATCTTAGCAAATATACTTTCCATTCAAATAATATACTGACGTCACAGATGTTGTGCTGAATATCCTATTAGAAGATGGAGCATCATTAAAATATCCGGGTACAATACATTTTTAATGCAAACACGTAAGCAAGCAGAACAAATGATATACAGAAATTAACAAGCTTTTAAAACTCAATGTCAGAAAAATGTCTCAGCGGATCTTTACGTCCAATTAAAATACTTAGGGAAGGGAGGAGACAAAACAAAGGGAAAATAAATGTAAATGATATAAAAAAATAAAGTGTGTAACAACTATAAGACTTCTATTACCCACTACTTAAATATATTACAAGGTCTTTTTGGAGAGAGTGTAGTCAGAAAACATAAAATTCACCTAACAATCAGACGCCTAACTACTTTCCTGTAGTAAACAGTAAATAATATATATGTCGTAAAGACATCTAAAGGAATATGTATAGAGTAATCTATGTAATATTTCTCTAACGTGGACCAGTTTCAATTATTTTTTGTCGAAACGATACGCGAGGATAAAAAAAAAATATTTATACATGAACAATATTTAAGCACACGGACTTAGCTCAATGGATTACATTAAGAACTAGTATGTTGTGGCCACCACAAGACTTTCTTCTATATTTTCCTATACATATTCAATCAGTAACAATATTAAAAAAAAAAAAAAAAAAATGCGAATTTTTTTCTAAGTTTTTTTTTTTTGGTTAAAAGTAAAAAAAATCGATAACTTTGTTTTAAATTATCACAGATTTATAGTTCAACCATTCGTTTTAAAGGTATTGACGAGATCTTTCGAATGATATCCATCTTCAAAATTTACCCCCCACGGGGGGGGGGGAAGCGATGCCCCCCCATGCACAAAATTTTTTTCCTAGTTTCGTACTACTATTATCAATAATTCATATTAATTTTACAATCACAAGTTTAAAATAACTCTCATTATGCCCATTTATACGAATTTTTGTCCTATTCTGCCATGTTAAAAATTTAGATAAAATGCTATCACAGCGCCTCCTGTTGAGCTATTCATCCCCAAATATAATCAGCACCAGTTTATGTCGGGGACCAACTAAATACCAAGTTTGGTAAAATTTCGTTAAAAAAAAAAAAAAAAAAAAATACGATTTTTTTTCTAAGTTTTTTTTTTTGTTAAAAGTAAAAAAATTCGATAACTTTGTTTTAAATTATCACAGATTTATGGTTCAACCATTCGTTTTAAAGGTATTGACGAGATCTTTCGAATGATACCCATCTTCAAAATTTAACCCTCCCGGGGGGGGGTACTTACCCCCCAGGGGGGGAACCGATGCCCCCCCATGCACAAATTTTTTTTCCTAGTTAACTACTACTATTATCAATAATTCATATTAATTTTACAATCACAAGTTTAAAATAACTCTCATTATGCCCATTTATACGGAATTTTGTCCTATGCTGCCATGTTAAAAATTTGCATAAAATGCGATCACAGCGCCACCTGTTGAGCTATTGATCCCCAAATCTAATGGGCACCAGTTCATGTCAGGGTGCAACTAAATACCAAGTTTGGTTAAATTTCATCCATTGGTTCGTGAGATACAGCGTCCACCATAAAATGATACAGACAGACAGACAGACAGACATTTTTTAAAAACTATCAATTCGTGTTCAGGACATCCCAAAACGTGTAGATCCGTCAAAAAACGGAGGTCGAAAATTTTCGCGAATCCAATACTTTCTCTATATTACATATAGAAGAAAGTAAAAAATGATGACATTTGTCTGATAAGATTATTTTACGAAAAAAAAAATGTGTTTTTAACAGTTGTTTCTTCAGAATCTTTGCAAGCGTCATTTTAAACCTAGCAATATTTTAAAGATAATATACAGGATACGAACTTTTGTGTCATAAATTGACTAAAAAACACAGTCACAAAAAATATAATCAAAATAGGAATTATTTTATTTTATTGCCGAAACGTCAGTGGAGGCCCTACATTGAGACTCAAAACGGTTTTGGGCTGTGTCTGTCTGTCTGTCTGTCTGTCTGTCTGTCTGTCTGTCTGTCGCGCGATAGCGGCCGCAAAAATAGCGCTATTGACTTGAAATTTGGTACACATGTTAATGAGCCCCACGAAATCAGCTGTATAGTTTTTGGTATGTATTCCATGTGTAGTTCGTATACAGGGACACTCCAAAGTTTTTCTTATCATTATGGCCTATGGGAGGAATTTGTATGTATCGCGTCAGCGGCCGAAAATATAGCGCTACTGACTTGAAATTTGGTACACATGTTCATGAGCCCCACGAAATCAGCTGCATAGTTTTTGGTATGTGTTCCATTTGTAGTTCGTGTACAGGGACACGCCAAAGTTTTTCTTATCATTACGACCTATGGGAGGAATTTTTATGCATCGCGATAGCGGCCACAAAAATCACACTATTGACTTGTAATTTAGTACACATATTCATGAGCCCAACGGAATCAGCTGTATTGTTTTAGGTGTGTATTCCATTTGTAGTTTGTGTACAGGGACACGCCAAAGTCATTCTATCATTACGGCCTATGGGAAGAATCTGTATGTACCGCGATAGCCACCGCAAAAATCAAGCTATTGACTTCCAATTTTTGCCGAAACGTCAGTGGAGGGCCTCTGTTGAGACTCAAAAGGATTTTGTGTTTCGTCTGTCTGTCTGTCTGTCTTGCGATAGTGGCTACAAATATCACGCTATTGACTTGAAATTTGGTACACATGTTCATGATCCCCGCGAAATTAGCTGTATAGTTTTTGGTATGTATTCCATTTGTAGTTCGTGTACAGGGACACGCCAAAAGTTTTCTATCATTACGGCCTATGGAAAGAATCTGTATATACCGCGATAGCCACCGCAAAAATCAAGCTATTGACTTCCAATTTTTGCCGAAACGTCAGTGGAGTCCCTCTGTTGAGACTCCAAAGGATTTTGTGTTCCGTCTGTCCGTCCGTCTGTCTGTCTGTCGTGCGATAGCGGCCGACAATATCACGCTATCGACTTGAAATTTGGTACACATGTTCATGATCCCCACGAAATTAGCTGTATAGTTTTGGGTGTGCATTCCATTTGTAGTTCGTGTACAGGGATACGCCAAAGTTTTTTTTTTTTTTTTATCATTACGGCCTATGGGAAGAATTTGTATGTAGCGCAATAGCGGCCGCAAAATTTCTCCGATTGACTTGCAAATTGACACATATATTCAGGCTCGGTATAGAAATAGCTATTTATTTTTTTTAGGTCTATACTTTTTATGGGTTGTATACAGAGACACGCCAAAATACTTCACATTACGGCGTATGAGGTGAATTGCGTTTAAACGCATTTTAACATCTTTACTTTGCAATCAAGAAAATTAAACTAGCGTACGTGAGTAAGATGATTAAACTTATGTTGTTTAAAGAAAATATGCGCTCTTAAGCTTTCTAATTAATGTACAGGACCTTACAAAAGTGTTCTGACAATGTCACGTAGTCATCCAAACGAAATTTGGAACAATTATTAATTTTAAACGCAAAGTAAGCTGAATAGTTTTTACTGGTGTATACAATGTTTATGGTTCGTTTACAGAGACACGCAAAACAATTTCGTAGCATTAGAGCTTTTGGACAAATTTTTAGTTAAGCGCGAACTTTAATGCGTTTATGCTGCATTGAACTTAATTAAATGAACATACATTATAAAGATGCTTAAAATGATGTTTACTCTTAAAAAAGGTTATGTATAGACTAAATAATTTATGGAACCACACAAAATAATTACGAGTATGTACTGTAATCATTCAAATGATGTCAAATTAGTTTGAAAAATTAATGAGTTATAATTAATTAGGTTTATTCTTATTATGTGCGTTTATAATGACTGTGGCTACTTTTTCTCGATACATAAAATAATATCCTACTATTACGGTCTATAGTCGATATTTCTTAAAAGTTTATTTTAATATGGTTACACCCCATCAAATATAATGAAATTTTATTAGAATTTTAAAAGCATGTCTTCCTGTTGATAATTGTGGGCATACAATTGGAAATTAGTTTAAAGGTTACGCAAAATATTTCCGATATGCTACGTAATTTTTTTGTATGAAATTTGGTATTTATGAATTTTAGGGAAATAATACAAGACCGTCGTTTATTAAGAATACATATTGTTGCGTACTTGGGGGTCCGTAATTTGTCCGAGAATGAAAGGCGAAACTTGCAAAAATTCAGTGATGTATTCACAGAAAGTTTTAGAAAAGTACAGGTCTATAAACCAAATATCAGCTTCAATTCAACCAGTAAACACAGCTTAAACAACAGCCGTTAACAGCAAAACAACAATACAAACTGTTTAGCAATAACACATAAAGAAAGTCTCATCTAAAGAGGCTCAAAGCAAAGCAAGCATTTGACGAAACTGACACAGATCTGAGACTGACCGCCTTGGCGAAAAAATGCTCCCTTTATACTTTTCTATCGAACACAGATTGTTCTCGAAAATTCTCGTAACTCATAATGAGATTAGAGCTTCCATATTTGGTATATCCCTAATAAGGATTCTTTCGCCAAGGAGGGAAACAGTCGCCAAATTTGGTGCAAATCCATTTCTTCCCTTATTGGAGCTTTTTTAAGTGTTTTAAGGGAAAATTAGGCTATTTTAACGCTAAAACGACTAGAAATGCACAAAGTTAGCATTTTATTAACTTTACTAAATCTCTTTGAAAGAATTGATACAAAAATAAATTCAATTATGTACAATTCCGTAACACTTTATAAGATATGCAAATGGAGAGACAGCGGGGGGTTGAGGGGGCGGCAGCCCCTTCAGGAATTTATCTGATTATGGTAACAAGTCGATCGAATCAGTATATATGATTATATAATAAAGAATAAATAAAAATGACCTATTGAATAATGTCTGATGTAAATAGGACGTTGAGGCTCCTGATCTGCAGATCCACTAGTTTATTTATTTATTTATTTAAAAATAAATAAATAATAATAATAAGTCATCGCTAACATGACGACAAAAATTTAAAAGGCGTCGTGGGAGTCCTATATTAAAATTGTACTGCCTGTGGAAGTATGAAAATTGGTTCGTGAACCATGAATTTTATTTGGAAACCTTTCTTTGAATGAGTTTGGTTTCATTATTATACAATATTAATTTGGTTTTATTAATGATTTGGCTTCTGGTAAATTAAAATTTTAATTAGGTAGTGAAATTTGTATAACTTTTATGAGTTTCAAATTTTAAAGGTAAATAAGCACGGGTAAAACTACCTAACATGCAAAAACCCTGAAATCTGCTATTTGCATGCATTAATAATGCATATCATACAGCTACCTGTAATAAGTAATATTTAAAGAGTTCTTAATACATTTTAAGGCTAATTAAACAATCAAAATGACAAATTTTTATAAAAACAAAATAATTTAACATGAAATTCAGAGATAGCAAAAATTTAAAAAACCCTGAATTCAGGGGTAGCCCCTGAAAAGTTTCACCCCTGAATAAGAAAAGAAATAAAACGCGAATATTTCGCACGGGTTTGCTAGTTTTAAATAAAATCGAAAGAACTGTTTCTTGAGACGTAAATTTCTGAGAACCATTTGTTCGGATAATGGGAGTAAAAAAAAAAAAATCAAACGTAAGGAATTAGAAAACTAGTTAGTTTCTAGCTTGGAAAAAGTTAAATTATTCCTTTTTGAAAGTATCATCGGATCTTAAATCTTCAATTAATTATGAATAACATAAAAAATATAATTATTTAAAAGAATCGAAAGGATTTATCATTATTGCTTAACAGATCAAAAAAGATCTAGATTATTCATTTTCAAAAATCCCAACAAATTTTAAATCGTCAATTGAGATTCCATGTTATTACGAACTGTAAGTAAGTAATTTCGTCTAATTTAATTTCAGATAATAATTATTAAAGAGATGATACTATTAAATAGATAATACTAGTAAAAAATAATTGTATAAAAAATTAGGCATAATTATAATAATTTACCATACGCTCTATTATATCGCTAAATAATTATAAATTATAATAGTATTTTTACTTTCTCTTACCCATAAGGTAGAGAAAGTATTGTTTTTGGGTCAAATTTTCGAACGCGAGATTTTGTTATATTTCCACGTTTTGAGGTCCCCTGAGTACGAAAATCATGTTTTTAGCAAATGGTCTGTGTGCATGTCTGTATGTCTGTGTGTTTGTCTGTTATCAGCATATCTCAAAAACCAATTATGTCAGAAAGTTCAAACTTGGTATTCTAAATGTGTATCATATAGGGATGCTACAGTAAGCCTTTCGTTAAGATCAAGCAAATGGTTCGTGTACAGGGACAATCAAGAGAATTCTAATACATTACGTCTATGGGGGAAATTGTAGGAAAGTAGAGTTTAACGTCTATAGACTGCACTAAACCAAATGAAACGAAGATATATTTTTTGTAATAGAGATATTTAACCGGGAAATTTTTTTTGTGTATGTAGGAGCCTCGCCTCCCCCCCTGGGAGGGAAGTCCCTCCTCGAGGGGAATAATTTTTCATGACGGGTATCTTTCAAAAGAGCTCGCCAATATTTTTAAAACGAATGGTTGAACCATCGATCTCCGATCATTTAAAACAAAGTTATCGATTTTTTTACTTTTAACAAAAAAAAAAAAAAAAAAAAAAAAAAAATCGATTTTTTTTTTTTTTTTTTTTTTTAAAATATTGAGAATAAAATGGACTTTTTTTTTTTTTTTATATTTGGTGTTATACTACTTCTCTAATATGGAAATCGTCTGCCTTATCATAAAAGATAATTTTTTTAATAATAATTTTAATAAATTATTTTTTAATAACCGAATTAAATTTTATATAAATGTAGGTGCATTAATGAAACGGGGAGTTGAGGGGGCCCCCCTCACACAGAACTAATTATCATATAAAACTCTTCCGAAGCCTAATATGAATTGTTTAACATAGGTTTACATAACAGTACTCGTTATCTTACCTATTAATCTGCAACCTGTATTTATAGTATTAAATTTCAGGGTAAGAGAAAGTCGTGTGAGTGACACACCAGATTATTTTTAATTTAGCTATAAAAAAAATGCATTTAAATTTTATGATTAGACTTTATTTACAATATGATAAAAATTATTTCATAATTAGTTTTAAAATATAATATATTTACATGAGAATCATATTCGTAAAATTGTGACAAACGCAGAAACAAATAGAAAATTTAAAAGTGTTACGGAGAGAAATTGTAAAACCACGAACTATTTATAAATAAACACAGTCATTACTTTAAACTTAAACAATCCTTTCCACTTTCAAACAAACTTTTAATTTCATCTCTTCTGTAAATCCACTTTCGCCTTCTTAAGGATAGCGGTGCAGGAAAGCAAACGTTTTGCTGCGTATCTCCCATATCCGGTTTATTATAGATAAAATCTTTGCAAATGCATTTTCCATTCAAATAATAAGGGAAAACCTTATTAAAGAATACATCTTTAAAATACTTCAAAGACAATATAATGTGATTCGGGTATTAATGCGTGTAAGTGCCATAACAAATGATAGTGAAAATAATAAGTTATTAAAAAAAAAAAAAAAAAAACTTACACAATGTCATCTTTTTTTTTTTTTTTTTTTTTTTTCCTCGTTCGATCATGATTAATATTTTTTTCTATTGTTTATACCAAGAAGAAAGGATTGGATTCGTGAAAATTTACGACTTCTGGTTTTTGATAGATTTTCACACTTTAAGATTTCCTGAACAAAATATAATAATTTTTAAAAAACGTCACCAAACTTTTGCGGGCGCTGTATCTCACGAAATAATAGACGGAACTCCCCAAAATTTGATATTTTGTTGGACTTCGATATAAACTGGTGCAGATTCCAATATTTTAACGGATATTATTACATTTAAAAAAAAAAAAAAAAGCTTGTTAATCTATACCTTTAAATAAGTTTTTATTTCATTTACATTTTTAGAAAAGTTCCTTTTTTTTTTTTTTTTTTTTTTTTTTTTTAATATATATATTTCTTGGATGACCTTTTTCTCCCCCCCCCCCCTTTTCATCTTTTTATTCATTCTCTCATTTTTTGTTTCTTTTAATAGGCATCGTGTAGAGAGACTAGAGTTTCTTTTTTTGTACACTTTCCGCATGTACGATAGTACATATGCGGAAACTGAAATTTTTACCTAACATAATGATGTTGCATATCAAATTAAACTTTGGAAAATACTCTTTAAAATGAGGGGTCATAAACTTCTCTATCTCTCATAGAACTTGAGAAATTTGAGATTGAAAATGCTTACACAAGCTTAAAAATGCTGATTTTTCGAAATTAAAAAAATTGAAAGAGATAAAAAATTTCTAAAAATATATTCTCATTTATATCATCAAGGAGAATGATTCCTGCAAGTTTCATAGAAATCTGAGGTGGTCAGGTTGAAAATTGAAATTTTTTGGTTGATTTGGCATGGAATGACCCTATATAAATTTCTTCAATAGTTTCTCTTCTCTCTCAAATATTCTCCTCTTTCCTTAACAAAAATGTATATTTTTAATCTGTTTACACTATACGTTAAAAGTGCTAATAACTTTATACATAATTTATAAACTGGATTATTAAATTAAAATTTATTATTGTGACATTTTAACTTAAAAATGACCAATAAAAATCCCTTTTATTTATAAAATAATAAATAATTCACTGCCTTTAAAATAACTATATTCGTAATAAATGTTTTGAATGCACCATAATTAATGAGTAACTATACTAAAATAGAGTAATTTAAATTTTTGCAGCGATTACACATTTTATATTATGAGCATGAAGGTAGAAAGAGAAGGAGGAATATCTCCTATGGCGTTTCAGAATCAAAACCGGTCCTAAAATTCTTTTCGCCGCATCGTGACGCTAGTATTGATACCTGCGTCCATTTAACATTGTTGGAATACGAAATCTTTATTATTTTGTTTATTAAATTAATATTTTTAAGTAATATCAGCTCACAAATGCTAAAAAATTATTCACAGAAGTTAAGTGCAGACAGGCAAGTCATAAACACTTTAAATTCCGTTAGAAAATATTAAAAAAAAAAAAAAAAAAAAGTTTTATTAAGGGGGGAAAAATTGTATAAAATATTGTTTAACTGATTTTTTATTAACTTTTTTTTTTTTTTTTTTTCTTGTGTGCATGTGTGTGGACATACGTTTTAATAATTATTTAATTTTAATACATTATTTAATTTTGAACATAATTATTTTAATTTAATTTGATTTAAATTAATTTAAAACATGTTTAATTTATATTAAACATAAGTAAACGATTTATTCTCTTATTTAAAATATATTTAAAAAAAAAAAAAAGTTAAAATGCTTTTTAAATTACCACAAACTAATAATAATTACTATCAGAATGATATGAATAAACAATGTAAATTTGAATAATTAAAATAATTTAGAATTGTTTTCCAGAACTACGATTTTTTCTATTAAAAGGCCACTTTGTAAAAGTCCAATACTTGAAGGTATAGTTGGTATCCTTTTTAGAAAGGTTTCGCTGTATTTTGTTGCCTAGTAATATAGTAAAAAAAAAAAAGAAAGTTTTTAGTCCCCTCCAATAGCCGAGGAGTTTTGCTCTCGAAGCTAGAAGACGGGAAGTGCCGGGTGCGATCCCATGTAGCACTTGCCAATCTAGCCGTTCGGAGTTTTCCGTGGTTTTCTCCTAAATTCACGGATGATAACCACCTAGAAAGACCACCACCAGAATTCATCTTCCCTTATGCACAAGTCCCTAGTGCAGACAATAGGTCTTAACCTATATACCATACCATACTTGTAATTTTTATCAAAATATTTTCACATTTAAATTGAACATAAAAAAAATGATTTATTCTCATATTTAAAATAATTTTTTAAAAAACTTAAAAAGCTTTCAAAATTATCATACACTAATAATAATAATTATCAGAATGCTATATTCATAAACAATGTGAATTTGAATTATTAAAATCATTTAGAATTTGTTTCCAGAATTCCTATTTTGTCTATTAAGAGATAATCTTTGTAAAGGTACAATATTTCAAAGTACGACTGGTGGCCTTCTTAGGAAGGTTTCGATGTATTTTATTGCCTGCCACTAATTTTTGTGATAATTTTACACGAGAGGTTCTGCTATCGAAGCTGGAAAACGGGAAGTACCGGGTTCGATTCCATGTAGCATATGTCAACCTAGCCTTTGTGAGTTTTCCGTGGTTTTCTTAGAAATTCGCATTAATGCGAGCTAGAACCATACAGAAAGACCCCAATCAGAAAGCATCTTCCCTTATGCCCAGGTCCCTAATGCAGACAACTGGCCTTAACCCGAATACCATACCTGTATTTTTTATCAAAATGCTTTTACATTTGAATAAAAGAAAAGTACTTCAAAAAGGAATATAAAAAATGTATATATATATATTATCAATAACTTATCAGAGAAATAATACTGAAATGAAAATAAAACTGAATATGATACAAATAATATTGAAAGTTGAACAATTTGTTCTAGTACGAAAAATGTTTTTTGAAAAACAAAATTATTCTTGAAAAGCTTTTATGATTAAAACAAATTAATATTAATGATTGTTAGAAAAATATATAGAAAAATTATGCAAACTTCAATAGTTAAAATCATTTAGAATTTGTTTTATAAATTAAGATTTTTTGAACCTATATTAAAAGGCCTCTGTATAGGTACAATATTTAAAGGTATAATGGATGGCCTTTTTGAGACATTTTATTGTATTCCATTTCTAATCAATAATTTTTGTGGTAACTGTAATTCTTTCACCCCACCAGTGGTCGAGAGGTTCTGCTCTCGAAGGTGGTAGACAGGAAGTGCCGGGTTCGATCGCAAATAGTGCTCATCCATTTAGCCGTTCGGTTTTTGTCGAGGTTTTCTCTGAAACTCACATAAATACGTGAAACTTAGAAAACTAACTAATTCAAAAAACTAACTAGATAAACTATCAGCATTTTAAGTAATTGCAGTTTATGTACAACATTTACGTATATGTTATATGTGTAAATAAGTTAAAAATGACATCTTAGTAAACATAATTGCAACTTATGCATAACTAAAAAAACAATGTTAGTTGCCATTTGTCATTCAACTTGCTGATTCTAATTTCGACCCCTGTTTAGATGCTATCGCAGTTTTAAAAAAATTTGGCTTATATAGACCATAATCATAAAGAATTATTCTTTGTGTCCCTGTAAAAAAAACTATAAACTCTAGATTCACCAAAATTTATAGAGTTCGTGTGACGGTGACTCGTAATACGTGTATAAATTTTCATCTCAAATGAATAAGATGTTTAAACACTATCACACTTTACAAAATTTGGGCCCATAAACCATAAAGATAAAGAATTTTTTTTTTTTTTTTTTTTTTTTTTTTTTTTTTTGTCCCTATAAAAAAAAAAAAAAAAAAAAAAAACTATAAGTGCTAAATTCATCAAAATCAATAGGGTTTATGCTATGGGAACCTATAACATATGTACCAATTTTCAGCTCATTCAAACAAAGCCTTTACACGCTATCGTCTTCACTCACATACATCATAAAAAAAAATATGAATTCAGGAGACCTCAAAAAGTGTAGATCACACCAAAATCTCAAACTCGATGTTCATCTCAAACAAATAAGGCATTTAGACATTATCACACTTTGCAAAATTTGGGCACTCAGACTATAATCACAAAGAATATTTCTTTGTGTCCCTGTAAAAAAAAACTATGTACTAGATTCACCAAAATCAAAATGTTTTGTGCTATGGGGAACTGTAACATGTGTACCAATTTTCAGCCATTTGAACAGAGCGTTTAGACGCTATTGTGTTCACCACATCATTTTCAAAATAGTAAACATGAATTCAGGAGACCTCAAAAGTGTAGAAACACTAAAATCTCAAACTCGTATTTTTGAAATGATTAAAATACTTTCCTTCTGATAGTTTTCTGAAAGTAACAAAGTGTTCAAATGTGATCAAGAGAAATATCTTTCTCAGTCCATAATGTATTTGAATTATTTTATCTGTCTAGATGTAGAAACCAATTTTACTACGACTTTCAACAGGCAACATTTTACAATAAAGTTGTAAAATTTAAATAACATACAATTTTTAAAAAAATTCTAATAAAACTTGGAGGCACGTGAATAGCCTTTGCAGGGAGATTTCACTCTCTTCTATTTCCTACAGATAATTATAATTTTTTAGCCCCCACCAGTGGCTGATCCAGTGATTCTGTTCTTTGAGCTGGAAGACGAGAAGTACCAGGTTTGATCCCAGATCATGCTTGTCGACCTAGTGATTCGAAGTTTTCTGCATTTCCCCCCCCCCCCCCGTTAATTTGCATGAAAACGAGCTAGAATTCTTTAGAAAGATCCCCACTGAGGCCATCTTTTCTTAGGTCCAGGTCCCTACTATAGACAGTCTTCCTTAATTCAAATACCATATCATGCTTGTAATTTTTATCAGAGTATTTTCAAATTTAAACAAAACATTAGCATTTCAAAAATGAATTCAGAAATCTACGTTATCAATATCTTATGATAGAAATAATACTCAGCTGAACTGTTGTTCTGGTATATAAAATATTTTTTGGAAAACAAAAGTATTCCTGAAAAGATTTCAAGATTAAAATAATATTAATGATTAACAGGAAGCTATATTGACAAATTATGTAAATTTGAATTAAATTAATTATAGTTAAAATCATTTAGAATTTATTTCCTAAATTAAGATTTTTATTAATGTAGAAGTCCACCACTATAAAGGTCTAATATTTAAAGGTACAGTGGGTCGGCCTTTTTACAGAGGTTTTACTGTATTTCATTTTTAATCAATAATTTTTGCATTCCACCAGTGGTTTAGAGGTTCTTTTCTTGAAACTGGAAAACTGGAAGTGTCGGGTTCAATTCCAGGTTGCGCTTATCCCTATAGCCATTCGAATTTTGCCACGGTTTTCTCCGAAACCCATGTAAACCCCCCACATAGGACATCTTCTTAAAAAGAATTCTCTACTATACACAATTGGTAGTAATCCGAATAACATGCCTACCTATAACTTTTATTGAAATATTTTCACATTTAAGTGGAACATAAGTACTTCAAAAAGGCATCCAAAAAACCTTACATTATAAATAACTTAGGAGAGAAACAATACAAAGCTAAGCAATTTTGTTATGTTTGGTATAAAAAAAAATCCCTAAAAGCTTTCAAGATTAAAATAATATTAATGATTATCAGAAAGCTATACAGACAAATTACTTATAGAGCTAAAGTCTTTTAGAACTGTTTTTTTGCATTTATGATTTTTTGAACCTCAATTTAATGACCACCTATGTAACCGTCCAAAATTTAAAGCTACAGTTTGTAGTTTTTAACAAAATATTTTCACATTTACATATCAGATAAATACATAAAAAAAATTTAAAAAAAAAACTTTATTTCTTTTATAACTGATGTTTTTGTTAGATAAATTTATAATAAAAACCTCTTGAATAATATAGCATAAAAATTTTTGTTACTTATAAACTATAATTTTTGCTAAATTAATTTTACGTGAAAAGAAGATATTTTAATTTGTATTCTGTATTAAAAGCAAGATATTAATATTTTAATCTTATTTAACAAATATAATAAGCAGAATAATTAATAGGAGGAGGTAAATAATTCCAACAAAATTTCTTCTCCTCGAGTTCAAAGAAAATAAAATAATATTCAATATTGCTATTTTAAATTATGAAAACGAAAAT